>CM057342.1:468461863-469149456 GCA_030015575.1 Agapanthus africanus
ATCACTGCATCAAGCCCAGTTATATTGTTTCATCATGCCTCAGATATCATATCACATCAATGAATCCCATATACGTGTTGTGTATATATATACACCTATTCCTAGTTTTATATATATACACACATATACGTATACGCCATGTCAAGTTTTAGTGTGTGCGTGTGTGTTTCTATCAGAAACCTACGAAGCTCTCCCAAAGTATTCATCCTCAGGTGTGGTTTTCCTAAATCAGTCTAGTCCCGCCTAGGGTCATTACCAGGGTCCTACTCAGTAAGAATCTAGGGTCACATCTGGTTTCCTAATGTCAATAAGTGATATTCCTATTCTACGTTGCGGGGGTGCTAAACGCCATCCACCCGACTTCCCCCCATAGATATGCATCTACTAACCTGGTCCATGTCTGCCGAAGACTGTGTCGCCATCCTCCTCTTCATCGCCCGCAGTCCACGTGGGGGGTACCTAGACGCAAACATATAAATAGCATCGTAAACTGAATCACATACGAAAGTCAAACGATCTAAAGGAACAAGCATAGGTTAAAACCTATGTCTCGCCCACGCAAAAGAACCAAATACCGCTCGATATCGGCGTACGAACTCCGATAGATCGAGATAACATCATCAAACAACTTGTAGTTTTAAAACACATTACTTATACCATAAAACACGATTAAATCCATCGAAACCCTAAAATCCATCAAACCGTCCAATTTCGTAAAACCCGAAAATGCCAGTATACCGTTTTTCATCAAAACTTGACATTTAAATGAAACTAATGGTCATAAAACTCATTAAATAGCATTACTAGACTATACAAACCATTACTATATTTTTATTACACAATTTTGCATTTATTTGAAATTTCTAGTTTGCAACTTTCAACAATTTTAACATTTTTCAAGCAAAATACCACAATTCCACCACAAAACATGATTTTACATGAATTAATGTATTAAACCACAATTCATGATGATAATGATTTAATGAAACCATAAATTATATTTTTAATCTCATTTATTTAGGAATTTTCAAAATCTAGTTTACAAAATAATAGCATTTTATTAGTATTTTCCAATTCTCAAAGTAATCTAGTGATCAAACTAAGTTTTTCTTTCCATTTACATGCTAATATTCTCACTAAAACTACAATCTAATGATAGCAACTTTAATTGGAATTTTATATTACCCACAAACACATTTTAGAAAAATCTAGTTAGCTAATTTCCTTATTTAAAACAATTTTAAATGAAAATTTTACAATTTAACAACCATGCAATATTTTCCAATTCTAAAAGTGTTAAACTAACTATTATAACCCTAATTAATTATTAAAAACCCTAACTTTAATTTACAACCCTAACTTACATTTTTTTTAAAAAAACATAGAATTAATTCATTAAATCTAATTAAGCTTAAATGAACATCTAAAACAATAAATCAAAAGAAAGAAATTATACCTCCCAAAATATGAAATCCAAACAAGAAATGAGCCTCCAAAATGCATGCTTTCCATCTCCAAATTTCATATAAAAATGAGCAAGGAATAAAGAGTATGGAATAAATAGGATTTTGTGGAATTTTAATTGAATTTTTGATGTGTTTTTAATGAATTTTGGATAAAAATGAGGTGGGAAAAGGGGAGGGGCAGCCATGGGGGGTTGTGGCCGGCCTTGGTGAGGTGAGGGAGAGAAAGAAGTGAGTGTGAAAGTGTGTAGAAGTTTCAAGAGGAGAAATATCACTTAAAGGTCTTTTCATGGTTTATTTAATTATTTATTTATTTGTTTACTATAGCAACTCAAGAAAGCTCTAGAAAATAGGAAAAATTTGCAAATAAATTTTGCATGATACACACTAATTTCTAATATGCCATGGTTCATTTTTACAAATTAAAACCATTTAAATTTGTAATTTACACTAATTTAGTGTAAAAATAAAGCTTATGTTAATATTTAAAATAATTAATTTAGGAAAAATATTTTATTAAAATAAAAATTTATAAGTGGCTAAATAAACACCATTTACTATTAATTTCATAATTAAAATAGATATTTTAAAATTTATAATGAAAACAATCACGGTTTGGTTTTACGAAAAATACATTTTACTTTACCGAAAATCCTAAAATTCACTTAAACACTTTTATTCATTTAATTATTTATTTAATCATTTTTAAAACGTTACAATCTTCCCCCCTTTAAGAAATTCGGTCCCCGAATTTAAATTAAAACCCCCCTCCAAATACTAAAACGTTTAGCAAAACATCCAAATCGTCGAGGCTCCGAAATCATTAATACATAACAAAAATCAACTCCGTCAAGCATAACGCAATCATCGGAGTTATGGCGAGAATAAAATATCATAACTCAATATGAAAACCATCATAATATACATCAATCTGTAACTTATATATAGTACGCATCATAGTAAAACCGTACAAATATCTGGATAAGGCAATATGCAAACACCCCTTTTTGAAAATTGCCGTGTGATGCACGTGTCACGGCATAAGTAGCGGACGTTTAAATAAAAAAATAGCTATATATATATCTTTTATTTAACATACACGTCCCGCCTGGTTACTAAATCAAATAATAATGATTATGAAAACATACTGCTCAAACTGAAATCAATCCCAATCACATCATAAAAATATCATGTGCGTCCGGTGCGCACTGAAATCGAAACCAACTAAAGATACCATGAATACACACAAAAACAAAACTAAGTGCAACAGGTGTGCACCAAAAACATCTGTCAAGTGCAACGGGCGTGCACGACTCAATATCAGGTGCATCTAATCTGCACAAAACCCCGATTTAGTGCATCTGGTGTGCACAAAATCGCATCAAGTGCGCCAAGTATGCGCAAGAATCCTAATCAGGTGCACATGGTGCACGAAAACTAATCTCGAATATCAAAATCAAAATCACAGTACAAAAATGCATGAAAACTAAGTCAAAACATATGTCAAAATCATGTGTGACCCATATGCACGAAATCAATCAAAAATCTCAAAATATATAAAACCAAATCAAGTGTACTGGGTGCGTACTAAACCACATCAATACAACTGATATATGAAACACAGATAGAATGAAGGTACACACAGGAAATACCAATCGTAGGACAAAGTCCTCAAAATACAAAAATCCAATCAACGAAAATATGAAATTCAAATCACTAAATCACAATCGTAAACACTATCGTCAATGTGCGCCTCTTTCCTCTGATGTCGATTGCTTCAAACTCGTCTCTTCGTAGCTGTGATGACTGCGCTACCAACGGCAATACTCATATCTAGAGTCTCCCATGTAGTCGATCCCTTCACATGATATCCGGACTACATTAAACTTTTCGATCGATCCATCAAATCCCATAATTCCCCGAGAGCTCAACACTCAAGTACAGTTTAAAAATATCCGGTACATACCCCAGCATCGATGATCCAGCTGTAGAAGGGCAAACCCAAGCCTCACTAATGGCACAGCGGAACTGCCGTAAACCCTAAGGTTCAAGGGCGTTCTCGTGGTCATTATGTCGAGTTAGGGTTTCACTCTTCTAGAGGGTCCATCGAAATACCTGCATGTTCTTCCGAATACTTTAAACTTAGGAAAATGGTTTTCTGATAATCGTTCAAACCCTTTAACTTCATCCGGACGGCATGTGAATACCCTTCGTCCGCACGCTAAGCAATGCTTCAATCCTCAAGAATAACCAATACTCTAATGGTTATCGCATTAGAGCCGCAGCTCCCTCTGCCCGTGCGCCCGTGGTAACAAAACCACCCTCCCACATCGATGAAGATAGATCAAAAGAACGAATGAAATACGGTGCAAACAAATGTACATCCTAAGGCTCCTTAAGCAGAGTAGCGTATCGTAAGTATGCCGCGGACCATACTCACGGTACGTTACTCTACCTAAATCGCCTACTCCATCAACCAAGGGTCACCTAGACTTATACAAGGTTAAACCTAGCGCTCTGATACCAACTTTGTCACGCCCCGAAAGTACGGAACGTGACCGGCACTTAGATTACGAAGCGTCTAGAGGCGCCACGTGACCTAAGTAAGCCGAAGCCCAGAAATCTAAACCATAAAAGAAGAAAAAGAAGAAAAGAAAAGAAAACAAGTATAAAAACATCAGCAAATATTACCAAAAATTTCGGCAGAGTCTCCTCTGTAAAAACTGGCCCCCAAACGGGTACAACAAGTATAATATACAAAAACAATAAAAAGCATCCCCAGACGGGAGCTAGCATCAACGCCAATAGGCAGAAACAACCACAACAGGCACAATAATATACAACGCCAAAGGGCGAGGCTCAAAACTCAAAAGAAAACAAAACCACCAGATCAGAATAATACATGCGCGACTCTAAGGTCGAAATAAAAGACTGGTCCAATAAACTTATTAAGTAATACAAATATGGTTGATGGAGCTTACTAGATACAAATGAATGAATAAAAGTACAATGGTGGTTCGGATATAAGTGAACCAACCTACCGTGCAAATCACCCTGAAAGAATAGATGTGCCAGCAAGCTGCCAGGGAAACCTATACACCGAACCTGTAATAAAATTTGGCACAACGGGGATGAGTTGCCAACTCGTGAGTAGAAGACATCTACGAAAAGAAATCGAATGCACGACGCTATCCTAGGTCATAATAATAATACACTACTAAGTCTCAAACCTCAAGTAATTGCAGGGTAATAATACGTGTAAGTGCCGATACTCCGTGCTCGTGTCAGTGCCTCATATAGTACTATGTCATATAAATGGATATGCATGCACCATGAATGTAAAATAAGAAATCCTGAAATCCAGGTATATCTGTATAAGAAATCTTTGGCAGTTATCATAGTAAAATGTGTATAAGAATCTGAAATCTCAACAATGAAATCCATGGAAATCCGAGTCAAGCATCGACACAAATATGTAAATCTCAAGTCTCAATATGTCGGGCTCCGTCAGTCCGGATCGGCCCATATCATCAAATCCCACGACAACGGTCGGTATCCTCCGGATATCCGCCGCGCCAGACATCACCGGTAGGTTGTCTTCCCCTGCCAGGCTCATCGTCTAAAACTCGATCTTCTTGCCCCGGGGTACCATACCGGGCCCACCATGTACCCGAGACGGTTCATCCACTCCTCGAATCGGGTCCCGAAATCCAACAGAAAACATGAAATCTCATGGTGGACGACACATACATCACGAGAAAACCGCAACTTATTTTAAAAAGAGAAAAGGAGAGAGAGAGAAGTTTTTATATATTTTTGCGGTTTTCCCCAAAAATCCAGAAATCTCATAGAAATCCAAATCTCAAAATCATGAGTAACTATATGATAAGTGTCGGCATATGCCCATAATACTGCATGATAACATGAAAATATGAATGCATGGATGTCTAAGTAATAAATATCATGTTTATACTAACATCAGAGAATAATCACAATATTATATCGGTCTAGTTCTTAACTGATTCTATCCATAAAAGACAATATGATCTAAAGTGTACGTGACATAGCAATTACCGATGATGATGTGTGTGAGCCGGCAAATAAGTGTGCGTGGAATATGCGCATCATCGGTAATAGTGCTGGTGTCCTAACAGGTAAAGTTTATACTGATTATAGCAACATATAAAAGAACATGCACCATGATGATTACAGTATGAATGTAAATACAAGTGTGCATTATCCACTCCTCTGCGAGATACGAGTACAACTACCACTATGTGAGTCGAACCTAAACTAGTGTCCATCTAACATCCTAAGGAACTAAACCTAATAGACTAGTCAGTAAGAAACTAGAGTCTACCTAGGGTCTAAATCATTATCTCTAATAGTCGGCGATCCTGCCTCAATAGCGTCACGTACGTAGTACGGCTTCCTCGAATCAAGAGTGCAGATCAATCATCAAATCTAAGCCTCGTACGGTAAAATCCATCGTACGGCATCCCAATATCGCGGTACGGTCAAGTATCTCCTAGGTGTCTCATTATTCGTATAATATCATCACCAACACATCTCATGATCAAGGTGTTAAACTGTAATCGCCTACATCGATCATATATCATTGCCATCATAATATGCATCATTAGTTTATCCTCAGAAGTATCATGTCATATGTATCATATTGTGATTAAGTCATACCGATATCTTATCGTCATCAAGTCACAAGCTACAGCCCAGGTACTATTTTAGCGTCCCATGTACCTCAATATCACCACCACCCTTTATAGTTTATATGTTCATGTTCATTATCTCATTCTCTAATGATCCGCTAACACTTTAATACGACTGTATAGTCAAGAATCACTGCATCAAGCCCAGTTATACTGTTTCATCATGCCTCAGATATCATATCACATCAATGAATCCCATATACGTGTTGTGTATATATATACACCTATACCTAGTTTTATATATATACACACATATACGTATACGCCATGTCAAGTTTTAGTGTGTGCGTGTGTGTTTCTATCAGAAACCTACGAAGCTCTCCCAAAGTATTCATCCTCAGGTGTGGTTTTCCTAAATCAGTCTAGTCCCGCCTAGGGTCATTACCAGGGTCCTACTCAGTAAGAATCTAGGGTCACATCTGGTTTCCTAATGTCAATAAGTGCTATTCCTATTCTACGTTGCGGGGGTGCTTAACGCCATCCACCCGACTTCCCCCCGTAGATATGCATCTACTCACCTGGTCCATGTCTGCCGAAGACAGTGTCGCCATCCTCCTCTTCATCGCCCGCAGTCCACGTGGGGGGTACCTAGATGCAAACATATAAATAGTATCGTAAACTGAATCACATACGAAAGTCAAATGATCTAAAGGAACAAGCATAGGTTAAAACCTATGTCCCGCCCACGCAAAAGAACCAAATACCGCTCGATATCGGCGTACGGACTCCGATAGATCGAGATAACATCATCAAACAACTTGTAGTTTTAAAACACATTACTTATACCATAAAACACGATTAAATCCATCGAAACCCTAAAATCCATCAAACCGTCCAATTTCGTAAAACCCGAAAATGCCAGTATACCGTTTTTCATCAAAACTTGACATTTAAATGAAACTAATGGTCATAAAACTCATTAAATAGCATTACTAGACTATACAAACCATTACTATATTTTTATTACTCAATTTTGCATTTATTTGAAATTTCTAGTTTGCAACTTTCAACAATTTTAACATTTTTCAAGCAAAATACCACAATTCCACCACAAAACATGATTTTGCATGAATTAATGTATTAAACCACAATTCATGATGATAATGATTTAATGAAACCATAAATTATATTTTTAATCTCATTTATTTAGGAATTTTCAAAATCTAGTTTACAAAATAATAGCATTTTATTAGTATTTTCCAATTCTCAAAGTAATCTAGTGATCAAACTAAGTTTTTCTTTCCATTTACATGCTAATATTCTCACTAAAACTATAATCTAATGATAGCAACTTTAATTGGAATTTTATATTACCCACAAACACATTTTAGAAAAATCTAGTTAGCTAATTTCCTTATTTAAAACAATTTTAAATGAAAATTTTACAATTTAACAACCATGCAATATTTTCCAATTCTAAAAGTGTTAAACTAACTATTATAACCCTAATTAATTATTAAAAACCCTAACTTGAATTTACAACCCTAACTTGCATTTTTTTAAAAAAAACATTGAATTAATTCATTAAATCTAATTAAGCTTAAATGAACATCTAAAACAATAAATCAAAAGAAAGAAATTATACCTCCCAAAATATGAAATCCAAACAAGAAATGAGCCTCCAAAATGCATGCTTTCCATCTCCAAATTTCATATAAAAATGAGCAAGGAATAAAGAGTATGGAATAAATAGGATTTTGTGGAATTTTAATTGAATTTTTGATGTGTTTTTAATGAATTTTGGATAAAAATGAGGTGGGAAAAGGGGAGGGGCAGCCATGGGGGGTTGTGGCCGGCCTTGGTGAGGTGAGGGAGAGAAAGAAGTGAGTGTGAAAGTGTGTAGAAGTTTCAAGAGGAGAAATATCACTTAAAGGTCTTTTCATGGTTTATTTAATTATTTATTTATTTGTTTACTATAGCAACTCAAGAAAGCTCTAGAAAATAGAAAAAATTTGCGAATAAATTTTGCATGATACACACTAATTTCTAATATGCCATGGTTCATTTTTACAAATTAAAACCATTTAAATTTGTAATTTACACTAATTTAGTCTAAAAATAAAGCTTATGTTAATATTTAAAATAATTAATTTAGGAAAAATATTTTATTAAACTAAAAATTTATAAGTGGCTAAATAAACACCATTTACTAGTAATTTCATAATTAAAATAGATATTTTAAAATTTATAATGAAAACAATCACGGTTTGGTTTTACGAAAAATACATTTTACTTTACCGAAAATCCTAAAATTCACTTAAACACTTTTATTCATTTAATTATTTATTTAATCATTTTTAAAACGTTACACTAAGAAAATACGGATTTGGACTAATCCACGTCCTACGAGCGACGGCATAACCTAGTCTCCGTATACGATCCACGGGCAAGCACAAACAAAATAAACACACACGACACGAAGTGAAATTCTGGAGAAGGAGAAAGTTTTTACCGCGATACGGTAGCGTAATTAACTGCAGGGGCTTGCGCCTGTAGGGAAGAGCGTCCCCACAATCAAAAAACCCCTCAAGCGAGGGGGAATCTGACGAAGTCGGCTACATCGGCCGCATCCGTCTAAACCTCCGATACACGGTGCCATAAATCAACTTGACATTTTCGGAGAGGTGGACGGATAAAACCAAATAGCATCTACCCCGAATCACAGGCAAGACGTCCCATGTCTTGGCCGCCGTTCGGAGGGGAACAAGGGCGTGCAAAAAGGTGGCTTTTGGGTACTGTCCCGAATCATATGGAGGCAATGAGCGATAGGAGGGGATTCGTCTCTCCCGGTATAGGGAGTTGATGTTGTGCTGTGTTCGATTGGTTATAACTGGAAATCTCTGGCCAGGGTTGCTAAGATTTACTGGTAAGTGTTATCAGTAGTTTCTCAAACTGTTATAGACCTCATATCGACACGACTTATCAAGCTACTAGGGTCTGACGTTTACCACCCCTAGGCGAGATATGCGACATTTCAGACGAAGAGACCGAACTGTACGGGAGTGTTACTGATTGCATTCGTAGAAGAATGTACAGGCTTGCTTGTTGATCTTCTGATCGCTCAATACCTGGGTGGTTGTCACGTTTAGCTGGCCGCTTGCATCTTGTGGGTGTTTGATATGATCATCACCTACTGCAGGCGTATTGACGATTCTTTAGAGTCCTACACAGAGGTTTCTTGGCTCAGGCAAAACGGAGTGGGAGCACATATGTGATATGTGCATGACCGAGGATAATGCGATATGTGATACAGTATTAGATTCTCACGATATGAGATATCGGCCGGGTATATGTGATATAGCCGGGTCATCGGATCAAGAGTTGATTCGATGAACTAATACAGATTATATTAGCCGGTTATTTGTGAAATAGCCGGATTATCGGATCAAGTGTTGATTCGATAATTTAATGTATAATTATATATTTGATATATTAATTTACATTAACTGATATAAGCTCACTAAAAGATTCTTTTTCTCACTCGGGTAATACATTGATATATATGCGATATATGTTAATTGTATTATTTTATTTTATTACAATAAATATTGTATATGTGATATATAATATTGTAACATGTTAGGGTTATTAATGCAACATGCTTCGGGGAGATTAAATATGGTTAGGGTTTGATTTGGGTTATGCTTTTCTAGAAGTTTCTAGAAGCTTTGCTTTTTGTTTTTGCAAAGTTATTTTGTAAAGATATTTAGTTATGATATTTGTTAACCCAACTCAACCCTTGACCATGGTTGATTCTCTGCATGGGTTAAGTTATCATATTAACCCATGGTTGCATTTCTAACCTCATAACAATTCATTATTCATCACAAAAGAAATGGTTCTTCTTCTTCCTTCTCTTTTTCAATGGAAAAGCTTTCTAGCTTTTTCATTAGTGATGATTTTGAGTGAGATTAAGAAAATAAATGAGAGCTAAAATCCTACTTCATCATCTTAATCTATCCTAGCCATTTAGATTAGGGTGTTCACTTCATTTGTGAGTGAGAGCTTGTGTTAAAGAAACTTCAAGGTAGATCATCTTTGTTATCGAAGATCGGAAGCAATTTTGCATCATTCTCTTCGTGGAGCCTCTCTGGAGTCCGGGTACATGATGATCGCAGCGAAGGGACCTCAACACGGAGCTTATGAAGTGAAGGACCGGACTACAAAGGTTGTAATCCCAAACTCTTAGATGTTAAAGTGTTTAACATACTTTGTTTCGCCTAATCTCTAGTTTAAAGATCTTGGTTAGGGTTGTTCGGCACGTCTAAATTTTAAATCGGGCATAGTTGATGCCTTATAGAACCTTGTGAGTGTGCCTAGTAACCCTACAGTGGTATCAGAGCCAGGCTAGAGTTTTAGGCGAAGTCTAGACGAAGTTTAAAGTCGGATCGAACTCCGAATACCCGTAAAACCCTAGTTTCTGGAAATTTTTCAAAAAGTTGATTTTTTCATATTAAAAATACTCAGAAATATAAGCAGGGAATTATAAGGATATCTGTGAAAAATGAGCCAGTAAGACCATTAAAGTGCCGTAGAACCGCGGCAAAGACATGCCTTGCGCGGCGGTTCCGCGGCGCTACAGTGGACTTAGGGTATCATTTTTCCACAGTTACATCCGTATGTGTTTCCTGATTTTTTTAGGAATTTTTATTCTACTCAAGTGTTGAGTTCTCTGGGTTGTATTGGGAATTCGTTGATTCGATCGGAAAGTTTAACTTCGTTTAGTTTTTCCGGGTAATTTTTAGAACGTGTTGAAAAGTTCGAACGGATATCAATAACTTACTTTTTCCCCTGCCGGAAAATATCCAAGTGTTAGATTTTTCCATAGTTTAAGAACGTTCTAAGTCGTGCAAGTAACGCGGTGGACCCTCTAGAAGAACACAAACCTTAACTCGATTATGTGACCGTCTGAACTGCCTCTAAATCTTGGGGTTTATGGCAGTACGGCGTTGCCACATGTGAGGCGTTGGCTTGACCCTTCTACGGCTGGACCATTGGTACTGTGGCATGTGATGGTTGTTTTTAAACTAATTTCAAGTGTTGAGAACTATTTGGGAAATCTTGGATGTTTGTTTATTCGATCGGAAAGTTTAACATTTTCTATTTATCTGGAATGTGGTACAATATTGGAATGCACAAGTAGTTAGGAGATATCTAATTTGAATGTTATAAATCTAGCAGTTCAGTCTCAGATGATCGGTTGCCACGGAATTTTGATGTGATCAAAAGTCCGTCGCAGTCACGTAGCGTACGCAGATACTCGCCGGGTAAACTTAATAGACAGCCACGCCCTATAGCCCCGACCAAGTGACTGTAAGAGAACCCCGTCGCCAAAAGCATCCGTTCGGGTGCTCGCGGCAGCGGTGTTCCGCCTTAGTGCACTTCATCGACGGCATCGGGGGTGCGGCCGTCTATTAAAGTTTGCGACGAGCATTCGATCAGGATGTCAGGAATCTTGTTGAATTGCCCGACATGATATTGAAAAGTGTTTTCAATATTGAGACTAAAATGCGGGGTTTATAATTGTTAGGCATGTGATGTCTAAGGAATTCATTTGGTTAGGCATGCGATGTCTAAGAAGGTTGCGGATTCCAACTGTTGTAGTTTTACACTTTTTTTTCTGCGACCGTAAGTGTAGTATATAGTTGTATCGCCGGTTTTCGTTGCTATACATCAACGACAATCGGTGTATGCATACTAACTTACGTTGATGATATGAGATATTATGTATTGCTATGATATGTTATATTGGATCGTCGTGTTCTGAATAGCCGGGGGTTTTATGTGAGATGAGAGTTTTTCATTTTCATTCATGTAAAATTCATTTGTATGTAATATTCTTTTATTAGGGCACTTCCGGGCTGAGGATGATGTCACCATTGTATATTATTTACTTTTCCGCATTAGGTAGACCCAAGGCGGGGAGCACAAGTAACCGGGTTCTAGGGTCCAGCTGGAGACCGTCTCGAGGAGTCGAGACCGGGTCTCCTGACCCTAGAATTAGCAGTGTTGCTTGCCTCTCTCGTAGGGGTCTAAGGATGTGGGTTTGGCTATTCATCACGACCGTGGAATCCGTGCTTTATACAGGCTCGTATTAAAAAACACGGACGTCCTAGTATATCCAATATTTCATATATGTTCTTCTGCTGCAATGTTCTGCGATGAGGTCATATTACAGCCTGAGACAAATGTTTATATTATATATATTATATATTATTGATTTCGTTTCTTATCTGATGCTTTTGAAGCATGATTAAAATGGGACTTCATTAATGAGATTAATGAAATAAAAGAAACCTAATGATGTTGTAGAAACTTGTTTAAAAACTCATAGCTCTAGTTCTTTCTTTGCATAGCGGTGTTCCTTGTAGAACATCCAGCACCTTATTCGATAAGGAAAGAGCCGAGATCCCTTCACCGGGAGTGAACTCTTTAGCGAAACTAGCACATGCTACAAACTCGGTTTGTCTTTCGATTGCTTCTATAGTTTTTGCTTTGCACAGCGGTATTTGTGAAATATCCTGCACCTTATTCGATGAGGAAAGAGCCGACGATCCCTTCACCGGGAGTGACCTCTTTAGCAAAACTAGAAAAGGCCTCAAAAAAAACATTCAATTTAAAATCACTCGATCCTACGACGATATCAAGTTCATTACGCAAAAGGTTTTCTTAAAAACTTGTCGTAACCCTCCGTCATTTTAGGAAGTAGAGTACTTAGTATTCGTGCTGTGTTTGTTGACCTTAGTTAAGGCACAGTGTACGGTAGCTAAGTGATGTCTTCCTATATAGCATATGATGCGATTAGTTAGAACAGTCATGTGACTTTGTTGAGCTTAGTTAAGGGTCATGTGGGTGGGTCTAATTAATCAAGAAATGACGCGTAGAACTTGAGTAGTGCTTTTGATTTATTGACCATAGTTAAGGTCATAAGTAACTAGGGGTAAAATATTATTGGGAATTTCAAGTGTTGAAATTTGCAATGAGATTGCATACCTTCTATGAGATAGTTGGATCCCGATACCCGCTGCGAGTAAGAGTTACTACTGGGAGAGTTTTACACATTACAATTAGTCGATCAAGTAGGTGTCTAGAAAGGTGTCAACGGGGTTACGCCCCTGGGAAAATGAGGTTTACTTTAATTAGGTCCGTGCGAAAGCACGGGGAACCTCCCTCAAAATACCGGCACTGGCCTGGCTAAAAGATTGGCGAACTTATAGGGTGTAATTAATCCCGGCTAGTCTTTCCTTTTAAGGTTTGAAGGAAGATTTGACTAAAACAATGGGAGACATCCTATTTAGATATATTAGATAACCAATCTAATCTTGCAAGAGCATACGCTGAGTGTTTTCTTCTCTCTTTATCCAGGTAGCGACCATGTCATGCCTTAATCAAGATAATAATATGGATGTATTGACCGAACCCGCTTGTTATACTGAGCTGGGGAACGTTGGTCCCGCTCTAACTTATAAATGTTATAAGACAGAGCAGGAAATTGTGGATTACCAGAATTCCCGTGCCGCCCAAACGAAGAAAATGCATGCTGATGCATCTTCTTCGGGTGTGTACATTACACAAAACTGTTTCTCAATGTCCTTTACGTCCTGGGTATTTGATACCGGATCAGGATCCCACATATGTAATTTGTTACATGGGCTACAGATGGTAGAGAACTGAGAACGGGTGATAAATTTCATGAGATAGAAATGGTGCAAGTGTTGCAGCCAAGTCTGTTGGTAGTTATCACCCTGTATTACCAAATACATTGATTCTGAATGAATATTATTAGATACCGAACCTGATATACAACATCATATCAGTCTCTTTATTAGTAAAGAAGGATATAATTTTGTATTGTTGGATAAAGTTTTGAACATTTCCTATATCAAGAGTTGATCGGTTCAGGCACGTTATCTAAAAGCATTGACGTTCTAAATCAAACTACAGTTCTTAGTATACAGAACACACACAAGAGGAAGAGTTCAGAAATGAACGAATCCTTCTTGAGGCATTGTAAACTAGGTCATATCAATGTTACCCGACTAGCTGAAGTTACATTTAGATGCATATTTAAATTTGTTTGAATTTACATCTTGTGAAACTTGCCGGTCATGTCACAAAGATAAGATGACCATAGCTCTGTTTATTGGAAATAGAGAAAGAGTTAGTGAACTCTTGGGATTGATACATGATGATGTATGTAAGGTCCCCTGTCTATAAATGCCAGGACCGGTTCTTTGTACTTTATTATATTCACTGATCGTCTCTCAAGATTCGCACATGCGTTCTTGTTGAAACACAAGTCTGAACCTTTTGAGAAATTCAATGAATATGAGTTAGAAGTAGAGAACCAAAACGGGTATAAGTATTATGTCCTTTGATGAGATCAGGGAGGAGAATACTTGAGCATGGGATTCCTGGACTATTCTAAAGGAGAATGAGATTCTCTCTCGGCATTACTCCTCCGTATACACCACAGCACGTCGGTGTATCGGGGCGGAGCAATCACACCCTATTTGATATGGTGCGCTCTATGATGAGTACTACTGAGTTTCCTATTTCCTTTTGGGAGTTATGCACTTGTGAAGCTGCATACCTATTGAATAGGGTTCCAATCAAATCAGTTGCCTACCACTTCATATGTGATATGGAATAGGAAGAGCCCATATCTTAAGTAAGTTAAGATTTGGGGTTGTCCGGCCTATGTCTAAAAGCAAAATCCGGACAAGCTCGAGGAAAATTCATTTCTGTGGAAGTTTGTTAGATATCCCAAACATTCGCAAGGGAGTATCTTCTACCAAACCGAGGAACAAAAGATGTTTTGTTTCTCAGCATGCCGCCTTTGTGAAAGGGAATTTCTTGTGAAGAAATTATTGGTCATGAGGTAGAACTGGAAAGAGTTCCAGCTATACAAACTGCAGCTGATGATTTGGTTGAACCAAAGGATTCAATAGTTTCCAACGAACCTCAGCCTCTCCGCCGATCTAGTAGGGTTCCTCACCCACTTGAGAGATACTTCGGTTTTCTCTATGACAGTGAGAGCGAGAATTGCATCATGAGATGATGACCCAACTAATCTCGAGCTGGCCATCAGGAGTGGGACTCTCTAAGAATGGCTGGATGCTTAGCGATCTGAGTTGGAATCCATATACACCAACAAAGTATGGACTTTGGTTGCTTTATCTGAAGGGTTGAATCCCCATCAGGAGCAAGTATATCTTGAGAAGATTATTTGGTGTACATGGAAAAGTTAAGACTTTCAAAGCTATGCTTAAGTCCATCCATATCCTACTTGCCACGGCTACATACCATGACTACGATATCTGGCGGTTGGGTGTCATGACTGTTTTTCTAAATATTGATTTGGAAGAGAGCGTCTATAAGTACACAGCCAGAGGGCTTCGTAGACAGTGGGAGCAGCGGAAATGTGAGCATGATGTTTTATGGGATAAATCAGGCATCGCGGAGTTGGAACGTCTGTTTTGATGAGGTAGTCAAAGAGTTTGACTTCATCAAAATGGTAGATGAACCTTGTATATACAAAAAGGTAGTAAAGAGTATGGTGGTGATCCTCGTAGAGTACGTGGATGACATACTCTTGATAGGGAAGGAGTTTCCTATGCTACGCTCGGTCAATCTCCTCTTATCATAAAGATTCTCCATATGGGATCAAGGTGATACCTCCTAAATCCTGAGTTATGGATCTATGGGATAGATCTAATTGGATGTTAGGAATCTCACTAGTTGTAGTGTGATGGTATCAATCGATCCTGGGGAGAATCACTGGAAAGGTTCCAGGGTGATAAGGATGACTGAATGTCAGTTGCAGGCATTGTCTTTACCCTCAGTGGAGGGACGGTATGTTGGAAGAGTTCCAAGCTAGATGCCGTGACATACTAAACGATTAAAGGCAAGATACATCGTTACCAAGGATGCTACCAAAGAGGCAGTCTGGATATATATATAAGTTCATGAGATGAACTTCGTTCCAACCATTGTGTGACAACGGAGTTGTGGCTTATGCCAAGTAACCCCCGTCCCATTAGAAATCCAGATATTATTCTTAGGTAGTATCACTTGATCATGGAGATGGTTGATCTCTAGGGAGATCGAGGTTAGGAGAGTAGACACAGAGGACAACAGCGCGGATCCACTCACAAAGGCCTTTTTCTAAATAGAGACATTTATGGGATGGTTGAGTATGAGATACTTCAACCACAGCTAATTGTTGGCTATGTGATACCACAACAGATGGCCCTAGTGCAAGTAGGAGATTGTTATATGTATGCCCTAGAGGCCATTACTGTACATACGATGTATATTGTAGTGGATGCTTGGACATATATAGGGAGGACTTTCTTGCTCGACATAATAGTACGCTATCTGGTTGCTCTTTATCTTAACATGTACTCTGATTGTCTCTATGTTACATGTTGATAAAACCTTTAGGATATGTACTCGACTACTGGGACTATGATGAGATCATACTAGTGGGGCCACGGTAGTCGACGAGTACATCCTATAACTGTTCCTAGTCGAGGGTGTATCGAGACATGGCATCGATACATGAGAGTAGACTAGCGTATACGCATCTTGACCCATATGATGGGCGATGGATGATCCCATATCCATCGGTGTTTGACATCAAGGATTGTGTACGGGTGCTCAGTAGAGACTGGGTACACTGGACAGACTCGCCGAGAACTCCCAGATGGTATTATACCTCACGTCAGATGGGAGTTCTCCGGTGACACTGGTACAGGTTAGTCTGTAGACCCGAGATCGTCATAGAGTCTTGTGTGATTCCCACTGTGCTTTGATTTCCATCATATTACGTCCAAGAGGGCGTGCAAAAAGGTGGCTTTTGGGTACAGTCCCGAATCACATGGAGGCAATGAGCGATAGGAGGGGATTGGTCTCTCCCGGTATAGGGAGTTGATGTTGTGCTGTGTTCGATTGGCTATAACTGGAAATCCCTGGCCAGGGTTGCTGAGATTTACTGGTAAGTGTTATCAGTAGTTTCTCGAACTATTATAGACCTCATATCAACACGACTTATCAAGATACTGGGGTCTGACGTTTACCACCCCTAGACGAGATATGCGACATTTCAGACGAAGAGACCGGACTGTACGGGAGTGTTACTAATTGGATTCGCAGGAGAATGTACAGGCTTGCTTGTTGATCTTCTGATCGCTCAATACCTTGGTGGTTGTTACGTTTAACTGACCGCTTGCAGCTTGTGGGTGTTTGATATGATCATCACCTACTGTCGGCGTATTGACAATTCTTTAGAATCCTACACAGAGGTTTCTTGGCTCAGGCAAAACGGAGTAGGGGAACATATGTGATATGTGCATGATCGAGGATAATGCGATATTTGATACCGTATTAGATTCTCGCGATATGAGATATCGGCCGGGTATATGTGATATAGCCGGGTCATCGGATCAAGTGTTGATTCGATGAACTAATACAGATTATATTAGTCGGTTATTTGTGAAATAGCCGGATTATCGGATCAAGTGTTGATTCGATAATTTAATACATCATTATATATTTGATATATTTATTTACATTAACTAATATAAGCTCACTAAAAGATTCTTTTTCTTACTCGGGTAATACATTGATATATATGCGATATATGTTAATTGTATTATTTTATTTTGTTACAATAAATATTGTATATGTGATATATAATATTGTAACATGTTAGGGTTATTAATGCAACATGTTTAGTGGAGATTAAACATGGTTAGGGTTTGATTTGGGTTATGCTTTTTTAGAAGTTTCTAGAAGTTTTGCTTTTTGTTTTTGCAAAGATATTTTGTAAAGATATTTAGTTATGATATTTGTTAACCCAACTCAACCCTTGACCATGGTTGATTCTCTACATGGGTTAAGTTATCATACTTAACCCATGGTTGCATTTCTAACCTCAAAACAATTCAATATTCATCACAAAAGAAATAGTGCTTCTTCTTCCTTCTCTTTTTCAATGGAAAAGCTTTCTAGCTTTTTCATTAGTGATGATTTTGAGTGAGATTAAGAAAACAAATGAGAGCTAAAATCCTACTTCATCATCCTAATCTATCCTAGCCATTTAGATTAGGGTGTTCACTCCGTTTGTGAGTGAGAGCTTGTGTTAAACAAACTTCAAGGTAGATCATCTTTGTTATCGAAGATCGGAAGCAAGTTTGCATCATTCTCTTCGTGGAGCCTCTCTAGAGTCCGGGTACATGATGATCGCAGAGAAGGGACCTCAACACGGAGCTTATGAAGTGAAGGACAGGACTACAAAGGTTGTAATCCCAAACTCTTAGATGTTAAAGTGTTTAACATGCTTTGTTTCGCCTAATATCTAGTTTAATGATCTTGGTTAGGGTTGTTCGGCACGTCTAAATTTTAAATCGGGCATGGTTGATGCCTTGTAGAACCTTGTGAGTGTGCCTAGTAACCCTACACAAAGCACAGTGGGAACTCACATGAGATAAATGGCGATCTCAGGTCGCTGAACTAACCTGTACAAATGTCACCAGGGAACTGCTATCTGACGTCTGGTATAATACCAAATAGAATGTTCCTGGCGAGTCCTGTCCGGTGTACTCATAACCTAATGAGCACCTGTATACATCTTAGGTGATCCAACTGACACCAATGGCTTGTGAGACCAGCCACCGCCTCTCGTCGGGGTCTCGACTGTATACTCTTGGCTACTAATGGAGTATCGATGCCCAGTCTCGAAACTCCCATGACTAGGGACCTTTTAAGGATGTGCTTATAGACCCCAGCTCCCACGTATATGATCGTCATCATACTGCTGGCCGTCAAGCAAGAATCCTAAGGGCTCTATCAACGTGCAATAGTGACCTGTAAGGTCACCTGAAGCAGTACACGATGATAAAGATAAACCAGATAGCATACTATCATCTTGCGTAAGACTTCCTACCGGTATAGGTCCTCCCTCAATCATTGCAATCACGTTCCTGCGATCCAATAATTGACTCTGGGGGCACTATATCCAACAACTGATATTGTACACACAGGATATGTGGGATATACTGATATTGTACACACAGGATATGTGGGATATACTGATATTGTACACACATGATATCTGGGATATACTTATATTATACATACATGATATGTGAAATCTACTTGATATTGGACATTTAGGATATATGAGATTTACATGATATGAGAGCCATTTGGGGGCTGATTGGTGGAAATTGGGAATTTGATTGTCTTGTTGGATTTTGGTCCTGCCACGAGGTTAGGATTTCCGTGGAAATGACATGTTTTATCCCATACTCCACATTTATTGTTTATGCATTGCTTCATGTATTAGTTGTACCTGATAGAGTACTTTCCATGACTGTTGCATTTACATACTATTATATGCATTGTTTCATGTATTATTTGTACCTGATAGAGTACCTCACATGATTATTGCATGCCGATTGTCATATTATTGCTTCATGTATTAGTAGTACCTGCTAGCGTACCTTTCATGACTGATGAATTACATATGACTATTCATTGCTATTAAATGCTTATGTTAGATTCGTGTTGTACGTGCATACTCGCGATTACCTGCATATGTTATTACTATTCACGAGTTGGTAACTCACCCCCATTGTGCCACAGTGTTTTGCAGGTGTTCCTCAGGATAGTCAAAGGCAGGGCTATTTTCATCCATTGTATCATCTTTGCTGTGGATACCGCTTCGCCTGACAGTGTGCAGTTTTTCTTAGGTAGGTTTTGCGGTTGTCCAATGTTTCTTGTTGTATATTCGTTGTATCATGTACACTCCATCTACCATTATCATGTATGACTTAGAGACTTGATGTGAGGACGATATTGTATATTATTTTGTGACTTGGAGGTTTGTATACAGTTTTATTTATATCGTCTCTTTCTTCGCTACGGCGTCGTATATCTGTTGTGGTGATTGTTTTTCGCCGTTGGGCATGGATTTTGCTCCCGTTTAGGATGCTTTTACTTATATATTATGTTGTACCCATTTTTGGGGGCTTGTTTTACAAAAGGGGTGCTGCCAAAATTTTAAAGGAATAAAAGTAAGACTTCAAAGAATTTGGGTTGTGATTTCAAAGGTTTTGAAAATACTATTATCACTTTCTTGCTACTTTTGATGGTTTAGATTGCAGGGTTTTGATTTTCTTTTACTATGTTACGCCTGTAGACGTTGCGTAGTATTAGGGCCGTCATGTACCAATTTCGGGTCGTGACAATAGTCTCCAACGAACCCCAGCCTCTCCACGAATATGGTAGGGTTCCTCATCCACCTGAGAGATACTGCGGTTTCTTCGGTGACGGTAGGAGCGAGGATTGCATCATGGTAGATGATGACCCAACCAGGTTCAGGCAGGCCATTACGAGTGGGGACTCTGTGAAATGGATGGATGCTATGCGATCAAAGATGGAATCCATGTACACCAACAAAGTATGACTTTGAATGTTGCACCTGAAGGGGTAACACCCATCGGGAGCAAGTGGATCTTGGGAAGATTCTTTGTGTAAATTGAAAAGTTGAGACTTTCAAAGCTATACTTGTAGTAAATGGTTCTCGTCATGTAACCAAGTGTAGATTATGATGAAACTTTTTCTCCAGTGGCTATGCTTAAGTCCATCAGGATTAAAGCGTCCATCGCGGAGTTGGGACATCTGTTTTGATGTAACGGTCAAAGAGTTTGACTTCATCAAAAAGGTAGATGAACCTTGTATATACAAGAAGATTATAAAGAGTAAGGTTTTCTTCTACGTATTGTACGTGGACGATATACTCATGATAGGAAATGGTTTCCTATGCTACACTCGGTCAAGCTCCTCTTATCACGAGGATTCTCCATGGAAGATCTGAATGATACCTACTATCTTGAGGATTATGATCTATGTTGATAGATCTATGTGGATGTTAGGAGTGTCCCAAATTCAGGTACATTAACACCATACTAAAGGGGTTTAGTATGGAAGATTCTAAGCGTGGTGGTTTGCCCACTTACTCAGGAATCACTCTCTCCAAAAAGATGTCTTCCAAGACTGATTTGGAGAGAGCTCGCGTGCAAGGGATACCCTATGCTTCGGCAGTAGGCTCTATCATGTATGCGATGTTATGTACCAGACCAGATGTAGCTAACTCACTAGGTGTAGTGATTAGGAATTAATCGGATCTTGGGAGAATCACTGGATAGCTGTGTAAGACATTCTTAAGTACTTGAGAAGTACTAAAGAAAAGTTCTTGGTGTTTGGTAACAGTGAACTCCAGTGGGAGTCATTTACCAATTCGAGCTCCCAGAGTGATAAGGTCGACTGAAAGTCAGTCTCGGGTTTTATCTTTACCCTCAGTGGAAGGACAGTATGTTGGAAGAGTTCCAAGCTATATACCGTGGCAAACTAGATGATAAAGGCCTGAATACATCGCTACCAACGATACTACCAAAGTGGTTGTCTGGATATTTCTTGTTCATAAGATGAACATGGTTCCTAACATTGATCGTCCAATAACTGTTATTGTGACAACAATGGAGTTGTGGCTTTGGCCTAGGAACCCCGGTTCCATCAGCGTTCCAGACATATTCTGAGGCAGTATCACCTAATCAGGGAGATGGTTGATCTCCAAGGGATCGAGGTAAGGAGAGTTGACGCGAAGGATAACACGGCGGATCCACGGAGAGAGGCCTTTCCCTAGAGAGGCTTTTATGGGGTGTTGAGTATGAGATACTACAACAAATGGCCTTAGTGCAAGTGGGAGATTGTTAGTTATATGTATGCCCTAGAGGCCATTATTACACATGTAATGTATATTATAGTGGATGCTTGGACATATATAGGGAGGACTTTCTTGCTCGACATGATAGTATGATATCTTGTTGCTCTTTATCTTTGTAAATCCATGTCACGCACCCCATGTGTCCGCGGGGAGGCGGAATATATGAAAAACAATTATCAAAGCTTCGTAACACGGACTTGAGCACACGGATCGTGTCTAAACCATTATTAGCAAACTACGAGAGGTTTAACTACTCTGATTTGAAGTTATACCTCACGTTACTTGTCCTTCGGGTCTTCATCGCTTTCCTCCACACCTCGTCGGCTCTATGGAACATGGGTACCTCAACGGCCTCCTCGACTCAAAGACGATCCATCCGAGAGTCTATAGTCCAAGCTCCTATCTCAAATCTGAGATAACTACGGCTTCTAGCTTGCTAGTCTAGAAGTCCTAGAGGGTGTAGAGTATTTAGATGGATTAATTAGTCACTTAAACCCTAGGATTCTCAACTCATGTGAGCTTTTAAGGTTTGAGGAAGAAGATGATAACTTGAGGAGAGAGAAAGCTTTTGTCTTAATGAAATGAATAATGCTCATGCAAGAATATTATGAAGCATAATAATATTATCTAAAAAAATATTTATCTAATATTCATCATGCTTCATTTAATTCTAAGGGTGAATCACCTCATGAGTCATTAAGCATTTAATATAAACATACACCTCATCCTCCACCTCATTTGTTTAAATCCTAAAAAGAATTAAACACAAATGAGTTACCTTCTTCTAGAAGCTTCCTGAGAAATTACGAGACTGCCCCTCCCATCCGTATTTCCGAAAAAAACATGGATAATCTTTGACTGAATAAATCCATCTGTATAATACTAGAATCTGGCTTAAACCAAAGCCCGGTAGTATTATCTGCCCGATCATAGTACGTGCACAAGTGTATATAAGTGATCGCGGCCCTGCCGTAAAACCATACGGCCTCTACACCTTTTGCCCGGTACAGGGAAACTCTCTGTGTGGGACTCTAAAGACTCGACACTACGCTGGCAGTGGGTTTAACCACAGGCCGCAAGCGGTACTAGCTGTACGTATTGGTCCCCAGGTAGATGTCGATAAGAAGGACGATGAGGAAACCCATCTGAACTCCTACTGAGGCTGATGTGACAATCTCCGTACAGTCCGGTCCGTTCCTCTAGGACTATCGCATATCGGGCCTAGGGGTGGTAAACGTCAGACCCCTAATAGCAGTATAAGTCGTGTCGGAGTGAAGCCCATTACACCTTGAGAAACTACTGGAACCTACCAGTAAATCTCGCTTGCCCTGGCCAGGGACTTTGCGTAATGGCTCTCCATACACAGCGCGATATCAACCCCCAATACCGGGAGAGACGAATCCTGTCTAACCACCACTGCCTCCAAGTGCTTCGGGACTGTACCCAACTACTACCTGTTTGCACGACTCCTTTGAGCCGTGGTAGGGTAGTAATCTAAGTACAGTGGGAACACACTCGAGGCGAAGTAGCCGTATCAAGTCGACGAACTAAGATGTATTCATGTCACCTGGGAACTGCTATCTGATGATGGGTATAATACCAACCTGCAGTTCTCGGCAAGTCATGTCCGGTGTACCCGTAACCTAACGAGCACCTGCATACTATCTCCAGTACAGCGTACTGATGGCTGTGGGACAGACCATCTCCCCAACTGGGATGAGAAGCGTATACACCAGTCTACTCCGAAGTATCGATACCCCGTCTCGATAATCCTACGACCAGGGACCTTTATAGGATGTTTCTTATAGACTACCCAGCCCCCATTAGTGTGACTGCCATCACAACGCCGGTAATCAAGCAAATAACCTAAGGGCTCTACTAATATGTATATGTGATATGTTAAAAGAAACACATGCACATATTAAAGTAGAAACAAACCAAGTAGCATACTACCATTTTTAGCAAGACTGTTAATACAACTGTGAATATCCCAAGCTTCCATTAAGTAATATACAAACTAGTATGATACAGTAATGGCCTCTAGGGCATAAACACTAACAATCTCCCACTTGCACTAGGGCCATTTACTGGCATATCGCAGACCTATCATCTCGAATAGCCTCTCGAACTGCGTCTAAGGAAAGGCCTTTGTGAATGGATCAGCAGTGTTATTCTCTGTATCTACTCTCTTCACCTCGATCTCCTGGCGATCTACGATCTCCCTGATCAGGTGATACCGCCTTAAGATGTGTCTGGACTTCTGATGGGACCTGGGTTCCTTCGCTAAAGTTATAGCGTCGTTGTTGTCGCAATATAGAGGTATTGGATCAACACTGGTAGGAACCACCTGAAGTTCCGTGAGAAACTTCTTCATCCAGACGGCTTCTTTTACAGCAACGCAAGCAGCTATGTACTCTACTTCCATCGTCGAGTCAGCAACGGTGTCCTGTTTGGAACTCTTCCAACAGACCGCCCCTCCATTGAAGGTAAAGACATAACTCGACATGAACTTGGAGTCATCCTTATCACTCTGGAAGCTGCAGTCGGCAAAGGCCTCAATCTGGAGGTCCTTTCCGCTATACACCAAGAACATCTCCTTAGTCCTCCTCAGGTACTTGAGAATGTTCTTTACTGCTATCCAGTGCTTCTCCCCTGGATTTTCTTGATACCGGCTTACAACGCTCAATGCGTATGCTACATCTGGCCTGGTACATAATATCGCATACATTATAGAGCCTACCGCAGAAGCGTAGGGTATAATCGACATGCGAGCCCTTTCCAAATCAGTCTTGGAAAACATCTCTTTAGAGAGGGTGATTCCGTGACAAGCCGGTAGGTTACCGCGTTTAGAATCTTCCATACTGAATATTTTCAATATAGTGTCTATGTACCTGGACTGCGAAAGTCCTAACATCCTCTTTGATCTATCATGATAGATCTGGATCCCCAGAATGTAGGTGGCATCACCCAGGTCCTTCATGGAGAACTTCTGTGACAAGAATCCTTTGACTGACTGTAGCATAGGAATATCATTTCCAATTAGGAGAATGCCATCCACGTACAAGACGAGAAATACTACAGCTCTCCCTACAATCTTACTGTATATACATGGTTCATCTGGATTCTTGATAAAGTCGAATTCTTTAACAGTATCATCAAAACAGATGTTCCAACTCTGCGATGCCTGCTTTAGTCCATAAATGGACTTAAGCAACTTGCACACTTTACCGCTGCTCCCACTCTGAATGAATCCTTCTGGCTGATCCATATAGACGCATTCTTCCAAATTACCATTTAGAAAAGCAGTCTTTATGTCCATCTGCCAAATCTCATAATCGTGGAAGGCAGCAATGGCAAGAAGGACCCGAATGGATTTGAGCATAGCCACTGGAGAAAAGGTTTCGTCATAGTCCAAACCAGGTCTTTGACGAAAACCCTTTGCAACAAGTCTAGCCTTATAGGTTTCAACCTGTCCATCTACACCAATCTTCCTTCTAAAGATCCATTTGCATCCTACGGGTTTTACCCCATCTGGAGCAATGTCCAAAGTCCATACTTTGTTGGTGTACATGGACTCCATTTCGGTCCGCATTGCATCCAGCCATTTTACCGAGTCGCCACTCTGAATGGCTTGCTGGAAGCTAGTAGGGTCATCATTATCAATGATGCAATCTTCTCGATCCCCGTCTATGAGAAAATCGTAGTATCTCTCGGGCGGATGAGACTGCCTACTACTTCTGCGGATAGGCGCTGGGATGTCCCTTTCTTCTGAACCTTCTTATTCTACCAAACTTTCAGTAACAGCTTGTGGTTCTGGAATTTCTTCCAATTCTATTGCGCTCCCAGTCTTCTGATTTTCTAAAAATTTAGCTTCCAAGAAGTGGGCATGACGAGAAACAAAAACCTTTTGTTCCTCTGCGTAATAGAAACAATACCCCTTGGAGTTCTTTGGATATCCTACAAACTTACACTGTACTGAGCGTGCCTCGAGCTTGTCCGCATGCTGCTTTTTTACAAATGCTGGACATCCCCAAGTCTTCAGGTACTGAAGATAGGGTTTCTTCCCACTCCACATCTGATATGGTGTGGTAGGCACAGTCTTGGTTGGAACCTTGTTCAAAAGATATGCAGCTGATTCTAGTGCATAACCCCAGAATGATCGCGGTAACTCAGCCTTACTCATCATGGAACGAACCATATCCAATAGGGTTTGATTCCGCATTTCCGATACACCGTTGTGTTGTGGTGTGTATGGAGGAGTAAGCTGAGAGAGAATTCCATTCTCTTTTAAGTAACCCAGGAACTCGGCACTTAAGTATTCACCACCTCGATCAGATCTCAGTGTCTTGATACTTTTTCCCATTTGGTTTTCCACTTCATTCTTGTATTCCCGGAATTTCCTAAAGGCCTCGGATTTATGCTTCATCAAGAAGATATGTCCATACCTAGAGAAATCATCCGTAAAAGTAATGAAGTAGGAATAACCACCTTGCGCATGTGTAGACATTGGACCACACACATCGCTGTGTATGAGTCCCAAGAGCACACTCGCTCTTACTTCGTGTCCAGTAAATGGAGTCTTTGTCATCTTTCCCATGAGACAAGATTCACAAGTAGTATAAGATTGATATTCGAACGGATTCAAATATCCTTCTCTATGTAACTTAGTAAACCGTGTTTCATTGATGTAACCTAGTCTAGAATGCCATAAGAAAGCCTGATTTATTTCCGGAGACTTTCTTTTAAGTGTGTTCTAGACATTGAAAACCTGAGCTTGATTCAATACATATATACCGCCATCTAATGTACCGGACCCAATCAGAACATGATTTAGGTGGATGTGAACCACATCGCTTACGAATGTAAAATCATATCCTTCTCTCGAAAGTGAGGACACTGATATGATATTACAAGTCAAACTAGGTACATACAAACAGTTAGGTAGAATCAATATCTGCCCACTTGTCAAACCTAGGCGATATTCTCCCACGGATTCAGCGTCCATGCTCCTTCCGTTCGCAACTCTGAGAGACAAATCGCCTACCCTGATAACTCTACGGTTTCTCAAAGCATGTAATGAATTACAGATATGAGATCCTACTCCGGTATCTAGTACCCAGGAAGTAGAGTTAATTGACAAACAGTTCTCAATTACAAACACACTCGAGGCCGAAGCCACAACATGCTTCGAATCCTGGCTACTGGCTTCCAAAGCCATGCAATCCTTCTGCCAATTCCCGTTCCCATAACAATAGGAACATCCCTCCTTACTTACAAAAAGTCCCGAAACTTTTGCTCTTCCCTTTCCTTCTACTTCACTGACACCGCATATCGGTTTTGTGAAGGTCTTCTTCTTATCACCCTTTGCTTTCGCCCTGGATGTTGAAGAAGAAGGTCCCTCATTAAGCAGAGCGGGTGTCTCCTTGGTTTCCTTCAGGGTGTAAGTAGAGGGTAGGGACTGTGGAAATAAGTCAACATATGACATGTTTCCCAACGTAGTCTTCAGGACCGTGAGCTTATCAATATAGCTAGTCATCGTAAGGACGTCGTCCCCTACTGATGACCCAATAGCCAACCTCGCTTGAAACAATTCGTTCAAGGTCTTATATCTTGCGATACGAGATTGCTCTCCATATAAATCTTTGTTATGGAGAAAGATGGAAATTAAGTCCATCTTCTCGTGATGCTTCTGGTATACACCATCAACTAAAGCCAACACGAGGCACTTGGCTTTCGCACTGTCCTTTTCCCTAGTCTGACGGATATCCATATCCGTGACTGTGGAAACTGGACCTGGGACGGCGGGGGCTTGAGTAGTAATAGGGTGGTCCAGCTTGTCATAGGCAATGGGCATCTGGACGGACCTTTGCCAGTCATAAAAGTCAGATTCAGTCAACTTGTTATCTAGATGTAACCTAGTCATGGTTACATGGTCGCTGCAATTAAGAGAGAGAGAGAAGAAAACACTTTAGCATGATGCTCTTGCAAGTTTAGATTAGTTTTTAGTTTATCTAAACTGGATGGCTCCCACTGTTTCTCGAATCCTTCCTCAAACCATATAAGAAGAATTAGTCAAGACTTATCTCACCGTATAATACTTGCTTAACCGTTCAGCCAGGCTAGTGTTAGTACTTCGATGGAGGTTTTACGACGCTTTCGCGAAGTTCCTTAATTAAATAACCTCTTTTCCCTGGAGGCGTAGCCCCGCTAACATTATTCTAGACGCCTACTTGGTTTATAGCATTGATCGTTAAGTGACGAATCTCCTAATGAGTAGCGGATACTCACAGTAGGATCGGGATCCAAATATCATCATGTGATAATGTTGAAGGATCCTACCAACATAATCAAACTCCAAATGATATGAAATACTAGCAAGTTTCAGTTTCTTTAGAAACTCCCGATGTGGATTTTTGCCCCATGCTCTTATGACCTTGACGAAGGCCAACAAATCATAAGTCACATGTCAAGTTCTGCCCATCATTATCCCTGTTAATTTGAACCTACCCGTACATACCCTTGACGAAGGCCAACAAGGTAATACGACTGTCCCAAACCAACGCATCTATCTATGCTACATATAGATACCCCAGAAGCTACCAAACACTATTCCTTGACGAAAGCCAACAAACATAGCTTGAATACTACTGACCATTCATATGAGATGACGGAGGGCTACGACTGGTTTTGGCGAAACCGTGAACGTAGTGAACTTGATATAACCGAAGGAATCTGATAGCTTTTTAAAAGGAGTGGTTAAAGCTCCACAATTAAAAATTCTGCTCTTTTAAAATAACCGAGTGGTTTCTTTTAAATTTGTTCCAACGATTTAGTTTTGGTTTATTTTCTTTGCATTAATATAATGCGTCGCATCATTTATCCTATCATTGCAGAAAACAACGAAAATAAAACGTCCGCTTATGCCATCCGCATTCGCCACTGGGTCCCGTCATTCATCCGTTAGGTTACTTAACTAACGACAGAGCGGGGGCTGGGCTAGAGCAGATGCAAAACAAAAGCAACGCCTACTAGATATCATATATAGATATTGTACATTCGTTAGACGCAATAATAGGCATTCCAGATCACAGATGAACATATTGGATATACTAGGAATCCGCGTTTCGTTTGAGCCTGCAACAAAAGATGGATTACACGGTCGTGATGAATAGCCAAAACCCCACCCTAGACCCCTACAGGTACGGCAAACTACCCGCCAAGTACCCGAAGTGAAGCGGTCTCCCTCAACGACGTGAGTAGGCCACTAAGCACTTCAAAGTACCCGGTAGTTTGTGCACCCCACCTTGGGTCTATCCTTGGAGAAGAAAACTGTAAATGAAATAATACAACGGTGGCTACAACCTCAACCCGGATGTGCCCCGCAAAAGAATATTACAACATATTACAATTTACATCGAATGAAAGATAAAAACTCTCATCTCACATCCCCGGCTATTCATCCACGACAATCCAATGAAGTTCATATCCACAAACCAAGTAACCATTACAGAAATCTGCAACCCCCAACTAACCGACATACTAGCAATTAGGGGAGGTTTACGAACACATCAAAAAACCCAATTAGCAAATAACTTAGAATTTCGATCGACAACCTTTTCCGAGTCTACCCCAAATGCAAGCCAGCACTGAAATCACCTGGGCAGAAACAAAATATACAGGAAAATAGAATACCCAAAAATAAGAGTTACTGTGTAAATACGAGTCAACTCGAAGTTGACTCGGCCGCGGATCCGCAGCGGATTGCACTAATCTGCCGCACTTCCGCGGTAGTCTCACCGAGTTGGGATCTCGTATTTCTCCAGTATTCTTAGAATTCCCTGCTGTGAATTTTCATACCTCCGAAATAATTTTTTCGACAAGTTTAAAATCGACAGAAACATGAGGGGTTCAGGGTTAAGTTTTCGTGTTTTTCTGACGATCGAAATTCTAATTAGTTGCTAACAAGCTAGTAAAGGTTTAGTAGGCTCTGATACCACTGTAAGTCCATGTCACGCACCCCATGTGTCCGTGGGGAGGCAGAATATATGAAAAATAATTATCAAAGCTTCGTAACACGGACTTGAGCACACGGATCGTGTCTAAACCATTACTAGCAAACTACGAGAGGTTTAACTACTCTGATTCGAAGTTATACCTCATGTTACTTGTCCTTCGGGTCTTCATCGCTGTCCTCCACACCTCGTCGGCTCTATGGAACATGGGTACCTCAACGGCCTCCTCGAGTCAAAAACGATCCACCCGAGAGTCTATAATCCGAGCTCCTATATCAAATCTGAGATAACAACGCCTTCTAGCTTGCTAGTCTAGAAGTTCTAGAGGGTGTAGAGTATTTAGATGGATTAATTAGTCACTTAAACCCTAGGATTCTCAACTCATGAGAGCTTTTAGGGTTTGAGGAAGAAGATGATAACTTGAGGAGAGAGAAAGCTTTTGTGTTAATGAAATGAATAATGCTCATGCAAGAATATTATGAAGCATAATAATATTATCTAAATAAATATCTATCTAATATTCATCATGCTTCATTTAATTCTAAGGGTGAATCGCCTCATGAGTCATTAAGCATTTAATATAAACATACACCTCATCCTCCACCTCATTTGTTTAAATCCTAAAAAGAATTCAACACAAATGAGTCACCTTTTTCTAGAAGCTTCCCGAGAAATTACGAGACTGCCTCTCCCATCGGTATTTCCGAAAAAAACACGGATAATTTTTGACTGAATAAATCCATCTTTATAATACTAGAATCTAGCTTAAACCAAAGCCCGCTAGTATTATCTGCCCGATCATAGTACGTGCATAAGTGTACGTAAGTGATGTTAGTTATATGTATGCCCTAGAGGCCATTACTGTACATACGATGTATATTGTAGTGGATGCTTGGACATATATAGGGAGGACTTTCTTGCTCGACATGATAGTACGCTATCTGGTTGTACTTTATCTTAACATGTACTCTGATTGTTTTTATGTTACATGTTGATAAAGCCCTTAGGATATGTACTCGACTATTGGGACTATAAAGAGATCATACTAGTGGGGCCACGGTAGTCGACGAGTGCATCCTATAACTGTTCCTAGTCGAGGGTGCATCGAGACAGGGCATCGATACACCAGAGTAGACTAGCGTATACGCATCTTGACCCATATGATGGGCGATGGATGATACCATATCCATCGGTGTATAACATCAAGAATGATGTACAGGTGCTCAGTAGAGACTGGGTATACTGGACGGACTCGCCGAGAACTCCCAGATGGTATTATACCTCACGTCAGATGGCAGTTCTCCGGTGACACTAGTACAGGTTAGTCTGTAGACCCGAGATCGTCATAGAGTCTTGTGTGATTCCTATTGTGCTTTGATTTCCATCATACCACGTCCAAGAGGGCGTGCAAAAAGGTGGCTTTTGGGTACAGTCCTGAATCACATGGAAGCAATGAGCGATAGGAGGGGATTCATCTCTCCCGGTATAGGGAGTTGATGTTGCGCTGTATTCGATTGGCTATAACTGGAAATCCCTGGCCAGGGTTGCTGAGATTTACTGGTAAGTTTTATCAGTAGTTTCTCGAACTGTTATAGACCTCATATCGACACGACTTATCAAGGTACTGGGGTCTGACGTATACCACCCCTAGGCGAGATATGCGACATATCAGACGAAGAGACCGGACTGTACGGGAGTGTTACTGATTGGATTCGCAGGAGAATGTACAGGCTTGCTTGTTGATCTTCTGATCGCTCAATACCTGGGTGGCTGTTACGTTTAGCTGACCGCTTGCAGCTTATGGGTGTTTGATTTGATCATCACCTACTGCTGGCGTATTGACGATTCTTTAGAGTCATACACAGAGGTTTCTTGGCTCAGGCAAAACGGAGTAGGAGCACATATGTGATATGTGCGGGACCGAGAACAATACGTGTATGTGATACCGTATTAGATTCTCGCAATATTGTGATATCGGCCGGGTATATTGATATAGCCGGGTCATCGGATCAAGTGTTGATTCGATGAACTGATACGGATTATATTAGTCGGTTATTTATGAAATAGCCAGATTATCGGATCAAGTGTTGATTCGATAATTTAATGTATAATTATATATTTGATATATTAAATTACATTAACTAATATAAGCTCACTAAAAGATTCTTTTTCTCACTCGGGTAATACATTGATATATATGAGATATATGTTAATTGTATTATTTTATTTTGTTACAATAAATATTGTATATGTGATATATAATATTGTAACATATTGTGGTTATAAATGCAACATGTTTTGTGGAGCTTAATTGAGATTAGGGTTTGGATTAGGGTTTAGTCTTCATGAAGCTTTCAAGAAGCTTCTTGAAGCTTTGACTTTGACTTGAATATTTTGCATAGATATTTCCTTAACCCAACCCAACCCTTTACCCTGGTTAAATCTCTACATGGGTTAAGTCTTCATACTTAACTCATGGTTGCAATTCTAACAACACTAGAGTTTCATTATTCATCACAAAAGGATTCTTCTTCTTCTTCCTTGAGTTCTTGATGGAAAAGCTTTCTAGCTTTTTCATTAGTGATGAAAATGAGTAAGTTAAAGAAAACAAATGAGAGCAAAAATCCTACTTCATCATCCTAATCTATTCTTGCCAATTAGAGTAGGGTGCTTACTTCATTTAGTGAGTAAGAGCTTGTGTGTTGGAGATAGTGCCCTCAGAGTCAATTATTGGATCACAGGCACGTGATTGCAATGATTGAGGGAGGACCTGTCCCACTAGGACAGTCCTACACAAGATGATAGTATGCTATCTGGTTTACCTTTATCATCGTGTACTGCTTTAGGTGACCTGACATGTCGCTATTACACGTTGATAGAGCCCCTAGGATTCTTGCTTGACCACCAGCAGTATGAGGGCGATCATATAAGTGGGAGCTGGGGTATATAAGCACATCCTTAAAAGGTCCCTAGTCATAAGAGTTTCGAGACAGGGCATCGATACTCCAGAGTAGACTAGTGTATACAGTCGAGACCCCGACGAGGGACGGTGGCCAGTCTCATAAACCATCGGTGTCAGTTGGTTCACCTAAGATGTATACAGGTGCTCATTGGGTTATGAGTACACCGGACAGGACTCGCCGGGAACATGCTAGTTGGTCTTATACCTGACGTCAGATAGCAGTTCCCTGGTGACATGTGTACATGTTAGTTCATCGACCTGAGGATCGTCATTTGTCTCGTGTGAGTTCCCACTGTACTTTGATTACTACCCTACCACGCTCAAAGGAGACGTGCAAGCAGGTTTTAGTTCGGTACAGTCCCGAGCCACATGGAGGCAGTGAGCGGATCTTCAGGGGTTCGTCTCTCCCGGTATTGGGGGTGAGGTCGCGCTGTGTCTAGGAGAGCCATTACACGAAGCCCTCGGCCGAGGCAGGAGATTTACTGGTAGGTATTCCAGTAGTATCTCAGGGTGTTCTGGGCTACACTCCGACACGACTTGTACCGCTTTTGGGGGTCTGACTTTTACCGACCCCCTAGGCCCGCCATGCGATACTCATAGACAAACGGACCGGACTGTACGGATATTGTCACTGACAGGCTCAGTAGGGTGTCAGGATGAGTTCGCTCATCGACGTCCCTTTTGGTCAATACCTGGTAGCCCGTCACGTATTGGCTTATACCTCTGACGTGCTAGTGGTTAAATCCACAACCAAGGTGTTGACGAGTCTTTAGAGTCCCCCACATTCAGTTGCTCAAGTTTTCGGGCGAAACGCTATAGAGGCCGTATGGAGATATGGCAGGGTTCGATCAGATACGTGCGGTATTGCACGGATCAGGATCGGACGGATAATACTAGCCGGCTTTGGTTTAAGCCGGATCCTAGTATAGTACACTGTAGATTTTGTCTTATTGCATTTGTATTTCGGTCGGAATACAGATGCGGGTGTGTATACACAGTATCGGGGTTTTCCTGTAATTTATTACGGGACCAGTTTTCTGGAGTTGCCAGTTTGCTTTCCGTTTCGGCCATTTTTCTTTATATCTTTCATTGGCCAAAGATTGGTGGAGGAGGGCTTATTTGCATTTGTGCAAATAAGCAAGTTGGAAGGGGGTCTTTGCATATTCTTGTGTCATGATGGTTCCACCATGCATTGACTTGTTTATTTCATCATGGCTTGACTTTGGAGCAATTATGGTTGTTGATGATGGTTGTTTTGGAGTATGGATTTGTTGGTGATCATTTTCTTTTCATGATCACATTTGATTCCTCTCCCTTGCATTATTGTGTGGCTCTCCCCCATTCACAAAACTCTCTCCCTCTCTCCATTTTGGCCGGCCATGCTCATGGGAGGGCTGCCCATTTTTTATGGTGTGGGTTTTCTTTGTTCATTTGGCTTTGCAAAAATTCCCACAAGTTCCATTTCCAAACCACATATCATTCTTCCACCAAAATGGCAACCTCCACTACCCCAAATGAGACATGAGTTCTACACACATTCTACAGCAAACCTTGGGCACGTCGGCTCGCCAACTTTGTGCCTGAGTTGCCTCGGTATAGAGGTGGGAGCCCGTAAAAGAAGCAGACGACGTGATGCCCTTCCGGCGAGGAGGTGGTGACCGGACATTCCGCGGGAGATCGGGACGACGGCGAGAAGACCGGAGGACACGGATCGCTCGGTATATCTCTCTTCCCCATCTTGTAGTTAGCTAGGACTAGTTAATGGCCCGATCCGGGTTTTTAGTGCGCGGTGGTGCCGGTTTGAAAAATTAAAGTTAACCATCGCTTCCGCATTTGGCCTCGGGATGGAGGCCGGGGCGCCGCCGTGCACTTACAGTGGTATCAGAGCCTCGCCATTAACTTAGTCTAGCTTTGTCTAATGTGTTTTACATTTCCGATCGAACAATTTTCCAAAAACCGTATTTTTCTTCACATCAGTTTCTGTCGAAATTTTTTGAAGTCCAAAATTTTTCAGGTTGTTTCAGAATGATGTGTAGGACATTCTAAGAGTTCTGTTAAAATTTGGGCTCGTGAACAGTCCAAACCACCGCGGAACCGCGGCCAAAGCCATGCTTGGGCCGCGGTTCCGCCGCGACTTAGACTGTTCAGTCCCCTAAAATTTTACAGAATGCTTTTGGGCTGAAAATAGGGGTTTTGGAATATTAATTTTGGGCCCAGAATTTCTTGATGTGCTACAGTAGTAATTGGGGGCCCACTTGGTAAATTTGATCGATCGGATATTTTAAACACATTATTTCACAGTATTTACATTATATCTGCGACCGTGAATGTCACTTGATCGGTAAATCCTGTCTAACTGCTATAGCCCGGTTAGACGGATTTGCGAACGCGACTTTCACGTTGATGTTCTGTGTATTGCTGTGATGTTGCGGATTGGTCGTGGGGGACAGCCTGGATGCAATGCTAGTACAGTTTTTGTTGTATTATGTACATTTGATATTGCGGGGCGAGCGTCCGACATGTGGACTGCCGTCACTGCCTGTTTGTATTATTATTTTGGGGCACGACCAGGTTGCGGTCGATGTACCCGTTGTATGTATATTTTACTTTCTGTACTAGGATTATCCCGAGGAGAGGTGCGCGGATAGCCGGGTTCTAGAGGGCAACAAGCCCGCATCTCATGGCATGGAGACGGAGGGGGCTTTACTCTAGAATTGGCGGGCTATTCGCCGCACTCGTAGGGGGTACAGGTTTACCCAGGAGGGGTGCCCAAGTTACCGGATTTCGTGAAGTGCTGGGTGGTCCATTCACGTTGCTGAAGGGGGCTGCCACGCTTCAGGTTTTGGCAGGTGACTTGCCGCGCCCGTAGGGGTCTAGGGTTTACATTGCACAGGCTATCCACACGACCAGGGGAACGTCGGGTTTCAGTAGTGGCTCTGTGAAACCCGGGGATCCCAGATATCTGTATTGTTTCTGTGATGCTAAACATTTCTGTGATGTTGCTTTTTATCACGCCTTGAGCGAATATAATATATTGGTATATATATTAGTAGATGTTGTATATGTTTTGCATCTGCGCTAGTCCAGTCCCCGCTCTGTCGTTAGTTAGCTAACCTAACGGGTAATGACGGGACCCAATGGCGAATGCGGATGGCATATACGTACATCAGTATATTTTCGTTCTTTGTGGTGTGATCAATTGATGGGACTGCGTTGATTCGGATCAATGCAAGTTAAAAACAAACCTAATCTGATGTTGTTGGAACACTTTTTCAAAAAGCTGTTATTGCAAGGACGTTCTCTTTTGTTTTGCATCGTGGTATTCAGTTGGAATATCCTGCTCCTCAGTCGACGAGGCAAGGGCCGAGATCCCTTCACCGGGAGTGACCCCTTGGACAAAAGTTTGCGTCAGGGCAATAACTTCACTATAGCCGATTACTTTTGCTTTGCACCGTCGTATTCAGTTGGAATATCCTGCACCTCATTCTACGGGGAAAGAGCCGAGATCCCTTCACCGGGAGTGACCTCTTTAGCAAAGGCTTTTGTCACTATATTTTTATAAAGCTATCCATTCCTTCAACGATATCAAGTTCATTACGTTAAAGGTTTTCGCCAGAAACCATTCTTAGCCCTCCGTCGTTTCATATGGGTGGTCAATAGTATTCAAGCTGTGTATGTTGGCCAAAGTCAAGGCACAGTGATTGGTAGCTATTGGGGTATTCATATGCAGCATAGATAGATGCGTTGGTTTAGGACAGTCGTATTGCCATTTTGGCCAAAGTCAAGGGTAGGTACGGGTGGGTTCAAATTAACCTGGAGAATGACGGGTAGAACTTGACATGTGACTTATGATATGTCGGCCAAAGTCAAGGTCATAAGAGCATGGGGCAGAAATCACATCGGGAGTTTCAAAAGAACTGAAACTTGCCAGATATGCGCATACCTTCTGGAGTGTGACACCGTGAGCGGATTCCGTCATGTTATCATGCGATGATAGTTGGATCCCGATTCCCACTGATGAGTTAGTTTACTCCTCGGGTGACCCCGACTAATTCTTCTTTCAGGTATGGAGGAGAATTTGAGGTACAGTGGGAGGTTTCCAGATTAGATAAATTGGTAACCATTCTGATCTAGGTTAGAGTGCACGCTGAGTGTTTCTTTTCTATCTCTCTTTGGCAGCGACCATTGACCCGACCCTAAGACTATGACTCAGAGACCAAAATTAACCGAACCTTCTTAAACACTGGCTTTTGGATTGTCAGAGTTGCAGACCTCATTGCCACTCCTACTTTTACCCTTTTCTCCAGGACACCCCGTATTACTACGAACGTCCACTTCCATTGGACAAAATCATCGTATGGTTATATACGAACTCGAAAGAATTTATTCGAGGATTGTTTCCGGTTCTGGAGGAAACGGCTAGAACTATTCAGTTGTCTTTTCCTTTTACCTTCTCTCAGGTTGCGAGTACTCCTTAGTTTAGGGGTAGTACACCTATTATGCAAATTGGATAGTCTTCTTCCAAACCATAGGCAGGTGCCGACCGGTAGGGAATGAAGAAAACCAATTAGCCTAACGATGGTGTACAGAAGGTATTAAGTAAAGACAAAGAAAGGGATTAGTAAGAGGGCAAAGTAAATTGGGACTGATATTCACGACCAAACCAAGTATTTCATTACCACTCCCAAATCACCTTTGTATTTCTCCAGAACACTCCGTATCACTACGAAGATCCACAGTTTATTGGATACTCCATCGTATGGTTATATACGAATTCGAAAGGAACTTGTTCCAGTTCGGGGATGGATTCTGGTTCAGGAGAAATAGGAATAAGGTTTATTCGGTTGTCTTTTATCTTCACCTTCTCTCGCATTGCGAGTGTTCCTAGGATTAGGACAGTACACCCATTATGCTTATTGGATAGTCTTCTTCCAAACCATAGGCTGGTGCCGAACGGTAGGGAAGGAAGAAAACCATTTGGCCTAAAGGGGTGTGCAGAAGGTAATGACTAGAGACATATAAAGCGATTTGGAGAGGTGGCAAAGAATTATACGGTTACAGTCGTGAATCTGGAAGAGGCATTACTAGGAATACCGGGATACCCCATCGAAACATTTCAATGTTTCAGCTTCGTTGTGTACTGTTAAAGGAAAACTGATTTCCCAGTTAGACACTTGCTCCAGGGTATGTATTTACCAGGTATGATTCTCACATCTGTATGGTTTTACAGATGAAGAGTGGGAGTAAGTTATTGGGAATTAGGTGATCATCCTCATTATATCGGAATTCGTTGTAATTGCTGATATTTGAGGAAGTCACCTGGGTTGTTTGCCGGACGGCAAATATTTGGTTTTGAATATCCGTTATAATGTACCAATTTCAAATTGATATATCTGTACGTCTATTTTTATAGAGTGAGATATACCTTTTGAAATTATGTCTATGACATTTACTTATATCAGTGGATGGTTAGGTAAGGAGTATTAAACAGCGGTGTAATTCTTCATAACCATGGTACAGTTTTCAACCTACGACACACAGTGAATGAGTTATCTGACTCAAGGGACTTATACAGAGTATTGTATGTTGTCCAGGGTCCATCAGGACAGAGGGGTTGGTCCTCGTACTATATTCGGTTTACTTATGACTTCTCTAGTTTTTAGATAGGTGTTTCATGGAAACACAGGGTCCGAATATTGAGAAGTTATTGGTATTTGAATAAAGTAGAGAACCAGATATTGCAAGTATCGGGATTCTTCAAAGTAATCGAAGATGTAGATACTTGTGTATGGTATTCATTTGATAGTAATGATTAAGAGATCTTGCTTCTCTTTCAGGTTACTCATGATTGGAAGCATTCCTAAGTTGGGTAACGCTGATCGGCCTTCTTCCATTTAGTTGACATGCACTGGAGACACCTGCATGATTTGAATCTGGTTCAATTAAATCAGTGCCTCTGGTTCTATATTGGATATAGAACAGTTCATATCTTAATGATGTTAAGGTATGGGGAGTTGTCCGGTTTATGATTAAAACCAGACTCTGGATAACTCAAGGCACGTTTCTGTAATGGCTGTTTGTGGGTTGACCCAGGCTATGACGAGAGTTGATTTTCTACCATCTGGAAGATCAATAGTGATATTGTTCTTGACTCGCCACAGTTTTATTAAAAATGAATTTTTTCAGAAAAACAATAGTGGGAGTATGGTAGAACTGGAAGTGATTCCAGAACCACAAACGATTACTGAAGATTTTGAAAGGAACCTAAAGATTCAATCTGGTTTGACATTCCATTGGCCACTCTGCAGATACGGTGGGTAACTTCAGGCACCCGAGAGGTACTCCGGTAGCCTCAATGACGGTGACAGGGAAGTTCTTATTTACCCAGACTTGCCATTGCTGTTGTTCCAGGCTGCGAGACCCGGCAGGAGGATGAGTATAGCGTCGTTCTAAACTTGCTTTAGAAGTGTACGTCTAAATGACTCTGCCAGAGGGTTGTCGTAGTCAGTGGGAGCAGCGGAAGCATTGGTGGACAAGTGGCTTATGTCTATTTATGGACTAAAGCAGATATAGCGGAGATAGATCATCAATTTCTGATGTGACAGTCATAGGTTTGACTTCATCAGAATAGGGGATAGATCTGTTAAGAAGGTAGTAGGGTGTGATGTCCTGATATTTGGATGACATACACAGAGTAGGAAGTGATATTCCTATACTACAATCGGTTATACTTTGGTTGTCACACAGTGGTTTCTCCACATGGGACTTGGACATTATATCAGACATGCTGGTTACTAGATCTATAGTTGTAGATCTAGATTTGGGTGGTTTCCCAATCAGGGTACTTAGACAGCATTCTAAGAGTATTTAGAATGGACGACTCCTGGCACGGTAGTGTACCTGCAGGTGATGGAGTCACCCTCTCTAAAGGTGTCTTACAGACTAAAGGGGAGAGGGATGTGCATGATTGGCAGATCACTTGCTCAGGCAATTGAGTCAATCATGAGATATCAAGTACCACACCGGATGTTGTTCTTGCACTACATGCAATCAGTTGACATTGATCCAATCCTGGAGAAACAGTCGGAAGCAGTTTTAGAACATAAGTGGATGTTCTAGGGATATGATAACGACAGCCTCATTCGGGAGACAGTTATCATTCCAGGCTTCCAAGGTGACCTGGACGACAAGGAGGTTATCAGAGTTATAGTTTTCCGTCTGACGAGGGGCAGTATTTTGGACAGGTGGTCCAAGGCAATACTGAGGGAGGCATGGCGCAGGATACTGATTAAGTTCAGTTGACGATACAGTCTAAGAAGTTTGGATTTGGAGTTCATTTATGAGCTAGGTCCCATCAGACATCCAGACTCATTCTAAGACAGGTATTGCTCATTTCGGGAGATGGATTTCTCCGCGAACTTGAGATATAGAGAGACATAGAAAGAAACATCAAAGCGGATCCACTCACTGAGGCTATTCCTCGAACGCAATAGTTTCGCAAACGAGCTTTGTGAGACTGACTAGTAGAGGAGTTGGGTGTTCGGTATCACACGGGCTGTGAGTATGCGACATCGCAATAATTAGCCTTGAGTGCAAGTGGGAGATTGTTGGAGATAGTGCCCTCAGATTCAATTATTGGATCACAGGCACGTGATTGCAATGATTGAGGGAGGACCTGTTCCAGTAGGACAGTCTTACTCGAGATGATAGTATGCTATCTGGTTTGCCTTTATCATCGTGTACTGCTTTAGGTGACCTGACATGTCGCTATTACACGTTGATAGAGCCCTAGGATTCTTGCTTGACCACCAGCAGTATGAGGGCGATCATATAAGTGGGAGCTGGGGTCTATAAGCACATCCTTAAAAGGTCCCTAGTCGTAGGAGTTTCGAGACTGGGCATCGATACTCCAGAGTAGACTAGTGTATACAGTCGAGACCTCGACGAGGGGCGGTGGCCGGTCTCACAAGCCACTGGTGTCAGTTGGTTCACCTAAGATGTATACAGGTGCTCATTGGGTTATGAGTACACCGGACAGGACTCGCCGGGAACATGCTAGTTAGTCTTATACCTGACGTCAGATAGCAGTTCCCTGGTGACATGTGTACAGGTTAGTTCATCGACCTGAGGATCGTCATTTGTCTTGTGTGAGTTCCCACTGTACTTTGATTACTACCCTACCACGCTCAAAGGAGACGTGCAAATAGGTTTTAGTTGGGTACAGTCCTGAGCCACATGGAGGCAGTGAGCGGATCTTCAGGGGTTCGTCTCTCCCGGTATTGGGGGTGAGGTCGCGCTGTGTCTAGGAGAGCCATTATACGAAGCCCTCGGCCGAGGCAGGAGATTTACTGGTAGGTATTCCAGTAGTATCTCAGGGTGTTCTGGGCTACACTCCGACACGACTTGTACTGCTTTTGGGGGTCTGACTTTTACCAACCCCCTAGGCCCGCCATGCGATGCTCATACACGAACGGACCGGACTGTACGGATATTGTCACTGACAGGCTCAGTAGGGTGTCAGGATGAGTTCGCTCATCGACGTCCCTTTTGGTCAATACCTGGTAGCCCGTCACGTATTGGCTTATACCTCTGACGTGCTAGTGGTTAAATCCACAACCAAGGTGTTGACGAGTCTTTAGAGTCCCCCACATTCAGTTGCTCATGTTTTCGGGCGAAACGCTGTAGAGGCCGTATGGAGATATGGCAGGGTTCGATCAGATACGTACGGTATTGCACGGATCAGGATCGGACGGATAATACTAGCAGGCTTTGGTTTAAGCCGGATCCTAGTATAGTACAGTGTAGATTTTGTCTCATTGCATTTGTATTTCGGTCGGAATACAGATGCGGGTGTGTATACACAGTATCGGGGTTTTCCTGTAATTTATTACGGGACCAGTTTTCTGGAGTTGCCAGTTTGTTTTCCGTTTCGGCCATTTTTCTTTATATCTTTCATTGGCCGAAGATTGGTGGAGGAGGGCTTATTTGCATTTGTGAAAATAAGCAAGTTGGAAGGGGGTCTTTGCATATTCTTGTGTCATGATGGTTCCACCATGCATTGACTTGTTTATTTCATCATGGCTTGACTTTGGAGCAATTATGGTTGTTGATGATGGTTGTTTTGGAGTATGGATTTGTTGGTGATCATTTTCTTTTCATGATCACATTTGATTCCTCTCCCTTGCATTATTGTGTGGCTCTCCCCCATTCACAAAACTCTCTCCCTCTCTCCATTTTGGCCGGCCATGCTCATGGGGGGGCTGCCCATTTTTTATGGTATGGGTTTTCTTTGTTCATTTGGCTTTGCAAAAATTACCATAAGTTCCATTTCCAAACCACATATCATTCCTCCACCAAAATGGCAACCTCCACTACCCTAAATGAGACATGAGTTCTACACACATTCTACAGCAAACCTTGGGCACGTCGGCTCGCCAACTTCGTGCCTGAGTTGCCTCGGTATAGAGGTGGGAGCCCGTAAAAGAAGCAGGCGACGTGGTGCCCTTCCGCCGAGGAGGTGGAGACCGGACATTCCGCGGGAGATCGGGACGACGGCGAGAAGACCGGAGGACACGGATCGCTCGGTATATCTCTCTTCCCCATCTTGTAGTTAGCTAGGACTAGTTAATGGCCCGATCCGGGTTTTTAGTGCGCGGTGGTGCCGGTTTGAAAAATTAAAGTTAACCATCGCTTCCGCATTTGGCCTCGGGATGGAGGCCGGGGCGCCTCCGTGCACTTACATTGTGTTATTGAAACTTCAAGGTAGATCATTTTAGTTATCGAAGATCGGAAGTAAGCTTGCATCTTTCTCTTCGTGGAGCCTCTCGAGAGTCCGAAACTTGATGATCGCAGTGAAGGGACCACAACACAGAGCTTATGAAGTGAAGGACCGGACTAAAATGGTTGTAATCCTAAACTCTTAGATGTTAAAGTGTTTAACATGCTTTGTTTCGCCTAATCTCTGGTTTAAAGATCTTGGTTAGGGTTGTTCTGCACGTCTAAATTTTAAATCGGGCATGGTTGATATTTTGTAGACCCTTGTGAGAGTGCCTAGTAACCCTGTAGTGGTATTAGAGCCAAGCTAGAGCTTTAGGCGAAGTCTAGGCGAAGTTTAATGTCCGATTGAATTCCGAATACCCTATAAAACCTAGTTTCTGGAAATTATTTTAAAATGTGATTTTTTCTGCATTAAAAATACTCAAAAAAATCAGCAGGTAATTTTATGGGTTACTGTAAAAAATGACCCCAAAATACCTCTATTGCGCCGCGAAACCGCGGCCGTACCCTTGCTTGCGCGGCGGTTCCGCAGCGCTACAGTGCGATTTGGGTGTTCTTTTTCCACAGTAACTTCCGTACGAATTTCCTGATTCTTCTGGGAATTTTTAATTATATTCAAGTGTTGAGTTTTCTGGGTTGTATTGGGGACTCGTTGATTCGATCGGATAATTTAACTTCGTTTAATTTTTTTCGGGATAATTTTAGAAACTGTTAAAAAGTTCGAACGGATATCAGTAACTCACTTTTTCCCCTGTCGGAAATTTTTTCAAAAGTTGGATTTTTTCTCGAGTTTGAAACTTCCGGAAAATCATGCAAGTAACGCGGTGGACCCTCTAGAAGAACACAAACCTTAACTCGATCATGTGACCATCTGAACCGCCTCTGAACCTTAGGGTTTGGGGCAGTACGGCATTGCCACATGTGAGGCGTTGGCTTGACCCTTCTACGGCTGGACCATTGGTACTGTGGCATGTGATGGATACTTTTTGAACTCCGCTCAAGTGTTGAGCCATTTGGGAAATCTTGGGTGTTTGATTATTCGATCGGAAAGTTTAACACAACTTTTTTATCTGGAATGTGATACAATATTTGGAATCCATAGGAAGTTATTGTTAGTTGTATATATGCCCTAGAGGCCAGTATTGTATAGATGATGTATATTATATTGGATGCTTGGACATATATAGAGAGGACTTTCTTGCTCGATATGATAGTATGCTATCTGGTTGCTCTTTATCTTAACATGTATACTTGTCTCTTGATACTGTCTTATAGCTACATGTTGATAAAGCCCTTAGGATGTGTACTTGACTATCTGGACTATGATGTAGATCATACTAGTCAGGACAATGTAGTCCATAAGTACATCCTTTAATATTCCTAGTCGTGGATGTATCGAGACAGGGCATCGATATACCAGAGTAGACTAGCATATATGCTTCTCGACCCATGAGATGGGCGATGGATGATCCCATATCCATTGGTGTTTGACATCAGAGATGGTATACGGGTGCTCAGTGGAGACTGGGTACACTGGACGGACTCGTCGAGAACTCCCAGATGGTATTATACCTCACGTTAGATGGCAGTTCTCTGGTGACACTTGTGCAGGTTAGTCTGTAGACCCGAGATCGTCATAGAGTCTTGTGTGATTCCCACTGTGCTTTGATTTCCACCTTACCACGTCTATGAGGGCGTGCAAAACGGTGGTTTTTGGGTGCAGTCCCGAGTCACATGGAGGCAATGAGCGATAGGAGGGGTTTCGTCTCTCCCGGTATTGGGGGTTGATGTTGCGCTGTGCTCGATTAGCCATAACAGGGAAGTCCCTGGCCAGGGCTGATTTAGAGATTTGCTGGTAAGTGTTACCAGTAGTTTCTCGACCCGTTATGAGCCTCACATCAGCACGACTTATCGGTTATCGGGGTCTGACGCTTACCACCCCTAGACTTGATATGCGACATATCAGACGAGGAGACCAGACTGTACGGGAAGTGTTACCGGCAGGCTTTTATAGGAGTTGGAGCGGGCTTGCTTGCTGATCTTCTGATCGCTCAATACCCGGGTAGCCGTTACGTCCAGCTAGTACCGCTGACGGCTTGTGGGTGCGTGATGTGATCATCACCTACTGCCGGCGTATTGACGAGTCTTTAGAGTCCTACATAGAGGTTTTACTGGCTCAGGCAAAACAAAATAGGGGCGCATATGTGATATGTGCTGGACCGAGAATAATGCGTGTATGTGATACCGTATTCTATTCTCGCGACTTTCTGTATCGGTCGGTTATATATGATATAGCCGGGTTATCGAATCAAGTGTTGATTCGATAAGTCGATACATTGGATGTTAGTCGGTTATATGTGATTTGACCGGATTATTAAGTCAAATGTTGATTTAATAATTTATTGTATAATTGTATATTTGATATACTAGTTTATATTAACCAACACATGTTCACTTAGGGTTTTTTCTCACATGTACACAACTTTACTATATATATGATATATATTAAAATGTGTTATCATTTTGTATCATTGTTGATGATACATCATCCATAGGTGTGTGAGACTTACACCAAGCTAATTTTTAGTTTGGGTTTTAATATTTAAAGTAAATACAAAATCAAGTGGAGGATTAGAAAATGCATGAAGCTTGTGGAAGCTTGTGGATGCATTGACTAATTCAACTTGAGTTTGTATTTTACTATGGATATTTATTAACCCAACCATAACAATTAGCCTAGGGTTAAGTCTCTACAAGAGTTATTATATTATACTCACTCACCATAGTTAGCTCACTGACTTGATAATTATCCTCTTCTCTTTCTTTTGTTCATCTTCTTCTTGGTTCAAAAGAAAATGCTTGCTAGGGTTTGATCAAAAGTGAGAATCATTGTGAGAAATAAAATTCCAAAGAGAACCCACTTCCTATTTCTCCATCCTCTACAAGACTAGCACTTTAGTTTAGGGTGTTTGCTTCACCAATTCTCTAGTTAGTGAAGTAGCAGCTTGAGTCGGAATTCCCTCGACGTAGATCATCTTTGGCCTCGTAGACTTCAAGCAAGGTCGCATCTTTCGCCTCGTAAAGCCATGCAAGAGCCCGGGAGAACCTTGATCGCAGCGAAGGGACTTCAACAAGGAGCAAATGAAGTGAAGGACCGATCTACAAAGGTTGTATTTCGTGTTCTCTTAGAAGTAAAGTTGTTTACTTGCTATTTGTTTCGCCTAAACTCTAGTATACGATCTTGCTTAGGGTTGTTCGGCACATAAAAATTTAATTTTGGCATGGTCGATGCCTTGTAGAGCCTTGTTAGTGTGCCTAGTAACCCTACAGTTGTATCAGAGCCTAGCTAGAGTATTAGACGATGTGTTAACGAAGTTAAAACCCCGATCGAACCCGAATATGTCAAGATAACCCCCTCTCTGTACTTTTTTTAAAAACTGGGTTTTTTCTGAATAAAAAATACCTAAAAAAATAAGCAGGGAGTTCTATGAATTACCATAAAATTCGAGTTCCCAATACAGTATGGCCGCCGCGGAACCGCGGTCCCACTCCTCCTTAGGCGGCGGTTCCGCGGCAGATAAAATGTATTAGGGACAGTACTTTATGCAGTAATATCCACTTCCATTCCTGCATCTTTCTGGGTATTTTTATTCTGACTCATGTGTTGAGTATTTTGGGGTTTATTTTGTAATTGTCGATTCGATCAGAGAATTTAATTTTGTTTTGTCATTCCGGATAATTTAGAAAGTGTTAAAATGTTCGAACGGATGTCATTAACTCAATTCTTCCCGGCACGAAAAACTTTCAAGAGTTGAATTTTTCCCGAGTTTAAATCTTTCGGAAAGACGTGCAAAGAATGTGTTGGACTCTCTAGAAGACAACAAACCTTAACTCGATTATGTGACCGTCTTGAACTGCCTTTTGAACCTTAGGGTTTGAGGCAGTACGGCGTGCCACATGTGAGGCGTTGGCTTGACCCTTCTACGGCTGGACCGTTACTACTGTGACGTATTCTGGAATTTTTGAACTCCGCTCAAGTGTTGAGCTATTTAGGAAATCTTGGGTATTTGATTATTCGATCGGAAAGTTTAATACTATCTATTTATCTGGAATGTGATACAATATGTGGAATTCATACTGTTGGGCATGAAATGCGAAATATGTGATATTTCAGATTTACGATGTCTAAACAGATTGTGGATTCCAAATGTTGTAGTTTTACACTTTCTTTTCTGCGACCGTAAGTGTAATATGTGATATCGCCGGTTTCGTTGCTATATGTCAACGATAATTGGGATGCGCATATTTACTTACGTTGATGACATGTGATGTTATGTGTTGCTGGATATGTTATATTGGATCGTCGCGTTCTGAATAGCCGAGGGGTTTTATGTGAGATGAGGGTTTTTATTTTCATTCATGTAAAATTAAATGTATGTAATATTCTTTTATTGGGACACTTCCGGGATGAGGTTGATGTCACCATTTGTATATTATTTACTTTTCCGCACTAGGATAGACCCAAGGAGGAGAGCACAAGTAACCGGGTTCTGGAGTCCAGTGGGAGACCAACTCGAGGAGTCGAGTCCGGGTCTCCTAACTCTAGAATTGGTAGGGTTGCTTGCCGCTCTTATAGGGGTCTAGGGGTGTGGATATGGCTATTCATCGCGACCGTGGAATCCGTGTTTTATAGAGGCTTAAAATAAAACACGAACGTCCTAGTATATCCAATGTTTCATATGTTTCTTCTGCTGCGATATCTGTGATGTGATCGTTTGATGTGCTGTGATAAATACTGTATATACTATATATGATATATTATATAGGCGTTACTTATGTTTTACACCCGCGCTAGCCCTGCTCCGCTCTGCCGTTAGTTACCTAACCTAACGGTGCATGAGGGGACATCGAGGCGAATGCGGATGGCATAAGTGTACGTCGTATTTATCTGTGATGTTTAGGTGACTTAAATGATGGGACTTCATTAATGTGATTAATGAAAGAAAAGAAACCTAAAAGATATTATAGAATCAAATTTTTCAAAAAGGGTAGCTACAGTTTTGCTTTGCATAGTGATATATATGATATATCCCGCACCTTATTCGATGGGGAAAGAGCCGAGATCCCTTCACCGGGAGTGACCTCTTTAGCAAAACTGGCAGATGCTACAACACTTGGTTTGCTTTTGATTTCTTTTGGAGTTTTGCTTTGCATAGTGATATATATGATATATCCCGCACCTTATTCGATGAGGAAAGAGCCGAGATCTCTTCACCGGGAGTGACCTCTTTAGCAAAACTAATGAAAGTCTCAAAATCACTCCATTTAAAAATTCACTTGATTCTACAACGATATCAAGTTCATTACGCAATAGGTTTTCAGAAAAACCTGTCGTAGCCCTCTGTCATTTCAGATAACTCCAACTTAGTATTCGTGCTACGTTTGTTGTCCTGCGTCAAGGCGCAGTGTGCGGTAGCTAACTAGTATTTATATGCTTATGCATATGATGCAGATTGGATTAGGGTAGTCGTGCGACTTTGTTGGCCTGCGTCAAGGGTCGTACGGGTGGGTTTAATTCAATCAAGAAATGACGGGTTGAACTTGACTAGCGCACTATGGTTTGTTGGCCTGCGTCAAGGTCATGGGACGCTAGGGGCAAAATATTATCAGGAATTTCAAGTGCTGAAATTTGCAATGAGTTTGCATACCTTCTATGAGATAGTTGGATCCCGATACCCACTGCGAGTAATTGTTACTCCTGGGAGAGTTTTACACAGGACAATTAGCCGATCAAGTAGATGTCTAGAAAGGTGTCAACGGGGTTACACCTCTGAGAAAACGAGGTTTACTTTAATTAGGTCCGTGCGAAAGCACGAGGAACCTCCCTCAAAGTACCGACACTGCCCTGGCTGAAAGATCGGCGAAGTTGTAGGGTGTAATTAATCCCGGCTAGTCTTTCCTTTTAGGGTCTGAAGGAAGATTTGATAAAAACAGTGGGAGCCATCCTGATTAGATAAAATAATAACCAATCTGATCTTGCAAGAGCATACGCTAAAGTGTTTTCTTCTCTCTCTCTCCAGGTAGCGACCATATCATGCCAATCAAGATAATAATATGGATGTATTGACCGAACCCGCATGTTATACTGTGCTGGGGAACGTTGGTTCCGTTCTTTCTTATAAAACTTATAAGACTGAACAGGATATAGGGGAATACCAGGATTCCCATGCCACCCGAATGAAGAAAGTACATGTTGATGCATTTTCTTCGGGTGTGTCCGTTACAGAGAACTGTTTCTCCATTTGCTCTACGTCCTGGGTATTAGATACCGGGTCAGGATCCCATATATGTAATCAGTTACATGGGCTCAAGAAAGGTAGAGAACTTGGAGAATGTGATAAAGACATTAGGGTTGGAAATGGTGCAATTGTTGCAGCTAAAACCGTCGGGGAATATCACCTTGTATTGCCAACTGGTAATACATTGATTCTGAACGAATGCTATTACTTGCCGAACTTGATATGCAACATTATATCGGTTTCTTTGTTGAGTAAACAGGGATATAATTTTGTATTACAGGATAATGTCATGAACATTTTCCTTAACCAAAAGTTGGTTGGATCAGGCACATTGTGCAATGGCATTTATGTTCTAAATCAATCAACGGTTCTGAGCATAACAAACACACACAAGAGGAAGAGTTCAGAAATGAATGAATCCTTCTTGTGGCATTGTAGACTGGGTCACATCAATGCGACACGACCAGCTAAGTTGCATAAGGATGGATATTTAAATCCGTTTGAATTTTCATCTTATGACACTTGCCAGTCATTTCTCAAAGACAAGATGACCAAAACTCCGTTTACGGGACACGGAGAAAGAGTTACGGAACTCTTGGGACTAGTACATAGTGATGTATGCGGCCCCATGTCTACATATGCCAGGAATGGTTCTGCGTACTTCATTACATTCACTGACGATCTCTCTAGATTCGGATATGTGTTCCTGATGAAAAACAAATCAGAAGCTTTTGAGAAATTTAGAGAATATAAACAAGAAGTCGAGAACCAAACCGGAAAAAGTATTAAAATCCTTCGATCTGATCGAGGAGGAGAATACTTGAGCTATGAATTCCTGGACTTCCTAAAAGAGAATGGGATTCTCTCTCAGCTGACTCCTCCATATACACCACAGCACAACGGTGTATCGGAATGGAGGAACCGCACCCTATTAAATTTGGTGCGCTCTATGGTGTGCACAGCTGAGTTACCTATTTCCTTCTGGGGGTATGCACTGGAAACAGCTGCAGACCTATTGAATATGGTTCCCACCAAATCTGTGCCAACCACTCCATATGAGATATGGAAAGGAAAGAGACCATGTCTTAATTATGTTAAGATATGGGGTTGTCCGGCCTATGTAAAAACGCAAAATCTGGACAAACTCGCGGCGAGGTCCATTCTGTGTAAGTTTATAGGATATCCCAAACATTCGCGCGGGTATATCTTCTACCACACCGAGGAACAAAAGGTGTTTGTTTCTCTACATGCCACCTTTTTAGAAAAGAAATTTCTTGAAAAAGAGATTAGTGGTAAGGAGGTAGAACTGGAAGAGGTTCCAGCAATACAGACTACGACAGAAGATTTGGTTGAACCAGAGGATTCGGTAGTTCCCAACGAACCTCAGCCTCTCCGCCGATCTAGTAGGGTTCCTCACCCACCTGAGAGATACTACGGTTTTCTCATGGATGGTGGGAGCGAGGATTGCATCATGGTTGATGATGACCCAACTAGCTTCGAGCAGGCCATCACGAGTGGGGACTCAGTGAAATGGCTGGATGCAATGCGGTCCGAGATGGAATCCATGTACACCAACAAAGTATGGACTTTGGAAGATGCTCCTGAAGGGGTAAAACCCATTGGGAGCAAGTGGATCTTCAAGAAAAAACTTGGTGTAGATGGGAAAGTGGAGACTTTCGAAGCTAGACTTGTTGCAAAGGGTTTTCGTCAAAGACCAGGTGTGGACTATGACGAAACCTTTTCTCCAGTGGCTATACTTAAATCCATCCGGATCATGCTTGCCATCGCTGCATATCATGACTACGAAATCTGGCAAATGGATGTTAAAACCGCCTTTCTAAATGGTGATTTAGAAGAGTGTATGTACATGACTCAGCCAGAGGGCTTTGTAGATAGTGGGAGCAGCGGGAAGGTGTGCAAGCTGCTTAAATCCATTTATGGATTAAAGCAAGCATCGCGGAGTTGGAACATCTGCTTTGTCGTCGTTATCAAAGAGTTTGATTTCGTCAAAAACGTAGATGAACCTTGTATCTACAAGAAGGTGGCAGAGAGTAAGGTTGTCTTCCTCGTATTGTACGTGGACGACATACTCTTGATAGGAAATGACATTCCCATGCTGCAATCGGTCAAGCTCTTATTATCACAAAGATTCTCAATGAAAGATCTTGGTGATGCCTCCTGCATATTGGGAATTATGATCTATAGAGATAGATCTAAAAGGATATTGAGATTGTCTCAATCCAGATACATTGACACCATACTAAAGAGGTTTAGTATGGAAGAGTCCAAACGTGGGTTTTTACCCACGATCTCAAGGCTCACTCTCTCCAAAGAGATGTCTCCCAAGACTGATTTAGAGAGAGCTCGCATGCAAGGGATACCCTATGCTTCGGCTGTAGGCTCTATCATGTACGCGATGCTATGTACCATACCCGATGTAGCATACTCACTAAGTGTAGTGAGTAGGTATCAAGCTGATCCTGGAGAGAGTCACTGGACAGCTGTGAAGAGCATTCTCAAGTACTTGCGAAGGACTAAAGAGATGCTCTTGGTGTATGGTAACGGAGAACTCCAAGTGGTGTCCTTTATCGATTCGAGCTCCCAGAGTGATAAGGACGACTCAAAGTCGCAGTCGGGATTTGTCTTTACCCTTTAAGGAGGGGCGGTTAGCTGGAAGAGTTCCAAGCAGGAAACCGTGGCAGACTCGACGATGGAGGCTGAATACATCGCTGCCAACGATGCTGCCAAAGAGGATGTCTGGATCAAGAAGTTCATTACTGAACTTGGAGTGGTTCCATCCATTGAGCATCCAATACCTTTGTATTACGATAACAATGGAGCGGTGGCTTTGGCCAAGGAACCCAGGTCCCATCAGCGATCCAGGCATATTCTGAGACGGTATCAGCTAATCCGGGAGATAGTAGATCGCCGGGAGATCGAGGTCAGGAGGGTTGACACGAAGAACAACACAGCGGATCCACTCACGAAGGCCATTCCCCAGATACAGTTTGAGAGACTCTTCGTGATGCTTGGTATGCGATACTACAGCAGCTGGCCCTAGTGCAAGTGGGAGATTGTTAGTTGTATGTATGTCCTAGAGGCCAGTATTGTACAGATGATGTATATTATATTGGATGCTCGGACATATATAGAGAGGACTTTCTTGCTCGATATGATAGTATGCTATCTGGTTGCTCTTTATCTTAACATGTATACTTGTCTCTTGATACTGTCTTATAGCTACATGTTGATAAAGCCCTTAGGATGTGTACTTGACTACCTGGACTATGATGCAGATCATACTAGTGGGGACAGTGTAGTCCATAAGTACATCCTTTAATATTCTTAGTCATGGGTGTATCGAGACAGGGCATCGATATACCAGAGTAGACTAGCGTATATGCTTCTCGACCTATGAGATGGGCGATGGATGATCCCATATCCATTGGTGTTTGACATCAGAGATGGTATACGGGTGCTCAGTGGAGACTGGGTACACTGGACGGACTCGCCGAGAACTCCCAGATGGTATTATACCTCACGTCAGATGGCAATTCTCTGGTGACACTTGTGCAGGTTTTTCTGTAGACCCAAGATCGTCATAGAGTCTTGTGTGATTCCCACTGTACTTTGATTTCCACCTTACCATGTCCATGAGGGCGTGCAAAACGGTGGTTTTTGGGTACAGTCCCGAGTCACATGGAGGCAATGAGCGATAGGAGGGGTTTCATCTCTCCCGGTATTGGGGGTTGATGTTGCGCTGTGCTCGATTAGCCATAATAGGGAAGTCCCTGGCCAGGGCTGATTTAGAGATTTGCTGGTAAGTGTTACTAGTAGTTTCTCGACCCGTTATGAGCCTTACATCAGCACGACTTATCGGTTATTGGGGTCTAACGTTTACCACCCCTAGACTTGATATGCGACATATCAGACGAGGAGACCGGACTGTACGGGAAGTGTTACCGGCAGGCTTTTACAGGAGTTGGAGCGGGCTTGGTTGCTGATCTTCTGATCGCTCAATACCCGGGTAGCCGTTACGTCCAGCTAGTACCGCTGACGGCTTGTGGGTGCATGATGTGACCATCACCTACTGCCGGCATATTGACGAGTCATTAGAGTCCAACATAGAGGTTTTACTGGCTCAGGCAAAACGAAATAGGGACGCCTATGTGATATGTACGGGACCGAGAATAATGCGTGTATGTGATACCGTATTCTATTCTCGTGACTTTCTGTATCGGTCGGTTATATATGATATAGCCGGGTTATCGAATCAAGTGTTGATTCGATAAGTCGATACATTGGATGTTAGTCGGTTATATGTGATATGACCGGATTATTAAGTCAAGTGTTGATTTAATAATTTATTGTATAATTGTATATTTGATATACTAGTTTACATTAACGAACACATGTTCACTTAGGGTTTTTTTCTCACATGTACACAACTTTACTATATATATGATATATATTAAAATGTGTTATCATTTTGTATCATGGTTGATGATACATCATCCATGGGTGTGTGAGACTTACACTAAGATAATTTTTAGTTTGGGTTTTAATATTTAAAGTAAATACAAAATCAAGTGGAGGATTAGAAAATGCATGAAGCTTGTGGAAGCTTGTGGATGCATTGACTAATTCAACTTGAGTTTGTATTTTACTATGGATATTTATTAACCCAACCATAACAATTAGCCTAGGGTTAAGTCTCTACAAGAGTTAGTATATGATACTCACTCACCATGGTTAGCTCACTGACTTGATAATTATCCTTTTCTCTTTCTTTTGTTCATCTTCTTCTTGGTTCAAAAGAAAATGCTTGCTAGGGTTTAATCAAAAGTGAGAATCATTGTGAGAAATAAAATTCCAAAGAGAACCCACTTCATATTTCTCCATCCTCTACTAGTCTAGCACTTTAGTTTAGGGTGTTTGCTTCACTAATTCTCTAGTTAGTGAAGTAGTAGCTTGAGTCGGAATTCCCTCGACGTAGATCATCTTCGGCCTCGGAGTCTTCAAGCAAGGTCGCATCTTTCGCCTCGTGAAGCTATGCAAGAGCCCGGGAGAACCTTGATCGCAGCGAAGGGACTTCAACAAGGAGCAAATGAAGTGAAGGACCGATCTACAAAGGTTGTATTTCATGTTCCCTTAGAAGTAAAGTTGTTTACTTGCTATTTGTTTCGCCTAAACTCTAGTATACGATCTTGCTTAGGGTTGTTCGGCACATAAAAATTTAATTTTGGCATGGTCGATGCCTTGTAGAGCCTTGTTAGTGTGCCTAGTAACCCTATAGTTATGAGATAACTAATTTGAATGCTATAAATCTAGCAGTTTAGTCTCAAATGATCGGTTGCCATGGGATTTTGATGCGATCAAAAGTCCGTCGCAATCACGTAGCGTACGCAGATACTCACCCGGTAAACTTAATAGACAGCCACGCCCCATAGCCCCGACCAAGTGACTGTAGGAGAACCCCGTCGCCAAAAGCATCCGTTCGGGTGCTTGCGGCAGCGGTGTTCTGCCTTAGAGCACTTCGTCGACGGCATCGGGGGTGCGGCCGTCTACTAAAGTTTGCGACGAGCATTCGATCAGGATGTCGGGAATCTTGTTGAATTGCCCGACTTAATATTGAAAAGAGTTTTCGATAATGAGGCTAAAATGCGGGGTTTAGAATAGTTAGGCATGCGATGTCTAAGGAATTCATTTGGTTAGGCATGCGATGTCTAAGAAGGTTGCGGATTCCAACTGTTGTAGTTTTACACTTTCTTTTCTGCGACCGTAAGTGTAATATGTGGTGTATCGCCGGTTTCGTTTCTATACATCAACGACAATCGGGATACGCATGCTTGCTTACGTTTTTTGTATGTAATATTTCTTTTATTGGGGCACTTCCGGGCTGAGGATGATGTCACCATTGTATATTATTTACTTTTCTGCATTAGGTAGACCCAAGGCGGGGAGCACAAGTAACCGGGTTCTGGGGTCCAGTGGTGTAGCGTTTTGAAAATCGTTTCGGTGAAATTTCGGAAAATCGGTAAAATAAGGGGGTTTTCTGTAAAAAGTCAAAATACAAATATCTTATTATAAAAATTAAATATACATATTCTAGCTATGTAATTGCAAGTATTTGGTGTTTATTGAGCCACTGGTGAAATTTCAAATTTTCTGAAATTTTTATTTTATTTTATTATTATTTTAAGCTGTCACTAATATATTTAATTAGGGAAAATCACAAATTGAAATGAGTTGAAACAAATTTTGTACATCATAACATATTAAACTAACCTGTTAGATATTTTTTTTGTAATGAAAAAAAGTTGTTAATATGGTGTTAGAAAATATAAAAGAAAAAGGCTTATTTTGTGAAAATAATTAAGAAATGAGTTAATGGGTGTTTTAATTGGGGGGCATTTCTTTACTTGATCTCACACACTACACTAATTCCTTTACTTGGCTGAATTTTCAGCAGCCTACCATTTCCCCAAGTCCCCACTTATTTTTGTTCTCAAAATTTATATAAGGAAATCTTAAAATGGAGGAAAATGAGGAGATAAGAGGTATGGTGTTAGTTGACTTGAGGCATTGACTTTTCTACCCACTCGCACACTCACACTCACACTCCCTCACCCCCTCATTTTCGGCCAGCTGCTGTAGCCCTCCGCCTCTCCAAAATCCTCACATTTTCACCTCTAAAATCCACAAAATTTCATCAAAATCCACATAAAAACATCACCAATCCCAAATCCAACACATACCCATTATTCCTTGGCCAATTCTAGCTTGAATCCTTGGAGAAAGATGGCATTTGGGGCTAAGTTTTGTTTGCAAGTAGGGATCTCTTTTTAAACTAGCTTGAGGTATAACTCTATTCTTATTGATACTTGTTCTAATCTAAAATTTTAAGTAAGTGTTAATTAGTTGTTAATTGCAAGCTAGGATATTCAAGAAGGGTTTTGAATTAAATTAGGGTTTCTAACACTTGATTATGTTTGTGATGGGTAGATTTACATGCTATGACATGTGCAAATCTAAGCTAGTTGCTTTCTTACAAATTGCCACTTTTAAATTGTCCAATTTAAAAGCTATTTTGCTTACTAGATCTTTAGTTATTGCATTAGATTAAATAAAAATTTAGTAAGGGTTGTGATTTCCATTAAGGTTTTTATTACATCATTAAGGATGCAATGTATAGTTTGACATCTTAAAATATGTAAAACCTAGCTTTGGTGTTAAATTGCAATTGTTATTTGTAAATTGTCCAAATTACTTAATTGTTGCAAACTAGGTTTTTGGGTTTAATGAAAGCGATGAGAGTAAATTATGGAAATGATTTATATGACTTATTTAAGATATTTAATAAGTATATTGGCCGCTACATTCATTTAAACATCATGTTTTGTACAAAAACGGCGAATTGTGCTTGCTAGATTTTTCGGAAAAATGACTTTGAAGTGAAATTGGGGTTTTTGTGAGTTTTAACCTATTTTATATTAAAATTAGTGTTCGTGAATGTGCAAATGAGTGTATTTGGGTTTTTCTCGATGGTCTGGCATTTGTACACCGACGTCGAGGGTTTTTGGGTTGATTCGTGAAAGCAACCATAGGTTTTGACTTATGTGGGATTCATGTGTCGTTTTGGTCATGAGTCGGATTTTAATGCGATATGGTGCGTTATGATATGTAGGTACCCCATGTGGACTTCGAGACGACAAGCAAGCGCGTGACGACGACGGCACCGGCGAGCGAGGACCAGGTGAGTAGATTTATATCTACGGGGAGAAGTCGGGTGGATGGCGTATAGCACCCCCGCAGTCTGTGGTGGTGTATACGGATGCGTATACACACCAACAATTATTATATGTTATTTGGGATTAATAACGATGTTTAGGATGGATATTGATGTGTTGGATTATTTTAGTGTTGCGAACCCTAGGGTAGTGTTGCACTACACATACACACATACATACTTGCATACATTCCTATTTATATGTGCTCATGGAATTCTTTATAGTTATGTGTTCACATGGGTATGGGACTATGTGTTCACATACGGATTTGAGGATGATATTGGGATTGAGCTGAGTAGATGAGATTTGTTTTGTGGTTGTGTTATCAATGATATGGCAGGATTCGTACTTGAGGAACGTCCTGGTGTTATAGCGGATCTTGGGGCGGCGATACGGGTGAATAGTGTTATAAATAAAATGGTCGATATGTGATCGTGATATGAGGCATGATATGCTAGGATTTTGATATTAGGCCGTATCGGGCGATGTATACCCCTTAATGATGATATGTGCTGACGATATCGGTTTGTACGAGATTGTCGATCAGTAGTCAGATCATGACTATATTGATGATATTAGTATTGTATTAGACATAGGTCAGTACCTTAGACTATGATCTTTGATAAAGAGGATACCGGATGAATAGTGTGATGAATATGATATTGACCCGTACCCAGATTTGGGGATGCCGTGCGACGGATTTACATACGAGCTATATTTTGATGATTGATCCGCACTCTTGACTTGGGATGTCTGATTATAGATATGGTATCGGATATGATATTATTGAGGCGGGATCACCGACTAATATATATACAGGTATGTATATGGATCGACTCAGATGTTATGCGGTTTCCTTACCTGTAGTCCAGCTTGTTAGCTTAGCCCTTTTGTTTAGTTTAGTTGTTAGATTAGAGTCGGTTCTTACCTATTTCAAAAACTAACGAATCGTGGATATTTTAAAAGATAGCCCAAGGAATCCTACGGATATTTCAAAAGACGTATCTTTTCATAAAAACACCGTAGCCCCTATTTTCAAAACCCCATGATTCGTGTTATTTCAAAAGGCACCATTTGTAGGACTTATATTAGATTAATGCAGGTTAGTTACAGTTGCGTCTAGTATTCAGCTCCCGCGTATTATTGTGGTTCGCTTCGCATCGCATACTTATGTTATAATTTCTTATTGCAATGTTGATATCATATTGTTAGGACACCAGCACCATTACCGATGATGCGTATGTACCACGTACACTTACTTGCCGGCTCACACACATCTTCATCGGTAATTGCCATGTCACGTACACCTTAGAAAATATTATTGCTTGACATAGCGTACTTGCCTTATATGTTAGTTTAGACATCGTAGTTATTACCTGCTACTTCATGGATACTGTTATTCATTGTTATGCCGCATTCATGGATTCTTATGCATATATTCACTATTTTACGTGTTATTGAGGTTTTGGATTCGGATTTCCATGAGATTTTCTGGATTTGGAGGAAAACCGCAAAAACATAAATAAACCTTTTCTCTCTTTTAAAATAAAAAGTGCGGTTTTTCCCATGATGTATGAGTCGTCCACCATGAGTTTGCTGATGGATTTCGAGACCCGATTCGAGGAGACGGATGAGCCGTTTCGGGTACATGGTGGACCCGGTAAGGTACCCCGGGGCAAGAAGCGCGTGATGATGACGATATGAGCCTGGCAGGGGAGCACTACCTACCGGTGATTTTACCCGACGCGTCGGATATCCGGAGGATACCGTCGTGGTTTTGAGATGGATGGTAGGGGCCGGTCTGGACTGACGGCGCCCTAGATATTGTGATTGAGACATTGAGATTTCGAGATATTGAGGTACAGAGACTGTGATACAGAGATATCGAGATATTGGGATTACGTTTTGTGCCGATGCTAGGGACTGTTTTATACTGATTTCATTATGATACCTCATTTTAAAAATACAAAGGAAATCTCACTAAATTATGAAAACGGTTCTTCATTTACATGTATTCTGTTTTCATGCATTCATACCTCATTCATATGATATATTGCTACCTGAGGCACTGACACGGGCATATGAGATTACACTCGGGTTAGATATTTACCCTAGCCTTGTTATAGGTTGCATGTTATATATATAATTGAGGATATATTATGATCATTGACCTAGGTTGCGTTATTTATGCGATTTCTGTGCGTAGATGTTTTTCTACTCACGAGTTGGCAACTCACCCCCGTTGTGCCACAGTTCTTATAGGTTTCGCCGTACAGGTTTCATTACGGCTTGCTGGCACTCTTTCCATTTCCGGGTGACTTGCTAGTAGGTGGGTTTATTTGTATCGCACCCATCATTATATCTTGTATATCATTATTCTGTTGTATCTAGAAGTTCCATCAACCAAACATGTATTTATTTTGAGATAGAAACCAGTGATGTTATTCTTTCGACCTTAGAGTCGCGCGTTATATTTCTGCGGATTTCTTGTGGTTTTGAGTTTCCTTTTGAGTTTTTGATCCTCGCCGTTGGCGTTGTATATTATATTGCTTGTGTGGTTGTGACCGTCGTTTGACGAAGAGCTAGCTCCCGCTTGGGGATGCCTTTTTATTGATTTCGTATACTATTCATGTTGTATCCCGTTTGGGAGCCAGTATTTACAAAGGAGACTCTGCCGAAATTTTCAGGAAATTTTTGATGTTTTTAAAAACCGCATAATTCGGCTTATGCTATTGAAACTACTTGCTTTAAGTTGGTTTTTCCTGCACTCTACATCTTTTCTTGGTTTGGATTTCTGGGTTTTCTGTTTACTTAGATTACGTACGCCTCGAGACGTTCGTAGTTTAAGTGCCGGTCATGTTCCGTACTTCGGGTCGTGACAAAGTTGGTATTAGAGCGTTAGGTTTTACCTTCGGAGCGTAGGATGACCCTTGGTTGATGGAATAGGTGACTAAAGTAGAGTGACGTACCGTGGGTATGTTCCGCGGCATACTTACGATACGCTACTCCACTTAAGAAGCCTTAGGATGTACATTTCTTTGTTCAGTATTATATTCATTCCTGATCTAGCTTCATCAGTACCAGTTATGGTTTTGCTGCCACGATTACGGGCAGGGAGAGCTACAGCTAGAGTTGCGGTCAGCACGAGCTCGTCACGAACGAGGACTGACCAGGGCGAAATTTCGGCAACACACGATTGCAGAGATGTGTCTTTTTACTGTGTTTCCGCGTCACGAGCGTTTGGCGGATCGCCTTTATGAGGTTACTCGGATGTGCTGATCGACACTAGAGGATTGAGCTAATGTTAGAGGCCAGCCAGATCTTGATGACCGTTGATGTGTTGCTTATTCATGACGATCGAGGCACTGTTCAGCGTGCAGACGAGCGAGCCAGTTATTGCTGCGAACGACGAGATATTGCCCCAGATGCTAGAATTAGTGCAGAACGAGTTGTACTAAGAGATGATAGAAGGTCGTTAGTCATCGAGGATGAATGACTAGGACATGTGGATCGTTCGCCTACCCCGATGCGAGGTCATCAGATAGATTGATTCCAGCTAGAGACGACTTCACGCGGAGACGTTGGGAGTCGACAGAGACGATCAAATGTTAGAAACCTATTATTCCAAGTTTAAAGTAGTTGGAAAGACATGCAGGCAATTCTATGGTCCTTCTAGAAGAATGAAACCCTAACTCGACTTAATGACCGTGTGAAAGCCTTTGAACATTCGGGTTTGCGGCAGTTCTACGGCGCCATTAATGAGGCTTGGGTTTGCCCTTCTACGGCTGGACCACCGATGCTGTGGTATGTACTCGATACTATTAAACTGTGCCCAAGAGGTTGAGCTCTTGGGGGATTATGAGGTTTTGACGACTCGATCGGGTGGCTCAACTTAATTCGGATGCTAGGTGGTGAGATGCATTTCTTGGGAGACTCCCGATACGAGGATAGCCGTTGGAGCTCCGTCCATGTAGCCACGATGAGACGATTCCGAAGCAGTCGACATTAGAGAAAGTGGAGTAAAGAGGTCCGTACAAGATCTGGATAAGACGACGTTCCACTCCGCCAACATCAGAGATGCGATACGCATGCCGAGGCAGAGTACTGGATATACCTTCCAGAAGGAGTCGTGATGGGTATGCAGCCGTTCCGGAGCAAGATGCAGAAATAGGAAAGGACGATGACTTCCGGATAGTTGGCAGAGATGAGACATGGAAGAGACCGTGAGCAGGATTCCTTCCAGGACACTGCTGCAATGATACTTGCACCCAGGATCAGATGTGTCATGTACATTTAGAGAGCCAGAGGCCGATGCCAGTGATATGCTGCCTTACGAGTGGTCGCGATGATTGACCGGGAGATGACAAGAGGCGTGCCAGAACGGGATCATCCCCGTTAGCACACCTGACAAGGCCGATGAGCCGATGGACCGAGAGATTGGTAATTCCCAGTGAAGACCTTGACCCAGGAGTGGTCATTGTTACGCACACCAGCAGGCCAGAGTTCATGATCATCGACGAGACGTCCCATTAGCGACCGCGACAGTTGGCCCGAGATTCTTAGAAGATGCGCTTGAGCGGTACTATGCCGCCATTATTGATTTCGATGTTTTGGGTGATTTATTCGAATGATTTGATTTTGATGATTGAGGATTTACGATCTTTGCACAGTGTTGCACTTGATATCGTTTTCGTGCTTGGGTTTCACATGTTTGTGATTTTACGGTTTTAGACATTTGAGTTGATTTTGTGCGTATGCACGCACACGATTTAGTTCCTGCACTCTGTATAGTTTATATATGCTTGCAGTGCAGTGATACGCCTTTTGTGCACTTAGATGCATTGGACATTGATTTCGATGGTGATGTTCGATATTAGTTTTGTGCACCTTGTGCACCTGATTTGATTTTGCGCATGTTCGGCACTTGATATTGGATTTCATGATTTCGTGCACGATGGATGCACCTGATTTGGATTTTCGCGCATGTTGGGCGCATGTTTTGAAGTGTGATTTTGGTGCACACCAGATTCACTAAATCGAGATTTTTCGTGCATGTCAGATGCGCCTGATTTTGCTGTCAGGCACACATGTTGCCTACGACAGATCTTTCGTGCACACCCGATGCACTTAGATGTTGTTTCTGTGCATATGTATGGCACATATTTGGATTTTGATTTCCGTGCGCACAAGACGCATGTAGTATGCATACGCGTATTTAGGGATTGATTTTTCTTATAGAGCAGTACGTTTTTATGATATTGCTATGTGTTTTCGTACTGAGCAGGACTAGTCAGAGGACAGTACCTGAATATATTTTACATGTATAGTTTCGAGTTATATCATATTGGTTTTGCTTTGGATTTGGTATTGATGTCTTCCCTATGACTCCGATGATTGCGAGATGCTTGACGGAGTTTTGATTTGAGTTATATGCTCATTTTTCATGCGCATGCGCTGCGCTACGATTTGTTTTATGTATTTACAATTTCGGAGCCCCGACGACTTGATGGTTTTGGTTCAGATGTTTTAGTATTTGGGCGGAGTTTTACTTTAAATTCGGGGACCGAATTTTTTTTAAGGGGGGAAGATTGTAGCGTTTTGAAAATCGTTTCGGTGAAATTTCGGAAAATCGGTAAAATAAGGGGGTTTTCTGTAAAAAGTCAAAATAGAAATATCTTATTATAAAAATTAAATATACATATTCTAGCTATATAATTGCTAGTATTTGGTGTTTATTGAGCCACTGGTGAAATTTCAAATTTTCTGAATTTTTTTTTATTTTATTATTATTTTAAGCCGTCACTAATATATTTAATTAGGGAAAATTACAAATTGGAATGAGTTGAAACAAATTTTGTACATCATAACATATTAAACTAACCTGTGAGATATTTTTTTTGTAATGAAAAGAAGTTGTTAATATGGTGTTAGAAAATATAAAAGAAAAAGGCTTATTTTGTGAAAATAATTAAGAAATGAGTTAATGGGTGTTTTAATTAGGGGGCATTTCTTTACTTGATCTCACACACTACACTAATTCCCTTACTTGGCTGAATTTTCAGCAGCCTACCATTTTCCCAAGTCCCCACTTGTTTTTGTTCTCAAAATTTATATAAGGAAATCTTAAAATGGAGGAAAATGAGGAGATAAGAGGTATGGTGTTAGTTGACTTGAGGCATTGACTTTTCTACCCACTCTCACTCTCACACCCACACTCCCTCACCCCCTCATTTTCGGCCAGCTGCTGCAGCCCTCCCCCTCTCCAAAATCCTCACATTTTCACCTCTAAAATCCACAAAATTTCATCAAAATCCACATAAAAACATCACCAATCCCAAATCCAACACATACCCATTATTCCTTGGCCAATTCTAGCTTGAATCCTTGGAGAAAGATGGCATTTGGGGCTAAGTTTTGTTTGCAAGTAGGGATCTCTTTTTAAACTAGCTTGAGGTATAACTCTATTCTTATTGATACTTGTTCTAATCTAAAATTTTAAGTAAGTGTTAATTAGTTGCTAATTGCAAGCTAGGATATTCAAGAAGGGTTTTGAATTAAATTAGGGTTTCTAACACTTGATTATGTTTGTGATGGGTAGATTTACATGCTATGACATGTGCAAATCTAAGCTAGTTGCTTTCTTACAAATTGCCACTTTTAAATTGTCCAATTTAAAAGCTATTTTGCTTACTAGATCTTTAGTTATTGCATTAGATTAAATAAAAATCTAGTAAGGGTTGTGATTTCCATTAAGGTTTTTATTACATCATTAAGGATGCAATGTATAGTTTGACATCTTAAAATATGTAAAACCTAGCTTTGGTGTTAAATTGCAATTGTTATTTGTAAATTGTCCAAATTACTTAATTGTTGCAAACTAGGTTTTTGGGTTTAATGAAAGCGATGAGAGTAAATTATGGAAATGATTTATATGACTTATTTAAGATATTTAATAAGTATATTGGCCGCTACATTCATTTAAACATCATGTTTTGTACAAAAACGGCGAATTGTGCTTGCTAGATTTTTCGGAAAAATGACTTTTAAGTGAAATTGGGGTTTTTATGAGTTTTAACCTATTTTATATTAAAATTAGTGTTCGTGAATGTGCAAATGAGTGTATTTGGGTTTTTCTCGATAGTCTGGCATTTGTACACCGACGTCGAGGGTTTTTGGGTTGATTCGTGAAAGCAACCATAGGTTTTGACTTATGTGGGATTCGTGTGTCGTTTTGGTCATGAGTCGGATTTTAATGCGATATGGTGCGTTATGATATGTAGGTACCCCATGTGGACTTCGAGACGACAAGCAAGCGCGTGACGACGTCGGCACCGGCGAGCGAGGACCAAGTGAGTAGATTTATATCTACGGGGAGAAGTCGGGTGGATGGCGTATAGCACCCCCGCAGTCTGTGGTGGTGTATACGGATACGTATACACACCAACAATTATTATATGTTATTTGGGATTAATAACGATGTTTAGGATGGATATTGATATGTTGGATTATTTTAGTATTGCGAACCCTAGGGTAGTGTTGCACTACACATACACACATACATACTTGCATACATTCCTATTTATATGTGCTCATGGGATTCTTTATTGTTATGTGTTCACATGGGTATGGGACTATGTGTTCACATACGGATTTGAGGATGATATTGGGATTGAGCTGAGTAGATGAGATTTGTTTTGTGGTTGTGATATCAGTGATATGGCAGGATTCGTACTTGAGGTACGTCCTGGTGTTATAGCGGATCTTGGGGCGGCGATACGGGTGAATAGTGTTATAAATAAAATGGTCGACATGTGATCGTGATATGAGGCATGATATGCTAGGATTTTGATATTAGGCCGTATCGGGCGATGTATACCCCTTGATGATGATATGTGCTGACGATATCGGTTTGTACGAGATTGTCGATCAGTAGTCAGATCATGACTATATTGATGATATTAGTATTGTATTAGACATAGGTCAGTACCTTAGACTATGATCTTTGATAAAGAGGATACCGGATGAATAGTGTGATGAATATGATATTGACCCGTACCCAGATTTGGGGATGCCGTGCGACGGATTTACGTACGAGCTATATTTTGATGATTGATCCGCACTCTTGACTTGGGATGTCTGATTATAGATATGGTATCGGATATGATATTATTGAGGCGGGATCACCGACTAATATATATACAGGTATGTATATGGATCGACTTAGATGTTAGGCGGTTTCCTTACCTGTAGTCCAGCTTGTTAGCTTAGCCCTTTTGTTTAGTTTAGTTGTTAGATTAGAGTCGGTTCTTACCTATTTCAAAAACTAACGAATCGTGGATATTTTAAAAGACAGCCCAAGGGATCCTACGGATAATTCAAAAGACGTATCTTTTCATAAAAACACCGTAGCCCCTATTTTCAAAACCCCATGATTCATGTTATTTCAAAAGGCACCATTTGTAGGACTTATATTAGATTAATGCAGGTTAGTTACAGTTGTGTCAAGTATTCAGCTCCCGCGTATTATTATGGTTCGCTTCGCATCGCATACTTATGTTATAATTTCTTATTGCAATGTTGATATCATATTGTTAGGACACCAGCACCATTACCGATGATGCGTATGTACCACGTACACTTACTTGCCGGCTCACACACATCTTCATCGGTAATTGCCATGTCACGTACACCTTAGAAAATATTATTGCTTGACATAACGTACTTGCCTTATATGTTAGTTTAGACATCGTAGTTATTACCTGCTACTTCATGGATACTGTTATTCATTGTTATGCCGCATTCATGGATTCTCATGCATATATTCATTATTTTACGTGTTATTGAGGTTTTGGATTCGGATTTTCATGAGATTTTCTGGATTTGGAGGAAAACCGCAAAACCATAAATAAACCTTTTCTCTCTTTTAAAATAAAAAGTGCGGTTTTTCCCATGATGTATGAGTCGTCCACCATGAGTTTGCTGATGGATTTCGAGATCCGATTCGAGGAGACGGATGAGCCGTTTCGGGTACATGGTGGACCCGGTAAGGTACCCCGGGGCAAGAAGCGCGTGATGATAACGATATGAGCCTGGCAGGGGAGCACTACCTACCGGTGATTTTACCCGACACGTCGGATATCCGGAGAATACCGTCGTGGTCTTGAGATGGATGGTAGGGGCCGGTCTGGACTGACGGCGCCCTAGATATTATGATTGAGACATTGAGATTTCGAGATATTGAGGTACAGAGACTGTGATACAGAGATATCGAGATATTGGGATTACGTTTTGTGCCGATGCTAGGCACTGTTTTATGCTGATTTCATTATGATATCTCATTTTAAAAATACAAAGGAAATCTCACTAAATTATGAAAATGGTTCTTCATTTATATGTATTCTGTTTTCATGCATTCATACCTCATTCATATGATATATTGCTACCTGAGGCACTGACACGGGCATATGAGATTACACTCGGGTTAGATATTTACCCTAGCCTTGTTATAGGTTGCATGTTATATATATAATTGAGGATATATTATGATCATTGACCTAGGTTGCGTTATTTATGCGATTTCTGTGCGTAGATGTTTTTCTACTCACGAGTTGGCAACTCACCCCCGTTGTGCCACAGTTCTTGCAGGTTTCGCCGTACAGGTTTCACTACGGCTTGCTGGCACTCTTTCCATTTCCGGATGACTTGCTAGTAGGTGGGTTTATTTGTATCGCATCCATCATTATATCTTGTATATCATTATTCTGTTGTATCTAGAAGTTCCATCAACCAAACATGTATTTATTTTGAGATAGAAACCAGTGATGTTATTCCTTCGACCTTAGAGTCGCGCGTTATATTTCTGCGGATTTCTTGTGGTTTTGAGTTTCCTTTTGAGTTTTTGATCCTCGCCGTTGGCGTTGTATATTTTATTGCTTGTGTGGTTGTGGCCGTCGTTTGACGAAGAGCTAGCTCCCGCTTGGGGATGCCTTTTTATTGATTTCGTATACTATTCATGTTGTATCCCGTTTGGGAGTCAGTATTTACAAAGGAGACTCTGCCGAAATTTTCAGGAAATTTTTGATGTTTTTAAAAACCGCATAATTCGGCTTATGCTATTGAAACTACTTGCTTTAAGTTAGTTTTTCCTGCACTCTACATCTTTTCTTGGTTTGGATTTCTGGGTTTTCGGTTTACTTAGATTACGTACGCCTCGAGACGTTCGTAGTTTAAGTGCCGGTCATGTTCCGTACTTCGGGTCGTGACAAGTGGGAGGCCATCTCGAGGAGTCGAGACCGGATCTCCTAACCCTAGAATTGGCAGTGTTGCTTGCCGCTCTCGTAGGGGGTCTAGAGATGTGGGTTTGGCTATTCATCGCGACCGTGGAATCCGCGTTTTATACAGGCTCGCATAAAACACGGAAATCCTAGTATATCCAATATTTCATATGTTATCTTCTGCTGTAATGTTCTGTGATGATATCATATTACTGCCTGAGATGAATGTTTATATTATATATATGAGATATATGTTATATTGCAGATTTCGTTTCAAAAGTGATGCTTGTGAAGCATAATTAAAATGGGACTTCATTAATGAGATTAATGAAATAAAAGAAACCTAAAGATATTGTAGAAACTTGTTTAAAAACTAGTAGCTCTAGTTCTTGCTTTGCATAGCGGTGTTCCTTGTAGAACATCCAGCACCTTATTCGATAAGGAAAGAGCCGAGATCCCTTCACCGGGAGTGACCTCTTTAGTGAAAGTAGCAGATACTACAAACTCGGTTTGTCTTTTGATTACTTCTATAGTTCTTGCTTTGCACAGCGGTATTTGTGAAATATCCTGCACCTTATTCGATGAGGAAAGAGCCGACGATCCCTTCACCGGGAGTGACCTCTTTAGCAAAACTAGAAAAGCCTAAAAAACACTCCATTTAAAATCACTCGATTCTACAACGATATAAAGTTCATTATGCAAAGGGTTTTCTTAAAAACCTATCGTAGCCCTCCGTCATTTCAGATAAGTAGTCTTTAGTATTCGTGCTGCGTTTGTTGACTTAGTCAGGGCGTAGTGTGCGGTAGCTGATTAGTGCTTATCTGCAAAGCATATGATGCGATTGGATTAGGGTAGTCGTGCGGCCTTGTTTACTTAGTCAAGGGTCGTGCGGGTGGGTTTAATTCAATCGAGAAATGACGGGTTGAACTTTACTTGCGGTCTATGGTTTGTTGACTTAGTCAAGGTCATAGATCGCTTGGGGTAAAAATATTATTGGGAATTTCAAGAGTTGAAATTTGCAATGAGATTGCATACCTTCTATGAGATAGTTGGATCCCGACGCTGCGAGTAAGAGTTACTCCTGGGAGAGTTTTACACATTACAATTAGCAGATCAAGTAGGTGTTTAGAAAGGTATTAATAGGGTTACGCCCCTGGGAAAACGAGGTTTATTTTAATTAGGTCCGTGCGAAAGCGCGGGGAACCTCCCTCAAAGTACCAGCACTGGCCTGGCAGAAAGATTGGCGAACTTGTAGATTGTAATTAATCCCGGCTAGTCTTTCCTTTTAGGGTTTGAAGGAAGATTTGACTAAAACAGTGGGAGACATCCTGATTAGATAAATTGATAAGCAATCTAATCCTGTAAAAGCGCACGCTGAGTGTTTTCTTCTCTCTCTCTCCTGGTTGCGACTATGTCATGCCTTAATCAAGATAATAATACGGATGTATTGACCGAACCCGCTTGTTATACTGTGCTAAGGAACGTTGGTCCCGCTCCAACTTATAATTGTTATAAGACAGAGCAGGAAATAGGGGATTACCAGAATTCCCGTGCCACCCAAACGAAGAAAGTGCATGTTGATGCACCTTCTTCGGGTATGTTCATTACACAGAACTGTTTCTCAATATCCTTTACGTCCTTGGTATTTGATACCGGATCAGGATCTCACAAATGTAATTTGTTACATGGGCTACAGATAGGTAGAGAACTGAGAACGGGTGATAAATTTCATGAGATAGAAATGGTGCAAGTGTTGCAGCCAAGTCTGTTGGTAGTTATCACCCTGTATTACCAGAATACATTAATTCTGAATGAATGTTATTAGATACCGAACCTGATATACAACATCATATCAGTCTCTTTAAAGTAAAGAAGGATATAATTTTGTATTGTTGGATAATGTTTTGAACAATTCCTATATCAAGAGTTGATAGGTTCAGGCACGTTATCTAAAAGCATAGACGTTCTAAATCAAACCACAGTTCTTAATGTACAGAACACACACAAGAGGAAGAGTTCAGAAATGAACGAATCCTTCTTGAGATATTGTAGACTAGGTCATATCAATGTGATCCGACTAGCTGAAGTTACATTTAGATGCATATTTAAATTAGTTTGAATTTACATCTTGTGAAACTTGCCGGTCATGTCACAAAGATAAGATGACCACAGCTCTGTTTATTGGAAATAGAGAAAGAGTTAGTGAACTCTTGGGATTGATACATGCTGATGTATGAAGGTCCCCTGTCTACACATGCCAAGACCGGTTCTTTATACTTCATTACATTCACTGATTATCTCTCAAGATCCGGACATATGTTCCTGTTGAAACACAAGTCTGGAACTTTTGAGAAATTCAATGAATATAAGTTAGAAGTAGAGAACCAAAACGGGTATAAGTATTATATCCTTTGATGAGATCAAGGAGGAGAATACTTGAGCACGTAAATCCTGGACTATTCTAAAGGAGAATGAGATTCTCTCTCAATATTACTCCTCCGTATACACCACAGCACGTCAGTGTATTGGGGCGGAGCAATCGCACCCAATGTGATATGGTGTGCTCTATGATGAGTACTACTGAGTTGCCTATTTCCTTTTGGGAGTTATGCACTTGTGAAGCTGCATACCTATTGAATAGGGTTCCAATCAAATCAGATGCCTACCACTTCATATGTGAAATGGAACGGGAAGAGCCCATATCTTAAGTAAGTTAAGATTTAGAGTTGTTCGGCCTATGTCTAAAAGAAAAATCCGGACAAGCTCGAGGCAAGGTCAGTTTTGTGGAAGTATGTTGGATATCCTAAGCATTCGCAAGGGAATATCTTCTACCAAACCGAGGAACAAAAGATTTTTTGTTTCTCAACATGCCAGCTTTGTGAAAGGGAATTTCTTGTAAAGAAATTATTGGTCATGAGGTAGAACTAGAAAGAGTTCCAGCAATACAAACAGCAGCTGATGATTTGGTAGAACCAAAGGATTCAATAGTAACCAACGAACCTCAGCCTCTCCGCCGATCTAGTAGGGTTCCTCACCCACCTGAGAGATACTTCGATTTATCTATGACAGTGGAAGCGAGGATTGCATCATAAGATGATGACCGAACTAGTTTCGAGCAGGCCATCAAGAGTGGGACTCTGTAAGAATGGCTGGATGCTAATGCGATCTGAGATGGAATCCTTATACACCAACAAAGTATGGACTTTGGTTGCTTTATCTGAAGGGTTAAATCCCCATCAGGAGCAAGTATATCTTGAGAAGATTACTTGGAGTACATGGAAAAGTTGAGACTTTCAAAGCTATGCTTGAAGTCCATCCAGATCCTATTTGCCACGGCTACATACCATGACTACGATATCTGGCGGTTGGGTGTCATGACTGCTTTTCTAAACGATGATTTAGAAGAGAGCGTCTATAAGTACACAGCCAGAGGGCTTCGTAAATAGTGGGAGCAGCGGAAACGTGTGCAAGATATTTTATATGATAAATCAGGCATCGCGGAGTTGGAACATCTGTTTTGATGTGGTAGTCAAAGAGTTTGACTTCATCAAAATGGTAGATAAACCTTGTATATACAAAAAAGTAGTAGAGAGTATGGTGGTGATCCTCGTAAAGTATGTGGATGACATACTCTTGATAGGGAGGGAGTTTCCTATGCTACGATCGGTCAATCTCCGCTTATCACAATGATTCCCCATATAGGATCAAAGTGATACCTCCTAAATCCTGGGTTTTGGATCTATGAGATAGATCTGATTGGATGTTAGGATTCTCACTAGTTATAGTGAGATGGTATCAATAGATCCTGGGGAGAATCTATGGAATGATTCTAGAGTGATAAGGACGACTGAATGTCAGTCGTAGGCATTGTCTTTACCCTCAGTAGGGACGGTATGTTGGAAGAGTTCCATGCTGGATACCGTGACTTACTAGACGATTAAAGGAAATATACATCGTTACCAAGGATGCTACCAAAGAGGCAGTATGGATATATATAAGTTCATGAGATGAACTTCGTTCCAACCATTGTGTGACAATGGAGTTATGGCTTATGCCAAGGAACCGCCGTCCCATCAGAGATCTAGATATAATTCTTAGGCAGTATCACCTGAACATGGAGATGGTTGATCTCTAGGGAGATCGAGGTTAGGAGAGTAGACACAGAGGACAACAACACAGATTCACTCACAAAGGCCTTTTCCCCAGTAGAGACTTTTATGGGATGGTTGAGTATGAGATACTTCAACCACAGCTGATTGTTGGGTATGCGATACCACAACAGATAGCCCTACTGCAAGTGGGAGATTGTTAGTTATATGTATGCCCTAGAGGCCATTACTATACATACGATGTATATTGTAGTGGATGCTTGGACATATATAGGGAGTACTTTCTTGCTCGACATGATAGTACGCTATCTGGTTGTATTTTATCTTAACATGTACTCTGATTGTCTCTATGTTACATGTTGATAAAGCCCTTAGGATATGTACTCGACTACTGGGACTATGATGAGATCATACTAGTGGGGCCACGGTAGTCGACGAGTACATCCTATAACTGTTCCTAGTCGAGGGTGCATCGAGACTGGGTATCGATACACCAGAGTACACTAACGTATATGTAAGTCGATGTTCAATACCCCAATACTTATGTGTAAGTCTACGCTAGCGCCCCGGCCGTCTACAGACGCCAAATGCGAAACAAAAACTTTTTAACTGGCGCTATCGTATACTTTAACCCGGATCTTCCATTATTGCTAAACTAACAAACTGTAAAGAGTGTAGAAAGGTTATACCGAACGATCCGAGTCCTTCGTTCTTTAACCATCATCCCACGCTCCGTTGCGGCTGCTCCGATCTCTTCGATCTTCGATCTGCTCGTCCAGGTGGCACCAAATCACTGATTCTTTAAACGGGCTCCCGCCTCTGACTCGAGGCAACTCGGTCGTCAAGTTTGCCAAAAGAGACGACCAAGAATGATGTAGAGAATGAGTAGATGACTTTGTCTCACTTCGTCCAAATCCGTGGACGATCGGTTAATGAAGTTGCCGATGGAAATGAAATGGAACAATGAATGAACTATGAAATTTCCATACACTTTTAAACCATAGTCTTTTTTACCAAAAATGAAATCAATCTCACCTTTTCTCTCAAGGGTGGCCGGCCACTATATATGCAAGAGGGAGCTGATGGTAGGAGCAAGTGGTGACCATAACATGAAGCATATCATGAAGAAAAGATCTTAACCAAAACAAAATGCTTTAATGTTAAAGCATGAGTCATAAACCTAGTCATCATGCATTAATGAACCATTAAATGCATCCAATGAAAACTCAACACCAATTAATCCTAGTCACCTCATCTAGATGCTTCTAGAACACTGACTCACCTCAACTGAAGAAAAGATAAATCCGTCTTTAACCGAATGTTAAAAGACGGCTGATAGAAAACTGGAAACTGGCAACTTCCAAAAGTGATCCTGAAACAACTTTCAGGATAACCCCGTACCTGTATAAATATACCCGCATTTGTATTACGACCGAATACAAATGCAACTGAGACAAAGATATTATATCTACTCAATATAATACTCGGATCCGGCTTAAGCCAAAGCCGACCAGTATCATCTGCCCGAAAAATAACACGTGCGTAAACGCACGTGCATTTTCTGAACCCTGCCATAAAACCATACGGCCTCTACAACGTTTCGCCCGAACTTGGGAAACTGTCTGTGGGGGACTCTAATGACTCGTCAGTACCCTGGCAGTAGGTTTAACCACAAACCGTCAGCGGCACTAGCAATGCGTAACGGCTGCCCATGGACTGACCTTAAGGGAGGCCGATGAGCGAACTCAAGGGAGGCCGATGAGAGAACTCATCCGAAAACCCTACTGGGCCTAACAGTGACAATGTATATACAGCCCGGTCCGTTCGTCAATGAGTATCGCATATCTGCCTAGGGGGCTAGAAACGTCAGACCCCCAATAGCAGTATAAGTCGTGTCGGAGTGTAGCCCAATAACACCCTGAGATACTACTGGAGTACCTACCAGTAAATCTCCTGCCATGGCCATAGACTATGTGTAATGGCTCTCCTAGACACAGCACGACCTCGCCCCCAATACCGGGAGAGACGAATCCCCTGCCGATCCGCTCACGTGCCTCCATATGGCTCGGGACTGTACCCAAAAACTACCTGTTTGCACGACTCCTTTGAGCCGTGGTAGGGTAGAAATCAAAGCACAGTGGGAACTCACACGAGACAAATGACGACCTCAGGTCGATGAACTAACCTGTACACATGTCACCAGGGAACTGCTATCTGACGATAGGTATAGTACTAACTAGCAGATTCCCGGCGAGTCCTGTCCGGTGTACTCATAACCCAATGAGCACCTGTATACATCTTAGGTGATCCAACTGACACCAGTGGCTTGTGAGACCGGCCACCGCCCCTCGTCGGGGTCTCGACTGTATACACTAGTCTACTCCGGAGTATCGATGCCCTGTCTCGAAACTCCCACGACTAGGGACCACAATTAAGGATATGCATATAAACTACCCAACTCTCACGTATATGATCGCCATCATACTGTTGGTAGTAAAGCAAGATCCTAAGGGCTCTATCAAAGTGTAACATGCAATCAGTCACCTGAACATGTACACGATTGATAAAGGCAAACCAGATAGCATACTATCATCTCGAGTAAGACTGTCCTACCGGTATAGGTCCTCCGCAATCATTGCAATCACGTACCTGCGATTCAATAATTGACTATGAGGGCACTATCTCCAACAATCTCCCACTTGCACTCAAGGCTAATTATTGCGATGTCGACTACTCACAGCCCGTGTGAAACCGAACATCCAACTCCTCTACTAATCAGTTTCACAAAGCCCGTTTGTAAAACTATTGTGTTCGAGAAATAGCCTCAGTGAGTGGATCCGCCTAGATATTTCTTTCTATATCTCTCTTGATCTCAAGTTCGCGGAGAAAGCCATCTCCCGAATTGAGTAATACCTGTCTTAGAATATGTCTGGATATCTGATGGGACCTAGTTCATAAATGAACTCCAAATCCAAACTTCTTAGACTGTATCGATCACTGAACCTAATCAGTATCCGGCACCATGCCACCCACAGTATCCTTTTGGACCACCTGTCCATAATACTATCCCTCTTCGTCAGAGGGAAAAACTATAACTCTGACAATCACTCTGTCAACCATGTCACCTTTGAAGCTTGGAATGATAACCGTCCCCCGAAGGAGGCTGCCGTCATCAAATCCGTAGAACATGTACTTATGTTCTAAAACTGCTTCCTTATGTTTCTTCAGGATTGGATTAATACAAACTCATTGCATCTAGTGCAAAACCAACATCTGGTGTGGTACTTGACATCTCACGATTGACTCAATTGCCTAAGCAAGTGATCTGTCAATCATGCACAGCCCTCTCCCCTTTAGTCTATACGACACCTTTGGAGAGGGTGACTCCATCACTTGCAGGTACACCACCATGCTAGGAGTCAACTATTCTAAAAACCATTAGAATATCTGTCAAAGTACCCACATTGGGAAACTACCCAATTCCAGATTTAAAACCATAGATCCAGAAACCAGAATGTCAAATATTATATCCATATCCTGTCTGGAGAAACAACTGTGTGACGACCACAGTACAACCGATCGTAGTATAGGAATTTTACTTCCTACTCTGTGTATGTCATCCAGATACCATGACATCACACCCTACTACCTTCTTAACAGATCCATCCCCTATTCTGATTGAAGTCAAACCCATGACTGTCACATCAAAATTAGATGATCTATCTCCGCTATAACTGCTCTAGTCTATAGACATAAGCTACTTGCCCACTATTCTTCCGATGCTCCCACTGACTACGACAACCCTCCTACCGGGTCTCATAGCCTGGAACAACGGTAGTGTTAAGTCTGGGTAGATAAGAACCTCCCTTTCACCGTCCTTGAGGCTACCGAAGCACCTCTCGGGTGTCTGAGGTTACCCACCATATATGCGGAGTGGCTATTGGAATGTCAAACCTGATTGAATATATAGGTCCTATTAAATTTTCCGTAATCGTTCGCGGTTCTGGAATCACTTCCAGTTCTACCATACTCCCACTACTGTTTTCTGAAAAAGTCCATTTTACTAAAACTGTGGCGAGTCAAGAACAATATCACTGTTGATCTTCCAAATGGTAGAATATCAACCCTCGACATAGCCAGGGTCAACCCACAAACAGCCATTACAGAAACGTGCCCTGAGTTATCCAGTGTCTGGTTTTAAGCATAAGCTGGACAACTCCCCATACCTTAATATCTTTTAAGGTACGATCCATTCTATATCCAATACAGAAACTTTGGCACTTATTTAATTGGAACCAGATTCAATCATGCAGCTGTCTCCAGTGCATATCAACTTAATGGAAAGAGGCCAATCAACATTACTCAACTTTAGGAATCCATCCAATTATGAGTAACCTGAAAGAGAAACACGTTTCTCAAAAACCATCACTATCATCTGAATACCAATCACAAGAATCTACATCTTCGATCTCTTTGAAGAATCCCGATACTTGTGATACCTGGTTCTCTACTTTATTCTTATACCCATAACTTCTCAAAACTTAGACCTTGTATTTCTACGAAACACTTGTCCAAATACTAGAGAAGTTATAAGTAAATAGAACATAGTACGAGGACCTACCCCTTTGTCCTGATGGACACTGGACAACATACAATACTCTGTATAAGTCCGCTGAGTTAAACAACTCAAAACCTGTGCGTCGTAGGTTGAAAACTGTACCCTGGCGATTTCCTCAAATATCACCAATTACAACGAATTCCGATATAATGAGGATAATCACCTAATTCCCAATAATTTACTCCCACTCATCATCTGTAAAACCATACAGATATGAGAATGAAACCTGGTAAATACATACCCTTGGAGTAAGTGTCTAATCGGGAAAACAGTTTTTCTTTAACAATGCACTGAAACATGAAAATGTTTCGTAGGGGTATCCTGGTATTCATAGCAATGCCTCTTCCATAATCTAATTCATGACTTCAACCGTATATTTTATTGCCATCTCTCCAAATCCCTTTATTTGTCTTTAGTCGTTACCTTCTGTACACCATCGTTAGGCTAAATGGTTTTCTTCCTTCCCTACCGTTCGGCACCAGCCTATGGTTTGGAAGAAGACTATCCAGTAAGCATAATAGGTGTACCTTCCTAAACCAAGGAGTACTCGCATCTCGAGAGAAGGTGATGATAAAAGACAACTGAATAATACCTTATTCCTTTAAAGGTGAAATAGGAGTGGCGATGAAGTACGCGGTTTGGTCGTGAATGATATCAGTCGCAATTTACTTTGCCCTCTTTCTAATCCCTTTATTTTGTCTTTACATATTACATTCTGCACACCCTACTTAGGCTAATTGGTTTTCTTCATTCCCTACCTTTCGGCACCTGCCTATGGTTTGGAATAAGACTATCCAATAAGCGTAATAGGTGTACTCTCCTAAACCAAGGAGCTCTCGCAACCTGAGAGAAGGTGATAATAAAAGACAACTGAATAAACCAATTCTATTTCTCCTGAACCTTGATCCATCCTCGAAGAAGTCCCTTCGAGTTCGTATATAACCATACGATGGATCTATCCAATGGAAGTGGATGTCCGTAGTAATACGGGTGTTCTGAGAAATACAAAGGGTAAAAGAATGAGTGGTAATGACTTATGCAACAAAGACAATCCAAAAGCCAGTATTTTAAGAAGGTTCGGTCAACCTGGTCACTGAGTCATAGTCTAGGGTCGGTCAAAGGACGCTGCCAAAGAGAGAGAGAAAAGAAATACTCTGCGTGCACTCTAACCTAGATCAGAATGGTTATCACTTTATCTAATCCGGAAACCTCCCACTGTCCTGTCAAATCCTCCTCCAAACCTAAAGAAGAATCAATCGGGATCACCCGAAGAGTAAACCAACTCATCAGTGGGAATCGGGATCCAACTCTCATCGCATGATAACGTGATGGAATGCATCCACGTTACTCATACTCCAGAAGGTATGCGCATGCCTGGCAAGTTTCAGTTTCTTTAGAAACTCCCGATAGGATTTTTTACCCCATGCTCTTATGATCGTGACTAAGGGCCAGCCCATCATAAGTCACATGTCAAGTTCTTCCCATCATTATCTTGTTAATTTGAACCCACCCGTACTCGCCCTTGACTAAGGGCCAACAAGGCTGTACGACTGTCCCAAACCAACGCATCTATCTATGCAACATGTGAATACCCCAGCAGCTACCAATCACTATGTCCTGGCTAAGGGCCAGACCAACATAGCTTGAATACTACTGACCATACATATGAAATGACGGAGTGCTACGGCTGGTTTTTGGCGAAAAACCTTTAGCATAATGAACTTGATATCGCTGAAGGAACCTGATAGCTTTTTTAAAATATAGTGGCGAAAACCTTTTGCTAAAGAGGTCACTCCCGGTGAAGGGATCTCGGCTCCTTCCTCGTGGAATGAGGTGCAGGATATTCCACTGAATACCGCTATGCAAAGCAACATGTAATCGACTACAGTGAAGTTATTACCCTGACGCAAACTTCTGCCCAAGGGGTCAGTCCCGGTGAAGGGATATCGGCCCTTGCCCCGTCGAATGAGGTGCAGGATATTCCAACCGAATATCTCTTTGCAAAACAAAAGGAAACGTCTTTACAATAACACTTTTTAAATTGTTCCAACAACATCAAACAGGTTTGTTTTACTTTGCATTGATCAGAATCAACGCAGTCCCATCAATCAATCACACCAGAAAAGAACGAAAATAAAATGTACGTATATGCCATCCGCATTCGTCACTGGGTCCCGTCATCACCCGTTTAGGTTACTTAACTAACGACAGAGCGAGGACTGGACTAGCGCGGGTGTAAAACATATACAACATCTAATAGTATATAAACCAATATACAATAATCGCTCCAGGCGTGATAATATGCAACATTACAGAAAAGTAATAAGCATCACAGAACAATACAGATAATCTGGGATCCCCGGGTTTCACAGAGCCGCTGATGAAACTCGACGTTCCCCTGTCGTGTGGATAGCCTGTGCAATGAAACCTAGACCCCTACGGGTGCGGCAAGTTACCCGCCAAAACCTGAAGCGAGGTAGTCCCCACAGCATAGTGAATGGAACACCCGGCACTTCACGGAATCCGGTAAATTGAGCACCCCTCCTTGGGTCAACCTGTACCCCCTACGAGTGCGGCGAATAGTCTGCCAATTTTAGAGTGGGGCCCTTCTGCCTCTCAAAGCCATGAGATGCGGACCCGTTGCCCTCCAGAACCCGGCTATCCGTGCACTCCGTCGCGGGGCAAAACCTAGTACAGTAATGAAAAATAGTACAATAGGTACATCGACCGCAACCTGGTCGTGCCCCAAAAGAATATTATACAACAGGCAGTGACGGCAGTCCACATGTTGGACGCTCGCCCCGCAATATCAAATGTACAAATAAACTCAAACTGTACTACCATTGCACACTGCTATCCACCACGACAAATCCGCAACATCACAGCACAACACAGAACATCAACGCGAATGTCACGTTCGCAAACCCGTCTAAAAGAACTATAGCAATCGGACACGGTTTACCGATCAAATGACATTCCCGGTCGGAGATATAATGTAAGCACTGTAAACTAACATGTTTAAATTTCGATCGACAAAATATCATAAAGTGGGCCCCACGCAAATCTGTTGAACAGTAACAAAATCTGGGCACAAAATATATATACCAAAAATCCCAATTTCCAACATAGAATGCACTGTAGAAAGTTGGCTGAGTGACGTCACTTTCTTGCGGCGGATCCGCGGCCAAGACGACTGCTGGGGCCGCGGATCCGCGGTGGAACAGTCGACTCACTTGGTCGAATTTCTCCAGTATTCCTAAAAAACCCTGCTTGATTTTCTGGTATGGTCAAAATGACATTTGGACCAGTTTGAAAATTAACAGAAACTTTAATGCTAGAAATTGCGATTTTCGAAAAATCCGTTCGATCGATCTTTTAAACGCATTAGCACAAGTTAGTATAGCAAAATGGTGAGGCTCTGATACCACTGTAAGTCTACGCTAGCGCCCCGGCCGTCTACAGACGCCAAATGCGGAACAAAAACTTTTTAACTGGCGCTATCGTATACTTTAACCCGGATCTTCCATTATTGCTAAACTAACAAACTGTAAAGAGTGTAGAAAGGTTATACCGAATGATCCGAGTCCTTCGTTCTTTAACCATCATCCCACGCTCCGTTGCGGCTGCTCCGATCTCTTCGATCTCCGATCTGCTCGTCCAGGTGGCACCACATCACTGATTCTTTAAACGGGCTCCCGCCTCTGACTCGAGGCAACTCGGTCGTCAAGTTTGCCAAAAGAGACGACCAAGAATGATGTAGAGAATGAGTAGATGACTTTGTCTCACTTCGTCCAAATCCGTGGACGATCGGTTAATGAAGTTGCCGATGGAAATGAAATGGAACAATGAATGAACTATGAAATTTCCATACACTTTTAAACCATAGTCTTTTTTACCAAAAATGAAATCAATCTCACCTTTTCTCTCAAGGGTGGCCGGCCACTATATATGCAAGAGGGAGGTGATGGTAGGAGCAAGTGGTGACCATAACATGAAGCATATCATGAAGAAAAGATCTTAACCAAATCAAAATGCTTTAATGTTAAAGCATGAGTCATAAACCTAGTCATCATGCATTAATGAACCATTAAATGCATCCAATGAAAACTCAACACCAATTAATCCTAGTCACCTCATCTAGATGCTTCTAGAACACTGACTCACCTCAACTGAAGAAAAGATAAATCCGTCTTTAACCGAATGTTAAAAGACGGCTGATAGAAAACTGGAAACTGGCAACTTCCAAAAGTGATCCTGAAACAACTTTCAGGATAACCCCGTACCTGTATAAATATACCCGCATTTGTATTACGACCGAATACAAATGCAACTGAGACAAAGATATTATATCTACTCAATATAATACTCGGATCCGGCTTAAACCAAAGCCGACCAGTATCATCTGCCCGAAAAATAACACGTGCGTAAACGCACGTGCATTTTCCGAACCCTGCCATAAAACCATACGGCCTCTACAACGTTTCGCCCGAACTTGGGAAACTATCTGTGGGGGACTCTAATGACTCGTCAGTACCCTGGCAGTAGGTTTAACCACAAACCGTCAGCGGCACTAGCAATGCGTAACGGCTGCCCATGGACTGACCTTAAGGGAGGCCGATAAGCGAACTCAAGGGAGGCCGATGAGAGAACTCATCCGAAAACCCTACTGGGCCTAACAGTGACAATGTATATACAGCCCGGTCCGTTCGTCAATGAGTATCGCATATCTGCCTAGGGGGCTAGAAACGTCAGACCCCCAATAGCAGTATAAGTCGTGTCGGAGTGTAGCCCAATAACACCCTGAGATACTACTGGAGTACCTACCAGTAAATCTCCTGCCATGGCCATAGACTATGTGTAATGGCTCTCCTAGACACAGCACGACCTCGCCCCCAATACCGGGAGAGACGAATCCCCTGCCGATCCGCTCACGTGCCTCCATATGGCTCGGGACTGTACCCAAAAACTACCTGTTTGCACGACTCCTTTGAGCCGTGGTAGGGTAGAAATCAAAGCACAGTGGGAACTCACACGAGACAAATGACGACCTCAGGTCGATTAACTAACCTGTACACATGTCACCAGGGAACTGCTATCTGACGATAGGTATAGTACTAACTAGCAGATTCCCGGCGAGTCCTGTCCGGTGTACTCATAACCCAATGAGCACCTGTATACATCTTAGGTGATCCAACTGACACCAGTGGCTTGTGAGACCGGCCACCGCCCCTCGTCGGGGTCTCGACTGTATACACTAGTCTACTCCGGAGTATCGATGCCCTGTCTCGAAACTCCCACGACTAGGGACCACAATTAAGGATATGCATATAAACTCCCCAACTCTCACGTATATGATCGCCATCATACTGTTGGTAGTAAAGCAAGATCCTAAGGGCTCTATCAAAGTGTAACATGCAATCAGTCACCTGAACATGTACACGACTGATAAAGGCAAACCAGATAGCATACTATCATCTCGAGTAAGACTGTCCTACCGGTATAGGTCCTCCGCAATCATTGCAATCACGTACCTGCGATCCAATAATTGACTATGTGGGCACTATCTCCAACATTATGGGGAGGCGGAAATATGAATAACAATCTTGTTCTATGATCAAACATCGATTAACCGTATGAATCGTTTGCTAAACAAGTTTTAACAAAAGCTATAGAGTTCTAAACTACTATGTTAAGAGATTATACCAAACGGTTCTAGTCCTTCATCTTAATGTTATCTACGGCCTCTTTGGATCTCCACGTCCTCTTCGGCTTTCTTCCGTGATAGACGATCCACCCGAGAACCCTAATCCAAGCTATAACCTCTAAACTTGAGGTTACTTAGTTTCTCTAGTTGCTAAATAGAGTAGCTAAGGTGATGTAGAGATAGGTTATGGAGTAATTAGTCTTTCCTAATCCTTGTTCTCAACTCATGAGGGTAGGATTAGGTTTGGTGAAGGAGAGAGAACTTGAAGAGAGAGAGTGAGAAGATGATAATGATAATATGAAAATGAAAAAGCTTCTCACTAGATATATGAAACATAATGAATTAAAAAGAAATGAATAATAAGAGATTATTCATCATGTTTCATTAATGCAAGTGGGTGATTCATTATGTGAGTCATTAAGCATTTAATAATGCATTAATGATATGATGAATCACTCACAATGAGTCACTAATTCATTAAATGAAAATGCCACCTCTCCCTCCATGTCACATCCTTCTAGAAGCTTCTCGGAAAATTACGAGAACGCCCCTCTCATCCGTAAAAACACGGAAAAACTTTAGACTGTATAAATCCAATAACCTGATACTAGAATCTGGCTTAAACCAAAGCCGGCTAGTAAAAACTGTCCGAATGTCGTACGTGCGTTCAAACACGTATGCGTCCGAACCTTTGTCGTAAAACCATACAACTTCTATATCTTTTCGCCTGGGTTTGGGAAATCTCTGTGTGGGACTCTAAAGACTCGACTACTACGCTGGCAGTGGGTTTAACCACAGACCGTAAGCGGCACTAGCTGTACGTAACGGTCCCCAGGTAGTTGTCGATAAGAAAGCTGATGAGGTAACCCATCTGAAATCCTACTGAGCCTGTCTGTGACAATATCCACGCAGTCCGGTCTGTTCGTCTAAGAGTATCGCATGTACGGTCTAGGGAGGTGGTGGACGTCAGACCCCTAATAACCGTACAAGTCGTGTCGGTATGGTTCAAGACCACCCGAGAATCTACTGATCATTCCATCAGTAATTCTCAATCAGCCCTGGCCAGGGACTTATGGTAATGACCAAACGACCACAGTGCGATATCAACTCCCTATACCGGGAGAGACGAATCCCTAACAGTCGCTCACTGCCTCCATGTGGCTCGGGACTGTGCCCAACTGAAACTTGTTTGCACGACTCCTTTGAGCCGTGGTAGGGTAATAATCAAAGCACAGTGGGAACTCACATGAGACAAATGATGACCTCAAGTCAACGGACTATCTGCACACATGTCACCTGAGAACTGCTATCTGACGTTAGGTATAATACCATCCAGTCAGTTCTCGGCGAGTCCTGTCCGGTGTACTCACACCCAGTGAGCATCTGTATACAATCTTAGGTGAACACCACCAATGGTTGCGGGACCAATCCATTGCCCCTTGTCAGGGTCTAGATATGTATACACTAGTCTACTCCGGAGTATCGATGCCCAATCTCGATACTCCTGCGACCAGGGACATCTAAGGGTATGCCTATTGACTATCCAGCTCCCACTAGTATGACTGCCATCACAACGCCGGTACTCAGACAAAACACCCTATGGGCTTTATCAACATATATATATAAATACCAAGTAAAATATATCATACGTTAAGACAAAGTCAAACCAAATAGAATACTATCATATCAAGCAAGACTGTCATGTACATACATATCCCAAGCATCCTATACAATGTAGGCCTCTAGGGCATATATATCCAACAATCTCCCACTTGCACTAAGGCCTATAATTGGCGCAATGAGTACCCACTGTCTCTACCAGATCCAGTTGCTTGCGTACCGCATGCCCAACATCTAAAAAAGCCTCTCGAACTGTACTTGAGGAATGGCCTTGGTGAATGGATCTGCCGTGTTGTCTTTTGTGTCCACTCTCCGTATCTCGATCTCCCGACGATCCACGATCTCCCTGATCAGGTGAAACCGCCTTAAGATATGCCTGGATTTCTGATGGGACCTTGGTTCCTTCGCTAAAGCTACAGCGCCATTGTTATCGCAATACAAATGTATTGGATTGGCAATGGACGAAACTACCTGAAGTTCAGAAATGAACTTCCTCATCCAGACAGCCTCTTTTGCGGCTTCACTAGCAGCTATATACTCAGCCTCCATAGTTGAGTCTGGGACGGTATCTTGTTTGGAACTCTTCCAACATACCGCTCCTCCATTGAGGGTAAACACAAAACCCGAAATGGATTTAGAATCATCCTTGTCACTTTGGAAGCCGGAGTCGGTAAAAGCCTCTACCTGGAGGTCCTCATTACCGTAAATCAAGAACATCTCCTTAGTCCTTCTCAGGTACTTGAGAATGTTCTTCACCGCTCTCCAATGTTTATCACCTGGGTCAGACTGATACCTGCTTACCACACTAAGTGCGTAAGCTACATCCGGTCTGGTACATAACATCGCATACATTATTGATCCTACCGCCGAAGCGAAGGGTATAATGCCCATGCGGGCCCTCTCTTCATCAGTCTTTGGAGACATCTCTTTGGAGAGGGTGATTCCGTGACAGGCGGGCATATTGCCGCGTTTGGAATCTTCCATACTAAATCTCTTTAGTATAGTGTCTATATACCTGGACTGTGAAAGTCCTAATATTCTATTAGATCTATCTCGATAGATCTTAATGCCCAGAATGTATGATGCATCTCTCAAGTCTTTCATAGTGAATTTCTGTGACAAGAAGAGCTTTACTGATTGTAGTATAGGGATATCATTCCCTATCAGTAGTATGTCGTCGACGTACAAAACGAGGAAGACTACTGCTCCTTCTACAATCTTCCTATAAATACATGGTTCATCTACATTTTTGATAAAGTCAAATTCCTTGACTGTTTCATCAAAGCAGATGTTCCAACTCCGCGATGCTTGCTTTAACCCATAAATGGATTTAAGCAATTGCACACTCTTCCGCTGCTCCCACTGTCTAAGAAACCTTCTGGTTGATCCATGTAAACACTCTCTTCTAGATGTCCATTTAGAAAAGCAGTTTTTACATCCATTTGCCAGATTTCATAGTCATGGAAGGCAGCAATGGCAAGCATGATCCGAATGGATTTAAGCATAGCTACTGGTGAAAAAGTTTCATCGTAGTCCAATCCTGGTCTTTGACGAAAACCTTTTGCTACTAGTCTAGCTTTGTAGGTTTCCACTTGTCCAAATGTACCAATCTTCTTTTTGAAGATCCATTTGCACCCAACTGGTTTTACCCCAGGAGGAGTAACTTCTAAAGTCCATACTTTATTGGTATACATGGATTCCATTTCGGATCTCATTGCATCCAGCCACTTCCCTGAGTCGCTACTCGTGATAGCCTGCTGAAAACTAGTAGGCTCATCATCATCGATGATGCAATCCTCTCGATCTCCATCAAGAAGAAAACCATAGTATCTTTCAGGAGGATGAGAAAGCCTACTAGATCTGCGGAGTGGCGTTGGTTCGTCATGTTCTATTGAAATCTGAGATTCTTCTAAGTCTTCGGTTGCAGTTTGAGGTTCTGGAATTTCTTCCAGTTCTACCGTGCTCCCACTAATTTCTTTTGCAAGAAATTCGCTTTCTAAGAAGACAATGTGACGAGCGACAAACACCTTTTGTTCTTCAGTGTGGTAGACCATGTACCCCCTTGAATGCTTGGGGTATCCTACAAACTTGCATAAAACCGATCGTGCTTCGAGCTTGTCCGGATTATGCTTTTTAACATATACTAGACACCCCCATATCTTGATATACTTGAGATATGGTCTCTTCCCACACCATATTTCATATGGAGTGGTAGGTACAGACTTAGTTGGAACTCTATTCAATAGGTATGCGGCTGATTCTAGAGCAAATCCCCAGAAGGAAAGTGGCAACTTAGCACTACTCATCATTGAACGCACCATATCTAATAGCGTGCGATTCCTTCTTTCTGATACACCATTATGCTGAGGTGTATAAGGTGGAGTAAGCTGAGAGAGAATTCCATTCGCTTTTAAGTATTCAAGGAAACTGGTAAACTGGTACTTAAGTATTCTCCACCTCGATCAGATCGAAGTGTCTTGATACTTTTACCAGTTTGTTTCTCTACTTCATTTTTATACTCCTTAAACTTCTCAAAAGCCTCGGATTTATGCTTTATTAAGAACACATGTCCATACCTAGAGAAGTCATCAGTAAAAGTGATGAAGTAGGAGTGACCACTTCGTGCATGTATAGACATCGGACCACATACATCACTGTGTACTAGTCCCAAGAGTTCAGTGGCTCTTTCTCCGTGTCCGGTGAACGGAGATTTGGTCATTTTTCCTTTGATACATGATTGACAAGTTGCATATGATGAATATTCAAACGGATCTAGATATCCATCTTTATGTAACTTAGTCAACCTTGTTTCATTTATATGACCAAGTCTACAATGCCATAGGAAGGCTTGATTCAAATCTGGAGCCTTTCTTTTACGCGTGTTTTGAATATTGAAAATTTGAGGTTGATTAAGTATGTATATGCCGTTTTCCAGTGTGCCAAACCCAATCAGTTCTTGATTTAGGAGAATGTTCATGACATTTCTTTCAAGCACAAAATTATATCCTTTATTAGACAACAAAGATACTGATATAATATTACACAACATACTGGGAATACAAAAACAGCTATACAATACCAAAATGTGTCCACTATTCAACCCTAGGTGATATTCCCCTATTGCAACTGCATCTACATGCATTCCATTGCCCATCCGGAGAGTCATATCACCTGCCCCCAGTACTCTACTATTTCTCAGATCCTGCAAAGAATTACAGATGTGAGAACCAGAACCGGTATCAAGTACCCATGAAGTAGAGTTTACTGAAAGACAATTTTCGATTACGAACACACCTGAAGCAGAAGCAACAGCTTGCTTCATGTCCTTGGCTTTAAAGGCCAAACAGTCCTTCTTCCAGTGCCCTTGCTTGTGACAATAGAAGCACTCGTTCTTTTCTGCCTTTACCTTTCCTGCCTTGTTCGTTCCCTGCACCTTCTTGACCCCACCCTTCGGTTTGGTGGCTTTCATCTTCTTCTTCCCTTTAGCTTTCGCTTTAGATTTAGAAGAAGATGATTGGCCAACATACAGAACGGGGGTCTTCTCCTTTTTCAAGGAGGTCTCTGCTACCCTCAACATATTGAGAAGCTTTGGAAGATCCGCTTCCATTTCGTGCATGTTGAAGTTCAGCACGAACTGAGAGAAGGTGTGGGGAAGGGACTGCAAAATCAAGTCGATATACAAATCATTCTCTAGCACGCATCCTAGGTTTGCGAGTTCCTCAATGAGGGTGATCATTTTGAGGACGTGCTCTCCAACAGGCGATCCTGGAGCTAACCTCATCTGGAAGAGTTTCCTTGAGGTTTCGTACCTCGCGATACGGGAGTGTTCACCATACAATTCCTTGCAATGGAGGAATATGGATATAATATCCATACTCTCGTGCTGTTTCTGGAGTTCATTATTCATGGACGCCAGCACGATACACTTAGCTCGCTCACAGTCTAGATCCCAGATTTTACGAACTTCCTTGTCCGCAACTGAGGAATCTAGTCCTGGGATAAGGGGAGGAACAGCGGTGGTAACATATGCAACTTTGTCATAAGTCAGCGCAATATTGACGTTCCTTAGCCAATCTTTATAGTTCTACCCGGTTAGTATATTATTTTCAAGTAATAGTTTTAGTCCAGTCATGGTAGCTGCCAGAGAGAGAAAAAAGAAAACACTCAGCATATGCTCTTGCAAGTTTAGATTGGTTATTTATTTTATCTAAACAAGATGGCTCCCACTGTTTCCTCAAATCCTTCTTCAAAACCTAAAAGAAGAACTAGTCAGAATTTAATCACACGTTTCAATTCTTGCTTAACCTTTCAGCCAGGCTGGTGTTGGTACTTCGAGGGAGGTTTTCCAACGCTTTCGCGAAGTTCCTTAATTAAAGAACCTCTTCTCCCTGGAGGCGTAGCCCCTCTAACACCTTTCTAGGCACCTTCTTGGTTTATAGCATTGATTGTTAAGTGAGAGAAATTCCCGAGAGTAATCCTACTCATCAGTGGGATCGGGATCCAACTATCATTGCATGATGCCCTAGATGGAAGCCACTCTAGTCACCACACTCCAGAAGGTAAGCTAAATCTGCAAGTTTCCTTTATGTTTGAAACTCCCGATGTGATTTTTACCCCAAGCTCTTATAGACCTTGACGTAGGCCAACAAGTCATAAGACGCAAGTCAAGTTCTACCCGTCGTTGTCCTGATCAATTTAAATACATCGTACAAGCCCTTGACGTAGGCCAACAAGGTGTACGTCTGTATTAAACTAATGCATCTATCTATGCAACAAATAGGCACACACACTGCTACCATTCACTATACCTTGACGTAGGCCAACAAGCATAGCATGAATACGATGTGCTGTCTATCTGAAACGACGGAGGGTTACGGCTGGTTTTTGGCAAAAGCCGTTAACATAGTGAACTTGATTTGATCGAAGGAACTAAGATAGCTTTTATTAAAAGGAGTGGTTTAAGCTCCGCATTTAAAATTTGCTTTTTCAAGAAAACCGAGTGGTTTTTAGAAATTGTTCCAACGATTCTGTTTAGGTTTTATTTTCTTTGCATTAATAATAATGCGTCCCATCTTTAACCTATCATTACAGATAACAACGAAAATACAACGTCCTCTTATGCCATCCGCATTCGCCATGGGGCCCTGTCATCACCCGTTAGGTTACTTAACTAACGACAGAGCGGGGGCTGGGCTAGCGCGGGTGTAAAACATAAGCGACGTCTAAATAGCTATCATATATAGATATTGTACATTCGTCAGACGCAATAATAGGCATTCCAGATCACAGATAAACAATATTGGATTTGCAAGTAATCCGCATTTCTTTTGAGCCTGCAATGAAAGACGGATTACACAGTTGTGATGAATAGCCATTTTCCCAACCCAGACCCCTACGGGTACGACAAACTACCCGCCAAGTACCAGAAGTGAAGCGGTCTGCCCCAACACTTCAAAATACCCGGTAGTTTGTGCACCCCACCTTGGGTCTATCCTAGGAGCAAAAACAGTAAAAAGAAATAATACAACGGTGGCTACAACCGCAACCTGGATGTGCCCCGCAAAATAATATTACAACTTATTACATTTACATCAAATGAATTAATAAAAAAACCCATCACAAATCCCGGCTAAACACCACAACAGTCCAATACAGTTTATATACACAAACAGTTATATATAACATCACAGATATGTGCAACCCCCTGCCAACCGACATACTAGCAGTTAGGGGAGGTTTACGAAGACATAAAACATTTCACAGATATAATCAAACAAGCAAATACTGTATAATTTCGATCGATTAAGCACATTTAATCTTGCTCCAATACTTCTCTGTAAATCTGAAACCTGAGCAAAAATAAAAATTACCAGAAAACATCAAATATCTCAGAGAAACAACACAAGAAAGTTGGGATGATGAATCGTCCAAAGCGCGGCGGAATCGCGGCGGATCGGCGGGATCGGCCGCGGTTCCACGGTGCTATGGCCGATTCATGAGCCCAATTTTCTTGGGTGTTCTAATACATTCATTTAGGTCATTCTGAAGGTCCCTGAAAAATTTTTGGACCTCATTTAAAATTCGACAGAAAGTACATGATATCGGGGTTTTTCCGGTTTGTTTTTCCGTTCGAAATTCATAAAAATTTGCAAGTGTGTTAAATATTGTTTAGCTAGGCTCTGATCCCACTGTAAGTCGATGTTCAACACCCCAATACTTATGGGGAGGTGGAAATATGAATAACAATCTTGTTCTATGATCAAACATCGTTTTACCGTATGAATCGTTTGCTAAACAAGTTTTAACAAAAGCTATAGAGTTCTAAACTACTATGTTAAGAGATTATACCAAACGGTTCTAGTCCTTCGTCTTAATGTTATCTACGGCCTCTTTGGATCTCTACGTCCTCTTCGGCTTTCTTCCGTGATAGACGATCTACCCGAGAACCCTAATCCAAGCTATAACCTCTAAACTTGAGGTTACTTAGTTTCTCTAGTTGCTAAATAGAGTAGCTAAGGTGATGTAGAGATAGGTTATGGAGTAATTAGTCTTTCCTAATCCTTGTTCTCAACTCATGAGGGTAGGATTAGGTTTGGTGAAGGAGAGAGAACTTGAAGAGAGAGAGTGAGAAGATGATAATGATAATATGAAAATGAAAAAGCTTCTCACTAGATATATGAAACATAATGAATTAAAAAGAAATGAATAATAAGAGATTATTCATCATGTTTCATTAATGCAAGTGGGTGATTCATTATGTGAGTCATTAAGCATTTAATAATGCATTAATGACATGATGAATCACTCACAATGAGTCACTAATTCATTAAATGAAAATGCCACCTCTCCCTCCATGTCACATCCTTCTAGAAGCTTCTCGGAAAATTACGAGAACGCCCCTTTCCTCCGTAAAAACACGGAAAAACTTTAGACTGTATAAATCCAATAACCTGATACTAGAATCTGGCTTAAACCAAAGCCGGCTAGTAAAAACTGTCCGAATGTCGTACGTGCGTTCAAACACGTATGCGTCCGAACCTTTGTCGTAAAACCATACGACTTCTATATCTTTTCGCCTAGGTTTGGGAAATCTCTGTGTGGGACTCTAAAGACTCGAATACTACGCTGGCAGTGGGTTTAACCACAGACCGTAAGCGGCACTAGCTGTACGTAACGGTCCCCAGGTAGTTGTCGATAAGAAAGCTGATGAGGTAACCCATCTGAAATCCTACTGAGCCTGTCTGTGACAATATCCGCGCAGTCCGGTCTGTTCGTCTAAGAGTATCGCATGTACGGTCTAGGGAGGTGGTGGACGTCAGACCCCTAATAACCGTACAAGTCGTGTCGGTATGGTTCAAGACCACCCGAGAATCTACTGATCGTTCCATCAGTAATTCTCAATCAGCCCTGGCCAGGGACTTATGGTAATGACCAAACGACCACAGTGTGATATCAACTCCCTATACCGGGAGAGACGAATCCCTAACAGTCGCTCACTGCCTCCATGTGGCTCGGGACTGTGCCCAACTGAAACCTGTTTGCACGACTCCTTTGAGCCGTGGTAGGGTAATAATCAAAGCATAGTGGGAACTCACACGAGACAAATGATGACCTCAAGTCAACGGACTATCTGCACACATGTCACCTGAGAACTGCTATCTGACGTTAGGTATAATACCATCCAGTCAGTTCTCGGCGAGTCCTGTCCGGTGTACACACACCCAGTGAGCATCTGCATACAATCTTAGGTGAACACCACCAATGGTTGCGGGACCAATCCATTGCCCCTTGTCAGGGTCTAGATATGTATACATTAGTCTACTCTGGAGTATCGATACCCAATCTCGATACTCCTGCGACCAGGGACATCTAAGGGTGTGCCTATTGACTATCCAGCTCCCACTAGTATGACTGCCATCACAACGCCGGTAGTCAGACAAAACACCCTATGGGCTTTATCAACATATATATATAAATACCAAGTAAAATATATCATACGTTAAGACAAAGTCAAACCAAATAGCGTACTATCATATCAAGCAAGACTGTCATGTACATACATATCCCAAGCATCCTATACAATGTAGGCCTCTAGGGCATATATATCCAACAGTATACGCATCTTGACCCATATGATGGGCGATGGATGATCCCATATCCATCGGTGTTTGACATCAAGGATGGTGTACGGGTTCTCAGTAGAGACTGGGTACACTGGACGGACTCGCCGAGAACTCCCAGATGGTATTATACCTATGTCAGATGGCAGTTCTCCGGTGACACTAGTACAGTTTAGTCTGTAGACCCAAGATCGTTATAGAGTCTTGTGTGATTCCCACTATGCTTTGATTTCCATCATACCACGTCCAAGAGGGCGTGCAAAAAGGTGGCTTTTGGGTACAGTCCCGAATCACATGGAGGCAATGAGCGATAGGAGGGGATTCGTCTCTCCCGGTATAGGGAGTTGATATTGCGCCGTGTTCGATTGGCAATAACTGGAAATCCCTGGCCAGGGTTGCTGAGATTTACTAGTAAGTGTTATCAGTAGTTTCTCAAACTGTTATAGACCTCATATCGACACGACTTATCAAGCTACTGGGGTCTGACGTATTCCACCCCTAGGCGAGATATGCGACATTTCAGATGAAGAGACCGGACTGTACGGGAGTGTTACTGATTGGATTCGCAGGAGAATGTACAGGCTTGCTTGTTGATCTTCTGATCGCTCAATACCTCGGTGGCTGTTACGTTTAGCTGACCGCTTGCAGCTTGTGGATGTTTGATATGATCATCACCTACTGCCGGCGTATTGACGATTCTTTAGAGTCCTACACAAAGGTTTCTTGGCTCAGGCAAAACGGAGTAGGAGCACATATGTGATATGTGCGGGACCGAGAACAATACGTGTATGTGATACCATATTTGATTCTCGCGATATGTGATATCAGCCGGGTATATGTGATATAGCCGGATCATCGGATTAAGTGTTGATTCGATGAACTGATACAGATTATATTAGTCAGCTATTTGTGAAATAGCCGGATTATCGGATCAAGTGTTGATTCGATAATTTAATGTATAATTATATATTTGATATATTAAATTACATTAACTAATATAAGCTCACTAAAAGATTCTTTTTCTCACTCGGGTAATACATTGATATATATGCGATATATGTTAATTGTATTATTTTATTTTGTTACAATAAATATTGTATATGTGATATATAATATTGTAACATATTGTGGTTAGAAATGCAACATGTTTTATGGAGTTTAATTGAGGTTAGGGTTTGTATTAGGGTTAAGTCTTCATGAAGCTTTCAAGAAGCTTCTTGAAGCTTTGACTTTGACTTGGATATTTTGCATAGATATTTCCTTAACCCAACCCAACCCTTTACCCTAGTTAAATCTCTATATGGGTTAAGTCTTCATACTTAACCCATGATTGCAATTCTAACCATACTAGAGTTTCATTATTCATCACAAAAGGATTCTTCTTCTTCTTCCTTGAGTTCTTGATAGAAAAGCTTTCTAGCTTTTTCATTAGTGATGAAAATGAGTGAGTTAAAGAAAACAAATGAGTGCAAAAATCTTACTTCATCATCCTAATCTATTCTTGCCAATGAGAGTAGGGTGTTCACTTCATTTAGTGAGTAAGAGCTTGTGTTTTTGAAACTTCAAGGTAGATCATCTTAGTTATCGAAGATCGGAAGCAAGCTTGCATCTTTCTCTTCATGGAGCCTCTCGAGAGTCCGGAACTTGATGATCGCAGCGAAGGGACCACAACACGGAGCTTATGAAGTGAAGGACCGGACTACAAAGGTTGTAATCCCAAACTCTTAGATGTTAAAGTGTTTAACATGCTTTGTTTCACCTAATCTCTAGTTTAAAGATCTTGGTTAGGGTTGTTCGACACGTCTAAATTTTAAATCGGGCATGGTTGATGCCTTGTAGACCCTTGTGAGAGTGCCTAGTAACCCTACAAGTGATCGCGGCCCTGCCGTAAAACCATACGGCCTCTACACCTTTTGCCCGGTGCAGGGAAACTCTCTGTGTGGGACTCTAAAGACTCGACACTATGCTGGCAGTGGGTTTAACCACAGGCCGCAAGCGGTACTAGCTTTACGTAACGGTCCCAGGTAGATGTCAATAAGAAGGACGATGAGGAAACCCATATGATCTCCTACTGAGCCTGATGTGACAATCTCCGTACAGTCCGGTCCGTTCGTTTAGGACTATCGCATATCGGGCCTAGGGGGCGGTAAACGTGTGACCCCTAATAGCGGTATAAGTCGTGTCGGAGTGAAGCCCATTACACCTTGAGAAACTACTGGAACCTACCGGTAAATCTCGCTTGCCCTGGCCAGGGACTTTACGTAATGGCTCTCCATACACAGCGCGATATCAACCCCTACTACCGGGAGAGACGAATCCTGTCTAACCGCCACTGCCTCCAAGTGCTTCGGGACTGTACCTAACTACTACCTTTTTGCACGACTCCTTTGAGCCATGGTAGGGTAATAGTCTAAGTACAGTAGGAACACACTCGAGGCGAAGTAGCAGTGTCAATTCGATGGACTAAGCTGTACTCATGTCACCTGGGAACTGCTATCTGACGATGGGTATAATACCAACCTGCAGTCTCGGCGAGTCCTATCCGGTGTTCCCGTAACCTAACGAGCACCTGCATACTATCTCCAGTACGGCGTACCGATGGCTGTGGGACAGACCATCTCCCCAACTGGGATGAGAAGCGTATACACCAGTCTACTCCGGAGTATCGATGCCCCGTCTCGATAATCCTACGATCAGGGACCTTTATAGGATGTTGCTTATAGACTACCCAGCCCCCACTAGTGTGATTGCCATCACAATGATGGTAATCAAGCAAAGATCCTAAGGGCTCTACTAATATGTATAAGCGATATGTTAAAAGAAACGCATGCACATATTAAAGTAGAAACAAACCAAGTAGCATACTACCATTTTTAGCAAGACTGTTAATACAACTGTGAATATCCCAAGCTTCCATTAAGTAATATACAAACTAGTATGATACAGTAATGGCCTCTAGGGCATAAACACTAACAATCTTAACATGTACACTTATTGTCTCTCTATTACATGTTGATAAAGCCCTTAGGATGAGCACTTGACTACCTGGATTATGATGCAGATCATACTAGTGGGGCAGAGGTAGTTGGTAAGTACATCCTACAAATGTTCCTAGTCGTGGGAGAATCGAGATGGGGCATCGATATTTCAGAGTAGACAAGCGTATACGCTTCTCGACCCATATGATAGGCAATGGATGATCCAACATCCATTGGTGTTTGATATCAGAGAAGGTATACGGGTGCTCAGTGGAGACTGGGTACACTGAACGGACTCGCCGAGAACTCCTAGATGGTACTGTACCTATCGTCAGATAGCAGTTCTCTGGTGACACTAGTACAGGTTAGTCTGTCGACCCGAGATCGTCATAGAGTCTTGTGTGATTCCCACTTTGCTTTGATTTCCACCTTACCACGTTCAAGAGATCGTGCTAAACGGTGGTTTTTTGGTACAGTCCAGAGTCACATTGAGGCAATGAGCGATAAGAGGGGATTTCGTCTCTCCCGGTATTAGGGGTTAATGTTGCGCTATGCTCGATTGGACATAACAGGAAATCCCTGGCCAGGGTTGCTGAGATATACTGGTAAGTGTTATCAGTAGTTTCTCGAACCGTTATGGGCCTCACATCGGCATGACTTATCAGGCTATTGGGGTTTGACGTTTACCACCCCCAGACTGCGATATGCGACATATCAGACGAAGAGACTGGACTGTACGGTAGTGTTACTGATTGGATTCGCAGGAGTGTGAGCAGGCTTGCTTGTTGATCTTCTGATCGCTCAATACCCGGGTGGCCGTTACGTTCAGCAGACCGCTTGCAGCTTATGGGTGACTGATATGATCACCACCTACTGCCGACATATTGACGAGTCTTTAGAGTCCTACACACAGGTTTCCTGGCTCAAGCGAAACGAAGTAGGAGCACATATGTGATATGTACGGGACCGAGATTAATACGTGTATGTGATACCGTATTCTATTCTCGCGATATGTGATATCGGTCGGTTATATGTGATATAGTCGGGCTGTCGAATCAAGTGTTGATTCGATAAGTTGATACATTTGATATTAGTCGGTTGTATGTGATATAGCCGGATTATTAAATCAAGTGTTGATTTAATAATTTAATGTATAATTATATATTTGATATATTAACTTACATTAACTAATATTAGCTCACTTAAGAATTCTTTTTCTCACTTGTGCATTTTAGTATATATATGTGATATATATTAATGTACACTCTTTTGTGTCATGCTAGATGATACATGAGACATGGGTGTATGAGACTAACACCATGCAAATAATAATGAAGGGTTTATTTATTTAAAGTAAATCAAAATTAGTTGGAAATTAGTCACATGGTTGATGCTTAGTGGAAGCTTGTAGAACCCATTGACTTAGTCCACTAATTTTGTCTCACTCTAGATATTTATTAACCTAACCATTATTGTTAGCCATGGTTTAGTCTCTACATGGGTTAGTATATGATATTAACTCACCCATGGTTGCCATTCTACACTTGAATTTTTTTCCATGGTTGCTTTTCATCATCTCCTTCCTCTAGCTCTCTTGAAATTTGGGAGGTGAAGAAAATGAGTGAGAAAATTATTTCTAATGTGAGCAAAATTCCAACTTCATTAGTCTCTACTAGATTAGCCATTTAGTTTAGGGTGTTTGCTTCACTAATTCCATAGTAGTGAAGAGATAGCTTGAGTTGTTGTCTCCTCGGCGTAGATCATCTTCGGTCTCGAAAACTTCAAGCAAGCTTGTTCCCTTCATCTTGTGGAGCCTTTCAAGAGTCCGGGAGTTCACTATTTGGAGCGAAGAGACTACTACACGGAGCTATTGAAGTGGAGGACCGGTCTATAAAGGTTGTATTCCCAGCTCACTTAGACGTAAAGATGTTTACATTCTAGTTTCGTCTAATTCTCTAGTTAAGATTCTAGCATTAGGGTTCTTTAGCGCGCCATTTATTTGAAAATGGCATGGACGATACCTCCCGAAACCCACCAGCGACCCTAGGGAACCCTGCAATATCACGCCACTATAAATCTTACACTTGTACTCTTTCAATCACATATATCATGATTCACATCCATATATATACATATTACATCAATCTCTTGTTGTAGCTATATTAGTTTCACTATATATCTTGGCACATGTCTTTGTGCATCTATACCGCCTCACATCCTCATATCGATCGTATTCGCTCGTATCATCTTATCTCAGCATATTGATATCTCAATTCTCGTCATCTCGTATTAATCATATCATCTCCTACTAACTCTTGTGACCATATCCATAAGTTCTAACATGGTTTCTCCGACCATATTCTATATATCGGTTTCCACTTATAATTGCGAGGGTGCTATACGCCATCCACCCGACTTCCCCCGTAGATATAAATCTACTCACCTGCTAAACTCCTTGTTTAGCCAAAGTCGATGTGCTTCGTCATCTCGGAAGTCCACGCGAGGGTACCGACAAATCAACACATATCACAATGTTATGAAAACCAAGTCTGAAAACCGATACGGCACACGAATTGCTTATAGGTTAGAACCTATACCTTACGCATGCTAAAATAACCAAATAACCTTCGTCGTTGACGTACAAACGTCCAACAACCAAATCTAAATTCAAATATCAAAACCAAGTTTCAAATACCGGAAAACATAATACGGCAACTGAAGAAATCACTTCCAGATTCTTTCTTAGGTAAATAGGGACAAAACTAAAAATACAGTAGCTATTTTATAAGGTATGTGAGCTACAGGAAAAACCCCAACACCAATGCCCAAAATTTGGCCGGCCAAAGTGCTACAGTAACCGTCCCCGCCGGCCCCAGCTTGGAGTTTGGGTCTCGTTCTTGTGTGGTGGTCTTCTAGTGGTCTAACTAGGTCAATGTAGTTGTTTGTTTTTCTTATAAACATCCCAGGTTGCTCCAGATTCCATTTTGAGAATAAAAAATCAATGAACCCGACATGGGGAAATTCTAAGTTCTTGTATTGGGTTCGATTCTCTGGCCCAGGTCAGGAAAATCAACTCTAAGGTCTTTTAAACACTCACTACACCTCAATTTACCATTTACAAGTCCATCCATCCACTAAACTTCAACTTAGAAAATTCCAAGATCACAAACCACACTAAAGCAAGTTCTGAACTAAACTAGAATAGATTAATACAATAACTTAACCAAAGGAAAGAAAATATACCTCATTTGGCAACTCAAGAAAAACCCTAGATGTCCAAAGTCTTCAAAATCCAAATTTAATTGGTCCAAAGGGTTTAGGATGAGGTAGGGATCATTTTTAGTGAAGGGAGTATAGGGTTTTGGTGAAGAATTAGAGATGCTCTCATCGGGTAGAGAAGGTGGAGGAAGGAAGTGAGGAAGAAGGAGGAATTGAAGAAAACAAATGAGGATGAGATGAAGGAAAAAGGTCAAGGGTGACATACTTTCATCTCTCTCTCTCATCACATGCCATGCCGCATCATTTGGTCCCCTCTCTCTCTCCTCAATAATTCTCCCATGTCCTCTCTTTTCTTTTAAAAGTAAACCAACACCATAAATGAAACAACAACATGCAACATGACATGGTGCACTAACCATGGAAAATGTGAAAAATACGGATTTGGCCTAATCGCGATTAGTAGTGCACTAATCAAGTTTAATTTAAACTTGCATATTCTTTATTATAAAAATGCCAAAATCCGATAAATATCTTTTTAATAAATAAATCATTTTAATCTCCACTTATATTCCAAAAATTGGTATATACTTATACCATTTTATGAAAAACCCCTATTCGCAAATCGAATAGTTTTCGCGAAATATATTATTTTAATATTTAAATTCCAAAAAATAATATTTTATATTTCTAAAATGTTACAACTAAAGAACTGTTCATGTTATTCGGTAATGGGGACCTCCAGATGGAGTCTTTTACCGATTCGAGCTTCCAGAGTGACAAGAATGACAGCAAGTCTTTCTCGGGTTTTGTGTTTACCCTCAACGGAGGGGCGGTCTGTTAGAATAGTTCCAAGCAGGACACGGTCGCAGACTCGACGATGGAGGCTGAATACATTGCTGCCAACGATGCCGCAAAAGAAGCTGTCTGGATTAAGAAGTTCATTACTGAATTTCAGGTGGTTCCATCCATTGTTAACCCAATACCTTTGTATTGCGACAACAATGGAGCTATGGCTTTAGCGAAGGAACCACGGTCCCATCAGAAATCCTGACACATCTTGAGGCGGTATCCTCTGATCAGGGAGATCGTTGATCGCCGGGAGATTTAGGTACGAAGAGTGGACACAAAAGATAACACGGCGGATCTATTCACCAAGGCCCTTCTTCAAGAACAGTTCGAGAGACTTTTTGAGATGTTGGGTATGCGGTACGCCAACAGCTGGCCATAGAGCAGACGTTGGGTACTCAGTACGCCAATATATGGCCTTAGTGCAAGTGGAAGATTGTTGGATATGTATGCCCTAGAGGCCATTGTTGTATATGTTTACATGTGGATGCTTGGACATATATATGTACAGGACAGTCTTGCTCGATATGATAGTATGCTATCTGGTTTGTCTTTATCTTAACATGTGCATATGTTTTACTTGCTATTACGTATCATTCATACATGTTGATAAAGCCCGTAGGATCATTGCTAGACTACCTGCGTTGTGATGGCGATCATACTTGCGGGAGCTGGGTAGTTGGTACGCACATCCTTAAAAGGTTCCTAGTCGTGGGAGTATCGAGACTGGGCATCGATATTCCGGAGTAGACTAGTGTATAGGTTTTTAGACCCCGACAAGGGGCGATGGTTGGTCCCGCAACCATTGGTTTTTTGCACCTAAGATCGTATACAGGTGCTCACTGGGTGTGAGTACACTGGACGGACTCGCCGAGAACTTCGAGATGGTACTATACCTATCGTCGGGTAGAAGTTCTGAGTTGACATAAGTACAAGTTAGTCTTTAGACCTGAGATTCTCATTTGTCTCATGTGAGTTCCCACCATGCTTTGATCACTACCCTACCACGGCTCTACTGAGTCGTGCAAACAGGTTTTGGTTCGGTTCAGTCCCGAGCCACATGGAGGCAGTGAGCAATTGTTGGGGATTCGTCTCTCCTGGTATAGGGAATCGATATCGCACTGTGTTCGATTGATCAGGACCATAAGACTAAAAGTGTTTGCTAGTACCACGGTAAGGTTAAAACGGACATCACACATGCAATTTTAAAATTTTCGGGTGCTAACGAGCACTAACCAAGATCCTAATTAGAATATCAGGGTTTACAATGACGATATAATAAAACTATAAGAAGGGAAGGACGCTACAATCTTTGATGACCGTGTCCTTCTCTTCTAATGCTCCGGGTAGTAGTCCGCGTGACTCCACTAAGCTCCACTTGAAGAATGAACAAGCTTCCTCCAATGATCTTCGTGCCGAAGATGATCCACCGAAGTCCGCCAATCCAAGCTACCTCTTCACTAAACTCTTTAGTGAAGGAAACACACTACACTAGAGTGCTAATGAAGTGTAGGATAGTGAGCAGGGGTTTTGTTTACTCACTAGGGTTCTCACAAGCTTAAGGATTCACATCTCATATGAGGGTTTGAGCTTGGAGGTGGAGGTGAAGAATGAGGAGAGAGCTAGAGAGCATATAAGCTCAACTCAAGAAAAAACACAAGTGTTAGAGTATGCAAGTGAAGAATAGCTCTACCATATCACACATAATTCAAGCAAACTAATTAAATCAATATTCAATTGTAACCATGCTTCAGTAGTGTAGTGAGATGAATAAAATATTCATCAAGCCATGCTTCACTCCATGCTCTCATTTTCCACCTCACATTTTCTATTTCCAATAAATAGAAAATCAACCCATGCTTGATTATATATATATATATATATCATATATATATATATTAATACACACACACACACACATATATAAATAATTAGTGAGCAATAATATTATTTAAGATATAATTATATCAAATATAATATATATCATATTATTAAATCAATATTTAATTTAATAATCCGGTTATATCACATATAACCAACTAATATCATTTATCTATATATCACATTATCAAATCAACTCTTGATTCGATAATCCGGTTATATCACATATAACCTGACTGATATCAGATAACCGCCAGATTAGAATACGGTATCACATACTCGTATTTAATCAGGCCCCCACACATATCAACATATATGCCCTACTTCGTTTCGCTTGAACCAGAAAACTTCTATGTGGGACTCTAAAGACTCGTCAATACGCCAGCAGTAGATGATGATCACATCAGTCACCAACAAGTTGTCAGCGGTACTAGCAGGACGTAACGACTACCCAGGTATTGATCGATTAGAAGATCAACAAGCAAGCTTGTCCAAACTCCCATAAAGCCTATAGGTAACACTTACCGTACAGTCCGGTCTCTTCATCTGATATGTCGCATATCGAGTCTGGGGGTGGAAACGTCAGTCCCCAATAACTTGATAAGTCATGCCGATATAAGGCCTATAACGATATGAGAAACTACTGATAACACTTACCAGTAAATCTCATCAACAGCCCTGGCCAGGGACTTACAGTTATAGCCAATCGAGCATTGCGCAACATCAACCCCCAATACCGGGAGAGACGAAACCCTTCCTATTTGTCATTTCCTCCATGTGACTCAGGACTGTACCCAAAATCCACCTGTTTGCACGACTCCTTTGAGCCGTGGTAGGTAGGAAATCAAAACACAGTGGGAACTACACAAGACTCTATGATAATCTCGGGTCTACAGACTAACATGTACCAGTGTCACCAGAGAACTGCTATCTGACAATAGGTATAGTACCATCTAGGAGTTCTCAGCGAGTCATGTTCGGTGTACCCGTTCTCTAATGAGCACCTGTGTACAATCTTTAATGTCAAACATCAATGGATATGGGATCAACCATCGCCCCCTACAGGGTCAAGAAACGTACACACTAGTTTACTTTGGAATATTGATGCCCTGTCTCGATATTCCCTCAACTGGGAACAATTGAAGGATGTGCTTATGGATACCCAGGTCCCAGTAGTATGATCTGAATTATAGTGCTGGTAGTCAAGCCAACATCCTAAGGGCTTTATCAACATGTATATGAGAGACGGTATAATAATACCAGTGAACAAGTTAAGATAAAGGAAACCATATAGCATACTATTATGTCGAGCAATAAAGTCCACCATATATATGTCTAAGCATCCACTATATCATAAAATAATGGCCTCTATGGCATACATATCACTAACAATCTCCCACTTGCACTAAGGCCAGTTGTTTTAGTATCTCATACCCAACTTCCCAGAAAGTCTCTCGATTAGCATCTGGAGGAGGGCCTCGGTGAGTGGATCCGCTGTGTTATCATCAATGTCAACTCTCCTAACCTCAATCTCTCGGCGATCTACTATCATCCTGATCAGGTGATACCGCCTAAGAATATGTCTGGATCACTGATGGGACCGAGGTTCCTTGGCCAAAGTCACAGCTCCATTGTTATCACAATACACAGGTAGTGGATGCTCAATGGATGGAACCTCACCAAGTTCATCTTATGAACTTCTTTATCCAGACAGCCTCTATGGCAGCATCGTTGGTAGCGATGTATTCAGCCTTCATCGTAGAGTCTACTACAGTATCTAGCTTGGAACTCTTCCAACATACCGTCCCTCCACTGAGGGTGAAGGCAAAACCCGAGACCGACTTACTGTCGTCCTTATCACTTTGGAAGCTCGAATCGGTAAAGGACTCCACCTGGAGTTCACCGTTACCATACAATAAGAACATCTCTTTAGTCCTTCTCAAGTTCTTAAGAATGTTCTTCACAGCTATCCGGTATTTCTCCCCAGGATCTGTTTGATACCTACTCACTACACCTAGTGAGTAAGCTACATCAGTCTGGTATATAATATCACATACATGATTGACCCGAATGCCGAAGCATAGGGTATCCCTTGCATGCGAGCCCTCTCTAAATCTGTCTTGGGAGACAACTCTTTGGAGAGAGTGATTCCTGAACAAGCGGGTACATTACCACACTTAGAATCTTCCATACTAAACCACTTTAGTATGGTGTTTATGTACCTGGATTGAGATAATCCCAACATCCGTTAAGATCTATCTCTATAGATCTTAATCCCCAAGATGTAGGAGACATCACCTAGATCTTTCATGGAGAACATGTATGATAAGAAGAGCTTGACTGAGTGTAGCATAGGAACATCATTTCTTATCAAGAGTATGTCATCCACGTACAATACGAGGAAGACAACCTTACTCTCTACTACCTTCTTGTATATACATGGTTCATCTATATTTTTGATGAAGTCAAGCTCTTTGATAGCTTCACCAAAACGTTCCATCTCCGCGATGCCTCCTTTAATCCGTAGATAGATTTAAGCAGCTTGCACATGCTTCCGCTGCTCCCACAGTCTACGAAGCCCTCTGGCCGTGTCATGTACACGCTCTCTTCTAAATCACCATTTAGAAAAGCGGTCTTGACGTGCAATCTGCTAGATTTCGTAGTTATGGTATGCAGTAACGGCAAGTAGGATCCTGATGGACTTAAGCATAGCTACTGGAGAAAAGGTTTCATCATAATTGACACGTGTTCATTGACGAAAACCTTTTACTATAAGTCTAGCTTTGAAAGTCTCAACTTTTCCATCTACACCAATTATCTTCTCAAGATCCACTTGCTCCCGATGGGTTTAACCCCTTCAGGAGCAACTTTCAAAGTCCATACTTTGTTGGTGTACATGGATTCCATCTCAAATCACATAGCATCCATCCATTTCATATAGTCTCCACTTGTGATGGCCTACTCGAAACTAGTTGGGTCATCATCTTCCATGATGCAACTCTCGCTCCCACCGTCTATAAGAAAACCGTAGTATCTCTCAGGTAGATGAGGAACCCTACTAAATCTGCGGAGTGGCTAAGATTCATTGGGGACTATTGAATCCTCCGGTTCTACCAAATCGTCAGTAATAGTTTGTGTTGCTGGAACTTCTTCCAGTTCTACCTCATTGCCACTGATTTCTTTCACAAAAAATTCTTTTTCTAAAAATGTGGCATGTCGAGAAACAAACACCTTTTGTTCCTCGGTGTGGTAGAAGATATTCCTTCGCGTTTGTTTGGGATATCCTACAAACTTGCACAGAACTAACCTTGCCTTGAGCTTATCCAGATTTTTGCTTTTTAACATAGGCCGGACAACCCCATATCTTAACTTGTTTAAGAGATGGTCTCTTCCCATTCCATATCACATATGGAGTGGTAGGAAACGGATTTGGTCGGAACACTATTTAATAGGAATGCAGCTATCTCAAGTGTATAACCCTAAATGGAAATAGGCAACTCAGCATTACTCATTATAGAGCGCACCATATCTAATAGGGTGCGATTCCTCCGCTCCGAAACTCCATTGTGCTGTGGTGTATACGGAGGAGTAAGCTGAGAGAGAATCCCATTCTCTTTTAAGTAGTCTTTGAATTCCATGCTCAAGTATTCTCCTCCCCGATCACATCGAAGGATTTTGATACTTTTACCCATCTGGTTCTCAACTTCGTACTTATATTCCTTGAATTTCTCAAAAAATTCAGATTTGTGTTTCAATAGGAACATATGTCCGTATCTTGAGAGATCATCGGTGAATGTAATAAAACACGAGGAACCATTCCTGGCATGTGTAGACATAGGACCGCATACATCACTATGTATCTGTCCCAAGAGTTCAGTAGCTCTTTCTCCGTGTCCAGTAAACGAAGATTTGGTCATCTTGCCTTTGAGACATGACTGGCAAGTTTCATAAGATGTAAATTCGAACGTATTCAAATATGCATCCTTATGCAACTCAGCTAGTTTTGTCGCATTGATATGACCTAGTCTACAATGCAATAAGAAGGCTTCGTTCATTTCTGAACTGTTCCTTTTGTGTGTGTTCTGTATACTTAGAACTGTATTATGATTTAGAACGTATATACCGTTATACAACGTACCATACCTAATCAACACTTGATTTAGGAAAACATTCACAATATTTTTGATACAAAATAACAGTCGCTCAGAATCACTGTTTTACCACTTGGTAATGCAAGGTGATATACGCCAACTGCTTTGGCTGCAACAATTGCTCCATTCCCTACTGTTAGAGATTTATCACCTTTTCCCAATTCTCTACCTTTCTTTAGCCCATGTAAAAAATTACATATGTGGGATCCTGATTCGGTATCCAATACCCAAGACGTAGAGTTAACTGAGAAACAGTTCTTGGTAACGAACACACCCGAAGACGATGCATCAACATGCTTATTCTTCGTTTGGGTGGCGTGGGAATCTGGATATTCCCTTATTCCATGCTCAGAATTATGACAATCATAAGAAAAAGCGGAACCTAGTCCCGTATAATAAGTGGGTTCAGCCAATACATCCATATTATTATCTTGATTAAGGCATGTCATTGGTCGCTACCAGGAGAGAGAGAGAAAAATAATCACTTTGCGTGCGCTCTTTGCAAGATTAGATTGGTCATTATTTTATCTAATCAGGATGGCACCCACTGTTTTTATCAAATCTTCCTTCAAACCCTAAAAGGTAAGATTATGTAGGGTTGCTAGGCACACGCACAAGGGTCTACGAGGCATCAACCGTGCCCGATTTAAAATTTAGCCGTGCCGAACAACCCAAAGCCGGATCTTTAAACTAGAGATTAGGCGAAAACAAGTATGTTAAACACTTTAACACTAAGTGAGAGGGATTACAACCTTTGTAGATCTGGTCCTTCACTTCTTAAGCTCCGTTTTGAGGTCCCTTCGCTGCGATCATCGTGTTCCGGACTCTCGAGAGGCTCCACGAAGAGAAAGATGCAAGCTTGCTTCCGATCTTCGATAACAAAGATGATCTACCTTGAAGTTTCATTAACACACGCTCTCACTCACTAAATGAAGTTAACACTCTCATCTAAAGGGAAAGGATAGATGAGGATGATGAAGTAAGATTTTTGCTCTCATTTGTTTTCTTATTCTCACTCATTTTTCATCACAAAATCAAAGCAAGAAAGCTTTTCATGAAGAACTCAAGCAAGAAGAAGATGAATAATAATGATTAGAATCTTTTTGTGATGAATAATGAAAAGAAGATAATGATTAATTATGCAACCATGGTCAACTAAACCTTTGTAGAGATTTAACTAGGGCTAGGGTTTGGGTTGGGTTAAGTATGAGTCACTTGAAAATATCTTACACAAAACAAAAAGGAAAACCTTCTAGAAGGTTCATGAATGAACTAACCCAAATCAAACCCTAATCTTGTTTAATCTCCACTAAACATGTTGCATTAGTATCATATCATGTTACAATATTATATATCACATATATAATATTTATTATAACAAAATAAAATAATACAATTAACATATATCGCATATATATCAATGTATTACCCGAGTGAGAAAAAGAATCTTTTAGTGAGCTAATATTAGTTAATGTAATTTAATATATCATATATATTATTATACATTAAATTATCGAATCAACACTTGATCCGACAATCCGTCTATATCGCATATAACCGACTAATATCTCATTTACCGATTTATCGAATCAACACTTGATCCGATGACCTGACTGATATCAAATATCACGAGAATAGAATACAGTATCTCATATCGCATTATCCTCAGTCCCGCACATATCACATATGTGCTCCTACTCCGTTTTGCCTGAGTCAAGAAACCTCTGTGTAGGACTCTAAAGAATCGTCAATACGCCGGCAGTAGGTGATGATCATATCAAACACCCACAAGCTGCAAGCGGTCAGCTAAACGTAACAGCCACCCAGGTATTGAGCGATCAGAAGATCAACAAGCAAGCCTATACATTCTCCTGCGAATCCAATCAGTAACACTCCCGTACAGTCCAGTCTCGTCGTCTGATATGTCGTATATCTCGCCCAGGGGTGGTATACGTCAGACCCCAGTAGCTTGATAAGTCGCGTCGATATGAGGTCTATAACAGTTCGAGAAACTACTGATAACACTTACCAGTATATCTCAGCAACCCTGGCCAGGGATTTCCAGTTATAGCCAATCGAACACAGCACAACATCAACTCCCTATACCGGGAGAGACGATTCCCCTCCTATCGCTCATTGCCTCCATGTGATTCGGGACTGTACCCAAAAGCCACCTTTTTGCACGCCCTCTTGGACATGGTATGATGGAAATCAAAGCACAGTGGGAATCATACAAGACTCTATGACAATCTCGGGTCAACAGACTACTCTGCACCAGTGTCACCGGAGAACTGCCATCTGACGTGAGGTATAATACCATCTGGGAGTTGTCGGCGAGTCTGTCCAGTGTACCCAGTCTCTACTGAGCACCCGTACACCATCCTTGATGTCAAACACCGATGGATATGGGATCATCCATCGCCCATCATATGGGTCAAGATGCGTATACGCTAGTCTACTCTGGTGTATCGATTCCCTGTCTAGATACACCCTCGACTAGGAACAGTAATAGGATGTACTCGTCGAATACCGTGGCCCCACTAATATGATCTCATCATAGTCCCAGTAATCGAGTACATATCCTAAGGGCTTTATCAATATGTAACATAGAGACAATCAGAGTACATGTTAAGATAAAGTACAACCAGATAGCATACTATCATGTCGAGCAAGAAAGTCCTCCCTATATATGTCCAAGCATCCATTACAATATACATCATATGTACAGTAATGGCCTCTAGGGCATACATATAACTAACAATCTCCCACTTGCACTAGGGCCATCTATTGTGGTATCATATACCCAACAATTAGCTGTGGTTGAAGTATCTCATACTCAACCATCACATAAAAGTCTCTACTGGGAAAAAGACCTTTGTGAATGGATCCGCGCTGTTGTCCTCTGTGTCTACTCTTCTAACCTCGATCTCCCTGGAGATCAACCATCTCCATGATCAGGTGATACTGCCTAAGAATTATATCTGGATTTCTGATAGGACGAGGGGTTCCTTGGCAAAAGCCACAACTCCATTGTCACATAATGGTAGGAACGAAGTACATCTCATGAACTTATATATCCAGACTGCCTCTTTGGTAGCATCCTTGGTAACGATGTATCTTGCTTTTAATCGTCTAGTAAGTCACGGTATCTAGGTTGGAACTCTTCCAACATACCGTCCTTCCACTGAGGGTAAAGACAATACCTGCGACTGACATTCAGTCGACCTTACCACCCTGGAACCATTCCAGTGATTCTCCCCAGGATCGATTGATACCATCTCACTACAACTAGTGAGTATCCTAACATCCGATTAGATCTATCTCATAGATCCAAAACCCAGGAGTTAGGGGGTATCAGTTTGATCATATATGGAGAATCCTTGTGATAAGCAGTGATTGACCGAGCGTAGCATAGGAAACTCCTTCCCTGTCAAGAGTATGTCATCCACGTACTCTACGAGGATCACCACCATACTCCTTACTACCTTTTTGTATATACAAGGTTCATCTACCATTTTGATGAAGTCAAACTCTTTGAATACCACATCAAAACAGATGTTCCAACTCCGTAATGCCTGCTTTATCCTATAAAGCATCTTGCACACGTTTCCGGTGCTCCCACTGTCTACGAAGCCCTTGTTAGTTGTATGTATGCCCTAGAGGCCAGTATTGTACAGCTGATGTATATTATATTGGATGCTTGGACATATATAGAGATGACTTTCTTGCTCGATATGATAGTATGCTATCTGGTTGCTCTTTATATTAACATGTATACTTGTCTCTTTATACTGTCTTATGGTTACATGTTGGTAAAGCCCTTAGGATGTGTACTTGACTACCTGGACTATGATACTGATCATACTAGTAGGGACATGGTAGTCCATAAGTACATCTTTCAAGGTCCCTAGTCGTGGGTGCATCGAGACGGGGCATCGATATACCATAGTAGACTAGCGTATACGCTTCTCGACCCATGAGATGGGCAATGGATGATCCCATATCCATTGGTGTTTGACATCAGAGATGGTATACGGGTGCTCAGTGGAGACTGGGTACACTGGACGGACTTGCCGAGAACTCCCGGATGGTATTATACCTCACGTCAGATGGCAGTTCTCAGGTTACACCAGTGCAGGTTAGTCTGTAGACCCGAGATCGTCATAGAGTCTTATGTGATTCCCACTGTGCTTTGATTTCCACCTTACCACGTCCATGAGGGCGTGCAAAACGGTGGTTTTTGGGTACAGACCCGAGTCACATGGAGGCAATGAGCGATAGGAGGGGTTTCGTCTCTCCCGGTATTCGGGGTTAATGTTGCGCGGTGCTCGATTGGCCTTAACAGGGAAGTCCCTGGCCAGAGCTGATTCAGAGATTTGCTGGTAAGTGTTACCAGTAGTTTCTCGACCCGTTATGAGCCTCACATCGGCACGACTTATCGGTTATTGGGGTCTGACGTTTACCACCCCTAGACTTGATATGCGACATATCAGACGAGGAGACCGGACTGTATGGGAAGTGTTGCCGGTTGGCTCGACGGGAGTTGAAGCAGGTTCGCTTGTTTTCTTCTGATCGCTCAATACCCGGGTAGCCGTTACGTTTAGCTGACCGCTTGCGGCTTGGGGGTGCTTGATATGATCATCACCCACTGCCGGCATATTGACAAGTCTTAGAGTCCCACAAAGGAGTTACCTTGTCCAGGAGAAACGGTGTGGAGCGCGTATGCGATATGCGCATGGGCCCGGTTAAGATGTGAGTATGAGATACCGTATATTAATCGGGCGGCTTGCTTTTGGTTAGGGTCGTATGTGATATGGCCGGATTGATAAATCAAGTGTTGATTTATCATTTAACCATTAGATTCTCACTAGAAATCCTTTCTTGTATTTTTGGATGTATGCATGCATGTATGCATTCTTTCTAGATTCATGCACATATGGATGTGCATGCACACATACATACATGCATCATCCTTCATGGTTGCATATACATGGAAAATGGTGGCAATATAAGACTCACACCATGATTTTATATATATGTGTTATTATTTCATTTGTTTTAAAACAAAAGAAAAAGAAAAGGTTAATTCATGGATGAGTTCTACACTCTTCTTGACCTAACCATGCTCACCTACCTTCTAACCACGAGTTAATCTTTTCTTTTATGTTTTAACTCAAGTGAAATAATATCCATATGATTTAACCATGGTTTGAGATGAGAAGTGATAAATATATATACATATATTTTCATTTTCTTTTCAAGGGTTAATCTTTTGCTCTTGTTCAAAGAAAAACCATCATCTTCTTCCTCCTTCTTCTTTTGCTCTCTAGACTTTTGTAGTGAGCAAATTACTCAACAAGATAGGATTTTGAAGTGAGAAAACCCACCACAAGATCATTCTACACAAGTCTTGCCCACTTGTTTAGAGTGTTAGCTTCATTTCATTCTCTTGATAAAGTGAAGTTGCAAGCTTGGACAAAGGAGCTTCGGGTGGATCGTCGTGGATGTTAGAAGACCTCAAGCGGACCTTTTCCATACCCCAAGTAGCCGAGGAGTCTAGCATAGGGAGCTACAAAGGTTGTACTCTCAAAACCCTAGCTTTTCTTTCTTGTGATGATGTGCAATTTTTGAAACCCTAATTTTCTAGGAACGATTCATTGTATGTTTACTTAGCACCTTAAAAATTCAATCTTTGGTACATGTGATGCTTCCAATCCCTTCATGAGGTGCTAGGTTAACCTAACAGTGGTATCAGAGCCGACCTAGAACATTAGGCGACACTTTAGCGAAGTCAAAACTCCGATCGAACCAAAATACGATCTTTTCGGACACTTTCTGGACAATTTTTAAAACCTGGATATTTTCAGAATTAAAAATCCATAAAAAATTCCGCAGGGAAATCTAAGCACACATGTAAAAAACGATGCCATGAACAGTACTTATCACCGCGGAACCGCGGCAATAGCCTGCTTGAGCCGCGGTTCCGCGGCCGTACGGATGAATCAAAGTGTCGTTTTTGTACAGTAATTGTTTTGTCTGCTTGTATATTTTTTGGGGAATTTTTAATCTGAATTTAGTTCTGTATGTTCTGGAGATTGTTTTGGAATCGGTGATTCGATCGGAATTTTCATTTCGTGTTTTTTTCCCGGTAAATTAGAAAGTATTGAATTGTTCGAACGAGTATCATTTGCTCACTTTTCACGGGGTTTAAATCTTTCGGAGATACGTGCAAGTTTTGAGGTGGACCCTCTAGAAGACAACAAACCTTAACTCGATTATGTGACCGTCTTGAACTGCCCTTTGAACCTTTGGGTTTGGGGCAGTACGGCGTGCCACATGTGAGGCGTTGGCTTGACCCTTCTATGGCTGGACAGCTACTACTGTGTCACACTCCGGATTTTTGAACTCCGCTCAAGTGTTGAGCTTTAGGGAATTTTGGGTATTTGATCATTCGTTCGAAAAACTTTAATACTGTCTAATTATCTGGAAAATGATGCAATGTGTGGAATTCATATTACTAGACATGAAATACGAAGTATGTGGTATTTCACATTTACGATGTCTAAAGAGAATGTGGATTCCAGATATTGCAGTTTTACACTTTCTTTACTATGACCGTAATTGTAGTATATAGTGGTATTGCCGATTGTCGTTGCTATACGTCGACGACGATCGGTGTATGCATACTTACTTACGTTGATGATATGAGATATTATGTGTTGCTGAGATATGATGTGCAGGATTGTCACGATTGAATAGCCGGGGGGTTTTATGTGAGATGAGAGTTTTTTTTAATTTTCATTCATGTATATTCAAATGTAATATTCTTTTATTTGGGGCACTTCCAGGTTGAGGTCGATGCCACCTGTGTTGCATATTATTTACTTTTCCGCATTAGGATGGACCCAAGGAGGGGAGTACAGGTGATCGGGTTCTGGGGTTCAGTGGGAGGCCATCTCGAGGAGTGGAGTCCGGGTCTCCTAAAGTCCAGAATTGGTAGGGTCGCTTGCCGCTCTCGTAGGGGTCCAGGGTGTGGGCTTGGCTATTCATCGCGACTGTGGAATCCGTATTTTCTATTATTGGCTAAATACTAAATACGAACGTCCTAGTATATCCCACATTATATCTATGTTTCTATTGCGATATCCGTGATGTGATCATTTGATATGTTGTGATGGATACAATATATAGTATATATGATATATTATATAGACGTTACTTATGTTTTACACCCGCACTAGCCCTACCCTGCTCTGTCGTTAGTTACCTAACCTAACGGTGCACGAGGGGACATCGAGGCGAATGCGGATGGCATAAGTGTACGTCGTATTTATCTGTGATGTTTAGGTGACTTAAATGATGGGACTTCATTAATATGATTAATGAAAGAAAAGAAACCTAAAAGATGTTGTAGAATCAAATTTTTCCAAAAAGGGTAGCTACAGTTTTGCTTTGCATAGCGGTATATATATATACCCTGCACCTTATACGATGAGGAAAGAGCCGAGATCCCTTCACCAGGAGTGACCTCTTTAGCAAAACTGAAAGATGCTACAATACTCGGTTTGACTTTTGACTGGTTTGTAGGGTTCCTAGGCACTCTCAAGAGGTCTCACAAGGCATCAACCATGCCAATTTCAAAAATTAGGGGTGCCGAGAAACCCTAGACTACGGATCGTTAACTAGATGTTTAGGCGAAAGATGCAACTAGTAAACTACTTTACTAAGAGAACGGAAAAACAACCTTTGTAGATCCGGTCCTCCACCTCCATAGCTCCGCAATGAAGTCTCCTCGCTGTCCAAATGGAAACCCGAGCTCTAGCGTCGGCTTCATCGGAGAAATGGGCGGGCAAGGTCGTCGGCTTCGTGCCGAAGATGATCTACGTCGAGGCATCACTAGATCAAGCTCCCACTTCACCAAGTCATGAAACTTGTGAAGAGAACACCCTATACTACTTGGCAAGAGGTAGAGGATGAAGAAATAGGAAGTGGGTTCACTTTAGAATTGGATTTCTCACTCTTTTTCATCAATCACCATTGATGGTCAAGCTTTTTCTTCTTGTAAAGAAGAAGAAGAAGAAGAAGATCATGATATGATAAGTTATTTCAAATAGAAAAGAAAATCAATACTTATCATAATCCAACCATGGTCAAGTATAGAGAATAGACTAGGGTTAAATGGAATGGTTAGGGTTAAGCATGAGACAAAATGGTGACTTAGTCAAACCTTCATGAAGCTTCAACATGCATCCAAAGTTAGCCACCATTTTCTCTTTATGCTTATCATTTTCCAAAATGAATAAACAAATAAATAAATGAATAAGAAAATGAAAAACCCTAACCATTACACAACCATGGTTTAATCTTTACACAAACCCAAGTAAGCATGCATCATCAAACATGATACAAACTTGTGCACAAAAAATATATCACATATACAATGTGCACAAACAAGTGAGAAAAACCATTTAAAGTGAACCAATACTAGTTAATGCAAAGTAATATATCAAATATATAATTATACATTAAATCATTAAATCAACACTTGATTTAACGATCCGGTCATATCGCATACAACCGACTAATATCCAATGTATCGGCTTATCGAATCAACCCTTGATTCGATAACTAGGTTATATCGCATACAACCAATCGATACATTCATCGCGAGAATAGAATACGGTATCACATACACGCATTATTCTCGGTCCCGCACATATCTCATATGCGCTCCTATTTCGTTTCGCTTGAGCCAGGAAACCTCTGTGTAGGACTCTAAAGACTCGTCAATACGCCGGCAGCAGGTGATGATCATATCAAACACCCACAAGCCGCAAGCGGTCTGCTAAACGTAACGGCCACCCGGGTATTGAGCGATCAGAAGATCGACGAGCAAGCCCGCTCACACTCCAGTGAATCCAACCAGTAACACTACCGTACAGTTCGGTCTGATCATCTGATATGTCGCATATCTCGCCTATGGGTGGTAAACGTCAGACCCCAATAGCTCGATAAGTCGTGTCGATATGAGGTCTATAACAGTTCGAGAAACTACTGATAACACTTACCAATATATCTCAGCAACCCTGGCCAGGGATTTCCGGTTATAGCCAATCGAACACAGCGCAACATCAACTCCCTATACCGGGAGAGACGAATCCCCTCCTATCGCTCATTGCCTCCATGTGATTCGGGACTGTACCCAAAAACCACCGTTTTGCACGCCCTCTTGGACGTGGTAAGATGGAAATCAAAGCACAGTGGGAACCACACAAGACTCTATGACGATCTCGGGTCAACAGACTACTCTGTACCAGTGTCACCAGAGAACTGCCATCTGACGTAAGGTATAATACCATCTGGGAGTTCTCGGCGAGTCCGTCCAGTGTACCCAGTCTCTACTGAGCACCCGTATATCATCTCTGATGTCAAACACCAATGGATATGGGATCATCCATCGCCCATCTACATGGGTCGAAAAGGTATACGCTAGTCTACTCTGGTATATCGATGCCCTGTCTCGATACACCCACGACTAGGGACCTTGAAGGATGTACTTATGGACAACCATGTCCCCACTAGTATGATCCGCATCATAGTCCAGGTAGTCAAGTACACATCCTAAGGGCTTTACCAACATGTAACAGAGAGACAATCAGTGTACACGTTAAGGTAAAGAGTAAGCAGATAGCATACTATCATGTCGAGCGAGAAAGTCCTCCCTATATATGTCCAAGCATCCACTACAATATACATCCTATGTATAGTAATGGCCTCTAGGGCATACATATAACTAACAATCTCCCACTTGCACTGGGGCCATCTGTAGCAGTGGTTGTAGTATCTCATACTCAACCATCCCATAAAAGTCTCTCTCTGGGAAAAGGCCTGTGTGAGTGGATCCGCCGTGTTGTCCTCTGAGTCTGTTCTCCTAACCTCGATCACCCTGGAGATCAACCATCTCCATGATCAGGTGATACTGCCTAAGAATATGTCTGGGTCACTGATGGGACCGGCGTTCCTTGGCATAAGCCACAACTCCATTGTCTCACAATGGTTGGAACGTAGTTCATCTCACGAACCAATATACACCCAGACTGCCTCTTTGGTAGCATCTTAAGTAGCGATGTATCCTGCCTTTATCGTCTAGTATGCCATGGTATCTAGCTTGGAACTTTTCCAACATACCGTCCCTCCACTGAGGGTAAAGACAATGCCTGTGACTGACATTCAGTCGTCTTTATCACCCTGGAACCATTCCAGTGATTCTCCCCAGGGTCGATTTATACCGTCTCACTACAACTAGTGAGAATCCTAACATCCATTTAGATCTATCTCATAGATCCAAAACCCAGGATTTAGGAGGTATCACTTTGATCCTATATGGAGAATCATTGTGATAAGCAGAGATTGATCGAGCGTAGCATAGGAAACTCCTTCCCTATCAAGAGTATGTCATCCACGTACTCTACGAGAATCGCCATTATACTCCCTACTACCTTTTTGTTTATACAAGGTTCATCTACCATTTTGATGATGTCAAACTCTTTGACTAACACATCAAAACAGATGTTCCAACTCCGCGATGCCTGCTTTATCCTATAAAGCATCTTTTACACGTTTCCGCTGCTCCCACTGTCTACGAGGCCCTCTGACTGTGTACTTATAGACGCACTCTTCTAAAACATCATTTAGAAAAGCTGTCATGACACTCAACCACCAGATATCGTAGTCATGGTATGTAGCCGTGGCAAGTAGGATCTGGATGGACTTAAGTATAGATCCTTATAAAAGGTTTCAACATAATCCACACCTGGTCAATGATGCAAACCTTTAACAAGTCTAGCTTTGAAAGTCTCAACCTTTCCAAGTACACCAAGTAATCTTCTCAAGATATACTTGCTCCTGATGGGGATTTAACCCTTCAGATATAGCAACCAAAGTCCATACTTTGTTGGTGTATGAGGATTCCATCTCAGTTCACTAAGCATCCAGCCATTCTTACAGAGTCCCACTCCTGATGGCCAGCTCGAAACTAGTTGGGTCATCATCTTATGATGCAATCCTTGCTCCCACTGTCATAGAGAAATCGAAATATCTCTCAGGTGGGTGAGGAACCCTACTAGATCGGCGGAGAGGCCGAGGTTCGTTGGAATCTACTGAATCCTTTGGTTCTTTCAAATCATCAACTGCAGTTTGTATAGCTGGAACATTTCCAGTTCTACATAACAGACCTTGCCTCGAGCTTGTCCGGATTTTGTTTTTAGACATAGGCCGGACAACCCCAAATCTTAACTAGCTTAAGACATGGGCTCTTCCCTTTCCATATCACATATGAAATGGTAGGCAACTGATTTGACTGGAACCCTATTCAATAGGTATGCAGCTTCTCAAGTGCATAACTCCCAAAAGGAAATAGGTAACTCAGTAGTACTCATCATAGAGCACACCATATCATATAGGGTGTTATTGCTCCGCCCCGATATACCATCGTGTTATGGTGTATACAGAGGAGTAATGCTGAGAGAGAATCTCATTCTCCTTTAGAATAGTCCAAGAATTCTGTGCTCAAGTATTCTCCTCCCTGATCACATCATAGGACATAATACTTATACCCATATTTTGGTTCTCTACTTCTCGCTTATATTCTGTGAATATCTCAAAAGGTTCAGACTTGTGTTTCAACAGGAACATATGTCTGAATCTTGAGAGATTATCAGAGAACGTAATGAAGTACAAAGAACCATTTTTGGCATGTGTAGACAGGGGACCTTTCATACATCAACATGTATCATCCCAAGAGCTTACTAACTCTTTCTCTGTTTCCAGTAAACGGAGCTATGGTCATCTTATCTCTGTGACATGACTGGCAAGTTTCATAAGATGTAAATTCAAACTGATTTAAATATGCATCTAAATGTAACTTCAGCTAGTCGGGTCGCATTGATATGACCTAGTCTACAATACCTCAAGAAGGATTCGTTCATTTCTGAACTCTTCCTCTTGTGTGTGTTCCGTATACTAAAGAACTGTAGTTTGATTTAGAACATCAATGTTTTTAGATAACGTGCCTGAACCGATCAACTTTTGATATAGGAAATGTTCAAAACATTATCCAACAATACAAAATTTTATCATTTATTTACTTATAAAGAGACTGATATGATTTTGTATATCAGGTTCGGTATCTAATAACATTCGTTCAGAATCAATGTATTTGGAATACAGGGTGACAGTGACCAACAGACTTGGCTGCAACACTTGCCCCGTTTTCTGTCTCATGAAACTTATCACCCGTTCTCAGTTCTCTACCTTTCTGTAGCCCTATGTAACTGATTACATATCTGGGATCCTGATCAGGTATCACATACCCAGGATGTAAAGGATACTAAGAAACAGTTCTCTGTAATGAACACACCCGAAGATGATGCATCAGCATGCACTCTCTTCGTTTGGGCTGCACGGGAATTCTGGTAATCCCCAATTTCCTGCTCTGTCTTATAACAATTATAAGTTGGAGCGGGACCAACGTTCCCCACCTCAGTATAACAAGCGGGTTCGGTCAATAATCCGTATTATTATCTTGATTAAGGCATGATATGGTCGCTACTTGGAGAGAGAGAGAGAAGAAAACACTCAGCGTGCGCTCTTGCAAGAATAGATTGGTTATTAATTTTTTTTTATCTAATCAGGATGGCTCCCACTGTTTTTATCAAATCTTCCTTCAAACCCTAAAAGGAAAGACTAGCCGGGATTAATTACACACTACAAGTTCGCCAATCTTTCAGCCAGGCCAGTGTCGGTACTTTGAGGGAGGTGCCCCGTGCTTTCGCACGGACCTAATTAATGTAAACCTCGTTTTCCCAGAGGCGTAACCTCGTTAACACCTTTCTAGACACCTACTTGATCGGCTAATTGTAATGTGTAAAACTCTCCCAGGAGTAACACTTACTCGCAGCGGGTATCGGGATCCAACTATCTCATAGAAGGTATGCAATCTCATTGTAAATTTCAACACTTGAAATTCCCGATAATATTTTGCCCCGAACGATCTATGACCTTGACAAGGTCAACAAACCATAGACCGCAAGTCAAGTTCAACCCGTCATTTCTTGATTGAATCAAACCCACCCGCACGACCCTTGACAAGGTCAACGAGGCCGCACGACTACCCTAACCCAATCTGCATCATATGCATAAGCAGATAAATACTGGTTAGCTACCGCACACTGCGCCTTGACAAGGTCAACAAACGCAGCACGAATACTAAACAGGACTTATCTGAAATGACGGAGGGCTACGACAGGTTTTTCTGAAAACCTATTGCGTAATGAACTTGATATCGTTGTAGAATCAAATGATTTTAAAATGGAGTGTTTTTTAGGCTTTTCTAGTTTTGCTAAAGGAGTCACTCCCGGTGAAGGGATCGTCGGTCCTTTCCTCGTCGAATGAGGTGCGGGATATATCATATATATCACTGTGCAAAGCAAAAACACTTAAAATCTATCAAAAGTCAAACCGAGTGTGTAGCATCTGCCAGTTATTGCTAAAGGAGTCATTCCCGGTGAAGGGATCTCGGTCCTTTCCTCATCGAATAAGGTGCAGGATATATCACATATACCTCTGTGCAAAGCAAGAACTGTAGCTACCTTTTTTATTTTGAAATTCGATTCTACAACATCTTAGGTTTCTTTTATTTCATTAATCATATTAATGAAGTCCCATCATTTAAATACCTAAACATCACAGATAAATACGACGTACACTTATGCCATCCGCATTCGCCTCGATGTCCCCTCGTGCACCGTTAGGTTAGGTAAGTAACGGCAGAGCGGGGCAGGGCTAGCGCGGGTGTAAAACATAAGCAACGCCTATATAATATATCATATATATTATATACAGTATCCATCACAGAACATATCACATGATCACATCACAGATATCGCAGCAGAAGAAACATATGAAATATTGGATATACTAGGACGTCCGTGTTTTCAATACGAGCCAGTATAAAACACGGATTCCACGGTCGCGATGAATAGCCAAACCCACACCCCAAGACCCCTACGAGAGCGGTAAGCAACCCTACCAATTCTAGAGTTAGGAGACTTGGACTCGACTCCTCGAGTTGGTCTCCCACTGGACTCCAGAACCCGGTTACTTGTGCTCCCCTCCTTGGGTCTATCCTAGTGCAGTAAAGTAAATAATATACAAACGGTGACAACTTCCGCAACCTGGAAGTGCCCCAATAAAAGAATATTACATACAAGTTTTTACATGAATGAAAATGAAAAACACTCATCTCACATAAAAAACCCCCGGCTATTCAATCACGACGATCCAATATAACATATCCAGCAACACATAACATCACATGTCATCAACGTAAGTAAATATGCGCATCCCAATTGTCGTTGACATATAGCACCGAAACCGGCGATATCACACATTACACTTACGGTCACAGAAAAGAAAGTATAAAACTACAACAGTTGGAATCCGCAACCTGCATAGACATCGCATGCCTAATCAAATGAATTCCTTAGATATCGCATGCCTAACAATTATAAACCCCGCATTTTAGTCTCAAAATCGAAAACACTTTTCAATACCAAGTCGGGTAATTCAACAAGATTCCCGACATCCTGATCGAATGCTCGTCGCAAACTTCAGTAGACGGCTGCACCCCCGATACCGTCGACGAAGTGCACCAAGGCGGAACACCGCTACCGCGAGCACCCGGACGGATGCTTTCGGTGACGGGGTTCTCCTACAGTCACTTGGTCGGGGCTATGGAGTGAGGCTGTCTATTAAGTTTACCCTGCGAGTATCCGCGTACGCTACGTGATTGCGACGGTCTTTTGATCACATCAAAATTCCGTGGCAACCGATCAAGTGAGACTAAACTGCTATGTTTATAACATTCATTCAGTTATTTCATAACTACTTATGAATTCCAATTATTGTATCACATTCCGGATAAATAGAAAATGTTAAACTTTTCGATCAAACAGTCGAACACCTAAGTTTTCCCGATATAGATCAACACATGAAATAAGTCTAACAACATTCAGTTCGTGCCTCAGTACCAACGGTCCAGCCGTAGAAGGGTCAAGCCAACGCCTCACATGTGGCACGTCGTACTGCCCCAAACCCGAAGGTTCAAAGGGCAGTTCAAGACGGTCACATAATCGAGTTAAGGTTTGTTGTCTTCTAGAGGGACCATCGCGTTACTTGCACTACTTAGAACGTCCTTAAACTATGGAAAGATCCAACACTTGGAAATTTCCCGATAGGGGAAAGATTGGGTATTTACATCCGGTCGAACTTTTTAACATATTCTAAAATATCCGGAAAGCCACATAGACAAAATCTGATACTCCGATCGAAACACCGAATCCCCAAAGCAACCCCAAAATACTCAACTCTTGAGTACAGATTAAAAATTCCCATAAAACTCAGCACCTGAAACCATGAGTTACTGTGCAAAATAGAAAGGCAACTTCCATCATTTGGCCGCGGAACCGCCGCAGAAGCCAGGCTTCTGCCGCGATTCCGCCGCACTATGAACAGTTCATGGAAAAAATTTTACACTGTAATTCTTAGATTTCCCTGCTGAATTTTTTAAGCATTTTTAATGTGGAAAAATCCCAGTTTTTAGAAAAAGTCCAGAGAGCATCAAAAAGTTAGGGTTTAGGGTTCGATCGGGTTTCAAACATCGTCTAGACTTCGCCTAAGGCTCTAGCTAGGCTCTGATACCACTGTAGGGTTCCTAGGCACTCTCAAGAGGTCTCACAAGGTATTAACCATGCCAATTTCAAAAATTAGGGGTGTCGAGAAACCCTAGACTACGGATCGTTAACTAGATGTCTAGGCGAAAGATGCAACAAGTAAACTACTTTACTAAGAGAACGGAAAAACAACCTTTGTAGATCCGGTCCTCCACCTCCATAGCTCCGCAATGAAGTCTCCTCGCTGTCCAAATGGAAACCCGGGCTCTAGCGTCGGCTTCATCGGAGAAATGGGCGGGCAAGGTCGCCGGCTTCGTGTCGAAGATGATCTACGTCGAGGCATCACTAGATCAAGCTCCCACTTCACCAAGTCATGAAATTTGTGAAGAGAACACCCTATACTACTTGGCAAGAGGTAGAGGATGAAGAAATAGGAAGTGGGTTCACTTTAGAATTGGATTTCTCACTCTTTTTCATCAATCACCATTGATGGTCAAGCTTTTTCTTCTTGTAAAGAAGAAGAAGAAGAAGAAGAAGATCATGATATGATAAGTTATTTCAAATAGAAAAGAAAATCAATACTTATCATAATCCAACCATGGTCAAGTGTAGAGAATAGACTAGGGTTAAGTGGAATGGTTAGGGTTAAGCATGAGACAAAATGGTGACTTAGTCAAAGCTTCATGAAGCTTCAACATGCATCTAAAGTTAGCCACCATTTTCTCTTTATGCTTATCATTTTCCAAAATGAATAAACAAATAAATAAATGAATAAGAAAATGAAAAACCCTAACCATTACACAACCATGGTTTAATCTTTACACAAACCCAAGTAAGCATGCATCATCAAACATAATACAAACTTGTGCACAAAAAATATATCACATATACAATGTGCACAAACAAGTGAGAAAAACCATTTAAAGTGAACCAATACTAGTTAATGCAAAGTAATATATCAAATATATAATTATACATTAAATCATTAAATTAACACTTGATTTAACGATCCAGTCATATCGCATACAACCGACTAATATCCAATGTATCGGCTTCTCGAATCAACCCTTGATTCGAGAACAAGGTTATATCGCATACAACCAATCGATACATTCATCGCGAGAATAGAATACGGTATCACATACACGCATTATTCTCGGTCCCGCACATATCTCATATTCGCTCATATTTCGTTTTGCTTGAGCCAGGAAACCTCTGTGTAGGACTCTAAAGACTCGTCAATACGCCGGCAGCAGGTGATGATCATATCAAACACCCACAAGCCGCAAGCGATCTTCTAAACGTAACGGCCACCCGGGTATTAAGCGATCAGAAGATCGACGAGCAAGCCCGCTCACACTCTAGTGAATCCAACCAGTAACACTACCGTACAGTCCGGTCTGATCGTCTGATATGTCGCATATCTCACCTAGGGGTGGTAAACGTCAGACCCCAATAGCTCGATAAGTCGTGTCGATATGAGGTCTATAACTGTTCGAGAAACTACTGGTAACACTTACCAGTATATCTCAGCAACCCTGGCCAGGGATTTCCGGTTATAGCCAATCGAACACAGCGCAACATCAACTCCCTATACCTGGAGAGACGAATCCCCTCCTATCGCTCATTGCCTCCATGTGACTCGGGACTGTACCCAAAAACCACCATTTTGCACGCCCTCTTGGACGTGGTAAGATGGAAATCAAAGCACAGTGAGAACCACACAAGATTCTATGACGATCTCGGGTCAACAGACTACTCTGTACCAGTGTCACCAGAGAACTGCCATCTGACGTAAGGTATAATACCATCTGGGAGTTCTCGGCGAGTCCGTCCAGTGTACCCAGTCTCTACTGAGCACCCGTATATCATCTCTGATGTCAAACACCAATGGATATGGGATCATCCATTGCCTATCTACATGGGTCGAGAAGGTATACGCTAGTCTACTCTAGTATATCGATGCCCTGTCTCGATACACCCACGATTAGGGACCTTGAAGGATGTACTTATGGACTACCATGTCCCCACTAGTATGATCCGCATCATAGTCCAGGTAGTCAAGTACACATCCTAAGGGCTTTACCAACATGTAACAGAGAGACAATCAGTGTACACGTTAAGATAAAGAGTAACCAGATAGCAAACTATCATGTCGAGCGAGAAAGTCCTCCCTATATATGTCCAAGCATCCACTACAATATACATTCTATGTATAGTAATGGCCTCTAGGGCATACATATAACTAACATGCTTTTGGAGTTTTGCTTTGCATAGTGATATATATGATATATCCCGCACCTTATTCGATGAGGAAAGAGCCGAGATCCCTTCACCGGGAGTGACCTCTTTAGCAAAACTAATAAAAGCCTCAAAATCACTCCATTTCAAAATTCACACGATTCTACAATGATATCAAGTTCATTGCGCTCATGGTTTTCAGAAAAACCTTGGTAGCCCTCCGTCAATTCAGATAAGTAATATTTAGTATTCGTGCTGCGGTAGTTTGGCATGCGTCAAGGCGTTGTGTACGGTAGCTGATTATTACTTATCTGTAGCATGAGATACGATTGGATTAAGGTATTCGTACGGCGTTGTTTGGCATGCGTCAAGGGTCGTACGGGTGGGTTTAATTCAATCACGAATTGTACGGGTTGAACTTGACTAGCGGACTATGGGTTGTTTGGCATGCGTCAAGGTCATTGCACGCTAGGGGCAAAATATTATCGGGAATTTCAAGTGTTGAGATTTGCAATGAGATTGCATACCTTCTATGAGATAGTTGGATCCCGATACCCACTACGAGTAATTGTTACTCCTGGGAGAATTTTACACAGGACAATTAGCCGATCAAGTAGGTGTCTAGAAAGGTGTCAACGGGGTTACGCCTCTGGGAAAACGAGATTTACTTTAATTAGGTCCGTGCGAAAGCACGGGAAACCTCCCTCAAAGTACCGACACTGGCCTGGCTGAAAGATCGGCGAAGTTGTAGGGTGTAATTAATCCCGGCTAGTCATTCCTTTTAGGGTTTGAAGGAAGATTTGATAAAAACAGTGGGAGCCATCCTGATTAGATAAAATAATAACCAATCTGATCTTGCAAGAGCATACGCGAAAGTGTTTTCTTCTCTCTCTCTCCAAGTAGCGACCATGTCATGCCTTAATCAAGATAATAATATGGATGTATTGACCGAACCCGCATGTTATACTGTGCAGGGGAACGTTGGACCCGTTCTTTCTTATAAGAGTTATAAGACTGAACAGGGAATAGGAGAATATCTGGATTCTCAAGCCGCCCAAAAGAACATGCATGTTGATGCATCTTCTTCAGGTGTGTTAGTTATTGAGAACTGTTTCTCAGTTCACCCTACGTCCTGGGTATTAGATACCGGATCAGGATCCCACATATGTAAAATGTTACATAGGCTACGGAAAGGTAGAGAACTGGGAAAAGGTGATCATTCCGTTTAAGTAGGGAATGGGGCAAATGTTGCAGCCAAAACAATTGGCGAATATCACCTAGTATTACCAAGTGGTAATACACTGATTCTAAATGAGTGCTATTATATACCGAACATGATGTGTAACATTATATCAGTTTCTTTATTAAGTAAAGAAGGATATAATTTTGTAGTAAAGGATAGTGTTATGAACATATTCCTAGATCAAAAGTTGATTGCATCAAGCTCGTTACATAATGGCATATTCATTCTAAATCAAAATACAGTCTTCAATATACAAAACACACACAAGAGGAAAAGTTCAGAAATGAACGAATCCTTCTTGTGGCATTGTAGACTTGGTCACATCAATGCGACACGACTAGCTAAGTTGCATAAGGATGGATATTTGAATCCGTTTGAATTTTCATCTTATGACACTTGCCCGTCATGTCTCAAAGACAAGATGACCAAAACTCCGTTTACGGGACACGGAGAAAGAGTTACGGAACTCTTAGGGCTGATACATGGTGATGTATGCGGTCCCATGTCTACGCATGCCAGGAATGGTTCTTCCTACTTCATTACATTCACTGACGATCTCTCTAGATACGGACACGTGTTCCTGATAAAACACAAGTCTGAAGCTTTTGAGAAATTCAGAGAATATAAGCACGAAGTAGAGAACCAAACGGTCAAAAGTATTAAGATACTTCGATTTCATCGAGGAGGAGAATACTTGAGCAATGATTTTCTGGATTATTTAAAAGAGAATGGGATTCTCTCTCAGCTCACTCCTCCTTATACACCAGAGCACAACGGTGTATCGGAACGGAGAAACCGCACCCTATTAGATATGGTGCGCTCAATGATGAGTACAGCTGAGTTACCTATTTCCTTCTGGGGATATGCGCTTGAGACAGCCATGGACCTATTGAATAGAGTTCCTACCAAATCAGTGCCTACCACTCCATATGAGATATGGAAAGGGATGAGACCACATCTTAATTACATTAAGATATGGGGTTGTCCAGCCTATGTCAAAAGACAAAATCCGGACAAATTCGAGGCAAGATCAGTCTTATGTAAGTTTATAGGATATCCCAAAAATTCACAGGGGTATATCTTCTACCACCCCGAGGAACAAAAGGTGATTGTTTCTCGACATGCCACTTTCATAGAAAAAGGTTTTCTTATGAAACAGATCAGTGGCATTGAGGTAGAACTGGAAGAGGTTCCAGCGACACAAACTATAACAGAAGACTTGGTAGAACCAGAGGATTCAGTAGTACCTGACGAACCCCAGCCGCTCCACCGATCTAGCAGGGTTTCTCATCCACCTGAGAGATACTACGGTTTTCTCTTTGATGGTGGGAGCGAGGATTGCATCATGGTTGATGATGACCTAACTAGCTTCGAGCAGGCCATCACGAGTAGGGACTCGGTGAAATGGCTGGATGCTATGCGGTCCGAGATGGAGTCCATGTACACCAACAAAGTATGGACTTTGGAAGTTGCTCCTGAAGGGGTAAAACCCATTGGGAGCAAGTGGATCTTCAAGAAAAAACTTGGTGTAGATGGGAAAGTGGAGACTTTCAAAGCTAGACTTGTTGCAAAGGGTTTTCGTCAAAGACCAGGTATGGACTATGACAAAACCTTTTCTCCAGTGGCTATGCTTAAATCCATCTGGATCATGCTTGCCATTGCTGCATATCATGACTACGAAATCTGGCAAATGGATGTTAAGACCGCCTTTCTAAACGGTGATTTAGAAGAGTGCGTGTACATGACTCAACCAGAGGGCTTCGTAGATAATGGGAGCAGCGGGAAGGTGTGCAAGCTGCTTAAATCCATTTATGGATTAAAGCAAGCATCGCGGAGTTGGAACATCTGCTTTGACGTCGTTATCAAAGAGTTTGATTTCGTCAAAAACGTAGATGAACCTTGTATCTACAAGAAGATGGCAGAGAGTAAGGTTGTCTTCCTCGTATTGTACGTGGACGACATACTCTTGATAGGAAATGACATTCCTATGCTGCAATCGGTCAAGCTCTTCTTATCACAAAGATTCTCAATGAAAGATCTAGGTGATGCCTCATGCATATTGGGAATCAGGATCTATAGAGATAGATCTAAAAGGATATTGGGATTGTCCCGGTCCAGGTACATTGACACCATACTAAAAAGGTTTAGTATGGAAGAATCCAAGCGTGGGAACTTACCCACGATCTCTGGAGTCACCTCTCCAAAGAGATGTCTCCCAAGACTGATTTGGAGAGAGCTCGCAAGCAAGGGATACCCTATACTTCGGCTGTAGGCTCTATCATGTACGCGATGCTATGTACCAGACCCGATGTAGCATAGTTACTAAGTATAGTAAGCAGGTATCAAGCTGATCCTGGAGAGAGTCACTGGACAGCTGTGAAGAGCATTCTCAAGTACTTACGAAGGACTAAGGAGATGCTCTTGGTGTATGGTAACGGAGAACTCCAAGAAGAGTCCTTTACCAATTCGAGCTTCCAGAGTGATAAGGACGACTCTAAGTCGCAGTCGGGATTTGTCTTTACCCTTTACGGAGGGGCGGTTAGCTGGAAGAGTTCCAAGCAGGAAACCGTGGCAGACTCGACGATGGAGGCTGAATACATCGCTGCCAACGATGCTGCCAAAGAGGCTATATGGATCAAGAAGTACATTACTGAACTTGGAGTGGTTCCATCCATTGAGCATCCAATACCTTTGTATTGCGATAACAATGGAGCGGTGGCTTTGGCCAAGGAACCCAGGTCCCATCAGCGATCCAGGCATATTCTGAGGCGGTATCACCTGATCCGGGAGATAGTTGATCTCCGGGAGATCGAGGTCAGGAGGGTTGACACGAAGAAGAACACATCGGATCCACTCACGAAGGCTATTCCCCAGATAAAGTTTGAGAGACTCTTCGGGATGCTCGGTATGCGATACTACAACAGCTGGCCCTAGTGCAAGTGGGAGATTGTTAGTTGTATGTATGCCCTAGAGGCCAGTATTGTACAGATGATGTATATTATATTGGATGCTTGGACATATATAGAGATACTTTCTTGCTCGATATCTGGTTGCTCTTTATCTTAACATGTATACTTGTCTCTTTATACTGTCTTATGGTTACATGTTGGTAAAACCCTTAGGATGTGTACTTGACTACCTGGACTATGATGCGGATCATACTAGTGGGGACATGGTAGTCCATAAGTACATCCTTCAAGGTCCCTAGTCATGGGTGTATCAAGACGGGGCATCGATATACCATAGTAGATAGCGTATACGCTTCTCGACCCATGAGATGGGCGATGGATGATCTCATATCCATTGGTGTTTGACATCAGAGATGGTATACGTGTGCTCAGTGGAGACTGGGTACACTGGACGGACTCGCCGAGAACTCCCGGATGGTATTATACCTCACGTCAGATGGCAGTTCTCAGGTGACACCAGTGCAGGTTAGTCTGTAGACCCGAGATCGTCATAGAGTCTTCTGTGATTCCCACTGTGCTTTGATTTCCACCTTACCACGTCCATGAGGGCGTGCAAAACGGTGGTTTTTGGGTACAGTCCCGAGTCGCATGGAGGCAATGAGCGATAGGAGGGGTTTCGTCTCTCCCGGTATTGGGGGTTGATGTTGCGCTGTGCTCGATTGGCCGTAACAGGGAAGTCACTGGCCAGGGCTGATTCAGAGATTTGCTGGTAAGTGTTACCAGTAGTTTCTCGACCCGTTATGAGCCTCACATCGGCACGACTTATCGGTTATTGGGGTCTGACGTTTACCACCCCTAGACTTGATATGCGACATATCAGACGAGGAGACCGGACTGTACGGGAAGTGTTGCCAGTTGGCTCGACGGGAGTTGTAGCAGGTTCGCTTGTTTTCTTCTGATCGCTCAATACCCGGCTAGCCGTTACGTTTAGCTGACCGCTTGCGGTTTGGGGGTGCTTGATATGATCATCACCCTCTGCCGGCGTATTAACGAGTCTTAGAGTCCCACAAAGGAGTTACCTAGTCCAGGAGAAACGTTGTGGAGCGCGTATGCGATATGCGCATGGGCCCGGTTAAGATGCGAGTATGAGATACCGTATATTAATCGGGCGGCTTGCTTTTGGTTAGGGTCGTATGTGATATGGCCGGATTGATAAATCAAGTGTTGATTTATCATTTAACCATTAGATTCTCACTAGAAATCCTTTCTTGTACTTTTGGATGTATGCATGCATGAATGCATTCTTTCTAGATTCATGCACATATGGATGTGCATGCACACATACATGCATCATCCTTCATGGTTGCATATACATGGAAAATGGTGGCAATATAAGACTCACACCATGATTTTATATATATGTGTTATTATTTCATTTGTTTTAAAACAAAAGAAAAAGAAAAGGGTAATTCATGGATGAGTTCTACACTCTTCTTGACCTAACCATGCTCACCTACCTTCTAACCATGAGTTAATCTTTTCTTTTATGTTTTAACTCAAGTGAAATAATATCCATATAATTTAACTATGGTTTGAGATGAGAAGTGATAAATATCTATACATATATTTTCATTTTCTTTTCAAGGGTTAATCTTTTCCTCTTGTTCAAAGAAAAGCCATCATCTTCTTCCTCCTTCTTCTTTTGCTCTCTAGACTTTTGTACTGAGCAAATTACTCAACAAGATAGGATTTTGAAGTGAGAAAACCCACCACAACATCATTCTATACAAGACTTGCCCACTTGTTTAGAGTGTTAGCTTCATTTCATTCTCTTGATAAAGTGAAGTTGCAAGCTTGGACAAAGGAGCTTCGGGTGGATCGTCGTGGACGTTAGAAGACCTCAAGCGGACCTTTTCCAAACCCCAAGTAGCCGAGGAGTCTAGCGTAGGGAGCTACAAAGGTTGTACTCTCAAAACCCTAGCTTTTCTTTCTTGTGATGATGTGCAATTTTTGAAACCCTAATTTTCTAGGAACGATTCATTGTATGTTTACTTAGCACCCTAAAAAATTCAATCTTTGGTACATGTGATGCTTCCAATCCCTTCATGAGGTGCTAGGTTAACCCAACAGCCCTCTGGCTGTGTACTTATAGACGCTCTCTTCCAAATCATCATTTATAAAAGCAGTCATGACACCCAACCGCCAGATATCGTAGTCATGGTATGTAGCCGTGGCAAGTAGTATCTGAATGGACTTTAGCATAGCTTTGAAAGTCTTAACTTTTCCATGTACACCAAGTAATCTTCTTAAGATATACTAGCTCCTGATAGGGATTTAACCCTTCAGATAAAGCAACCAAAGTCCATACTTTGTTGGTGTATAAGGATTCCATCTCAGATCACTAAGCATCCAGCAATTCTTACAGAGTCCTACTCTTGATAGCCTGCTCGAAACTAGTTGGGTCATCATCTCATGATTCAATCCTCGCTCCCACTGTCATAGAAAAACCAAAGTATCTCTCAGGTGGGTGAGGAACCCTACTAGATCGGCGGAGAGGCTGAGGTTCATTGGAAACTATTGAATCTTTTGGTTCTACCAAATCATCAGCTGCAGTTTGTATAGCTGGAACTCCTTCCTGTTCTACCTCATGACCAACAATTTCTTCACAAGAAATTCCCTTACACAAAGGTGGCATGTTGAGAAACAAAACATCTTTTGTTCCTCGGTTAGGTAGAAGATATTTCCTTGCGAACGCTTGGGATATCCGACAAACTTCTACAGAACTGACTTTCCCTCGAGCTTGTCCTGATTTTACTTTTAGACATAGGCCGGACAACCCCAAATCTTAACATACTTAAGATATGGGCTCTTCCCATTCCATATCACATATGAAGTGGTAGGCAAGTGATTTGATTGGAACCTTATTCAATAGGTATGCAGTTTCTCAAGTGCATAACTCCCAAAAGGAAATAAGAAACTCAGTAGTACTCATCATAGAGCACACCATATCACATAGGGTGCTATTGCTCTGCCCCAATATACCATCGTGCTATGGTGTATATGGAGGAGTAATGCTGAGAGAGAATCTCATTCTCTTTTAGAATAGTCCAGGCTTTCCGTGCTCAAGTATTCTCCTCCTTGATCTCATCAAAGGACATAACACTTATACCCAGTTTTTGGTTCTCTACTTCCAACTTATATTCTGTGATTATCTCAAAAGTTTCGGACTTGTGTTTCAACAGGAACATATGTCTGAATCTTGAGAGATCATCAGTGAATGCAATGAAGTACAAAGAACCGGTCCTGGCATGTGTAGACAGGGGACTTTCATACATCAGCATGTATCAATCCAAAGAGTTCACTAACTCTTTCTCTGTTTCCAATAAACGGAGCTGTGGTCATCTTATCTTTGTGACATGACGGGTAAGTTTCACAAGATGTAAATTCAAACTAATTTAAATATGCATCTATATGTAACTTCAGCTAGTCGGGTCGCATTGATATGACCTAGTCTACATTGCCTCAAAAAGGATTCGTTCATTTCTGAACTCTTCCTCTTGTGTGTGTTCTGTATACTAAGAACTGTAGTTTGATTTAGAACGTCAATGCTTTTAGATAATGTGCCTGAACCGATCAACTCTTGGTATAGGAAATGTTCAAAACATTATCCAACAATAAAAAATTATATCCTGTCTTTACTAATAAAGAGACTGATATGATGTTGTACTTCAGGTTCGGTATCTAAAAAAATTTCTTTCAGAATCAATGTATTCTGGTAATACAGGGTGATAGTGACCAACAGACTTGGCTGCAACACTTGCACCGTTTCTATCTCATGAAACTTATCACTCGTTCTCAGTTCTCTACCTATCTGTAGCCCATGTAACAAATTACATATGTGGGATCCTGATCCGGTATCAAATACCCAGGACGTAAAGGATACTGAGAAACAGTTCTCTGTATTGAACACTTCCGAAGAAGATGCATCAGCATGCACTTTCTTCGTTTGGGCGGCACGGGAATTCTGGTAATCCCCTATTTCCTGCTCTTTCTTATAACAATTATAAGTTGGAGCGGGACCAACGTTCCCCAGCTCAGTATAACAAGCGGGTTCTGTCAATATATCCGTATTATTATCTTGATTAAGATGTGAAAAAGTCATAACCAGGAGAGAGAGAGAGAAGAAAACACTCAGCGTGCACTTTTACAAGATTAGATTGGTTATCAATTTATCTAATCAGGATGTCTCCCACTGTTTTAGTCAAATCTTCCTTCAAACCCTAAAAGGAAAGACTAGCCGGGATTAATTACACTCTATAAGTTCACCAATCTTTCAGCCAGGCCAGTGCCGGTACATTGAGGGAGGTTCCCCGTGCTTTCGCACGGACCTAATTAAAATAAACCTCGGTTTCCCAGGGGCGTAACCCCGTTAACACCTTTCTAGACACCTACTCGATCGGTTAATTGTAATGTGTAAAACTCTCCCAGGAGTAACTCTTACTCGCAGCAGGTATCGGGATCCAACTATCTCATAGAAGGCATGCAATCTCATTGCAAATTTCAACATTTGAAATTCCCAATAATATTTTACCCCTAGCAGCTATATGACCTTAACATAGTCAACAAATCATAAGTGCTAGTCAAGTTCAACCCGTCATTTCCCGATTGAATTAAACCCTCCCACACGACCCTTAACATAGTCAACAAAGTCGCACGACTACCCTAATCCAATCGCATCATATGCTTATACAGACAAGCACTAATCAGCTACCGCACACTATGCCTTAACATAGTCAACAAACGTAGCACGAATACTAACTAGTATTTATCTGAAATGACGGAGGGCTACGACAGGTTTTTAAGAAAACCTTTTGCGTAATGAACTTGATACGTTGTAGAATCGAGTGATTTTAAATGGAGTGTTTTTTAGGCTTTTCTAGTTTTGCTAAAGAGGTCACTCCCGGTGAAGGGATCGTCGGCTCTTTCCTCATCGAATAAGGTGCAGGATATTTCACAAATACCACTGTGCAAAGCAAGAACTATAGAAGCAATCAAAAGACAGACCGAGTTTGTATCATCTGCTAGTTTCACTAAAGAGGTCACTCCCGGTGAAGGGATCTCGGCTCTTTCCTTATCGAATAAGGTGCTGGACGTTCTACAAGGAACACCGCTATGCAAAGCAAGAACTAGAGCTACCAGTTTTTAAACAAGTTTCTACAACATCTTAGGTTTCTTTTATTTCATTAATCTCATTAATGAAGTCCCATTTTATTATGCTTCACAAGCATCACATTTGAAACGAAATCTGCAATATAACATATATCCCATAGATATAATATAAACATTCGTCTCAGGTAGTAATATGATCTCATCACAGAACATTGCAGTAGAAGAACATATATGAAATATTGGATATACTAGGAGGTCCGTGTTTTAATGCGAGCCTGTATAAAACACGGATTCCACGGTCGCGATGAATAGCCAAACCCACATCCCTAGACCCCTACGAGAGCGGCAAGCAACACTGCCAATTCTAGGGTTAGGAGACCCGGTCTCAACTCCTCGAGATGGTCTCTCACTGGATCCTAGAACCCGCTTACTTGTGCTCCCCGCCTTGGGTCTACCTAATGCGGAAAAGTAAATAATATACAATGGTGACATCATTCTCAGCCCGGAAGTGCCCCAATAAAAGAATATTACATACAAATGAATTTTACATGAATGAAAAAGGAAAAAAACTCTCATCTCACATAAAACCCCCGCTATTCAAAACGCGACGATCCAATATAACATATCACGGCAACACATAATATCTCATATCATCAACGTAAGCAAGTATGCGTATCCCGATTGTCGTTGATGTATAGCAACGAAGCCGGCGATACACCACATACTACACTTACGGTCACAGAAAAGAAAGTGTAAAACTACAACAATTGGAATCCGCAACCTCCTTAGACATCGCATGCCTAACCAAATGAATTTCTTAGACATCGCATGCCTAACAATTAAAAACCCCGCATTTAAGTCTCATTATCGAAAACTCTTTTCAATATCAAGTCGGGCAATTCAACAAAATTCCCGACATCCTGATTGAATGCTCGTCACAAACTTTAGGATATGGCCGCACCCCCGGATGCCATCGACGAGGTGCACTAAGGCGGAACACCGCTGCCGCGAGCACCCGAACGGATGCTTTTGGCGACGGGGTTCTCCTACAGTCACTTGGTCAGGGCTATGGGGCGTGGCTGTCTATTAAGTTTACCCGGCGAGTATCCGCGTACGCTACGTGATTGTGACGGACTTTTGATCGCATCAAAATCCCGTGGCAACCAATCAACTGAGACTGAACTGCTAGATTTATAACATTCAAATTAGTTATCTCATAACTACTTGTGGATTCCAAATATTGTATCACATTCCAGATAAATAGACAGTGTTCAACTTTCTGATCGAATAAAAAAACACCCAAGATTTCCCAAATAGCTCAACACTTGAGCGGAGTTCAAAAATATCCATCACATGCCACAGTACCGATGGTCCAGCCGTAGAAGGGTCAAGCCAACGCCTCACATGTGGCAACGCCGTACTGCCCCAAACCCTACAGTTCAGAGGCAGTTCAAGACGGTCACATAATCGAGTTAAGGTTTGTTGTCTTCTAGAGGGTCCACCGCGTTACTTCCACGATTTTCCAAAAGTTTCAAACTCGAGAAAAAATCCAACTTTTGAAAAATTTTCCGACAGGGGAAAAAGTGAGTTATTGATATCCGTTCAAACTTTTTAACAGTTTCTAAAAATTATCCGGAAAAGCTAAACGAAGTTAAATTATCCGATCGAATCAACGAGTCTCCAATACAACCCAGAAAACTCAACTCTTGAGTATAATTAAAAATTCCCAGAAGAATCAGGAAATACTAACGGTTATTACTGTGCAAAAACTAACCATCAATCTACAGTAAAGGTCGCGGAACCACCGCCAATGCCTGGATTTGGCCGCGGTTCCGCGACGTAATAGTTGAGTTACGGTGTCTTTTCTCACAGTTCCCCATAAAATTACCTGCTGAATTTTTTGAGCATTTTTAATATGAAAAATATCAACTTTTTGAAAAATATCCAGAAAAGGGTATATATCGGGGTTTCCGGGTTCGATCGGACTTTAAACTTCGCCTAGACTTCGCCTAAAGCACTAGCTTGGGTCTGATACCACTGTAGGGTTGCTAGGCACACGCACAAGGGTCTACGAGGTATCAACCATGCCCGATTTAAAATTTAGCCGTGCCGAACAACCCAAAGCCGGATCTTTAAACTAGAGATTAGGCGAAAACAAGTATGTTAAACACTTTAACACTAAGTGAGAGGGATTACAACCTTTGTAGATCCGGTCCTTCACTTCTTAAGCTCCGTGTTGAGGTCCCTTCGCTGCGATCATCATGTTCCGGACTCTCGAGAGGCTCCACGAAGAGAAAGATGCAAGCTTGCTTCTGATCTTCGATAACAAAGATGATCTCCCTTAAAGTTTCATTAACACAAGCTCTCACTCACTAAATGAAGTGAACACTCTCACTTAAAGGGCAAGGGTAGATGAGGATGATGAAGTAGGATTTTTTCTCTCATTTGTTTTCTTATTCTCACTCATTTTTCATCACAAAATCAAAGCAAGAATGCTTTTCATGAAGAACTCAAGCAAGAAGAAGATGAATAATAATGATTAGAATCCGTTTGTGATGAATAGTGAAAAGAAGATAATGATTAATTATGCGACCATGGTCAACTAAATCTTTGTAGAGATTTAACTAGGGCTAGGGTTTGGGTTGGGTTAAGTATGAGTCACTTGAAAATATCTTACACAAAACAAAAAGGAAAACCTTCTAGAAGGTTCATGAATGAACTAACCCAAATCAAACCCTAATCTTGTTTAATTTCCACTAAACATGTTGCATTAGTAATCATATCATGTTACAATATTATATATCACATATATAATATTTATTGTAACAAAATAAAATAATACAATTAACATATATCGCATATATATCAATGTATTACCCGAGTGAGAAAAAGAATCTTTTAGTGAGCTAATATTAGTTAATGTAATTTAATATATCAATATATTATTATACATTAAATTATCGAATCAACACTTGATCCGACAATCCGGCTATATCGCATATAACCGACTAATATCTCATTTACCGATTCATCGAATCAACACTTGATCCGATGACCCGACTGATATCAAATATCACAAGAATAGAATACGGTATCTCATATCGCATTATCCTCGGTCCCGCACATATCACATATGTGCTCCTACTCCGGTTTGCCTAAGTCAAGAAACCTCTGTGTAGGACTCTAAAGAATCGCCAATACGTCGGCAGTAGGTGATGATCATATCAAACACCCACAAGCTGCAAGCGGTTTGCTAAACGTAACAGCCACCCAGGTATTGAGCGCTCAGAAGATCAACAAGCAAGCCAGTACATTCTCCTGCCAATCCAATCAGTAACACTCCCGTACAGTACGGTCTCGACGTCTGATATGTCGCATATCTCGCCTAGGGGTGGTATACGTCAGACCCCAGTAGCTTGATAAGTCGTATCGATATGAGGTCTATAACAGTTCGAGAAACTACTAATAACACTTACCAGTAAATATCAGCAACCCTGGCCAGGGATTTCCAGTTATAGCCAATCGAACACAGCACAACATCAACTCCCTATACCGGGAGAGACGAATCCGCTCCTATCGCTCATTGCCTCCATGTGATTCGGGACTGTACCCAAAAGCCACCTTTTTGCATGCCCTCTTGGACGTAGTATGATGGAAATCAAAGCATGGTGGGAATCTCACAAGACTCTATGACGATCTGGGGTCAACAGACTACTCTGTACCAGTGTCACCGGAGAACTGCCATCTGACGTGAGGTATAATACCATCTGGGAGTTCTCGGCGAGTTTGTCACGTGTACCCAGTCTCTACTGACCACTCGTACACCATCCTTGATGTCAAACACCGATTGATATGGGATCATCCATCGCCCATCATATGGGTCAAGATGCATATACGCTAGTCTACTCTGGTGTATCGATGCCCTGTCTCGATACACCCTCGACTAGGAACAGTTATAAGATGTACTCGTCGACTACCGTGGCCCCACTAGTATGATCTCATCATAGTCCCAGTAGTCGAGTACATATCCTAAGGGCTTTATCAATATATAACATAGAGACAATCAGAGTACATGTTAAGATAAAGTAAAACCAGATAGCATACTATCATGTCGAGCAAGAAAGTCCTCCCTATATATGTCCAAGCATCCATTACAATATACATCGTATGTACAGTAATGGCCTCTAGGGCATACATATAACTAACAGATTAGCCGGGATTAATTACACCCTGCAAGTTCGCCAATCGTTCGGCCCGGCAGGTATTGGTACTCCGAGGGAGTCTCTCCATGCTTTCGCATGGAACTAATTAAAGAATCTCGTTTCCGCAGGGGCATCACCCCGTTAACACCTTTCTTAGACACCTAATGGATCGGCTAATTGCAAAGTGCAAAACTCTCCCAGGGGTAACTCTTACTCGCAGTAGGTATCTATTAGTTATATGTATGCCCTAGAGGCCATTAATGTACATTGGATGTATATTGTAGTAGGTGCTGGGACATATATAGGTAGGACTTTCTTGCTCGACAAGATAGTATGCTATCTTGTTGCTCTTTATCTTAACATGTATACTTTCTGTCTCTCTATTACATGTTGATAAAGCCCTTAGGATGTGTACTCGATTTCCACGACTATGATGTAGATCATACTAGTGGGGTCTGGGTAGTCCATGAGTACATCCTTCAATGTTCCTAGTCGTGGGAATATCGAGACGGGACATCGATATTCCAGAGTAGACTAGCGTATATCTTCTCGATCCATGTGATGGGCGATGGATGATCCCATATCCATTGGTGTTTGACATCAGAGATGGTATGCGGGTGCTCAGTGGAGACTGGGTACACTGAACGGACTCGCCGAGAACAACCAGATGGTATTATACCTCACGTCAGATGGCAGTTCTCTGGTGACACTAGTACAACTTAGTCTGTTGACCCGAGATCGTCATAGAGTCTTGTGTGTCTCCCACTGTGCTTTGATTTCCACCCTACCACGGCTCTACTGAGTCGTGCAAACAGGTGGTTTTTGGGTACAGTCCCGATTCACATGGAGGCAATGAGCGATAGGAGGGGATTCGTCTCTCCCGGTATTGGGGGTTGATGTTGCGCTATGCTCGATTGGCCATAATTGGAAATCCCTGGCCAGGGTTGCACTGATTTACTGGTAAGTGTTATCAGCAGTTTCATGCTTGTTATGGACCTTACATCGACATGACTTATCAAGCTATTGGGGTCTGACGTTTACCACCCCTAGGCGAGATATGCGACATATCAGACGAACAGACCGGACTGTACGGTAAGTGTTACTGGTTGGATTCACAGGAGTGTGAGCGGACTTGCTCGTTGATCTTCTGATCGCTCAATACCCGGGTGGCCGTTACGTTTAGCAAACCGCTTGCGGCTTGTGGGTGTTTGATATGATCATCACCTACTGCCGGCGTATTGACGAGTCTTTAGAGTCCTACACAGAGGTTTCCTGGCTCAAGCGAAACGAAATAGGAGCGCATATGAGATATGTGCGGGACCGAGAATAATTCCAGTATGTGATACTGAATTCTATTCTTGCGATTTGTATCATCGGACGGTTATATAAGATATAGCCGGGTTACCGAATCAAATGTCGATTCGATATGATGATGCACTTGATATTAGTCGGTTATATGCAATATGACCGGATCATTAAATCAAGTGTTGATTTAATGATTTAATTTATAATTATATATTAGATATATTACTTTACATTGACTAGTATTGTTCACTTAAGATGGATTTTCTCACATGATTTGCATAAGTTGTATATGTGATATATTTTTGTGCACTAGTTTGTATCATGTTTGATGATACATGCAAACTTGGGTGTGTGTATGCTTTAAACCATGTTTAGGTTAATGGTTAGGGTTTCATTTACTTTATTTATTTTGGTTAAAAAACTAAATGGTTGCTTTTGTTCATTTGCTAGAAGCTTCTGTAGGGTTCCTAGGCACCCTAATGAGGTCTCACAAGGCATCAAACATGCCAATTTCAAATTTAAACGGTGCCGAGAAACCCTAGAACGGATCGTTGGCTAGATTTCTAGGCGAAAAAGCATGTAAACGGAAATATAGCTAAAGGGAAGGGGCTACAACCTTTGTAGATCCGGTCCACCACTTCCTAAGCTCCGCGATGATCTCCCTCCGCTGTCCAAATCGAACCCTTGACTCTAGCATTGGCATCATCGAAGAATGGGCGGGCTTGATCGTCGGTTCGATGCCGAAGATGATCTACGTCGAGGCATCACAAGAACAAGCTCCAACTTCACCAAGCTTTGAAAACTTGTGAAGTAAACACCCTATACAACTTGGCAAGAGGTAGAGGATGAAGAAATAGGAAGTGGGTAGACTTTAGATTTGGATTTCCCACACTTTTTCATCAATCACCATTGATGTAGCAAGCTTTTTTCTCATGTTGAAGAAGAAGAAGAGATGAAAAAGAATATGATAAGTATTATGTAAATGATAAATAAATCAATACTTATCATTTACTAACCCTTGGTTAGTTGTAGAGAATGGACCATGGTTAACTAGAATGGTTAGGGTTAAGTATAAGACAAGGATGGTGGACTAATTCAAAGCTTCAAGAATCTTCAACTAGCAAACAAAAATAGCAACCATTCTTTTCTCATCTTTTTCCAAAATAAATAAATAAATAAATAAGAAAAAAGAAAACCCTAATCATAATCTTAACCATGGTCTAATTCTTTTCACTAACCCTAGCTTGCTTGTATCATCAAACATGATACAATCATGTGCACAAAATATATCACATATGCAATGTGCACAAACCAAGTGAGTAAATCCATTTAAAGTGAACCAATACTAGTTAATGCAAAGTAATATATCAAATATATATAATTATGCATTAAATCATTAAATCAACACTTGATTCAATGATCCGGTCATGTCGCATATAACCGACTAGTATTCAATGTATCGGCTTCTCGAATCAATCCTTGATTCGATAACCAGGTTATATCGCATATAACCAATCGATACATTCGTCGCGAGAATGGAATACGGTATCACATACACGAATTATTCTCGGTCCCGCACATATCTCATATGTGCTCCTATATCGTTTCGCTTGAGCTAGGAAACCTCTGTGTAGGACTCTAAAGACTAGTCAATACGCCGGCAGCAGATGATGATCATATCAAACACCCGCAAGACGCAAGCGGTCTGCTAAACGTAACGGCCACCCGGGTATTGAGCGATCAGAAGATCGACGAGCAAGCCCGCTCACACTCCTGTGAATCCAACCAGTAACACTTACCGTACAGTCCGGTCTGTTCGTCTGATATGTCGCATATCTCGCCTTGGGGTGGTAAACGTCAGACCCCAGTAGCTCGATAAGTCATGCCGACTTGAGGTCCATAACATTCGTGAAACTACTGATAACTCTTGCCAGTATATCACTGCAACCCTGGCCAGGGATTTTCTGTTATGGCCAGTCGAGCATAGCACAACATCAACCCCCAATACCGGGAGAGACGAATCCCCTCCTATCGCTCATTGCCTCCATGTGAATCGGGACTGTACCCAAAAACCACCTGTTTGCACGACTCAGTAGAGCCTCGTAGGGTGGAAATCAAAGCACAGTGGGAGACACACAAGACTCTATGACGATCTCGGGTCAACAGACTAAGCTGTACCAGTGTCACCAGAGAACTGCCATCTGACGTGAGGTATAATACTATCTGGGAGTTCTCGGCGAGTCCGTTCAGTGTACCCAGTCTCCACTGAGCACCCGCATACCATCTTCGATGTCAAACACCAATGGATATGGGATCATCCATCCCCCATCGCATGGGTCGAGAAGATATGCGCTAGTCTACTCTGGAATATCGATGCCACGTCTCGATATTCCCACGACTAGAAACAATGAAGGATGTACTCATTGACTACCCAGGCCCCACTAGTATGATCTGCATCATAGTCCTGGAAGTCGAGTACACATCCTAAGGGCTTTATCAACATGTAATCAGAGAGACAGAAAGTATACATGTTAAGATAAAGAGCAACCAGATAGCGTACTGTCATGTCGAGCAAGAAAGTCCTACCTATATATGTCCCAGCATCCACTACAATATACATCCAATGTACAGTAATGGCCTCTAGGGCATACATATAACTAACAATCTCCCACTTGCACTAGGGCCATCTGTAGCAGTGGTCGCAGTATCTAATACTCAACCATCCCATATTAGTCTCTCTTTGGGAAAAGGCCTTCATGAGTGGATCCGCCGTGTTGTCCTCTGAGTCTTCTCTCCTAACCTCGATCACCCTGGAGATCAACTATCTCCATGATCAGGTGATGCTGCCTCAGAATTTGTCTGGGTCACTGATGGGACCAGGGTTCCAGGGCCGAAGCCACACTTCCATTGTCATACAATGGCAGGAACCTAGTTCATCTTATGAACCAATATACACCCAAACTGCCTTTTTGGTAGTATCTTTAATAGCGATGTTACCAGCCTTTATCGTCTAGTTTGTCACGATATCTAGCTTGGAAATCTTCCAACATACCGTCCCTTTACTGAGGGTAATGACAATGCTTGTGACTGACATTCAGTCGTCTTTATCACTCTGGAACCTTTCCAGTGATTCTCCCCAGGATCGATTGATACCATCTCACTTCAACTAGTGAGTATCCTAACATCCAATTAAATCTATCTCATAGATCCAAAGCTTAGGATTTAGTAGGTATCACTTTGATCCTATATGGAAAATCATTGTGATAAGCGGAGATTGATCGAGCGTAGCATAGGAAACTCCTTCCCTAACAAGAGTATGTCATCCACGTATTCTACGAGGATCGTCACCATACTCCCTACTATCCTTTTGTTTATACAAGGTTCATCTACCATTTTGATGATGTCAACTTATTTGACTAATCCATCAAAACAGATGTTCCAACTCCGCGATGCCTGCTTTATCCTATAAAGCATCTTTCACACGTTTCCGCTGCTCCCACTGTGTACGAGGCCCTCTGGCTGTGTTCTTATAGACGTTCTCTTCTAAATCATTATTTAGAAAAGTAGTCATGGCACCCAACCACCAGATATCGTAGTCATGGTATGTAGCCGTGGCAAGTAGGATCTGGATGGATTTAAACATAGTCCCTGGAAAAGGTTTCATCATTATCCGTGCTTGGTTGATGACGAAAACCTTTAACAAGTCTAGCTTTGAAAGTCTTAACCTTTCCATGTACACCAAGCAATCTTCTCAAGATATACTTGCTCCTGATAGGGATTTAACCCTTCAGTTATAGCAACCAAAGTCCTTTGTTGGTGTATAAGGATTCCATCTCAGATCACTAAGCATCCAGCCATTCTTACAGAGTCCCTACTCTCGATGGCCTGCTCGAAACTGGTTGGGTCATCATCTCATGATGCAATCCTCGCTCCCACTGTCATCGAGAAACCGAGGTATCTCTCAGGTGGGTGAGGAACCCTACTAGATCGGCGGAGAGGCTGAGGTTCGTCGGAAACTATTTAATCCTTTGGTTCTGTCAAATCATTAGCAGTTTTGTACAGCTGGAACCTTTCCAGTTCTACAGAACTTATCTTGCCTCGATCTTGTCCGGATTTTGCTTTTGACATAGGACGGACAATCCCAAATCTTAACTTACTTAAGAGATAGGATCTTCCCGCACCATATCTTATATGGAGTGGTAGGCACTGATTTGATTTGAACCTAATTCAATAGGTATGCAGCTTCTCAAGCGCATAACTCCCAAAAAGGAAATAGGCAACTCAGTAGTACTCATCATAGAGCACACCTTATCATATAGGGTGTGATTGCTCCGCCCCGATATACCATCGTGCTATGGTTTATACGGAGGAGTAATGCTGAGAGAGAATCTCATTTTCTTTTAGAATAGTCCAGGAATGCTATGCACAAGTATTCTCCTCCCTGATCTCATCATAGGACATAATACTTATACCCGTATTTTGGTTCTCTACTTCCTACTTATATTCTGTGAATACCTCAAAAGGTTCGGACTTATATTTCAACAGGAATATATGACTGAATCTTGAGAGATCATCAGAGAATATAATGAAGTATAAAGAACCAGTCCTGACATGTGTAGACAGGAGACCTTATATACATCATTATGTATCAGTCCCAAGAGTTTACTAACTCTTCCTCTGTTTCCAATAAACAGAGCTATGGTCATCTTATCTTTGTGACATGACTGGCAAGTTTTCACAAGATGTAAATTCAAACTGATTTAAATATACATCTAAATGTAACTTCAGCCAGTCGGGTCGCATTGATATGACCTAGTCTACAATGCCTCAAGAAGAATTCGTTCATTTCTGAACTCTTCTTCTTGTGTGTGTTCAGTATACTAGGAACTGTAGTTTGATTTAGAACGTTAATGCTTTTAGATAGCGTGCCTGAACCGATCAACTTTTGATATAGGAAGTGTTCAAAACATTATCCATCAATATAAAATTATATCCTTTCTTTACTAATAAAGAGACTGATATGATTTTGTATATCAGGTTCGGTATCTAACAGCATTTGTTCAGAATCAATGTATTCGTAATACAGGGTGACAGTGACCAACAGACTTGGCTGCAACACTTGCCCCGTTTTCTGTCTCATGAAACTTATCACCCGTTCTCAGTTTTTCTACCCTTTTGTAGCCCTATGTAACAGATTACATATCTGGGATCCTGATCCGGTATCATATACCCAGGGTGCAGAGGATACTGAGAAACAGTTCTTTGTAATGAACACACCCGAAGGAGATGCATCATATGCACTTTCTTCGTTTGGGCGGCATAGGAATTCTGGTATTCCCCAATTTCCTGCTCTGTCTTATAACAATTATAAGTTGGAGCGGGACCAACGTTCCCCAGCTCAGTATAACAAGCGGGTTCGGTCAATACATCCGTATTATTATCTTGATTAAGGCGTGATATGGTCGCTACCAGGAGAGAGAGAGAAGAAAACACTCTGCGTGCGCTCTTGCAAGATCAGATTGGTTATATATTTTATCTAATCAGGATGGCTCCCACTGTTTTTATCAAATCTTCCTTCAAACCTTAAAAGGAAAGACTAGCCGGGATTAATTACACTCTATAAGTTCGCCAATCTTTCAGCCAGGCCAGTGTCGGTACTTTGAGGGAGGTTCCCCGTGCTTTCGCACGGACCTAATTACAGTAAACCTCGTTTTCCCAGAGGCGTAACCCCGTTGACACCTTTCTAGACACCTACTTGATCGGCTAATTGCAAAGTGCAAAACTCTCCCAGGAGTAACAATTACTCGCAGTGGGTATCGGGACCCAACTATCATATAGAAGGTATGCAATCTCATTGCAAATTTCAACACTTGAAACTCCCGATAAAGGTTTTTACCCCTAGCACCTATGACCTTGGCTAAGGTCAACAAATCATAGGTACTAGTCAAGTTCTATCCGTCATTTCGTGATTAATTAGACCCACCCACATGACCCTTGGCTAAGGTCAACAAAGCCACATGACTGTCCTAACTAATCGCATCATATGCTGTGTAGGAAGACATCACTTAGCTACCGTACACTGTGCCTTGACTATGGTCAACAAACACAGCACGAATACTAAGTACTCTACTTCCTAAAATGACGGAGGGTTGCGAATGGTTTTTGTGAAAACCTTTAACGCTTTGAACTTGATCTCGTTGCGGAATCAAATGGTTTTTAAATGGAATGTTTTTGAAGCTTTTCTAGTTTTGCTAAAGGGGTCACTCCCGGTGAAGGGATCGTCGGCCCTTTCTTCGTCGAATGAGGTGCGGGATATATCATATATATCACTGTGCAAAGCGAAAACTATAGAAGCGATCAAAGACAAACCGAGTGTGTAGCATCTGCCAGTTATTGCTAAAGGAGTCACTCCCGGTGAAGGGATCTCGGTCCTTTCCTCATCGAATAAGGTGCAGGATGTTCTATAATGAACACCGCGATGCAAAGCAAGAACTGTAGCTACCTGTTTTTATTTTGAAATTCGATTCCACAACATCAATTAGGTTTATTTTCTTTCATTAATCACATTAATGAATATCCCATCATTTAAGTCTACCTAAACATCACAGATTAATATAACGTACGCTTATGCCATCCGCATTCGCCTCGATGTCCTGTCTGCACCGTTAGGTTAGGTAACTAACGCCAGAGCGAGGCAGGGCTAGCGCGGGTGTAAAACATAAGCAACGTCAATATAATATATCATATATACTATATATAATATCTGTCACAGAACATCACATGATCATAGATAAATCACAGCAGAAGAAACATATGAAATATTGGATATACTAGGACGTCCGTGTTTTCAATACGAGCCAGTATAAAACACGGATTCCACGGTCGTGATGAATAGCCAATCCCACACCCCTAGACCCCTACGAGAGCGGCAAGTAACCCTACCAATTCTAGGGTTAGGAGACCCGAACTCGACTCCTCGAGATGGTCTCCCACTGGACCCCAGAACCCGGTTACTTGTGCTCCCCTCCTTGGGTCTATCCTAGTGCAGAAAAGTAAATAATATACAAATGGTGACAACATCCGCAACCTGGAAGTGCCCCAATAAAAGAATATTACATACAAGTTTTTACATGAATGAAAATGAAAAAAAACACTCATCTCACATAAAAAACCCCCGGCTATTCAAACACGACGATCCAATATAACATATCCAGCAACACATAACATCACATGTCATCAACGTAAGTAAATATGCGCATCCCAATTGTCGTTGACATATAGCAACAAAACCGGCGACATCACATATTACACTTACGGTAACAGAAAAGAAAGTGTAAAACTACAATAGTTGGAATCCGCAACCACCTCAGACATCGCATGCCTGATCAAATGAATTACCTAGACATCGCATGCCTAACAATTATAAACCCCACATTTTAGTCTCATTATCGAAAACACTTTTCAATATTAAGTCGGGTAATTCAACAAGATTCCCGACATCCTGATCGAATGCTCGTCGCAAACTTCAGTAGACGGCTGCACCCCCGATACCGTCGACGAAGTGCACCAAGGCGGAACACCGCTGCCGCGAGCACCCGAACGGATGCTTTCGGTGACGGGGTTCTCCTACAGTCACTTGGTCTAGGCTATGGAGTGAAGCTGACTATTAAGTTTACCCGGCGAGTATCCGCGTACGCTACGTGATTGCGACGGACTTTTGATCACATCAAAATTCCGTGGCAACCGATCAAGTGAGACTAAACTGCTATGTTCATAACATTCATTCAGTTATCTCATAACTTCTTGTGAATTCCAATTATTGTATCCCATTCCGGATAAATAGAAAATGTCAAACTTTCCGATCGAACAATCGAACACCCAATTTTTCCCGATACAGATCAACACATGAAATAAGTCTAACAACATTCAGTTCGTGCCTCAGTACCGACGGTCCAGCCGTAGAAGGGTCAAGCCAACGCCTCACATGTGGCATGCCGTACTGCCCCAAACCCGAAGGTTCAAAGGGCAGTTCAAGACGGTCACATAATCGAGTTAAGGTTTGTTGTCTTCTAGAGGGTCCATCGCGTTACTTGCACTACTTAGAACGTCGTTAAACTACGGAAAAATCCAAAAATTGGAAATTTCCCGGCAGGGGAAAAAGTGGGTATTTATATCCGGTCGAACTTTTTAACATATTCTAAGATTATCCGGAAATACACACCGACAAAATTAGACAGTCCGATCGAATCTCTGAATCCCCAATACAACCCAGAAAATTCAACTCTTGAAATGCAAATTAAAAATTCCCAGAAAACTCAGGAATATTAATATGAAATTACTGTGCAAAATAAATTGGCAGAACAGGCCGTACGGCCGCGGAAGCGCCGCACAAGCCAGCTTGTGCCGCTCTTCCGCGGCTACTTAATCGATTTAGGCGTTCCGTTTTGTACAGTAATTCTTACAATATTCTTCTTAATTTTCTTCATATTTTTAATTCACAAAAATCCATGAATTTCAAAAAAGTCCAGAGAGCATGTTAAAATCGGGGTTTCGGGTCGATCGGACTTCTAACTCCGTCGGGACTTCGCCTAAGGCTCTAGCTAGGCTCTGATACCACTGTAGGGTTTCTAGGCACCTTAATGAGGTCTCACAAGGCATCAAACATGCCAATTTCAAATTTAAATGGTGCCGAGAAACCCTAGAACGGATCGTTGGCTAGATTTCTAGGCAAAAAAAGCATGTAAACGGAAATATAGCTAAAGGGAAGGGGCTACAACCTTTGTAGATCCGGTCCACCACTTCCTAAGCTCCGTGATGATCTCCCTCCGCTGTCCAAATCGAACCCTTGACTCTAGCATTGGCATCATCGAAGAATGGGCGGGCTTGATCGTCGGTTCGATGCCGAAGATGATCTACGTCGAGGCATCACAAGAACAAGCTCCAACTTCACCAAGCTTTGAAAACTTGTGAAGTAAACACCCTATACAACTTGGCAAGAGGTAGAGGATGAAGAAATAGGAAGTGGGTAGACTTTATATTTGGATTTCCCACACTTTTTCATCAATCACCATTGATGTAGCAAGCTTTTTTCTCATGTTGAAGAAGAAGAAGATGATGAAAAAGAATATGATAAGTATTATGTAAATGATAAATAAATCAATACTTATCATTTACTAACCCTTGGTTAGTTGTAGAGAATGGACCATGGTTAACTAGAATGGTAAGGGTTAAGTATAAGACAAGGATGGTGGACTAATTCAAAGCTTCAAGAATCTTCAACTAGCAAACAAAAATAGCAACCATTCTTTTCTCATCTTTTTCCAAAATACATAAATAAATAAATAAGAAAAAAGAAAACCCTAATCATAATCTTAACCATGGTCTAATTCTTTACACTAACCCTAGCTTGCTTGTATCATCAAACATGATACAATCAGGTGCACAAAATATATCACATATGCAATGTGCACAAACCAAGTGAGTAAATCCATTTAAAGTGAACCAATACTAGTTAATGCAAAGTAATATATCAAATATATATAATTATGCATTAAATCATTAAATCAACACTTGATTCAATGATCCGGTCATGTCGCATATAACCGACTAGTATTCAATGTATCGGCTTCTCGAATCAATCCTTGATTCGATAACCAGGTTATATCGCATATAACCAATCGATACATTCGTCGCGAGAATGGAATACGGTATCACATACACGAATTATTCTCGGTCCCGCACATATCTCATATGCGCTCCTATTTCGTTTCGCTTGAGCTAGGAAACCTCTGTGTAGGACTCTAAAGACTCGTCAATACGCCGGCAGCAGATGATGATCATATCAAACACCCATAAGCCGCAAGCGGTCTGCTAAACGTAACGGCCACCCGGGTATTGAGCGATCAGAAGATCGACGAGCAAGCCCGCTCACACTCCTGTGAATCCAACCAGTAACACTTACCGTACAGTCCGGTCTGTTCGTCTGATATGTCGCATATCTCGCCTAGGGGTGGTAAACGTCAGACCCCAGTAGCTCGATAAGTCATGCCGACTTGAGGTCCATAACATTCGTGAAACTACTGATAACTCTTACCAGTATATCACTGCAACCCTGGCCAGGGATTTCCTGTTATGGCCAGTCGAGCATAGCACAACATCAACCCCCAATACCGGGAGAGACGAATCCCCTCCTATCGCTCATTGCCTCCATGTGAATCGGGACTGTACCTAAAAACCACCTGTTTGCACGACTCAGTAGAGCCGTGGTAGGGTGGAAATCAAAGCACAGTGGGAGACACACAAGACTCTATGACGATCTCGGGTCAACAGACTAAGCTGTAGCAGTGTCACCAGAGAACTGCCATCTGACGTGAGGTAAAATACCATCTGGGAGTTCTCGGCGAGTCCGTTCAGTGTACCCAGTCTCCACTGAGCACCCGCATACCATCTTCGATGTCAAACACCAATGGATATGGGATCATCCATCGCCCATCGCATGGGTCGAGAAGATATGCGCTAGTCTACTCTGGAATATCGATGCCCCGTCTCGATATTCCCACGACTAGGAACAATGAAGGATGTGCTCATTGACTACCCAGGCCCCACTAGTATGATCTGCATCATAGTCCTGGAAGTCGAGTACACATCCTAAGGGCTTTATCAACATGTAATCAGAGAGACAGAAAGTATACATGTTAAGATAAAGAGCAACCAGATAGCGTACTATCATGTCGAGCAAGAAAGTCCTACCTATATATGTCCCAGCATCCACTACAATATACATCCAATGTACAGTAATGGCCTCTAGGGCATACATATAACTAACAGCTTCATGATGCTTCATGCATCTTTGAAAAAGTAACCATTTTGTTTTTATTCCTTAACTTAACCATTTCATCTAAACCTTAGTTTATTCTCTACATTAGTTACCTCACCCGTGGTTGCTAAATGATAAGCATCACTTGATTTTCTATTTGGAATATATTATTCATTCTTTTCTTTCTTCTTCTTCTTCTTCATGAAGAGAAGAAAACCTTGCTAGAAAAATTCCAAGTGATGAATCCAAGTGAAAAATCCAAATCCAAAGTGAACCCACTTCCTATTTCTTTATCCTCTACCACTTGCCATGTAGTAGAGTGTGTTATCTTCACAAGTTTCATGACCTAGTGAAGATGGAGCTTGAGTTTGAGTCGCCTCGACGTAGATCATCTTCGGCATCAAAGTCAACGACCTAGCCCGTCCATTTCTCTGATGAAACCGACGCTAGAGTCCGGGATTCCGATGATCGCAGCGGAGGGATGTCAACACGGAGCTAGAGAAGTGGAGGACCGGATCTACAAAGGTTGTAGTCTCTTTCACTTAGTAGCAAAGTAGTTTTCTTGCTTAGTTTCGCCTTTACCTCTAGTTAACGATCTTCATTAGGGTTTCTCGGCACATAAAAATTTGATTTTGGCATGTTTGATCAGTTGTAGAACCTCATGATTGTGCCTAGCAACCTTACAGTGGTATCAGAGCCTAGCTAGAGCCTTAGGCGAAGTGTAGACGATGTTAGAAATCCGATCGAGTCCCGAAACCCTAACCAAGACCCCTCTCTGTAAATTTTCTGAAATTGTGGTTTTTTGTAAATTAAAAATATGCAGAAAAATAAGCAGGGATTTCTAAGCATTACAGTGAAGCACGTGACCCCAATTCAATAAAGGCGCCACGAAACCGCGGCCATACCCTAGGTCACGCGGCGGTTCCGCGGCCATAAAGTGGCCTCTTTGTTCACTGTTTGCACAGTAATGTCTTAATATTATTCCTGTGTTTTCTAGGAATTTTTAATATGCACTCAAGAGTTGAGTTTTCTGGGTTGTATTGGGAGTTCGTAGATTCGATCGGATTGTCTAATTTTGTCTATGTGACTTTCCGGATAATTTTAGAACATGTTAAAAAGTTCGACCGAATATAAATACCCACTTTTTCCCCTGCCGGGAAATTTCCAAGTATTGGATCTTTCCATAGTTTGAGAATGTTCTAAGTAGTGCAAGTAACGCGATGGACCCTCTAGAAGACAACAAACCTTAACTCGATTATGTGACCATCTTGAACAACCCTTTGAACCTTAGGGTTTGGGGCAGTGCGGCGTGCCACATGTGAGGCGTTGGCTTGACCCTTCTACGGCTGGACCGTTGCTACTGTAGCAAGAAATGGATGTTTTTAAACTTATTTCAAGTGTTGAGCTATTTCGGGAAAACTTGGGTGTTTGATTATTCGATCAGAAAGTTTAACATTTTCTATTTTTCTGGAATGTGATACAATATTTGGAATCCTCAAGTAGTTATGAGATAACTGAATGAATGTTATAAATCTAGCAGTTTAGTCTCACTTGATCGGTTGCCACGGGATTTTGATGTGATCAAAAGTCCGTCGCAATCGCGTAGCGTACGCGGATACTCGCCGGGTAAACTTAATAGACAGCTACACCCCATAGCCCCGACCAAGTGACTGTAGGAGAACCCCGTCGCCGAAAGCATCCGTTCGGGTGCTTGTGGCAGCGATGTTCCGCCTTGGTGCACTTCGTCGACGGCATCGGGGGTGCGACCGTCTACTAAAGTTTGCGATGAGCATTCGATCAGAATGTCGGGAATCTTGTTGAATTGCCCGACTTGATATTGAAAAGAGTTTTCGATAATGAGACTAAAATGCGGGGTTTATAATTGTTAGGCATGCGATGTCTAAGGAATTCATTTGGTTAGGCATGCAATGTCTAATGAGGTTGCGGATTCCAACTGTTGTAGTTTTACACTTTCTTTTCTGTGACCGTAAGTGTAATACGTGATATCGCCGGTTTCGTTGCTATATGTCAACGACAATTGGGATGGGCATATTTACTTACGTTGATGACATGTGTTGTTATGTGTTGCTGGATATGTTATATTGGATCGTCGTGTTTGAATAGCAGGGGGTTTTATGTGAGATGAGTGTTTTTCCATTTTCATTCATGTAAAAACTTGTATGTAATATTCTTTTATTGGGGCACTTCCAGGTTGTGGAAGATGTCACCGTTGATGTATATTATTTACTTTTCCACATTAGGATAGACCCGAGGAAGGGAGCACAAGTAACCGGGTTCTAGGGTCCAGTTGGAGACCATTTCGAGGACTCGAGTCCGGGTCGCCTAACCCTTGAATTGGTAGGGTTGCTTGCCGCTCTCGTAGGGGTCTAGGGGTGTGGGATTGGCTATTCATCACGACCGTGGATTCCGTGTTTTATTAAGGCTCAAAATAAAACATGGACGTCCTAGTATATCCAATATTTCATATGTTATTTTCTGCTGCATTATCTGTGATGTGATCATGTGATTTTTTTATTGTATATAGTATATATGATATATTATATAGACGTTGCTTATGTTTTACACCCGCGTTAGCCCTGCCTCGCTCTGGCATTAGTTACCTAACCTAACGGTGCAGACGGGACATCGAGGCGAATGCGGATGGCATAAGCGTACGTTATATTTATCTGTGATGCTTAGGTGGACTTAAATAATGGGACTTTCATTAATGATATTAATGAAAGAAAATAAACCTAAAAGATGTTGTGGAATCTAATTTCAAAATAAAATCAGGTAGCTACAGTTCTTGCTTTGCACAGTGGTATATATGATATATCATGCACCTTATTCGATGAGGAAAGGGCCGACGATCCCTTCACCGGGAGTGACCCCTTTAGCAATAACTGGCAGATGCTATAACTCTCGGTTTGTCTTTTGATTGCTTATATAGTTTTTGCTTTGCACAGCGGTATATATGATAAATCCTGCACCTTATTCGATGAGGAAAGGGCCGACGATCCCTTCACCGGGAGTGACCCCTTTAGCAAAACTAGAAAAGCCTCAAAAACACTCCACTTAAAAACCATTTGATTCCGCAACGAGATCAAGTTCAAAGCGTTAAAGGTTTTCTTAAAAACCATCCGCAACCCTCCGTCATTTTAGGAAGTAGAGTACTTAGTATTCGTGCTGTGTTTGTTGACCATAGTCAAGGCACAGTGTACGGTAGCTAAGTGATGTCTTCCTACACCGCATATGATGCGATTAGTTAGGACAGTCGCGTGACTTTGTTGACCTTAGTTAAGGGTCATGTGGGTGGGTCTAATTAAACACGAAATGACGGGTATAACTTGACTAGTGCTTATGATTTGTTGACCATAGTTAAGGTCATAAGTGCTAGGGGTAAAAACCTTTATCGGGAGTTTCAAGTGTTGAAATTTGCAATGAGATTGCATACCTTCTATATGATAGTTGGATCCCGATACCCACTGCGAGTAATTGTTACTCCTGGAAGAGTTTTGCACTTTACAATTAGTCGATCAAGTAGGTGTCTAGAAAGGTGTCAACGGGGTTACGCCCCTGGGAAAACGAGGTTTATTTTAATTAGGTCCGTACGAAAGCACGGGGAATCTCCCTCAAAGTACCGACACTGGCCTGGCTGAAAGATTGGCGAACTGGTAGAGTGTAATTAATCCCGGCTAGTCTTTCCTTTTAGGGTTTGAAGGAAAATTTGATAAAAACAGCGGGAGCCATCCTGAATAGATAAAATCAATAACCAATCTAATCTTGCAAGAGCGCACACAGAGTGTTTTCTTCTCTCTCTCTCCAGGTAGCGACCATATCACGCCTTAATCAAGATAATAATATGGAAGTATTGACCGAACCCTCTTGTTATACTGAGCTGGGGAACGTTGGTCCCGCTCCAACTTATAATTGTTATAAGACAGAGCAGAAGATAGGGGAATGCCAGGATTCCCATGCCGCCCAAACGAAGAAAGTGCATGAGATGCATCTACTTCGGGTGTGTTCATTACAAAGAACTGTTTCTCAGTGTCCTCTACGTCCTAGGTATTAGATACCGGATCAGGATCCCGCAAATGTAATCCGTTACATGGGCTACAGAAAGGTAGAGAACTGAGAACGGGTGATAAGTTTCATGAGACAGAAAACGGTGCAAGTGTTGCAGCCAAGTCTGTTGGTCACTGTCACCATGTATTACCAATACATTGATTCTGAACAAATGCTATTAGATACCGAACCTGATATACAAAATCATATCAATCTCTTTATTTATTAAAGAAAGGATATAATTTTGTATTGTTGGATAATGTTTTGAACATTTCCTATTTCAAAAGTTGATCCGTTCAGGCACGTTATCTAAAAGCATTGACGTTCTAAATCAAACTACAGTTCCTAGTATACAGAACACACACAAGAAGAAGAGTTCAGAAATGAACGATTCCTTCTTGAGGTATTGTAGATTAGGTCATATCAATGTGACCCGACTAGCTTAAGTTACATTCTAGATGCATATTTAAATCAGTTTGAATTTACATCTTGTGAAACTTGCCAGTCATGTCACAAAGATAAGATGACCATAGCTCTATTTATTGGAAACAGAGAAAGAGTCAGTAAACTCTTGGGACTGATACATGATGATGTATGTAAGGTCCCCTGTCTACACATGCCAGGACCGGTTCTTTGCACTTCATTACATTCTCTGATAATCTCTCAAGATTCAGCCATATGTTCCTGTTGAAACATAAGTCCGAAGCTTTTGAGATATTCATAGAATATAAGTTAGAAGTAGAGAACCAAAATACGGGTATAAGTATTATGTCCTATGATAAGATCAGGGAGGAGAATACTTGTGCATGGAATTCCTGGACTATTCTAAAGGAGAATGAGATTCTCTCTCAGCATTACTCCTTCGTATACACCATAGCACAACGGTATATCGGGGCAGAGCAATAGCACCCTATGAGATATGGTGTGCTCTATGATGAGTATTACCGAGTTACCTATTTCCTTTTGGGAGTTATGCACTTAAGAAGCTGCATACCTATTGAATTAGGTTCGAGTCAGATCACTGCCTAGCACCCTATATGAGATATGGTATGGGAAGAGCCCATCTCTTAAGTAAATTAAGATTTGGGAATATCCGGCCTATGTCAAAAGCAAAATCCGGACAAGATCGAGGCAAGGTCAGTTCTGTAGAACTGGAAGTAGTTCCAGCTATACAAACTACAGCTGATGATTTGATAGAACCAAAGGATTCAATGGTCCCCGACGAGCCTCAGCCTCTCTGCCGATCTGCTAGGGTTCCTCATCCGCCTGAGAGATACTTCGGTTTCTCGATGACAGTGGGAGTGAGGATTGCATCATGAGATGATGACCCAACTAGTTTCGAGCAGCCATCGAGAGTAGGGACTCTGTAAGAATGGCTGGATGCTTAGCGATCTGAGATGGAATCCATGTACACCAACAAAGTATGGACTTTGGATGCTATATCTGAAGGGTTAAATCCCCATCAGGAGCAAGTATATCTTGAGAAGATTACTTAGTGTAGATGGAAAGGTTAAGACTTTCAAAGCTAGACTTGTTAAAGGTTTTTCGTCATCGACCAGGCGTGGAAAATGATGAAACCTTTTCCAGTGGCTATGCTTAAGTCCATCCGGATCCTACTTGCCACGGCTACATACCATGACTACGATATCTGGTGGTTGGGTGTCATGACTGCTTTTCTAAATATTGATTTAGAAAAGAACGTCTATAAGTACACAGCCAGAGGGCTTCGTAAACAGTGGGAGCAGCGGAAACGTGTGCAAGATGCTTTACAGAATAAAGCAGGCATCGCAGAGTTGGAACGTCAGTTTTGATGTGGTAGTCAAAGAATTTGACTTCATCAAAATGGTAGATGAACCTTGTGTATACAAAAAGGTAGTAGAGAGTAAGGTGGTCATCCTCGTATTGTATGTGGACAACTTACTCTTGATAGAAAAAGAGTTCCCTATGCTACGCACGGTCAATCTCCTCTTATCACAAGGATTCTCCATATAGGATCTATGTGATACCTCCTAATTCCTAGATTTTATATCTATGAGATAAATCTAAATGGATATTAGGATTCTCACTAGGTGTAGTGAGATGGTATCAATCGATCCTGGGGAGAATCACTGGAAAAGTTCCAAGGTGATAAGGACGACTGAATGTCAGTCGCAGGCATTGTCTTTACCCTCAGTGGAGGGATGGTGTGTTGGAAGAGTTCCAAGCTAAATACCGTGGCAAACTAGACGATAAAGGCTGGTGACATCGCTATCAAAGATACAACCAAAGAGGCAGTTTGGGTGTATATTGGTTCATGACATGAACTAGGTTCCTACCATTGTGTGACAATAGAAGTGTGGCTTTGGCCCAGGAACCCTGGTCCCATCAGTGACCCAGACATATTCAGAGGCAGCATCACCTGATCATGGAGATAGTTGATCTCCAGGGTGATCGAAGTTAGGAGAGTAGACTCAGAGAACAACACGGCGAATCCACTCACAAAGGCTTTTTCCCAGAGAGAGACTTATATGGGATGGTTGAGTATTAGATACTGCAACCACTGCTACAGATGGCCCTAGTGCAAGTGGGAGATTGTTAGTTATATGTATGCCCTAGAGGCCATTACTGTACATTGGATGTATATTGTAGTGGGTGCTGGGACATATATAGGTAGGAATTTCTTGCTCAACATGATAGTATGCTATCTGGTTGCTCTTTATCTTAACATGTATACTTTCTGTCTCTCTGTTACATGTTGATAAAGCCCTTAGGATGTGTACTCGACTTCCAGGACTATGATGTAGATCATACTAGTGGGGCCTGGGTAGTCCATGAGTACATCCTTCAATGTTCCTAGTCGTGGGAATATCGAGACGGGGCATCGATATTCCAGAGTAGACTAGCGTATATCTTCTCGACCCATGTGATAGGCGATGGATGATCCTATATCCATTGGTGTTTGACATCAGAGATGGTATGCGGGTGCTCAGTGGAGACTGGGTACACTGAACGGACTCGCCGAGAACTCCCAGATGGTATTATACCTCACGTCAGATGGCAGTTCTCTGGTGACACTGGTACAACTTAGTCTGTTGACCCGAGATCGTCATAGAGTCTTATGTGTCTCCCACTGTGCTCTGATTTCCACCCTACCACGGCTCTACTGAGTCGTGCAAACAGGTGGTTTTTGGGTACAGTCCCGATTCACATGGAGGCAATGAGCGATAGGAGGGGATTCGTCTCTCCCGGTATTGGGGGTTGATGTTGCGCTATGCTCGATTGGCCATGACTGGAAATCCCTGGCTAGGGTTGCACTAATTTACCGGTAAGTGTTATCAGAAGTTTCATGCTTGTTATGGACCTTACATCGGCATGACTTATCAAGCTATTGGGGTCTGACGTTTACCACCCCTAGGCGAGATATGCGACATATCAGACGAACAGACCGAACTGTACGGCAAGTGTTACTGGTTGGATTCACAGAAGTGTGAGCGGGCTTGCTCGTTGATCTTCTGATCGCTCAATACCCGGGTGGCCGTTACGTTTAGCAGACCGCTTGCGGTTTGTGGGTGTTTGATATGATCATCACCTACTGCCGGTGTATTGACGAGTCTTTAGACTCCTACACAGAGGTTTCCTGGCTCAAGCGAAACGAAATAGGAGCGCATATGAGATATGTGCGGGACCGAGAATAATACCAGTATGTGATACTGAATTCTATTCTCGCGATTTATATCATCGGATGGTTATATAAAATATAGCCGGGTTACCGAATCAAATGTTGATTCGATATGATGATGCACTTGATATTAGTCGGTTATATGCAATATGACCGGATCATTAAATCAAGTGTTGATTTAATGATTTAATGTATAATTATATATTAGATATATTACTTTGCATTGACTAGTATTGTTCACTTAAGATGGATTTTCTCACTTGATTTGCACAAGTTGTATATGTGATATATTTTTGTGCGCTAGTTTGTATCATGTTTGATGATACATGCAAACTTGGGTGTGTGTATGCTTTAAACCATGTTTAGGTTAATGGTTAGGGTTTCATTTACTTTATTTATTTTGGTTAAAAAACTAAATGGTTGCTTTTGTTCATTTGCTAGAAGCTTCATGATGCTTCATGCATCTTTGAAAAAGTAACCATTTTGTTTTTATTCCTTAGCCTAACCATTTCACCTAAACCTTAGTTTATTCTCTACATTAGTTACCTCACCCATGGTTCCTAAATGATAAGCATCACTTGATTTTCTATTTGGAATATATTATTCCTTCTTTTCTTTCTTCTTCTTCTTCTTCATGAAGAGAAGAAAACCTTGCTAGAAAAATTCCAAGTGATGAATCCAAGTGAAAAATCCAAATCCAAAGTGAACCCACTTCCTATTTCTTCATCCTCTACCACTTGCCATGTAGTAGAGTGTGTTATCTTCACAAGTTTCATGACCTAGTGAAGATGGAGCTTGAGTTTGAGTCGCCTCGACGTAGATCATCTTCGGCATCGAAGTCAACGACCTAGCCCGCCCATTTCTCCGATGAAACCGACGGTAGAGTCCGGGATTCCGATGTTCGCAGCGGAGGGACGTCAACACGGAGCTAGAGAAGTGGAGCACCGGATCTACAAAGGTTATAGTCTCTTTCACTTAGCAGCAAAGTAGTTTGCTTGCTTAGTTTCGCCTTTACCTCTAGTTAACGATCTTCATTAGGGTTTCTCGGTACATAAAAATTTGATTTTGGCATGCTTGATCAGTTGTAGAACCTCATGAGTGTGCCTAGTAACCCTACAGTATCGGGATCCAACTATCATAAAGAAGGTACGCAATCTCATTGCAAATTTCAACACTTGAAATTCCCAATATCTGTTTTTACCCCTAGCAACTTATGACCTTGGCTATGGTCAACAAATCATAAGCGCTAGCCAAGTGTCACGACCCGAAATTGGCACGTGACGGCCCTAATACTACGCAACACCTAAAGATGTAATGCAGTAAAAGAAAGCCAAAACCCAGAAATCTAAACCATGAAAATACGGAAAAGACAATATAAGTTTTTGAAACATTTGAAATCACAAGCCAAATTCTTTAAAAATCCAACTTTCTTTCTTTAAAATTTTAACACCACCCCTTTTGTAAAAACTAGCTCAAAGACGGAAAACAATCACATCACAAATATACGACGCCGTAGCAAAGAAATAAGAGACAATAGGAAGGAAACTGTATGTAAGAGACAACAAATCCACAAATAATATACAGTAACGTCCTCACCAAGTCTCTAAGTCGACAACATAATAGTAGATGGAGAGTACAAAATACAACGAATGTACAATATGAAATACAGATGATCATCCAACCCACCTAAGCAAAATAGTATACTGTGAGCCGATGCGGTATCTGTAGCAAAAGATGATAGATGAATAGCCTGCCTCGACTACTCTGGGGAACAACCTGCAACACCTATGGCACAAAAGGGGTGAGTTGCCAACTCGTGAATAGTAGATAACATATGCAGGTAATCGCAGGAATGTACGTACAGCATGAATCAAAGAGACACAATTTACAATAATAACAGGTCATGTGAATGCAGAATAATGGAAAGTACACTAGCAGGTACAATCAATATGTGAAGCAATAATAACATGACAGTAGTATGCAATAACCATGCAATAGGGATATGAGAATGTAGATATGCAGCAATCATGAAGGGTAGACTAACAGGTACTCCTATACATGGAACAGTGCATAAGTAAAAAGGGTATGAGGTATGGAGTAAAATATGTCATCCCACAGAATCCTGTCATCGTGGTAGGATCACAATCCATCAAGACACTCAAATCCCAATTCCTCAAATCAGCCCCCACGTTGGGCTCTCACATCATACAAGTCTCACATCTCCTCAATGTACAATATCGAGTAATCTCCTTTATCCCGAATGTACAAATCAGTAATCCCATATATATGTCCAATATCCCATCTCAATGAATTGCCTAATATCCCAAATCAAAACTCAAGTAGAATTCTAACATCCTAAAGGTATATATTTGCAGAAATAAATATGATGGGGTTAATACACATATATTAGCGTCCCACTCCACTAATATTGGTGTAAGGGTATATATAACAACGGCTAAATCCCCTGTTATATATACAAAAGGTGTTAAAAGAAATATCATGAAAACAATGTGCCAAGCATCGACACAGAAATCCTGATCTATCAGATGCCGTCACAAAGACTAGCATCCTGATAGGTACGTATCATACGCTATCCCGAAAGCACGAGCACCTAGCTCTGACCCTCGCCATTCGATGTATGCATACGTGCATGACTCCCAACGGTATCTCCATGATCCCCACCGAGTCATTGGTACTGTCACCGGTAGGTACTCGCCCGTCTCCAGGCTCAATCGGCAAAGTCCATCGATCATCTTGCCGAGGGGAACCATACCGGGCCCCACCATGTACCTTCATACGGCAACCATACCTCGTATGGAGTATATAATCAGAACCGATAAATCTCATGGTGGCTGCGCAAATATCATATCAAGGAAACCGGGTTTTTCAATGTATGTATAATTTCATGAACTCCCGCGGTTCCCAAATCCAGAAAATATCATGTAAAATCCAAATAAACAATGCGCAAATCCAGGAATAAATATATGCGATATATCTGAAATGCGAGCATATAAAGGAAAATATTTAGCTGAAACCAGATGTATGCGAAACCAATAAGGTACAGCTAAGTAACATCAGTAAAGGTAAATATGTAACTGCAACAGAATATGTATGTAACATATAGGTGTAGTAATGTATAGGTATCTACCTATAAGAACTGATGAAGTATACCCCCTCCGGGTATGAGTGGAATAGGTGAGTAAGGTATATCGGTAACTAAATGTCCAAAGTGATAAGTAATGTGAATCGATATCGTAAAGTCCCTAACCAAGCAATATGATATCTATAATGGTTTGTGTGTGACATGGCAATTATTGACGGTGTGTGTGTAGCATACAATCCGTGCTCATGCAACATGAACCGTCAATAATGTGTGCAGTGTCCTACGGCTGCTAGTCACAGTACCATTATATTTAATAAATAGGGTAAGGCGCAATTCTAACAATGACGTAGAATAAGCAACAAGTATTAGAATCCTAGCCCAGACGCATAACGCCATGCGGGCGATTCCCCTGTAGATGTTAAATCTACTCACCTACGCTTCCCGCTAGGTGAATCCTACCACCTGTCTCCCTCTGTAGTCGTGTCCGTAGTCCCCGCCTGCAAACCTGAAAATGAGAAAAGGAAATCATATATAAGTCAAATATTCCGCAAAACGTGATATCGAACCCAAACGAGAAACTCACGTCGTGAACTAAACGCGCGTGTGCACGATACGCTGAAACGTGTGTATACGCGTCTAAAACTACCGCGACAAGCCGCGATACGCTGGATCGCAGAACCCACTTACGTATCGCGTGTATCGCGCAACATAATGAACACGAAATATGATATATTGCCCCAGATTTTCCTACAGGTCAAATCTTACAAAACTATACATGCCAAAACACTACAAAACCCAGCAGACTACCCTACCCAAAACCCCAGCACCCCACTCCCCTTCCTGGCCGCAAATTGCGGCCAGATGCATTAAATTGGCGGCCTGGGTTGGGGATGGAGGGCTTGTGTTCTGGTGGTGAGTTCTAGACCTAGTGTGCATGCTGCAGTTTTCCCAATTTTATCCTGAAGGGTCCGGGTCAATAGCAGATCACAGAATGCTAAAATATCCCATTAAAACACCAATTTTGCACAAAACACAAACCCTATGGTATTTTAGTGAAATATGGGGAATTTCTCAGTTGAGCTGACCCTAATAAAACTAAAATAAGCTAGGTTAACTAACACAATCATCATTTAATCACAAGTCCACATAATCACCATAAATAGCACTAAACTAACCTTAAACTCAAACCGAAGCTAATTAGCACAGAAGCTAAGATAAAATGGGGAATTGGGTTCAGAAATATACCCTATGGAACCCAAGGAAGCAGGAGAAGAAGTGGAAAAGAGCTGATGTAGTTGCTGGGGCTGCTGCTGCTGTTGCTGCTTGCTTCTGCAGCTGTTGCTGATGCTGATGCTACTACTGAAGCTGCTTGCTGCTGCTCTTCTGCTGCTGCTGCTGCTCTTCTGCTGCTGCTCCTCTCCTTGTGTGTGTGTGTGAGAGTATGAGAGAATGAGTAATAAGAAAATGAGAGGAGAATGAGAGCAAACAACCAAGACCCACCTTCTCTTTCTCTTTCCTTATTAAATGAGGCATGGTTCACACCATGTAGCCCCATGCTGTCACGTCCCGAAAGTACTGAACATGATCGGCACTTAAACTACGAAACATCTCGAGGCGTACGTAATCTAAGTAAACCGAAAACCCAGAAATCCAAACCAAGAAAAGAAGTAGAGTGAAGGAAAAACCAATTTAAATCAAGTAGTTTTAATAGCATAAGCCGAATTATGCGTTTTTAAAACATCAAATATTTCTTAAAAATTTCGGCAGAGTCTCCTTTGTAAATACTGGCTCCCAAACGGGATACAATATGAATAGTATACGAAATCAAAAAAAGGCATCCCCAAGCGGGAGCTAGCTCTTCGTCAACCGACGGTCACAACCACACAAGCAATATAATATACAACGCCAAGGGCGAGAATCAAAACTCAAAAAGGAAACTCAAAACCACACGAAATCCACAGAAATATAACACGCGACTCTAAGGTCGAAAGAATAACATCACCGGTCTCTATCTCTGAAATAAATACATGTTTGGTTGATGGAACTTCTAGATACAACAGAATAATAATATACAAGATATATAATGGGGGTACGATACAAATAAACCCACCTACTAGCGAATCACCTGAAGGAAACTATGCCCGCAAGCCGTAATGAAACCTGTGCGGCAAACCTGCAAGAAACTGGGGCACAACGGGGGTGAGTTGCCAACTCGTGAATAGAAAAAACATCTACGAAAAGAAATCACATAAATAACGCAATCCTAGGTCAATGATCATAATATATCCTCAAATATATAACCAGCAACCCATAACAATGGTTAGGGCAAATATCTAACCCAAGTGTAATTCCATGTGCCCGTGTCAGTGCCTCAGGTAGCAATGTATCATATGGATGATGTATGAATGCATGGAACAGAATGCATGTACTGAAGAAAACTGCTTTCATAAATCAGTGAGATTTCTGTATTTTAAAAGTGAGGTACCATAAATGAAATCAGCATAAAACAATGCCCAGCATCGACACAAAACAAGTGTCCAAATATCTCGATATCTCTGTATCACAATCTCTGTACCTCAATATCTCAAAATCTCAATATCTCAATCACAATATCTAGGGTGCCGTCAATCCAGACCGGCCCCTACCATCCATCTCAAGACCACGACGGTATCCTCCGGATATCCAACACGTCGGGTAAAATCACCGGTAGGTAGTCTCCCCCTGCCAGGCTCATCGTCATCACCACGAGCTTCTTGCCCCGGGATACCTTACCGGGTCCACCATGTACCCGAAACGGTTCATCCAACTCCTCGAATCGGGTCTCGAAATCCATCAGCAAACTCATGGTGGACGACTCATACATCATGGGAAAAACCGCGCTTTTCATTTAAAAAGAGAAAGAAGAAGTTTGTATATGTTTTGCGTTTTCCCCAAATCCAGAAAATCTCATGGAAATCCGAATCCAAAACCTCAATAGCACGTAAAAAGTGAATATATGCATGAGAATCCATGAATGCGGCATAACAATGAATAACAGTATGCATGAAGTAGCAGGTAATAACTACAATGTCTAGACTAACATATAAGGCGAGTACACTAATATCATGTCTAAACTATTAGCTAACAGGCTATGTCAAGCAATAATATTTTCTAAGGTGTACGTGACATGGCAATTACCGATGAATATATGTGTGAGCCGGCAAGTAAGTGTATGTGGTACATACGCATCATCTGTAATGGTGCTGGTGTCCTAACCACAAGATATCAACAGTAGAATATGAAGCATAATATAAGCGTGTGATGCGGAGCGAACAACAATAATGAGCGGGAGCTGAATACTAGACGCAACGATAACTAATCTGCATTAACCTAATATAAGTCCTACAATGGTGCCTTTTGAAATAACACGAATCGTGGGGTTTTGAAAATAGGGGTTACGGTATTTTTAAGAAAAGATACGTTTTTTTGAAATATCCGTAGAATCCCTTGACTTGTCTTTTAAAATACGCACGATTCGTAAGCTTTGAAATAGGTAGGAACCGAATCTAATCTAACAACTAACTAAACTAAAGAGCTAGGCTACAAGCTAGACTACAGGTAAGGAAACCGCCTAACATCTGAGTCGATACATATACATACCTGTATATATATTAGTCGGTGATCCGGCCTCAATAATATCATATCCGATACCATATCTATAATCAGACATCCCAAGACAAGAGTGCGGATCAATCATCAAGATATAGCTCGTACGTAAATTCATCGTACGGCATCCCCAAATCTGGGTACGGGTCAATATCATATTCCTCACACTACTCATCTGGTATCCTCTTTATCCAAGATCATAGTCTAGGGTACCGACCTATGTCTAGTACAATACTAATATCCTCAATATACTCATGATCTGACTACTGATCGACAATCTCGTACAAACCGATATCGTCAGCACATATCATCATCAAGGGGTACACATCGCCCGATACGGCCTAATATCAATATCCTAGCATATCATGCTTCATATCACGATCACATGTCGACCATTTTATTTATAACACTATTCACCCGTATCGCCGCCCCAAGATCCGCTATAACACCAGGACGTACCTCAAGTACGAATCCTGCCATATCACCGATATCACAACCACAAAACAAATCTCATCGACTCAGCTCAATCCCAAGTATCATCCTCAAATCCGTATGTGAACACATGGTCCCATACCCATGTGAACATATAACTATAAAGAATCCCATGAGCACATATAAATAGGAATGTATGCAAGTATGTATGTGTGTATGTGTAGTGCAACACTGCCCTAGGGTTCGCAACACTAAAATAATCCAACACACCAATATCCATCCTAAACATCGTTATTAATCCCAAATAACATATAATAATTGTTGGTGTGTATACGCATCCGTATACACCACCACGGACTGCGGGGGTGCTATACACCATCCACCCGACTTCTCCCCGTAGATATAAATCTACTCACCTGGTCCTCGCTCGCCGATGCCGACGTCGCCACGCGCTTGCTTGTCGTCTTGAAGTCCACATGGGGTACCTACATATCATAACGCACCGTATCGCATTAAAATCCAACTCATGACCAAAACGACTCACGAATCCCACATAGGTCAAAACCTATGGTTGCTTTCACAAATCGATCCAAAAACCCTCGACGTCGGCGTACAAACGCCAAACCATCGAGAAAACTCCCAACACACTCATTTGTACAGTTACAAGCACTAATTATAATATAAAATAGCTTAAAATTCACAAAAACCCCAATTTTACTTAAAAAGTCATTTTTCCGAAAATCTAGCAAGCACAAATCACCGTTTTAGTACAAAACTCGATGTATAAACGAATCTAGCGGCCACAATATTCACTAAATATCTTAAATAAGTTATAAAAACAATTCCCATAATTTAATCTCGTTAAATTCCATTAACCCCCAAATTCTAGTTTACAAAATACCCAATTTTTAACAATTTATAGCAAAAATGCACAAACAACAATTTAGCTAGGATTTTCATGAACTAAAGGCATTAAACCACTCAATATATTATCTATAATGACATGAAACCATAATTATAATTTAATCTAAAGCATTTAATAATTTTCCAAAACTCTAGTTTGCAAAATAACTTAATTAGGGCATTTTATAAGTAATGGTTTGGAATTAACAACTAAATTTGCTTTCTATAAAACTTAAGATGTTAATCCACATCACAAAACCATGCACAATTTATCACAACCCATTTCCACAACAAAACCTTAACTTGAATTCTTTAATCATGCAATTAAACTCATCAAAAACCTAATTAAGCACTTAGTTAACTTATATTAAAGCAACTAGATAACAAATTTTAACAAAAGCTTGAGATTATACCTCCCATGATGAGATCAAGCTCAAGATCTAGCCTCCCAAAATGCCATTTTGATCCCTAGATCCATACTAGAATGGTCAAGTAAAAATGGGTAGGATTTAGATTTTGATTTTGTGGGCTTTATGTGTGATTTTTGATGATATTTTTGAAGGAAAAATGAGGGAATTTGGGGAGGGCTGTTGCTGTTGAGGGGGAAGGGAAATCTCGTTCAGAATTTGGAGGGGATGGGTGAGGAGGAGAGAGAGTGAGGTGGAGAAAGTGAGGGAAAGTCAAAGTCCACCATTTTTCTTTTATCATTTTCTTTTCTTTTCTTAAGAAAGTGAGGTGATTGGAGAGAAAGGGAGAGGGAGGGCTGTCAAGGTGGGGCCGGCCATATGGGGAGGGGGGAGAGAGGGTGAGGTGTGGGTGTGTGGGTTAGGAAAAAGATAAATGCTAAACCCCAATTCCCATTAACACACCGAAAAAAGCCTTTTTCTTCGATATTTTCTAAACCATTTTGGCAAACGATTTCGTTTCAAAAACCACATGATAAAATTTTATTTAATGTTTTATGATGCACAAAATTTGTTTCAACTCATTCCAATTTGTAATTTTTCCTAATTAAATGTATTAGGGACGGCTTAAAATAATATTAAAATAATTAATTTCGGAAAAATTTTCAGAAAATTTGAAATTTCACCAGTGGCTCAATAAACACCAAATACTAGCAATTACATAGCTAGAATATGTATATTAAATTTTGTAATAAAGATATTTGCGTTTTGACTTTTTACAGAAACCCCCTTATTTTACCTTTTTTTTTTCGAAATTTCACCAAAACGATTTTCAAAACGTTACACATGCCCTCTCTCTCTCTCTCCCACAAGGTCAACCATTCAACCCTAATTAAAAATCCTTTTTCATTTTAAAACAACCATGCGAAGAAAAACCCAAAACATTTAAAACAAATTATTAAACTAGATTAGGGAAAATGGTTAGTTCACCATGTTGCTAATCATGGTTAAACCCCAATTTACACCCTAGTTATCATGCACAAGTGTGTGCAAGCCTAGGAAAAATCTAATAAAATATTCATTAAATAGGATAAAATAATTAAAATTCAATTTGGTAAACTTTTTTATTAAAAACCATATATTAAAATATAATTAGCCATAAAACACATTCTAAGGTGTTACAATCTTTCCCCGTTAAAAGAAATTCATCCCCGAATTTAAAAATATACTGCTATGCGTACCTTCAAAGAGAAAATTACAACTCTCAAATCTCACTCGCATCCTCCCAAGTGATTACCTCACTATACGGCTACACCCAAGAAAACCCTTCACAGATGGTAAGACCCTTGACCGACGTTTCTCCGCCTGCCGAGCCATTAACATAATTGGCTGCTGGTGAACGAAACGATCACGTTCAAGCTAAATGGTCTGGTGCTAAATCATGTAAGAAGGTCATGAAGGTAATTGTAAAGTATCATCACAAGGAATACGGGGTGAAAATCCAATAATCTGGGCGGAAGTGCCAAATTAAAGGCAACGAAACTAACTCGCTTATAGGATCTCGAAAGGACCTACAGTCCTGGGATAAGCTTCCCAAAATCCAACACGTCACTTATCGGAAAAATTCGTAGGAATACATGATTTTCCACTGCGCACTTAAGTCTATGACCAACACAGTTGGCATAAGACCTTTATCCGCACTGAACAATTCTCATCATGACCTGAAACAACTGGATCATCTCCGAAGTCTCTAGACTAGCTGGGGTCCAAAATCCTACTTATGCAGAGTCAGAAAAGCAACAGACTGGTGATCGACACGACCTAACCCCTAAACCTAAAGGTTGCCAATTGGAGTGTCTCCTGATAACAGCTATCGAAGGAGAACCCTAACACTGGCGAGTGACGATCCCAACTGCTGACAACAACTAACATAAAAACACAACTTAACAAAGAACAACTGAGCAAACTGAGTATAACCGGACGACAAGAATCCGAATGGAGTCACACCCTGACTAACCCTGGGTAGACACCATAGCAAATTTCATGGAGATCTGCTCCCACTCCTACTTCGGAACGGTTAATGGTTGCAACTCTCCAGCCGGCCTCAGATGCTCGACCCAAGCACACAATAAGAAATACACTTTGAAACGAAACCTGAAACTTCTCTTTACATCCTTGTGCACCCGTACTATCTCACAAGTCACGTCGATGTTGGTGGAACTTGAATGAATACAGGAGTTGACTAATGCGCCTGTTCTAGGATTTCACGTCTCTACCCGATAACATCAGGTACACAAACGCGTCCCTAACTTAGCACACCATTGTCACAAATCAAGGACTCCGAATCATTATCCAGCCGAGTATGCTCAAGTATCTCTGACGAACGAGTATCGGCGGCCAGTGTCTCGCGAAAGCGATTAAAGAAAAGTGGCCGGGCGCGAACATGAGCAAGCTGTTCCCTCAGTAGAGACGAACTTAAGCTGTACTCAACGATCGCACAAGAACTGAAATCTGCAGAAGACTATCACAACAAATCAAATCCGCTGCAGGAAGATGTACATTAAGCTCTGGTGGTTCGTGAAAATCTGACACGACTCTCGAACAAATAGTGTCTCCAAATCTCCATCGCAAAACCACCGCGGCCATCTCCAGATCATGAGTGGAATATCCTTCTCGTACTTCCTCCTAATATAGGGAAGCAAAAGAGATAACTCTATAGTGCTACATTAGTGCACTTTCGAGCCCCACTCAAGAAACATTACAGTTAAACAACAAGGTCGCCCGAACCAGAAAGCAAAGAAAGAACTGATGCAGTTGTTAACAGAGTCTTCAACTGCCGAAAACTCCACACACATGCCTCAGCCCCAAGAAAAGAAACATCCCTTCCAGTCAATTCAGTCGATGGTACAACACTACACTAGCAATCCTGCACGAAACGGCGGTAAAAACCTGCTAAGCCCAAAATCCTGCGGACCTCCGTCCTGCACACAAGTCTAGACCTAAGCTGTACGGCCACGATCTCCCTCGGGACCATACAAAACCGTCTCCCGTGACAACAAGACCTAGGAGTCCACACAAACAAGCCTGAAGAAACACTCCAAGAATCTAGCAACCGCTGGGGCTCTCCCAATATCTGCATAACAAATCCTCAAGTGCTGCTCCTGTTCCTCAAGACACATTAAAGAGACCAGAATGTCGTAATAACACAACAATACTGGTCGAGGAACGGCCTGAAGAAACCTGGTTCATCACATCTACGAATGCTGCTAGGGCATCAGTGAATCCAATGACTCACCAAAACACATAAAGCCCGAAGCACGCACAAGGCAGTCTTCGGAATGCCATCACTCCGAACCCGTAATAATGATGACCTGATCCCAAACAAACTTAAAAAATGTCTCGCACTCTGGAGCTGATCGAAGAAATCGTCAATGCGAGGTAAAGGATACACATCCGTACCGTAAGCCGGTTCAATTAACGATCCGTCGATACACAACCTTAAACTACCGTCTTCCTCATTGACGAACAGAAAAAGGAGTTTCCAAAAGCGAAACACTCAGACGCACAAAACTCCCCAAACAACAACTCTGCAGCTGATCATTAAGCTCCCTAAGCTTTGCCGGCCTATCTGGAACAACGTCGGAAAACTCTCGCACGAAAGGAACCCGGTCCAACAATCCTACTGTGGCTCCGGTATCACGAAGGAACGCAAAGAATCCACGACATCTCCTCAAAAGCTGACTAGCGAAAAAAAAACCTGAATTCAAGCTGTGAGAGGCGGCACACTATCCACCTGCAGAACAAGAACTGACTTACCGGGAAAACAATTTCTGACTGTTTTGTCATAGTAGTCCACAGACGCCTAGCACGTAGCTGACCAGTCCGTGCCCAGGAGAACGTTAAATCCAAAATCTCTAGAAGGATTAAAACGACGGATGAATCTCTATCTCCTATCCGATTGCCACACAACTGAATATGTGTCGCGCAACAAAAGAATTGCTGGCAGAAGTTAACACAACAAACGACTAATCTATCTAACACAACTTTCGTCCCAACCACGGTACAAGTGTGAAAAGAAAACGAATACATCAAAAGAACATATAAATTAAGGATACCTGAAAACTCTGAATTGGACGCCAGCACTTCCCGATGAGTAGAAGAAAACTCCTGTGTCTGCCCCCTACCCGAAACTGGCTGAACTCCTCTGGTAGACTGACTCCTCTGAGCGAACCTCCCACGTCCACGACCTCTCTGAATACGATCCTGACGAGGTGCTAAGGAACAATCCCTGATGAAGTGCTGAAGGCTTCCGCATCGAAAGCATCTACGCGCTGACTGCTGACCCTCCTGAGAATGAGAGCTGAATGACTGTCCTCGTCCTAAGCCTCTGCTACTCCCGTGACGGCTACGAAATCTGTCTCGACGACCAAACCTATGTCTCTGAGATGGTACACTGGTACGAGCCCTCCACTGTCCTGGAACTCTCAGCGTCTCTGGAATATGTGCCTCGTCAACTGGAGCTACAACCACTGGTGCTATGTAGGTGACGGACTGCTGCATGCTGATCGCAAGGGACAACTGAGTAACAGGGGTGACAACCTCCTGTCGTAGCTCCCGAACGACATCAACCAATGAACTCATAGTCTGGCGGAAGTCCTGCATCTCTGCCACAAGTCTATCGATACTATATGTCGAAGGCTGATTCGTCTGCACCTATGCAACTGGAGTGCCATCCTGGTCAATGCTCGTCTCACCCGAGCCAACTCTGACCTCGGCCCTCGCTGCATTACTCTGAGTCCCCATAGTCATCGGCGGCAAGGCTATAAATAAAGATAAGATTCGATAAGAACAAGGAAATCGAATCGCAAGGATATGAATCATCAAAGAAGGAATTTCAAGCAATTTGTACTTAGGTCACTTAAGGAGAAGTACCGCATTGTGGGTATGCTGCAGACATACACACACTACGTTACTTTGCTTAAGATACCTACTCTATCATACTAAGGTCATCCTACACTCCGAAAGGTAAAACCTAGCGCTCTGATACCATCTTTGTCACGACCCGAAATTGGCACGTGACGGCCCTAATACTACGCAACGCCTGAAGACGTAACGCAGTAAAAGAAAGCCAAAACCCAGAAATCTAAACCATGAAAATACGGAAAAGACAATATAAGTTTTGAAACATTTGAAATCATAACCCAAATTCTTTAAAAATCCAACTTTCTTTCTTTAAAATTTTAACAACACCCCTTTTGTAAAAACTAGCCCAAAAACGGAAAACAATCACATCACAAATATACGACGCCGTAGCGAAGAAATAAGAGACAATAGGAAGGAAACTGTATGTAAGAGACAACAAATCCACAATTAATATACAATAACGTCCTCACCAAGTCTCTAAGTCAACAACATAATAGTAGATAGAGAGTACAAAATACAACAAATGTACAATATGAAATACAGATGATCATCCAACCCACCTAAGCAAAATAGTATACTGTGAGCCGATGCGGTATCTGTAGCAAAAGATGATAGATGAATAGCCTGCCTCGACTACTCTAGGGAACAACCTGCAACACCTGTGGCACAACAGGGGTGAGTTGCCAACTCGTGAATAGTAGATAACATATGCAGGTAATTGCAGGAATGTACGTACATCATGAATCTAAGATACACAATTTACAATAATAACAGGTCATGTAAATGCAGAATAATGGAAAGTACACTAGCAGGTACAATCAATATGTGAAGCAATAATAACATGACAGTAGTATGCAATAATCATGCAATAGGGATATGAGAATGTAGATATGCAGCAATCATGAAGGGTACACTAACAGGTACTCCTATACATGGAACAGTGCATAAGTAAAAAGGGTATGAGGTATGGAGTAAAATATGTCATCCGACGGAATCCTGTCATCGTGGTAGGATCACAATCCATCAAGACACTCAAATCCCAATTCCTCAAATCAGTCCCCACGTTGGGTTCTCACATCATATAAGTCTCACATCTCCTCAATGTACAATATCGAGTAATCTCCTATATCCCGAATGTACAAATCAGTAATCCCATATGTATGTCCAATATCCCATCTCAATGAATCGCCTAATATCCCAAATCAAAACTCAAGTAGAATTCTAACATCCTAAAGGTATATATTTGCAGAAATAAATATGATGGGGTCAATACACTTATATTAGCATCCCACTCCACTAATATTGGTGTAAGGGTATATATAACAACGGCTAAATCCCCTGTTATATATACAGAAGGTGTTAAAAGAAATATCATGAAAACAATGTGCCAAGTATCGACACAGAAATCCTGATCTATCAGATGCCGTCACCAAAACTAGCATCCTGATAGGTACGTATCATACGCTATCCTGAAAGCACGAGCGCCTAGCTCTAACCCTCGCCTTTCAACGTATGCATACGTGCATGACTCCCAACGGTATCTCCATAATCCCCGCCGAGTCATTGGTACTGTCACCGGTAGGTACTCTCCCGCCTCCAGGCTCAATCGGCAAAGTTCATCGATCATCTTGCCGAGGGGAACCATACCGGGCCCCACCATGTACCCTCATACGGCAACCACACCTCGTATGGAGTATATAATCAGAACCGATAAATCTCATGGTGGTTGCGCAAATATCATATCAAGGAAACCGGGTTTTTCAATGTATGCATAATTTCATGAACTCCCGCGGTTCCCAAATCCAGAAAACATCATGTAAAATCCAAATAAACAATGCGCAAATCCAGGAATAAATATATGCGATATATCTGAAATGCGAGCATATAAAAGAAAATATTTAGCTGAAACCAGATGTATGCGAAACCAATAAGGTACAGCTAAGTAACATCAGTAAAGGTAAATATGTAACTGCAACAGAATATGTATGTAACATACAGGTGTAGCAATGTATAGGTATCTACCTATAAGAACTGATGAAGTATACCCCCTCCGGGTATGAGTGGAATAGGTGAGTAAGGTATATCGGTAACTAAATGTCCAAAGTGATAAGTAATGTGAATCGATATCGTAAAGTCCCTAACCAAACAATATGATATCTATAATGGTTTGTGTGTGACATGGCAATTATTGACGGTGTGTGTGTAGCATACAATCCGTGCTCGTGCAACATGAACCGTCAATAATGTGTGCAGTGTCCTACGGCTGCTAGTCATGGTACCATTATATCTAATAAATAGGGTAAGGCGCAATTCTAACAATGACGTAGTATACGCAACAAGTATTAGAATCCTAGCCCAGACGCATAACGCCATGCGGGCGATTCCCCTGTAGATGTTAAATCTACTCACCTACGCACCCCGCTAGGTGAATCCTACCATCTGTCTCCCTCTGTAGCCGTGTCCGTAGTCCCCGCCTGCAAACCTGAAAATGAGACAAGGAAATCATATAGAAGCCAAATATTCTGTAAAACTCGATATCTAACCCAAACGAGAAACTCGCGTCGTGAACTAAACGCGCGTGTGCACGATACGCTGAAATGCGTGTATACGCGTCTAAAACTACCGCGACACGCTGCGATACGCTGGATCGCAGAACCCACTTACGTATCGCGCGTATCGCGCAACACAACGAACACGAAATACGATATATTGCCCCAGATTTTCCTATAGGTCAAATCTTACAAAACTATACATGCCAAAACACTACAAAACCCAGCAGACTACCCTACCCCAAACCCCAGCACCCCACTCCCCTTCCTGGCCGCAAATTGCAGCCAGATGCATTAAATTGGCGGCCTGGGTTGGGAATGGAGGGCTCGTGTTCTGATGGTGAGTTCTAGACCTAGTGTGCATGCTGCAGTTTTCCCAATTTTATCCTGAAGGGTCCGGGTCAATAGCAGATCACAGAATGCTAAAATATCTCATTAAAACACCAATTTTGCACAAAACATAAACCCTATGGTATTTTAGTGAAATCTGGGGAATATCTCAGTTGAGGTGACCCTAATAACACTAAAATAAGCTAGGCAACTAACACAATCATCATTTAATCACAAGTCCACATAATCACCATAAATAGCACTAAACTAACTTTAAACTCAAACCGAAGCTAATTAGCACACAAGCTAAGATAAAAGGGGGAATTGGGTTCAGAAATATACCCTATGGAACTCAAGGAAGCAGGAGAAGAAGTGGAAAACAGCTGCTGTAGTTGCTGGGGCTGCTGCTGCTACAGCTGTTGCTGTTGCTGCTTGCTTCTGCAGCTGGGGCTGATGCTGATGCTGCTGCTCTTCTGCTGCTGCTGCTGGTCTTCTGCTGCTGCTCCTCTCCTTGTGTGTGTGTGTGTGTGTGAGAGTATGAGAGAATGAGTGATAAGAAAATGAGAGGAGAATGAGAGTAAACAACCAAGACCCCCCTTCTCTTTCTCTTTCCTCATTAAATGAGGCATGGTTCACACCATGTAGCCCCATGCCCTCTCTCTCTCCCCCTCCCACAAGGTCAACCATTCAACCCTAATTAAAAATCCTTTTTCATTTTAAAACAACCATGCAAAGAAAAATCCAAAACATTTAAAACAAATTATTAAACTAGATTAAGGAAAATGGTTAGTTCACAATGTTGCAAATCATGGTTAAACCCCAATTTACACCCTAGTTATCATGCACAAGTGTGTGCAAGCCTAGGAAAAATCTAATAAAATATTCATTAAATAGGATAAAATAATTAAAATTAAATTTGGTAAACTTTTTTATTAAAAACAATATATTAAAATATAATTAGCCACAAAACACATTCTAAGGTGTTACACCAAGTTCAACCCGTCATTTCTTGATTGAATTAAACCCACCCGTACGACCCTTGGCTAAGGTCAACAAAGCCGGACGCTACCTTAATCCAATCTCATCACATACTGTAGATAATCACTAATTAGCTACTGCACACTGCGCCTTGGCTATGGTCAACAAACGTAGCACGAATACTAAATAGTACTTATCTGAAATGACGGAAGGCTACAGCTGGTTTTTAAGAAAACCTTTAACGTAATGAACTTGATATCATTGTAGAATCTAGTGATTTTGAAAAAGAGTGGTTTAAGCTCCGCTTTTCAAATTGAGTAGTTTTCAAAAACAAACCAAATAGTTTTTACTAGATTTTGCTAAAGAGGTCACTCCCGATGAAGGGATCTCGGCTCTTTCCTCATCAAATGAGGTGTTAGATATCCATCAAGGAATACTACTATGCAAAGCAAGAACTACAGAAGCTATGTTGATAAACTGAGTGGGTTGTAGCATTTTTTAGTTTTGCTAAAGAGGTCACACTCGGTGAAGGGATCTCGGCTATTTCCTCATCGAATGAGGTACTGGATATTCATCAAGAAATACCACTATGCAAAGCAAGAAATAGAGCCATCTTTTTGAAAAATCTTGATTCTACAACATCTTTAGGTTTCTTTTCTTTTCATTAATCTCATAAATGAAGTCCCATCATTTAATGTTTCCCTAAACATCACAGAAAATGAAACAAAAATAGAACGTACGCTTATGCCATCCGCATTCCTAACAGGGCCCCGTCAGGCACCATTAGATTACTTAACTAACAGCAAAGCGGGGGCTGGACTAGCGCGGGTGCAAAACATAAGCAACATTTATTATATATCATATATATAAAGCATTCGTCTCACGCAGTTATATGATCACATCACAGAACTAAGCAGCAGAAATCAACATATGAAATATTGGATATACTAGCAGGTCCGTATTTTAAATTAAGCCAATAATGAAAAACACGAATTTCACGGTCATGACGAATAGCCAATCCCACGTCCCTAGACCCCTACGAGAGCGGCAAGAAACCCTGCTGTAACACCTTAGGATGTGTTTAGTGGCAAATTATATTTTAATATATGATTTGTAATAAAAAGGTTACCAAATTGATTTTCAACTATTTTATCCTATTAAATGAATATTTTATTATAATTTTCCTAGCCTTGCACACACTTGTGCATGTTAACTAGTGTGTTAATTTGGGGTTTAACCATGATTAGCAATCATGGTGGATTAACCCAATTGCCCTTATCTAGTTTAATATTTATATTAAGTGTTTTGGGTTTTAACTTGTATGGTTGTTTTAAAAATTAAAAAAAAGGGTTTGAAAAATGGTTTGAATTGTTGACCAAGAGAGAGATATGGGCATGGTGCTACATGGCTCAAGCCATGCCTCATTTAATGAGGGAAGAGAAAGAGAAGGGAGGGTTTTTTTTTGGTTGCTCTCATTTCTCCCGCTCATTTTCTTTTCTCTCATTCTCTCACATTCACACACACACAAAACAAGAGCAGCGGCAGCAGATGAGCAGCAGCAGCAGAGGAGCACCAGCTGCAGAAATATCAGCAACAAGCAGCATCAGCATCAGCAGCAGGCAACATCAGCAGCAGCAACATACATCTGCATCACCAGCAGCAGTAGAAACTTAGTTCCACTTCTTCTCCTGCTTCCTAGGGTCTATTAGGGTATAATTCTTAAACCCAATTCCCTTTTCCTAAGGTTGTATGTTGTTTAGCTTCGGTTTGCAATAATAGTTAGCTTTTGTGCTAATTATGGTGATTTGTGTAGGGTTTTGGTCAAGTGATGATTTTATTGGTTAACCCTGTCTATTTAAGTGTTATTAGGGTCACCTTAACTGAGATTAACCCCAGATTTCACTAAAATACCATAGGGTTTCCATTTTGTGCAAAATTAGTGTTTTTAAGCGATATTGTAGCTTTCTGTGATCTGCTTTTGATCCGGATCCTTCAAGGAAAAATTGAGGAAACTGGAGCATGCTTACTAGGTTTAGACCACACTACCAGAACACGAACCCTCCATTCCCAAACCAGGCCACAAATTTAAGCATTCTGGCCGCAAATTGCGACCAGGTAAGGGGCTGGGGTGTTGGGATTTTTCCTATGCTATTCTGCTGTGTTTTCTAGTATGTTGGCATGTGCAATTTTGTGATAGTTTACCTGTAGCAAAATCTGGGATCAAATTTCGATTTGCTAGTTCATTTTAGTTGCGCGATACGCGCGATACGTGAGTGGGTTCTGTGATCCAGCGTGTCGCGGCGTATCGGATAGTTTTAGACGCGTATATACACGTTTCAGCGTACCGTGCACACGCGCGTTTAGTTCGCGACGCGAGTTTCTCGTTCGGTTTCGATATCGCATTTTGCGAGATATTTTGCTTATATATGGATTTCTTGTATAATTTCCAGGTTCGCAGGCGGGTACGTTAGACACAGCGACGAAAGGGAAGTAGGTGGTCGGCTACGTGTAGCACGCGACCAGGTGAGTAGATTTAACATCTACAGGGGAATCGCCCGCATGGTGTTATGCGTCTGGGCTAGGAATATTAATACCTTTCGCATATTCTAGGTAATATTTAGAGTTGTGCATTCACCCTATTACTTAGATGTAGTTGTACTGTGACTAGTAGCCGTGCGACACTGCACATATTATTGACGATTCATGTTGCACGGCATGGATTGTATGCTACACACACCGTCAATAATTTCAATGTCACACACACAAACCACTTATAGATATTATATTGCTTGGTTAGGGACTTGCGACATCGACTCATATTACTCAGCACATATGACTTTTAGCTACAGGTATACCTTCCTCACATATTCCGCTTATACCCAGGGGTATACTACATCAGTTCTTATAGGTAGATACCTATACCTTATTACACCTGTATGTTACACATATATTATTTATAGTTACATATTTACCTTTACCGATGTTACTTAGCGGTTTCTTCCTTTTATATGCTTACATTTCAGTTATGTCGCACATATTGTATTTATGGATTTGCGCATTCTTATATGGATTTTTCATGATGTTTTCTGGATTTGGGAACCGCGGGAGTTCATGAAATTATGCATTAATTGAAAAACCAGGTTTCCTTGATATGATATTTGCGCATCCACCATGAGTTTTATCGGTTCTAATTTATATATACCCCTACGAGGAGGCGTCGAGGCCGTAGAGGGTACATGGTGGGGCCCGGAGGTACCCCGGGGCAAGAAAGTGTTAGTTATATGTATGCCCTAGAGGCCATTACTGTACATTGGATGTATATTGTAGTGGATGCTGGGACATATATAGGAAGGACTTTCTTGCTCGACACGATAGTACGCTATCTGGTTTCTCTTTATCTTAACATGTATACTTTCTGTCTCTCTGATTACATGTTGATAAAGCCCTTAGGATGTGTACTCGACTTCCAGGACTATGATGGAGATCATACTAGTGAGGCCTGGGTAGTCAATGAGTACATCCTTCATTGTTCCTAGTCGTGGGAATATCGAGACGGGGCATCGATATTCCAGATTAGACTAGCACATATCTTCTCGACCCATGCGATGGGCGATGGATGATCCCATATCCATTGGTGTTTGACATCGAAGATGGTATGCGGGTGCTCATCGGAGACTGGGTACACTGAACGGACTCGCCGAGAACTCCCAGATGGTATTATACCTCACGTCAGATGGCAGTTCTCTGGTGACACTGGTACAGCTTAGTCTGTTGACCCGAGATCGTCATAGAGTCTTGTGTGTCTCCCACTGTGCTTTGATTTCCACCCTACCACGGCTCTACTGAGTCGTGCAAACAGGTGGTTTTTGGGTACAGTCCCGATTCATATGGAGGCAATGAGCGATAGGAGGGGATTCGTCTCTCCCGGTATTGGGGGTTGATGTTGTGCTATGCTCGACTGGCCATAACAGGAAATCCCTGGCCAGGGTTGCTGTGATATACTGGTAAGAGTTATCAGTAGTTTCACAAATGTTATGGACCTCAAGTCGGCATGACTTATCAAGCTATTGGGGTCTGACGTTTACCACCCCTAGGCGAGATATGTGACATATCAGACGAACAGACCGGACTGTACGTTAAGTGTTACTGGTTGGATTCACAGGAGTGTGAGCGGGCTTGCTCGTCGATCTTCTGATCGCTCAATACCCGGGTGGCCGTTACGTTTAGCAGACCGCTTGCGGCTTGTGGGTGCTTGATATGATCATCATCCGCTACCGGCGTATTGACGAGTCTTTAGAGTCCTACACAGAGGTTTCCTGGCTCAAGCGAAACGAAATAGGAGCGCATATGAGATATGTGCGGGACCGAGAATAATGCATGTATGTGATACCGTATTTCATTCTCGCGATGAATGTGTCGAATGGTTGTATGCGATATAACCTAGTTATCGAATCAAGGATTGATTCGATAAGCCGATAGATTGGATACTAGCCGGTTATATGCGACATGACCGGATCATTAAATCAAGTGTTGATTTAATGATTTAATGTATAATTATATATTTGATATATTATTTTGCATTAACTAGTATTGGTTCACTTTAAATGGATTTACTCACTTGGTTTGTGCACATTGCATATGTGATATATTTTGTGCACATGATTGTATCATGTTTGATGATATATGCAAGCTAGGGTTAGTGTAAAGAATTAGACCATGGTTTAGATTATGATTAGGGTTTTCTTTTTCCTTATTTATTTATTTATTTAGGTTGGAAAAAGATGAGAAAAGAATGGTTGCTAATTTTGTTTGCTAGTTGAAGATTCTTGAAGCTTTGAATTAGTCCACCATTCTTGTCTCATCCTTAACCCTAACCATTCAAGTTAACCATGGTCCATTCTCTACAACTAGCCAAGGGTTAGTAAATGATAAGTATTGATTTATTTTATCATTTACTTAATACTTATGATATTCTTTTCTTCATCTTCTTCTTCTTCCTCCATGAGAAGAAAGCTTGCTACATCAATGGTGATTGATGAAAAAGTGTGTGAAATCCAAATCTAAAGTCTACCCACTTCTTATTTCTTCATCCTCTACCTCTTGCCAAGTAGTATAGGGTGTTTACTTCACAAGTTTTTCAAAGCTTAGTGAAGTTGGAGCTTGTTCTTGCGATGCTTCGACGTAGATCATCTTCGGCATCGAACCGACGATCAAGCCCGCCTATTCTTCGTTGAAGCCGACGCTAGAGCCCAAGATACGATTTGGACAGCGAGGGGGCTTCATCACGGAGCCTAGGAGGTGGTGGACCGGATCTACAAAGGTTGTAGCCCCTTCCCTATTCCTATATTTCCGTTTACTTGCTTGCTTTGCCTAAATATCTAGTTAACGATCCGTTCTAGGTTTTCTCGGTACCGTAATTTTTAGAAATTTGCGTGTTTGATCACTTGTGAGACTTCATTAGAGTGCCTAGGAACCCTACAGTGGTATCAGAGCCTAGCTAGAGCCTTAGGCGAAGTCCCGACGGAATCAGAAGTCCGATCGACCCAAAACCCCGACTAAGAATATGCTCTCTGTACATTTTCTAATTTCGAGGATTTTTCCACATTAAAAATATCCAGAAAAATCAGCAGGCTAATTTAAGAATTACTGTGAATTTCGATGGAGTAATTCCATCAAAGAGCCGCGGATCCGCGGCACGAGCATGGCTCGTGCGGCGGATCCGCCGCCATTTTGTCGTTTTGTGCATCCACTGTTACACAGTAATTCTTAGTTATCTGTGCTGGATTTCCTGGGGATTTTAATAATTTTTTCCAGAGTTGCATTTTCTGGGTTGTATTGGGGACTCGGTGTATTCGATGGGACTTTCTAATTTTTGTCGGTGTGCTTTTCTGGGTATTCTTAGAATATGTTAAAAGGTTCGACCGGATATAAATACCCATTTTTTCCCCTGCCGGGAAATTTCCAATTGTTGGACTTTTCCGTAGTTTAACGACGTTCTAAGTAGTGCAAGTAACTCGATGGACCCTCTAGAAGACAACAAACCTTAACTCGATTATGTGACCGTCTTGAACTGCCCTTTGAACCTTCGGGTTTGGGGCAGTATGGCGTGCCACATGTGAGGCGTTGGCTTGACCCTTCTACGGCTGGACCGTTGGTACTGAGGCACGAACTGAATGTTGTTAGACTTATTTCATGTGTTGAGCTGTATCGGGAAAACTTGGGTGTTCGATTGTTCGATCGAAAAGTTTAGCATTTTCTATTTATCCGGAATGTGATACAATAATTGGAATTCACAAATTGTTATGAGATAACGGAATGAATATTGTAAACGTAGCAGTTTAGTCTCACTTGATCGGTTGCCACGGAGTTTTGATGTGATCAAAAGTCCGTCGCAATCACGTAGCGTACGCGGATACTCGCCGGGTAAACTTAATAGACAACCTCACCCCATAGCCCCGACCAAGTGACTGTAGGAGAACCCCGTCGCCGAAAGCATCCGTTCGGGTGCTCCCGGTAGCGGTGTTCCGCCTTGGTGCACTTCGTCGACGGCGTCGGGGGTGCGGCCGCCTACTAAAGTTTGCGACGAGCATCGATCAGAATGTCGGGAATCCTGTTGAATTGCCCGACTTGATATTGAAAAGAGTTTTCGATAATGAGACTAAAATGCGGGGTTTATAATTGTTAGGCATGCGATGTCTAAGTAATTCATTTGGTCAGGCATGCGATGTCTGAGGAGGTTGCGGATTCCAACTGTTGTAGTTTTACATTTTCTTTTCTGTGACCGTAAGTGTAATATGTGATATCGCCAGTTTCGTTGCTATATGTCAACGACAATTGGGATGCGCATATTTACTTACGTTGATGACATGTGATGTTATGTGTTGCTGGATATGTTATATTGGATCGTCGTGTTTGAATAGCCGGGGGGTTTTATGTGAGATGAGTGTTTTTCATTTTCATTCATGTAAAAACTTGTATGTAATATTCTTTTATTGGGGCACTTCCAGGTTGCGGAAGTTGTCACCGTTGATGTATATTATTTACTTTTCTGCACTAGGATAGACCCAAGGAGGGGAGCACAAGTAACCGGGTTCTGGGGTCCAGTGGGAGACCAACTCGAGGAGTCGAGTCCGGGTCTCCTAACCCTAGAATTGGTAGGGTTGCTTGCCGCTCTCGTAGGGGTCTAGGGGTGTGGGCTTGGCTATTCATCACGACCGTGGAATCCGTGTTTTGTACTGGCTCGTATTGAAAACACGGACGTCCTAGTATATCCAATATTTCATATGTTTCTTCTGCTGTGATTTATCTGTGATCATGTGATGTTCTGTGACAGGTATTATATATAGTATATATGATATATTATATAGACGTTGCTTATGTTTTACACCCGCGCTAGCCCTGCCTCGCTCTGGCGTTAGTTACCTAACCTAACGGTGCAGACGGGACATCGAGGCGAATGCGGATGGCATAAGCGTACGTTATATTTATCTGTGATGGTTAGGTGGACTTAAATGATGGGATATTCATTAATGAGATTAATGAAAGAAAATAAACCTAATTGATGTTGTGGAATCGAATTTCAAAATAAAACAGGTAGCTACAGTTCTTGCTTTGCATCGCGGTGTTCATTTTAGAACATCCTGCACCTTATTCGATAGGGAAAGGACCGAGATCCCTTCACCGGGAGTGACTCCTTTAGCAATAACTGGCAGATGCTACAACACTCGGTTTGTCTTTGATCGCTTCTATAGTTTCCGCTTTGCACAGTGATATATATGATATATCCCGCACCTCATTCGACGAGGAAAGGGCCGATGATCCCTTCACCGGGAGTGACCCCTTTAGCAAAACTAGAAAAGCCTCGAAAACATTCCATTTAAAACCATTTGATTCCGCAACGAGATCAAGTTCAAAGCGTTAAAGGTTTTCACAAAAACCATTCGCAACCCTCCGTCATTTTAGGAAGTAGAGTACTTAGTATTCGTGCTGTGTTTGTTGACCATAGTCAAGGCACAGTGTACGGTAGCTAAGTGATGTCTTCCTACACAGCATATGATGCGATTAGTTAGGACAGTCATGTGGCTTTGTTGACCTTAGCCAAGGGTCATGTGGGTGGGTCTAATTAATCACGAAATGATGGGTAGAACTTGACTAGTACCTATGATTTGTTGACCTTAGACAAGGTCATAGGTGCTAGGGGTAAAAACCATTGTCGGGAGTTTCAAGTGTTGAAACTTGCAATGAGATTGCATACCTTCTATATGATAGTTGGATCCCGACACCCACTGCGAGTAATTGTTACTCCTGGGAGAGTTTTGCACTTTGCAATTAGCCGATCAAGTAGGTGTCTAGAAAGGTGTCAACGGGGTTACGCCTCTGGGAAAACGAGGTTTACAGTAATTAGGTCCGTGCGAAAGCACGGGGAACCTCCCTCAAAGTACCGACACTGGCCTGGCTGAAAGATTGGCGAACTTGTAGAGTGTAATTAATCCCGGCTAGTCTTTCCTTTTAGGGTTTGAAGGAAGATTTGATAAAAACAGTGGGAGCCATCCTGATTAGATAAAATATATAACCAATCTGATCTTGCAAGAGCGCACACAGAGTGTTTTCTTCTCTCTCTCTCCTGGTAGCGACCATATCATGCCTTAATCAAGATAATAAAATGGATGTATTGACCGAACCCGCTTGTTATTCTGAGCTGGGGAACGTTGGTCCCGCTCCAACTTATAATTGTTATAAGACAGAGCAGGAAATAGGGAATACCAGAATTCCCAAGCCGCCCAAACGAAGAAAGTGCATATGATGCATCTCCTTTGGGTGTGTTCATTACAAAGAACTGTTTCTCAGTATCCTCTGCATCCAGGGTATATGATACCGGATCAGGATCCCAGATATGTAATCTGTTACATAGGGCTACAAAAAGGTAGAAAAACTGAGAACGGGTGATAAGTTTCATTAGACAGAAACCGGGGCAAGTGTTGCAGCCAAGTCTGTTGGTCACTGTCACCCTGTATTACGAATACATTGATTCTGAACAAATGCTATTAGATACCGAACCTGATATACAAAATCATATCAGTCTGTTTATTAATAAAGAAATGATATAATTTTGTATTATTGGATAATGTTTTGAACATTTCCTATATCAAAAGTTGATCGGTTCAGGCACGTTATCTAAAAGCAATGACGTTCTAAATCAAACTACAGTTCCTTGTATACAGAACACACACAAGAGGAAGAGTTCAGAAATGAACGATTCGTTCTTGAGGCATTGTAGACTAGGTCATATCAATGCGACCCGACTAGCTGAAGTTACATTTTAGATGCATATTTAAATCAGTTTGAATTTACATCTTGTGAAACTTGCCAGTCATGTCACAAAGATTAGAGACCTTAGCCCTGTTTATTGGAAACAGAGAAAGAGTTAATGAACTCTTGTGACTGATACATGATGATGTATGTAAGGTCTCCTGTCTACACATACCAGGAATGGTTCTTTATACTTCATTATATTCTCTGATAATCTCTCAAGATTCAGTCATATGTTCCTGTTGAAACATAAGTCCGAACCTTTTGAGGTATTCACAGAATACAAGTTGAAAGTAGAGAACCAAAATACGGGTATAAGTATTATGTCCTATGATGAGATCAGGGAGGAGAATACTTGTGCATGGAATCCTTGGACCATTCTAAAGGAGAATGAGATTCTCTCTCAGCATTACTCCTCCGTATACACCATAGCACAACGGTGTATCGGGGCGGAGCAATCACACAATATTAGATATCGTGGGCTCTATGATGAGTATTACTGAGTTACCTGTTTCCTTTTGGGAGTTATGCGCTTGAGAAGCTGCATACCTATTGAATTAGGCTTGAATCAAATCACTGCCTACCACTCCATATGAGATATGGTATGGGAAGAACCCATCTCTTAAGCGAGTTAAGATTTGGGGTTGTCCAGCCTATGTTTAAAGCAAAATCCGGACAAGATCGAGGCAGGATCAGTTCTGTAGAACTGGAAAGGTTCCAGCTATACGAAACTGCAGTTGATGATTTGACAGAACCATAAGATTCTATAGTTCCCGACGAACCTCAGCCTCTCCGCCGATCTAGTAGGGTTCCTCATCCGCCTGAGAGATACCTCGGTTTCTCGATGACAGTGGAAGCAAGGATTGCATCATGAGATGATGACCCAACTAGTTTCGAGCAGGCCATCGAGAGTAGGGACTCTGTAAGAATGGCTGGATGCTTAGCGATCTGAGATGGAATCCATGTACACCAGCAAATTATGGACTTTAGCTGCTATATCTGAAGGGTTAAATCCCCATCAGAAGCAAGTATATCTTGAGAAGATTACTTGGTGTAGATGGAAAAGTTGAGACTTTCAAAGCTAGACTTGTTAAAGGTTTTCGTCATCGACCAGGCGTGGATAATGATGAAACCTTTTTCCAGTAGCTATGCTTAAGTCTGTCCAGATCCTACTTACCACGGCTACATACCATGACTACGATATCTGGCGGTTGGGTGCCATGACTGCTTTTCTAAATACTGATTTAGAAGAGAACGTCTATAAGAACACAGCCAGAGGTCTTCGTAAACAGTGGGAGCAGCGGAAAAGTGTGCAAGTTGCTTTACATAATGAAGCAGGCATCGCGGAGTTGGAACGTCTGTTTTGATGTGATAGTCAAAGTGTTTGACTTCATCAAAATGGTAGACGAACTTTGTATATACAAAAGGGTAGTAGAGAGTAAGGTGGTCATCTTCGTATTGTACGTAGACAACATACTCTTGATAGGAAAAGAGTTTCCTATACTACGATCGATCAATCTCCTATTATCACAAGGATTCTCCCAATAGGATAAAGATGATACCTCCTAAATCCTGAGATTTGGACCTATGAGATAGATCTAAAGGGATATTAGGGTTCTCACTAGGTATAGTGAGATTGTATCAATCGATCCTGGGGAGAATCACTGGAAGTGTTCCAGGCTGATAAAGACGACTGAATGTCAGTCACAGGCACTGTCTTTACCCTCAGTAAAGGGACGGTATGTTGGAAGAGTTCCAAGCTAGATACCGGGGCAAACTAGATGATAAAGGCTGGTAACATCGCTATTGAAGATACTACCAAAGAGGAAGTTTGGGTGTATATTGGTTCATAAGATGAACTAGGTTCCTGCCATTGTATGACAATGGAAGTGTAGCTTTGGCCCTGGAACCCTGGTCCCATCAGTGACCCAGACAAATTCTGAGGCAGCATCACCTGATCATGGAGATAGTTGATCTCCAGGGTGATCGAGGTTAGGAGAGAAGACTCAGAGGACAACACGGCGGATCCACTCACGAAGGCCTTTTTCCCAAAGAGAGACTTTTAGGGGATGGTTGAGTATGTGATACTGCAACCACTGCTACAGATGGCCCTAGTGCAAGTGGGAGATTGTTAGTTATATGTATGCCCTAGAGTCCATTACTGTACATTGGATGTATATTGTAGTGGATGCTGGGACATATATAGGAAGGACTTTCTTGCTCGACACGATAGTACGCTATCTGGTTGCTCTTTATCTTAACATGTATACTTTCTGTCTCTCTGATTACATGTTAATAAAGCCCTTAGGATGTGTACTCGACTTCCAGGACTATGATGCAGATCATACTAGTGGGGCCTGGGTAGTCAATGAGTACATCCTTCATTGTTCCTAGTCGTGGGAATATCGAGACGGGGCATCGATATTCCAGATTAGACTAGCGCATATCTTCTCGACCCATGCGATGGGCGATGGATGATCCCATATCCATTGGTGTTTGACATCGAAGATGGTATGCGGGTGCCCAGTGGAGACTGGGTACACTGAACGGACTCGCCGAGAACTCCCAGATGGTATTATACCTCACGTCAGATGGCAGTTCTCTGGTGACACTGGTACAGCTTAGTCTGTTGACCCGAGATCGTCATAGAGTCTTGTGTGTCTCCCACTGTGCTTTAATTTCCACCCTACCACGGCTCTACTGAGTCGTGCAAACAGGTGGTTTTTGGGTACAGTCCCGATTCATATGGAGGCAATGAGCGATAGGAAGGGATTCGTCTGTCCCGGTATTGGGGGTTGATGTTGTGCTATGCTCGACTGGCCATAACAGGAAATCCCTGGCCAGGGTTGCTGTGATATACTGGTAAGAGTTATCAGTAGTTTCACGAATGTTATGGACCTCAAGTCGGCATGACTTATCAAGCTATTGGGGTCTGACGTTTACCACCCCTAGGCGAGATATGCGACATATCAGACGAACAGACCGGACTGTACGTTAAGTGTTACTGGTTGGATTCACAGGAGTGTGAGCGGGCTTGCTCGTCGATCTTCTGATCGCTCAATACCCGGGTGGCCGTTACGTTTAGCAGACCGCTTGCGGCTTGTGGGTGCTTGATATGATCATCATCCGCTACCGGCGTATTGACGAGTCTTTAGAGTCCTACACAGAGGTTTCCTGGCTCAAGCGAAACGAAATTGGAGCGCATATGAGATATGTGCGGGACCGAGAATAATGCATGTATGTGATACCGTATTTCATTCTCGCGATGAATGTGTCGAATGGTTGTATGCGATATAACCTAGTTATCGAATCAAGGATTGATTCGATAAGCCGATACATTGGATACTAGCCGGTTATATGCGACATGACCGGATCATTAAATCAAGTGTTGATTTAATGATTTAATGTATAATTATATATTTGATATATTATTTTGCATTAACTAGTATTGGTTCACTTTAAATGGATTTACTCACTTGGTTTGTGCACATTGCATATGTGATATATTTTGTGCACATGATTGTATCATGTTTGATGATACATGAAAGCTAGGGTTAGTGTAAAGAATTAGACCATGGTTAAGATTATGATTAGGGTTTTCTTTTTCCTTATTTATTTATTTATTTAGGTTGGAAAAAGATGAGAAAAGAATGGTTGCTAATTTTGTTTGCTAGTTGAAGATTCTTGAAGCTTTGAATTAGTCCACCATTCTTGTCTCATCCTTAACCCTAATCATTCAAGTTAACCATGGTCCATTCTCTACAACTAACCAAGGGTTAGTAAATGATAAGTATTGATTTATTTTATCATTTACTTAATACTTATGATATTCTTTTCTTCATCTTCTTCTTCTTCCTCCATGAGAAGAAAGCTTGCTACATCAATGGCGATTGATGAAAAAGTGTGTGAAATCCAAATCTAAAGTCTACCCACTTCCTATTTCTTCATCCTCTACCTCTTGCCAAGTAGTATAGGGTGTTTACTTCACAAGTTTTTCAAAGCTTAGTGAAGTTGGAGCTTGTTCTTGCGATGCTTCGACGTAGATCATCTTCGGCATCGAACCGACGATCAAGCCCGCCTATTCTTCGTTGAAGCCGACGCTAGAGCCCAAGATACGATTTGGAAAGCGAGGGGGCTTCATCACGGAGCCTAGGAGGCGGTGGACCGGATCTACAAAGGTTGTAGCCCCTTCCCTATTCCTATATTTCCGTTTACTTGCTTGCTTTGCCTAAATATCTAGTTAACGATCCGTTCTAGGTTTTCTCGGCACCGTAATTTTTAGAAATTTGCGTGTTTGATCACTTGTGAGACTTCATTAGAGTGCCTAGGAACCCTACAGAAAGGGATGTCAATGTACCACGCCGATGAGCCCGGCAGGGGAACCATACCATCCCGTGACAGTACCAATGACTCGACGGTAATCATGGGGATACCGTTGGGAGTCATGTACGTATTGATACGTGAAAAGACGAGGGTCAAAGCTAGGCACTCGTGGTTTTCGGATAGCGTGTGATACATACCTATCAGGATGCTAGTCTTGGTGACGGCATCTGATAGATCAGTATTTCTGTGTCGATGCTTGGCACATTGGTTTTCATGATATTTCTAATTACTTGTGTATATATAACGATGGGTTAGGATGCTGTTATATATACCCTTACACCAATATTAGTGGAGTGGGACGCTAATATATGTGTATTGACCTCATCATTTTTATTTATGCAAATATATTTAGGATGTTAGAATGTTACTTGAGATCTGACATTTGGGATATAGGTGATTCATTTGAGATTGGATATTGGATATATATACGAGACTCACTTGATTCTGTACTTTCGGGATATAGGAGATTTATTCGATATTGTATATTGAGGAGATGCGAGACGTATATGATATGAGAGTCAATTGGGGGCTGATTTAAGGAATTGGGATTTTGAGAGTCTTGATGGATTGTGGTCCTACCACGATATCAGGATTCCGTGGAAATGACATATTTCACTCCATACCTCACATTTATCTGTTTTTGCACTGTTTCATGTATGAGTAGTACCTGTTAGTGTACCCTTCATGATTGTTGCATATTTACATTTTCATATCCTTATTGCATGATTATTGCATACTGATTGTCATATCAATATTGCTTCATATATTTATTGTACCTGCTAGTGTACTTTCCACTATTCTGCATTTATATGACCTGTTATTACTGTTAATTGCATATCGTAGATTCATGTTGTACGTACATACCTGCGATTACCTGCATATGTTATCTACTATTCACGAGTTGGCAAATCACCCCCGTTGTGCCACAGTTGTTTTGCAGGATGTTTCCCCAGAGTAGTCGAGGCAGGCTATTCATCTATCATCTTTTGCTACATATACCGCATCGGCTCACAGTGTGTTATTTTGCTTAGGTGGGTTTTGGTGGTTATCTGTATTTTGTATTGTATATTGATGTATCCTTGTACTCTCCATCTATTGTTATTTTGTTGACTTAGAGACTTGGTGAGGACGATATTGTATATTATTTGTGGATTTGTTGTCTTTTATACAGTTTCGTTTCTATTGTCTTTATTTTTTCGCTACGACGTCGTATATTTGTTGTGATTGTTGTTTTCCGCCTTTGGGCGTGTATTTGCTCCCGTTTGGGGATGCTTCATTTATATTTATGTTGTACCTATTTTAGGGGTTAGTTTTTACAAAAAGGGGGTGCTGCCAAAATTTTAAAGAAAGAAAATTGGACTTTTAAAGAATTTGGGTTGTGATTTCAAATGTTTCAAATCTGCTATTATATTTTCTTGTCTTTTTTTAATGGTTTAGATTTCTGGGTTTTGGCTTTCTTTTACTGCGTTACGTCTTTAGGTGTTGCGTAGTATTAGGGCCGTCACGTGCCAATTTCGGGTCGTGACAAAGTTGGTATCAGAGTGCTAGGTTTTACCTTTCGGAGTGTAGGATGACCTTGGTATGATGGAGTAGGTAGCTTAAGCAGAGTAACGTAGTGTGTGTATGTCTGCAGCATACCCACGATGCGGTACATCACCTTAAGTGACCTAAGTACAAATTGCTTGGAATTCCTTCCTTGATGATTCATATCCTTGTGATTCGATTTCCGTGTTCTTATTGAATCTTATCTCTATTTATAGCCTTGCCGCCGATGACTATGGGGACTCAGAGTGATGCAGCGAGGGCCGAGGTCAGAGTTGGTTCGGGTGAGACGAGCACTGACCAGGATGGCACTCCAGTTGCACAGGTGCAGACGGATCAGCCTTCGACAGATCAGCTCGCTAGGCTTGTGGTCGAGATGCAGGACTTGCGCCAGACGATGAGTTCATTTGTTGAGACCGTTCGAGCGCTACGACAGGAGGTTGTCACCCCTGTTACTCAGTTGTTCCTTGGGATCAGCATGCAGTAGTAGTCAGTCACCTACATAGCACCAGTGGATGCAGCTCCAGTTGACGAGGCACATATTCCAGAGACTCGGAGGGTTCCAGGACAGAGGAGGACTCGTACGAGTGTACTGGCCCAGAGACAGAGGTTTATTCATCGAGACAGATTTCGTGGCCGTCGTGGGAGTAGTAGAGGCTTAGAACGAGGACAGTCGTTCAGCTCTCATCCCCAGAAGGGTCAGCAGTCACCACTTGGATGTTTTCGATGCGGAAGCCTTCAGCACTTCGTCAGACATTGTTCCTTAGCACTTTGTCAAGGACATATTCAGAGAGGTCATAGACGTGGAAGGTTCGCTCATAGGGGTCAGTCTAGTAGAGGAGGAGTTCAGTCTATTGCGGGTAGGGGGCAGACATAGGAGTTTGCTTCTACTCATCGGGACGCACGGGAATCCAATGCAGAGTTTTCAGGTATCCTTAATTCATATGTTCTTTTGATATATCTCTTTGTTTTCCACACTTGTGCCGTGGTTGGGACGAGAGTCGTGTTGGGTAGATTAGCCGTTTGTTGTATTAACTTCTGTCAGCGATTCTTTTGTTGCGCGACACGTATTTCAGTTGTGTGCCAATCGGATAGGAGATAGAGATTCGTCCGTCGTTTTGGTCCTTCTAGAGATGTTGGGTTTGACGTTCTCCTGGGCACGGACTGGTTAGCTACGTGCTAGGCGTCTGTGGACTACCGTGAGGAAACAGTCAGGTTTTGTTTTTCCCGGCGAGTCAGTTCTTGTTGTGCAGGTGGACAGTGGTGCCACCTCTCATAGCTTGAATTCAGCTTGTTTCGCTAGTCGGCTTTTGAGGAGATATCGTGGATTCTTGACGTTCATTCGTGATACCGTAGCCATAGTTGGTTTGTTGGACCATGTTCCTTTCGTGCGAGAGTCTTCCGACGTTGTTCCATATGAGCCGGCGAAGCGTAGGGAGCTTAAGGATCAGCTGCAGAGTTGTTGTGGGGGGGATTTTCGTGTGTCTGAGTGTTTTGCATTATGGAGCTCATATTTCTGTTCGTCAAGGAGAAAGACGGCAGTTGAGGTTGTGTATCGACGGACCGTCAATTGAACCGGCTTACGGTGCGGATAGGTATCCTTTACCTCGCATTGATAATTTCTTCGATCAGCTCGAGAGTTCGAGACATTTTCTAAGTTTGTTCGGGATCAGGTCATCATTGTTGCGGGATCGGAGTGATGACATTCCGAAGACTTCCTTGTGCGTGCTACGGGCTTTGTGTGTCTTGGTGTGTCATTGGACTCACCAGTGCCTTAGCAGCATTCGTAGATATGATGAACCAGATTTCCTCAGGCCGCTCCGCGACCAGTTATTGTTGTGTGATTTACGGCATTCTGGTATAATTAATGTGTCTTGAGGAACAGAAACAACACTTGAGGATTTATTATGCAGATACTGGGAGAGCCCCAGTGGTTTGTTAGATTCTCGGAGTGTTCCTTCAGGCTTGTTTGTGTTGACTCCTAGGTCTTGTAGTCACGGGAGACGGTTTCGTATGGTTCCGAGGAAGATCGTGGCCGTACAGCTTGGGTCCAGACTTGTGTGCAGGGCAGAGGTGTAGGGTTCCTAGGCACACTAGTGAAGGTTCATAAAGCATCAAACATGCCCAAATAAAATTTTACATGTGCCGAACAACCCAAAGACGGGATCTTTGCTAGATTATTAGGGTTTAGCATGCAAGATGATATCTTTATAGCTAAGTGTGAGGGATTACAACCTTCGTAGTCCGCTCCTTCGCTTCACAAGCTCTGAGTAGAAGTCCCTTCGCCGCGATCCACGATCTCCCGGACTCAAGAGAGGCTCCACGACTCGAACGATCCATGCTAGCTTGAAGTGTTCCGATTCTCCGATGATCTACTCGAAGTTGCTATAACCCAAGCTTTCTCACTCTAAAGAGATGAACACCCTAATCTAATGGGCTAGATTAGATGAGGATGATGGAGTAGTATTTATGCTATCTTTTTAATTCACTTTCTCACAATAAATCATCACATAAGGAATTTCTAGTGAGCTCCCTCTTTTAAAAACCAAAGAGAGAAGAAGATGATAATGAAAAGAATAATCCTTTTGTGATGAATAGAAGATAAATGTATATGATTGATTATATAACCATGGTCAAGGATGATAGGATAAAACTTGTAGAGAATAAACTAGAGTTAGGGTTTGGTTAGGTTAAGGATAAGTATCAACCATAATATCTTAACGAAGACAAAATAGAATCCTTCTAGAATGAACTTGAAAGAGCTAACCCTAATCAAACCCTAATCTCTTTTTATCATCCTTAAACATGTTTTATAATAAATCATATCATGTCACAATAATATATATCACATATATATTATATATTTGCAACAAAAGAAAATAATACAATTAACATATATCGCATATATATCAATGTATTAATCCGGTGAGAAAATGAAATAATAAAGCGAGCCAATATTAGATAATGTAATACAATATATCATATATATCATTATACATTAAATCATCAAATCAACACTTGATCTAATGATCCGGCTATATCGAATATAACCGACTAATATGTCATGTATCGATTCATCGAATCAACACTTGATCCGATGTCCCGATTCTAAATATCGCGAGAATATAATACGGTATCTCATATCGCATTATCCTCGGTCCTGCACATATCACATATGTGCCTCTACTCCATTTTTCCTGAGCGAAGAAAGCTCTGTGTAGGACTCTAAAGAATCGTCAATACGCCGGTAGCAGGTGATGATCATATCAAACACCCACAAGCTGCAAGCGGTCAGCTAAACGTAACAGCCACCCAGGTATTGAGCGATCAGAAGATCAACAAACTAGCCTGTCCGTTCTCCTGTGAATCCAATCAGTAACACTCCCGTACAGTCCGGTCTGTTCGTCTGATATGTCGCATATCAAGTCTAGGGGTGGTATACGTCAGACTCCAGTAACCGATAAGTCGTGTCGATGTGAGGCTCATAACAGGTCGAGAAACTACTGGTAACACTTACCAGTATATCTCTATATCAGCCCTGGCCAGGGACTTCCAGTTATAGCCAATCGAACACAGCACAACATCAACTCCCTATACCGGGAGAGACGAATCCCCTCCTATCGCTCATTGCCTCCATGTGATTTGGGACTGTACCCAAAAGCCACCGTTTTGCACGCCCTCTTGGACGTGGTAAGGTGGAAATCAAACCACAGTGGGAATCACACAAGACTCTATGACGATCTCGGGTCTACAGACTACCCTGTACCAGTGTCACCGGAGAATTGCCATCTGACGTGTGGTATATCACCAACTGGGAGTTCTCGGCGAGTCCGTCCAGTGTACCCAGTCTCCACTGAGCACCCGTACACCATCCTTGATGTCAAACACCGATGGATATGGGATCATCCATCGCCCATCATATGGGTTAAGATGCGTATACGCTAGTCTACTCTGGTGTATCGATGCCCTGTCTCGATATACCCTCGACTAGGAACATTTATAGGATGTACTCATCGACTACCGTGGCCCCATTAGTATGATCTCATCATAATCCCAGTAGTCGAGTATAGATCCTAAGGGCTTTATCAACATGTGAGAGAAAGACAGTAAACCAATACAAGTCAACATGTTAAGATAATGTGAAACCAAATAGCATACTATCATGACGAGCAAGAAAGTCCTCTCTGTATATATCCAAGCATCCATCATAATATACTTCATATGTACAACAATGGCCTCTAGGGCATATACATAACTAACAATCTCCCACTTGCACTAAGGCCAGCTGCTGTAGTATCTCATACCTAGCATCCCGAATAATCTCTCAAACTGTATCTGGGGAATGGCCTTCGTGAGTGGATCTGCAGTGTTTTCCTTCGTATCTACTCTTCTGACCTCGATCTCCCGGCGATCAACTATCTCCCTGATCAGGTGATACCGCCTCAGAATATGTCTGGATTTTTGATGGGATCTGGGTTCCTTGGCCAAAGCCACAGCCCCATTGTTATCGCAATACAGAGGTATTGTATGTTCAATGGATGGAACCACACCAAGTTCAGTGATGAACTTTTTCATCCAGACAGCCTCTTTGGCAGCATCGTTGGCAGCGATGTATTCAGCCTCCATCGTCGAGTCTGCAACGGTATCCTGTTTGGAACTCTTCCAACATACCGCCCCTCCATTGAGGGTAAAAACAAAACCCGAGTGCGACTTAGAGTCGTCCTTATCACTTTGGAAGCTGGAATCGGTAAAGGACTCCACCCGGAGTTCTCCGTTACCATACACCAAGAACATATCTCTAGTCCTTCGTAAGTACTTGAGAATGTTCTTCACAGCCGTCCAGTGACTCTCTCCAGGATCTGCTTGATACCGACTCACTACACTTAGTGAGTATGCTACATCGGGTCTGGTACATAGCATCGCATACATGATAGAGCCTACTACCGAAGCATAGGGTATCCCTTGCATCAGAGCTCTCTCCAAATCAGTCTTGGGAGACATCTCTTTGGAGAGAGTGAGTCCAGAGATCATGGGTTGGTTCCCACGCTTGGATTCTTCCATACTAAAGCTCTTCAGTATGGTGTCAATGTACCTGGATTGGGACAATCCCAGTATCCGTTTGAATCTATCTCTATAGATCCTAATCCCCAATATGCAGGAGGCATCACCTAGATCTTTCATTGAGAATCTTTGTGATAAGAAGAGCTTGACTGATTGCAGTATAGGAATATCATTTCCTATCAAGAGTATGTCATCCACGTACAATATGAGGAAGACTACCTTACTCTCTGCTATCTTCTTATAGATACAAGGTTCATCTATATTTTTGATGAAGTCAAACTCTTTGACTACAACTTCAAAACAGATGTTCCAACTCCGCGATGCTTGCTTTAACCCATAAATGGATTTAAGCAGTTTGCACACCTTTCCGCTGCTCCTACTATCTACGAAGCCCTCTGGCTGAGTCGTACACGCACTATTCTAAATCACCATTTAGAAAGGCGGTCTTAACATCCATTTGCCAGATTTCGTAGTCATGGTATGCAGCAATGGCAAGTAAGATCCGGATGGACTTAAGCATAGCTACTGGAGAAAAGGTTTCGTCATAGTCCACACCTGGTCGTTGACGAAATCCCTTTGCTACAAGTCTAGCTTTGAAAGTCTCAACTTTTCCATCTACACCAAATTTCCTTTTAAAAATCCACTTGCTCCCAATGGGTTTTACCCCTTCGGGAGCATTTTCCAAAATCCATACTTTATTGGTGTACATGGATTCCATCTCAGATCGCATTGCATCCAGCCATTTCACAGAGTCACCACTCGTGATGGCCTGGTCGAAACTAGTCGGGTCATCATCTTCCATGATGGAATCCTCGCTTCCACCATCAATGAGAAAACCGTAGTATCTCTCAGGCGGATGAGAAACCCTGCTAGATCGGCGGAGAGGCTGGGGTTCGTCGGGTACTACTGAATCCTCTGGTTCCACTAAATCTTCAGTTGTAGTTTGTGTTGCTGGAACCTCTTCCAGCTCTACCTCATCGCCACTAATTTCTTTTGTAAGAAATTTCTTTTCTAAAAAGGTGGCATGTTGAGCAACAAACACCTTTTGTTGTTCACTGTGGTAGAATAGATATCCATACGAATTGCTTGGATATCCTACAAACTTACAAAGAACTGATCGTGCCTCGAGTTTGTCCGGATTTTGCTTTTTAACATAAGCCGGACAACCCCATATCTTAACTCTTTTAAGAGATGGTCTCTTCCCATTCCATATCTTATATGGAGTGGTAGGCACAGATTTAGTTGGAACTCTATTCAATAGGTATATGGCTGTCTCCAGCGCATACCCCCAGAAGGAAATAGGTAACTCAGCTGTACTCATCATAGAGCGCACCTTATCTAATAGGGTGCGATTCCTCCGCTCCGATACACCGTTGTGCTATGGTGTATATGGAGGAGTAAGCTGAGAGAGAATCCCATTCTCTTTTAGATAATCTAGGAACTCATTGCTTAAGTATTCTCCTCCTCGATCAGATCGAAGAACCTTAATACTTTTGCCCGTTTGATTCTCTACTTCGTGCTTATATTCTCTGAATTTCTCAAAGGCTTCAGACTTGTGTTTCATCAGGAATACATATCCGAATCTTGAGAGATCGTCAGTGAATGTAATGAAGTAGGAAGAACCGTTCCTGGCATGCGTAGACACGGGACCGCATACATCACTATGTACCAGTCCTAAGAGTTCGGTAACTCTTTCTCCGTGTCCACTAAATGGAGCTTTGGTCATTTTTCCTTTGAGACATGAATGGCAAGTATCATAAGATGATAATTCGAACGGATTCAAATAACCATCCTTATGTAACTTAGCCAGTCGTGTCGCATTGATATGACCAAGTCTACAATGCCACAAGAAGGATTCGTTCATTTCTGAACTTTTCCTCTTGTGTATGTTTTGTATATTGAGGACTGTATTTTGATTTAGAATGAATATGCCATTATGTAATGAGCTTGATGCAATCAACTTTTGATCTAGGAATATGTTCATAACATTATCCTTTACTACAAAATTATATCCTTCTTTACTTAATAAAGAAACTGATATAATGTTGCACATCATGTTCGGTATATAATTGCACTCATTTAGAATCAGTGTATTACGACTTGGCAATACAAGGTGATATTCGCCAACTGCTTTGGCTGCAATACTTGCACCGTTCCCTACTTGAACGGAATGATCACCTTTTCCCAGTTCTCTACCTTTACGTAGCCCATGTAACAATTTACATATGTGGGATCCTGATCTGGTATCTAATACTCAGGACGTAGGGTGAACTGAGAAACAGTTCTCAATAACTAACACACCTGAAGAAGATGCATCAACATGCATGTTCTTTTGGGCGGCGTGAGAATCCAGATATTCTCCTATTCCCTGTTCAGTCTTATAACTCTTATAAGAAAGAACGGGTCCAACGTTCCCCTGCTCAGTATAATAAGCGGGTTCAGTCAATACATCCATATTATTATCTTGATTATGGCCTGACATGGTCGCTACCTGGAAAGAGAGAGAAGAAAACACTTTAGCGTATGCTCATGCAAGATTAGATTGGTTATTATCTTATCTAATTAGGATGTCTCCCACTGTTTTTATCAAATCTACCTTCAAACCCTAAAAGGTAAGATTAGCCGGGATTAATTACACCCTACAATTTCGTCAATCTTTCAGCCAGATCAGTGTCGGTACTTTGAGGGAGGTTCCCTGTGCTTTCGCACGGACCTAATTAAAGTAAACCTCATTTTTCCAGAGGCGTAACCCCGTTAACACTTTTCTAGACACCTACTTGATCGACTAATTGTCCTGTGTAAAACTCTCCCAGGAGTAACTCTTACTCGCAGTGGGTATCGGGATCCAACTATCTCATAGAATGTATGCAATCTCATTGCAAATTTCAACACTTGAAATTCCCGATAATATTTTGCCCCTAGCAACTTATGACCTTGGCTAAGGTCAACAAATCATAAGTGCTAGTCAAGTTCAACCCGTCATTTCCTGATTGAATTAAACCCACCCGTACGACCTTCGGCTAAGGTCAACAAAGTCGCACGACTACCCTAACTCAATCACATCTCATGTTTTAGCAGATAAATACTAATTAGCTACCGTACACTACGCCTTGCTAAGGTCAACAAACGCAGCACGAATACTAACTAGTCTCTATCTGAAATGATGGAGGGCTACGCAAGTTTTTCAGAAAAACCATGAGCGTAATGAACTTGATATCGTCGTAGAATCATGTGAAATTTTGAAATGGGGTGTTTTTGAGGCTTTCATTAGTTTTCCTAAAGAGGTCACTCCCGGTGAAGGGATCTCGGCTCTTTCCTCATCGAATAAGGTGCAGGACATATCATATGATCTCACTGTGCAAAGCAAAACTCTAAAAGCAATCAAAAGACAAACCGAGTTTTGTAGCATCTGCCAGTTTCGCTAAAGAGGTCACTCCCGGTGAAGGGATCTCGGCTCTTTCCTCATCGAATAAGGTGCAGGGTATATCATATATACCACTATGCAAAGCAAAACTGTAGCTACCATTTTTATAAAGTTTTGATTCTACAACATCTTTTAGGTTTCTTTTCTTTTTATTAATCTCATTAATAAAAAATCACATCAGCTTATGCTTCCTAAGCATCACAGATAAATACGACGTACACTTATGCCATCCGCATTCGCCTCGATGTCCCCTCGTGCACCGTTAGGTTAGGTAACTAACGACAGAGCAGGGCAGGGCTAGTGCGGGTGTAAAACATAAGTAACGTCTATATAATATATCATATATACTATATACTGTATCCATCACAACATATCAAATGATCACATCATAGATATCGCAGCAGAAACATAGATATAATGTGGGATATACTAGGACGTCCGTATTTAGTATTTAGCCAACAATAGAAAATACGGATTCCACAGTCGCGATGAATAGCCAAGCCCACACCCTGGACCCCTACGAGAGCGGCAAGAGACCCTACCAATTCTGGAGTTTAGGAGACCCGGTCTCGACTCCTCGAGATGGCCTCCCACTGAACCCCAGAACCCAGTCACCTGTGCTCCCCTCCTTGGGTCCATCCTAATGCGGAAAAGTAAATAATATACAACACTGGTGGCATCAACCTCAACCTGAAAGTGCCCCAAATAAAAGAATATTACATTACAATTGAATTTGCATGAATGAAAATATAAAACTCTCATCTCACATAAAACCCCCGGCTATTCAATCGCGACAATCCTGCACATCATATCTCAGCAACACATAATATCACATATCATCAACGTAAGTAAGTATACATACACCGATCGTCGCCGATGTATAGCAACGAAGACCGGCAATACAACTACATACTACACTTACGGTCACAGAAAAGAAAGTGTAAAACTACAATATTTGGAATCCACAATCACTTTAGACATCGTAAATCCGAAATATCACATACTCCGCATTTCATGCCTAACTCTATGAATTCCACATATTGTATCACATTCCATATTTTGAAAAATTTCCAGAGATGGGGTTAAATTTGTCGGTTCGGGTTCGATCGGAGTTTTAACTTCGTAAACACATCGCTTAATGCTCTAGCTAGGCTCTGATACCACTGTAGGGTTCCTAGGCACACTAGTGAAGGTTCATAAAGCATCAAACATGCCCAAATAAAATTTTACATATGCCGAACAACCCAAAGACGGAATCTTTGCTAGATTATTAGGGTTTAGCATGCAAGATGATATCTTTATAGCTAAGTGTGAGGGATTACAACCTTTGTAGTCCGCTCCTTCGCTTCACAAGCTCCGAGTAGAAGTCCCTTCGCCGCGATCCACGATCTCCCAGACTCAAGAGAGGCTCCACGACTCGAACGATCCATGCTAGCTTGAAGTGTTCCGATTCTCCGATGATCTACGTCGAAGTTGCTATAACCCAAGCTTTCTCACTCTAAAGAGATGAACACCCTAATCTAATGGGCTAGATTAGATGAGGATGATGGAGTAGTATTTATGCTATCTTTTTAATTCACTTTCTCACAATAAATCATCACATAAGGAATTTCTAGTGAGCTCTCTCTTTTAAAAACCAAAGAGAGAAGAAGATGATAATGAAAAGAATAATCCTTTTGTGATGAATAGAAGATAAATGTATATGATTGATTATATAACCATGGTCAAGGATGATAGGATAAAACTTGTAGAGAATAAACTAGAGTTAGGGTTTGGTTAGGTTAAGGATAAGTATCAGCCATAATATCTTAACCAAGACAAAATAGAATCCTTCTAGAATGAACTTGAAAGAGCTAACCCTAATCAAACCCTAATCCCTTTTTATCATCCTTAAGCATGTTTTATAATAAATCATATCATGTCACAATAATATATATCACATATATATTATATATTTGCAACAAAAGAAAATAATACAATTAACATATATCGCATATATATCAATGTATTAATCCGGTGAGAAAATGAAATAATAAAGCGAGCCAATATTAGATAATGTAATACAATATATCATATATATCATTATACATTAAATCATCAAATCAACACTTGATCTAATGATCCGGCTATATCGAATATAACCGACTAATATATCATGTACCGATTCATCGAATCAACACTTGATCCGATGTCCCGATTCTAAATATCGCGAGAATATAATACGGTATCTCATATCGCATTATCCTCGGTCCTGCACATATCACATATGTGCCTCTACTCCATTTTGCCTGAGCGAAGAAACCTCTGTGTAGGACTCTAAAGAATCGTCAATACGCCGGTAGCAGGTGATGATCATATCAAACACCCACAAGCTGCAAGCGGTCAGCTAAACGTAACAGCCACCCAGGTATTGAGCGATCAGAAGATCAACAAGCTAGCCTATCCGTTCTCCTGTGAATACAATCAGTAACACTCCCGTACAGTCCGGTCTGTTCGTCTGATATGTCGCATATCAAGTCTAGGGGTGGTATACGTCAGACCCCAGTAACCGATAAGTCGTGTCGATGTGAGGCTCATAACAGGTCGAGAAACTACTGGTAACACTTACAAGTATATCTCTATATCAACCCTGGCCAGGGACTTCCAGTTATAGCCAATCGAACACAGCACAACATCAACTCCCTATATCCGGAGAGACAAATCCCCTCCTATCGCTCATTGCCTCCATGTGATTCGGGACTATACCCAAAAGCCACCGTTTTGCACGCCCTCTTGGATGTGGTAAGGTGGAAATCAAACCACAGTGGGAATCACACAAGACTCTATGACGATCTCGGGTCTACAGACTACCCTGTACCAGTGTCACCGGAGAACTGCCATCTGACGTGTGGTATATCACCAACTGGGAGTTCTCGGCGAGTCCGTCCAGTGTACCCAGTCTCCACTGAGCACCTGTACACCTTCCTTGATGTCAAACACCGATGGATATGGGATCATCCATCGCCCGTCATATCGGTCAAGATGCGTATACGCTAGTTTACTCCGGTGTATCGATGCCCTGTCTCGATATACCCTCGACTAGGAACATTTATAGGATATACTCATCGACTGCCGTGGCCCCACTAGTATGATCTCATCATAATCCCAGTAGTCGGGTACAGATCCTAAGGGCTTTATCAACATGTGAGAGAAAGACAGCAAACCAATACAAGTCAACATGTTAAGATAAAGTGAAACCAAATAGCATACTATCATGACGAGCAAGAAAGTCCTCTCTGTATATATCCAAGCATCCATCATAATATACATCATATGTACAACAATGGCCTCTAGGGCATATACATAACTAACAAGAGGTCCGCGGATTTTTGGGCTTAGTAGGTTTTTACCACCGTTTCGTGCAGGATTGCTAGTGTAGTGCTGCACCGTTAACCAAATTGACAGGAAAGGAGATTTCTTATCTTTGAACTGAAGCATGTGTGCGGAGTTTTTCGGCAGTTGAAGATTCGATTAACAACCGCATCAGTTCTTTCTTTGCTTCTGGTTCGGGCGACTTTGTTGTTTAACTGTAATGTTTCTTCAGTGGGGCTCGAGTGTGTACTGAGGTGACACTATAGAGTTATCGCTTTTGCTTCCCTACATTTGAAGGATGCACGAGAAGGATATCCCACTCATGATCTGGAGATAGCCGCGGTGGTTTTGCGTTGGAAATTTGGAGACACTATTTGTTCGAGAGTCATGTCAGATTTTCACGGGCCACCAGAGCTTAATGTACATCTTCCTACAGCGGATTGATTGTTGTGATAGTCCTCTGTAGATTTACAGTTCTTGTGCGATCGTTGAGTACAGCTTAAGTTCGTCTCTACGGAGGGGACAGCTTGCTCATGTCCATGCTCGACCACTTTTCCTTAATCGCTTTCGCGAGACACGGCCTGCCGATGCTCGTTCGTCAGTGATACTTGAGCATACTCGGCTGGGTAATGATTCGGAGTCCTTGATTTGTGACACGGGTGTGCTAAGTTAGGGACGCGTTTATGTACCTGATATTATCGGGTAAAGACGTGAAATCCTAGAGCAAGCACATCAGTCAACTCTCTGTATTCATTCAAGTTCCACCGGCATTGACGTGACTTGTAAGATAGTTACGGGTGGGCAGGGATGTAAAGTGAAGCTTTGGGTTTCGGTTCAAGGTGTCTGTCTTGTTGTGTGTTTGGGTTGAGCATCTGAGACCGGCTGGAGAGTTGCAACTTTAACCGTTCCGAAGAGGGAGTGGGAGCAGATCTCCACGAATTTCGTTATGGTGTCTACCCAGATTTAGTCAGGGTGTGACTTCATTCAGATGCTTGTCGTCCGATTTTGCTCAGTTTGCTCAGTTGTTCTTTGTTAGTTGTGCGTTCGTATTAATTGTTGTCGGCAGTTGGGGATCGTCACTCGCCATTGTCAGGATTCTTCTTCGATAGCTGTTATCAGGAGACACTCTAATTGGAAACCTTTAGGTTTAGGGGTTAAGTCATGTCGATCACCAGTCTTTTGTTTTCTGACTCTACGTAAGTAGGATTTTGGACCCCAGCTAGTCTAGAGACTTCGAAGATGATCCAGTTGATCTAGGTCAGGATGAGAGTAGCCCTGTGCAAACAGAGGTCTTATGCCGACTGTGTTGGTCGTAGACTCGAGTTCGCAAGGACAGATCATGTATTCCTACGGATTTTTCCGATGAATGACGTGTTGAATTTTGGGAAGCTTGTCCCAGGATTTTAGGTCTTTTTGAGATCCTATAAGCGGGTTAGTTTCGTTGCCTTTAATTTGGCACTTCCACCCAGATTATTGAGTATTCTCCTCATATTCCTTGTGTCAATAGTTTGCAATTACCTTCATGACCTTTCTCACATGATTCAGCACCAGACCATTTAGCTTGGACGCGATCTTTCGTTCACCAGCAGCCAATTGTATTAATGGCTCGGCAGGTGGAGAAACGTCGGTCAAGGGTCTTGCCATCTGTGAAGGGTTTTTTTCTTGGACGTAACCGTATAGTGAGGTAATCACTTGGGAGGTTGTGAGCGAGATTTGAAAATTTGTAATTTCTCCTTGAAGGTACGCTTTAGTAAGAATTTTAAATTCGGGGACGAATTTCTTTAAGGGGGGAAGATTGTAACACCTTAGGATGTGTTTAGTGGCTAATTATATTTTAATATATGGTTTGTAATAAAAAGTTTACCAAATTGATTTTCAACTATTTTATCTTATTTAATGAATATTTTATTATAATTTTCCTAGCCTTGCACGCACTTGTGCATGTTAACTAGGGTGCTAATTTGGGGTTTAACCATGATTAGCAATCATGGTGGATTAACCTAATTGCCCTAATCTAGTTTAATAATTATATTAAGTGTTTTAGGTTTTAACTTGTATGGTTGTTTTAAAAATAAAAAAAAAATGGTTTGAATTGTTGACCAAGAGAGAGATATGGGCATGGTGCTACATGGCTCAAGCCATGCCTCATTTAATGAGGGAAGAGAAAGAGAAGGGAGGGGTTTTTGTTGGTTGCTCTCATTTTTCCCTCTTATTTTCTTTTCTCTCATTCTCTCACACTCACACACACACAAAACAAGAGCAGCAGCAGCAGAGGAGCAGCAGCAGCAGAAACATCAGCAGCAAGCAGCATCAGCATCAGCAGCAGGCAACATCAGCAGCAGCAACATGCACCTGCATCACCAGCAGCAGTAGCAACTTAGTTCCACTTCTTCTCCTACTTCCTAAGGTCTATTAGGGTATAATTCTTAAACCCAATTCCTTTTTTCCTAAGCTTGTATGTTGTTTAGCTTCGGTTTGCGATAATAGTTAGCTTTTGTGCTAATTATGGTGATTTGTGTAGGGTTTTGGTTAAGTGATAATTTTATTGGTTAACCCTGCCTATTTAAGTGTTATTATGGTCACCTTAACTGAGATTAACCCCAGATTTCACTAAAATACCATAGGGTTTCCATTTTGTGCAAAATTAGTGTTTTTAAGCGATATTGTAGCTTTCTGTGATCTGCTTTTGATCCGGATCCTTCAGGGAAAAATTTAGGAAACTGGAGCATGCTTACTAGGTTTAGACCACACTACCAGAACACGAACCCTCCATTCCCAAACCAGGCCACAAATTTAAGCATTCTGGCCGCAAATTGCGGCCAGGTAAGGGGCTGGGGTGTTGGGGTTTTTCCTATGGTATTCTGCTGTGTTTTCTAGTATGTTGGCATGTGCAATTTTGTGATATTTTACCTGTAGCAAAATCTGGGATCAAATATCGATTTGCTAGTTCGTTTTAGTTACGCGATACGCGTGATAGGTGAGTGGGTTCTGTGATCCATCGTGTCGCGGCGTATCGGATAGTTTTAGACGCGTATATGCACGTTTCAGCGTACCGTGCACACGCGCGTTTAGTTCGCGACGCGAGTTTCTCGTTTGGTTTCGATATCGCATTTTGCGAGATATTTTGCTTATATATGGATTTCTTGTATAATTTCCAGGTTCGCAGGCGGGTACATCGGACACAGCAACGAAAGGGAAGTAGGTGGTTGGCTACGTGTAGCACGCGACCAGATGAGTAGATTTAACATCTACAGGGGAATCGCCCGCATGGCGTTATGCGTCTGGGCTTGGAATATTAATACCTGTCGCATATTCTAGGTTATATTTAGAGTTGTGCATTCACCCTATTATTTAGATGTAGTTGTACTGTGACTAGTACCCGTAGGAGACTGCAAATATTATTGACGATTCATGTTGCACGAGCACGGATTGTATGCTACACACACCGTCAATAATTTCCATGTCACACACACAAACCACTTATAGATATTATATTGCTTGGTTAGGGATTTGCGACATCGACTCATATTACTCAGCACATATGACTTTTAGCTACAGGTATACCTTGCTCACATATTCCACTTATACCCAGGGGGTATACTACATCAGTTCTTATAGGTAGATACCTATACCTTGTTACACCTGTATGTTACACATATATCAGTTACAGTTACATATTTACCTTTACCGATGTTACATAGCGGTTTCTTCCTTTTATATGCTTACATTTCAGTTATGTCGCACATGTAGTATTTATGGATTTGCGCATTCTTATATGGATTTTTCATGATATTTTCTGGATTTGGGAACCGCGGGAGTTCATGAAATTATGCATTAATTGAAAAACCCGGTTTCCTTGATATTATATTTGCGCATACACCATGAGTTTTATCGGTTCTAATTTATATATACCCCTACGAGGAGGCGTCGAGGCCGTAGAGGGTACATGGTGGGGCCCGGAGGTACCCCGGGGCAAGAAAGGGATGTCGATGTACCACGCCGATGAGCCCGGCAGGGGAACCATACCATCCGGTGACAGTACCAATGACTAGGCGGTAATCATGGGGATACCGTTGGGAGTCATGTACGTATTGATACGTGAAAAGATGAGGGTCAGAGCTAGGCACTCGTGCTTATCGGATAGCGTGTGATACGTACCTATCAGAATGCTAGTCTTGATGACGGCATCTGATAGATCAGTATTTCTGTGTCGATGCTTGGCACATTGGTTTTCATGATATTTCTAATTACTTGTGTATATATAACAGTGGGTTAGGACGCTGTTATGTATACCCTTACACCAATATTAGTGGAGTGGGACGCTAATATATGTGTATTGACCTCATCATTTTTATTTATGCAAATATATTTAGGATGTTAGAATATTACTTGAGATCTAACATTTGGGATATAGGTGATTCATTTGAGATTGGATATTGGATATATATACGAGACTCACTTAATTCTGTACATTCGGGATATAGGAGATTTATTCGATATTGTACACTGAGGAGATGCAAGACGTATATGATATGAGAGCCAATTGGGGGCTGATTTGAGGAATTGGGATTTTGAGAGTCTTGATGGATTGTGATCCTACAACGATGTCAGGATTCTGTGGAAATGACATATTTCACTCCATACCTCACATTTATCTGTTTTTGCACTGTTTCATGTATGAGTAGTACCTGTTAGTGCACCCTTCATGATTGTTGCATATTTACATTCTCATATCCTTATTGCATGATTATTGCATACTGATTGTCATATCATTATTGCTTCATATATTTATTGTACCTGCTAGTTTACTTTCCATTATTATGCATTCATATGACATGTTATTACTGTTAATTGCATATCTTAGATTCATGCTGTACATACATACCTGCGATTACCTGCATATGTTATCTACTATTCATGAGTTGGCAACTCACCCCCGCTGTGCCACAGTTGTTTTGCAGGGTGTTTCCCCAGAGTAGTCGAGGCAGGCTATTTATCTATCATTTTTCGCTACAGATACCGCATCGGCTCAAAGTGTGCTATTTTGCATAGGTGAGTTTTGGTGGTTATATGTTATTTGTATTGTATATTGATGTATCCTTGTACTCTCCATCTACTGTTATTTTGTTGACTTAGAGACTTAGTGGGGACGATATTGTATATTATTTGTGGATTTGTTATCTTTTATACAGTTTCCTTTCTATTGTCTTTATTTCTTCGCTACGGCGTCGTATATTTGTTGTGATTGTTGTTTTCCGCCTTTGGGCATGTATTTGCTCCCGTTTGGGGATGCTTCATTTATATTTATGTTGTACCCATTTTTGGGGTTAGTTTTTACAAAAAGGTGGTGCTGCCAAAATTTTAAAGAAAGAAAATTGGACTTTTAAAGAATTTGGGTTGTGATTTCAAATGATTCAAAACTGCTATTATCTTTTCTTGTCTTTTTTTAATGGTTTAGATTTCTGGGTTTTGGCTTTCTTTTACTGCGTTACGTCTTTAGGCGTTGCGTAGTATTAGGGCCGTCACGTGCCAATTTCGGGTCGTGACACCTGCCAATTCTAGAGTTAGGAAACCCGGTCTCGACTCCTCGAGATGGTCTCCCACTGGATTCTAGAACCCGGTTACTTGTGCTCCCCGCCTTCGGTCTATCCTAATGCGAAAGAGTAAGTAATATACATTAATGGTGACATCATCCTCAACCCAGAAGTGTCCCAATAAAAGAATATTACATACAAATTTTACATGAATGATAATGAAAAACTCTCATCTCACATAAAATCCCCCGGCTATTCAATCACGACGATCCAATAAACATATCACAGCAACACATAACATCACATGTCATCAACGTAAGTAAATACGCGTTTCCTAAATTCTATTGATATATAGCAACGAGATTTAGGATACCCCACATATTACACTTGCGGTCTCAGAAAAGAAATGAAAAACTACAAAAATTAGAATCCACATATCCTTAGACATCATAAACCCGGAATATCTCATATTCCGGATTTCATGGCTAACTTGTAAACCTTGCATTTTAGTCTCAAATTGAAAACTCTTTTCAATAAGCTGTCAGATAATTCAACATGATTCCCGACTAAGTGATCGTGTACTATACGCAATTGCGACGGAGTTTTGATCCGAATCAAAACTCTGTGGTAATCGATCAAACGAGACTAAACGGCTAGATTTACAATATACAAACTAGTTTTCACAAAACTAATTATTCCAGATTCTAACAATTATATCACATATCATTAAGAATTTATTGAATACCCACAAATTCCAGAGACCTCAACAACTTGAGAATCATTAAAAACATCCAGAAAGTGCCAAATGCCCAAATGGGGCAACACAAGAAAAAAGACACCTTAACTCGACTAACCTGCGGCGGAACCGCGGCCAAACATGGGGTTTGGCCGCGGTTCCGCGGCCGTTTGAGGGAATTGGGTCGTCAAATTTCTTGAGGGTTCATTAAAAAGCCTGCACGATTTTCTGCATATTTTTAATCACCAAATTTCCAACTTTTGAAAATTTGATAGAAACATGATAAATCATGGGTTTCGAAACTCGATCGAACACATTAACATCGTAAAGACCTACCCAAATGTTCTAGCCTGGCTCTGATCCCATGAAAGTGTTAGCTAGCACCACGGTAGGGTTTAAACGGACATCACACATGCAATTTTAAAATTTTCGGGTGCTAACGAACACTAACCAAGATCTTAACTAGAATATTAGGATTTACTATGATGATATGATAAAACTATAAGAAGGGAAGGAGGCTACAACCTTTGATGACCATGTCCTTCTCTTGTAATGCTCCAGGTAGTAGTCTACGCGACTCCACTAAGCTCCACTTGAAGAATGAACAAGCTTCCTCCGATGATCTTCGTGCCGAAGATGATCCACCCGAAGTCCGCCAATCCAAGCTACCTCTTCACTAAACTCTTTAGTGAAGGAAACACACTACACTAGAGTGCTAATAAAATGTAGGATGGTTAAGTAGGTGTTTTTTTTACTTACTAGGGTTCTCACAATCTCAAGGATTCATATCTCATGTGAGGGTTTGAGCTTGGAGGTGGAGGTGAAGAATGAGGAGAGAGCTAGAGAGCATATGAGCTCAACTCAAGAAAAAACACAAGTGTTCGAATATGCAAGTGAAGAATGGCTCTACCATCTCACACATAATTCAAGCAAACCAATTAAATCAATATTCAATTGTAAGCATGCTTCAATAGTGTAGTAAGATGAATAAAATATTCATCAAGCCATGCTTCATTCCATGCTCTCATTTTCCACCTCATATTTTCTATTTCAAATAAATAGAAAATCAACCCATGCTTGATTTTATATATATATATATATATATATATATCATATATATATATATATCATATATATATATCATATATATATTAATACACACACATATATATAACAAAATAATTAGTGAGCAATAATATAAGTTAAGATATAATTATATCAAATATAATATATATCATATTATTAAATCAACACTTGATTTAATAATCCGGTTATATCACATATAACCTACTAATATCATTTATCTGTATATCACATTATGAAATCTTGATTCGATAATCCGGTTATATCACATATAACCTGACTGATATCAGATAACTGCCAAATTAGAATACGGTATCACATACTCGTATTTAATCAGGCCCCCGCACATATCAACATATGTGCCCTACTTCGTTTCGCTTGAACCGAAAAACTTTTGTGTGGGACTCTAAAGACTCGTCAATATGCCAGCAATAGGTGATGATCACATCAGTCACCTACAAGCTGTCAACGGTACTAGCTAGACGTAACGGCTACCCATGTATTGAGCGATTAGAAGATCAACAAGCAAGCTTGTCCAAACTCCAATGAAGCCTATAGGTAACACTTACCATACAGTCCGGTTTCTTCGTCTGATATGTCGCATATCGAGTCTGGGGGTGGAATCGTCAGACCCCAATAACTTGATAAGTCATGCTGATGTAAGGCCTATAACGGTATGAGAAACTACTGATAACACTTACTAGTAAATCTCATCAACAGCCCTAGCCAGGGACTTACAGTTATAGCCAATCAAGCATAGTGCAACATCAACCCCCAATACAGGGAGAGACGAAACCCTTCCTATCGCTCATTGCCTCCATGTGACTCGGGACTGTATCCAAAATCCACCTGTTTGCACTACTCCTTTGAGCCGTGGTAGGGAGGAAATCAAAGCACGGTGGGAACCATACAAGACTCTATAATGATCTCGGGTCTACAGACTAACCTGTATTAGTGTCACTAGAGAACTGCTGTCTGACGATAGGTATAGTACCATCTAGGAGTTCTCGGCGAGTCCTGTTCGGTGTAACCGTTCTCTAATGAACACTTGTGTACAATCTTTGATATCAAACACCAATGGATATGGGATCAACCATCGCCCCATACAGGGTCAAGAAACATACACACAAGTCTACTGTGGAATATCGATGCCCTGTATCGATATTCCCTCGACTAGGAACAATTGAACGATGTGCTTGTGGACTACCCAGGTCCCAGTATTATGATCTATATCATAGTCCTGGTAGTCAAGCCAACATCCTAAGGGATTTATCGACATGTATATAAGAGACGGTATAATAATACCAGTGAACATGTTAAGATAAAGGAAACCAGATAGCATACTATCATGTCGAGCAAGAAAGTCCTCTATATATATGCCCAAGCATCCACTATATCATACAATAATGACCTCTATGGCATACATATCACTAACAAAGACCTTGGCCAAGGCAGTTGGGATTTACTGATAAGCTGATAAGTAGTTTCCCGGATTAGTCCTGAGCCGCATCAGCACGAATTATCGATTTATTAGGGTATGACATTTACCACCCCCTAGATCCGGTATGCGATACTCTCAGACGTAGAGACCAGACTGTACGGAGATTGTCACGGATAGGCTCAGTAGGGATCCGGATGAGTTTGCTCGTCGGCCTTCCTTTTCGACAGGTACCTGGGTAGCCATTACGTACAGCTAGTGCCGCTGACGTTCTTATGGTTATGGATTTATCCAGTAACTCACTGCTAGCGTACTGTCGAGTCTTTAGAGTCCCACACTGTAACACCTGAGTTTAGGGTTAGTAGTAATTAAGTGTTAATGTGGGGTTTTTGGTAAAAAGTTTACCAAAACGGGATTCTAGTAATTAATTGTTAGTGTATATGCCCTAGGGGCCATTATTGTATCATACTAGATTGTATATTACTTAATGGAAGATTGGGATATTCACAGTTATATATACAGTCTTGCTAAAAATGGTAGTATGCTACTTGGTTTGTGTCTACTTTAATATGTGCATATGTCTCTTGTAACGTATCACTTATACATATTAGTAGAGCCCATAGGATCTTTGCTTGATTACCAGCGTCGTGATGGCAATCACACTAGTGGGGGCTGGGTAGTCTGTAAGCAACATCCTATACAGGTCCCTGGTCATTGGATTATCGAGATAGGGCATCGATATTCCGGAGTAGACTAAGTGTATACGCTTCTCATCCCAGTTGGGGAAATGGTCTGTCCCACAGCCATTAGTACGTCGTACTAGAGATAGTATACAGGTGCTCGTTAGGTTACGGGTACACCGGACAGGACTCGCCGGGGAACTGATTGGTTGGTATTATACCCATCGTCAGTTAACAGTTCCCAGGTGACATGAGTACAGCATAGTCCGCAGACTTGACACTGCTGCTTCGCCTCGAGTGTGTCCCACTGTTCTTAGATTGCTACCCTACCACGGCTCAAAGGAGTCGTGCAAACAGGTGGCAGTTGGGTGAAGTCCCGAGCACTTGGAGGCGGTGGCAGTTAGATAGGATTCGTCTCTCCCGGTATTGGGAGATGATATCGCGCTGTGTCAGAGAGCCATTACGCAAATTCCCTGGCCAGGGCAAGCGAGATATACTGGTAGGTTCCAGTAGCTTCTCAGGGTGTAATGGGCTTCGCTCCGACACGACTTATACAGCTATTAGGGGACTGACGCTTGCGGCCCCTTAGGCTTGATATGCGATAGTCTTAGACGAACAGACCGGACTGTACGGAGATTGTCACATCAGGCTCAGTGGGAGTTCGGATGATTTTCCTCATCGGCCTTCTTATCGACATCTACCCGGGGACCGTTACGTACAGCTAGTGCCGCTTGCGGTCTGTGGTTAAACCCACTGCCAGCGTAGTGTCGAGTCTATAGAGTCCCACACAGAGAGTTTCCCTGCTCCAGGTGAAACGATATAGAGGTCGTATGGTTTTACGACAAGGGTTCGGATGCGTACGTGTGTTTACGCACGTACGACTTTTCGGACAGTTTATACTAGCCGGCTTTGGTTTAAGCTAGTTTCTAGTATCGGGTTATTGGATTTATACAGTCTAAAGTTTTTCCGTGTTTTCACGGATTATAGGGGCGTTCTCGTAATTTGTCGGGAACCTTCTAGAAGAGTGGTGACTAAGGGGTTAAGGTGGCATGAGCATTAATTGATTAATGACTCATTTGTATGATTCATCCTTTGCACTTAATGACTCATTAATGAGATAATGAGTCATATGATGAATCACACAAGGTGAATGCATCAACCATAATGATTAAATCATTTATTTATTTATTTGATTAAATTGTTATGGTTGTTATATTCAAAATGAGTTCATTATTCTTTACATTCTCATCTTCTCCTACTCTCTCCTCAAGCTCACTCTCTCTTGAAACCCTAACCCTAACCTCTCATGTGTTGAGATCAAGGGTTAGCTAGACTAAAACATCCATAACCTCACTCTATATCCCCTAGGTAGCTTAGATTAGCACTTTAAGCAACCTAGTTATCTCAAGTTTGAGATTTAGCTTGGCGTAGGAGCTTTCGGGTGGATCGTCTTTGATTCGAGGAGGCCGTGAAGTTGCCGATGTTCCAAGGAGCCTACGAGGAGTGGAGGACATCGATGAAGACCCGAAGGACATGTAACGTGAGGTATAACTCCGGTACGGAGTAGTTAAACCTCTAGTATAACGTTAGCAATGGTTTAGATTACGATTCATGCGCTCAAGTCCGTGTTACGAAGCTTTGATAATCGTTTTTCATATATTCCGCCTCCCCGCAAGTTAGTAGGGTGTGTGGCATGGACTTACAGTGGTATCAGAGCCAACTAAACCATTACTAGCTTGTTAGCAACTGATTAGAAGTTCGATCGACGAAAAATACGAAATATGAAAAACCAAAACCCATAGTTTCTGTTAATTTTAAAACTGTCTAAAAAATTTTTTGACATACCTTAAAATTCACAGCAGGGAAATTGATGAATACTGGGAAAATACGAGTCACTGAATCGGCAAAACGACCGCGGTTCTGCGGCAATAGAGAGCTTTTGCCGCGGAACCGCCGCCGAGTCAACGCCGAGTTGACTCGGAGTTTCACAGTAATTCATAATTTTGGGTTTTTTGTTTTCCTGTATATACTGTTTCTGCCCAGGTTGCCTCTGTGATGATTTGCTTTTGGGGTAGACACGGATATAGGTAATCGATCGATGTTCTAATCAATTTGCTAATTGGATCTTTATCTGTAATGTTCTATGTGTTCGTAAACCTCCCCTGACTGCTAGTATGTCGGTTGGTAGGGGGTTGCACATATCTGTGATGTTATATATAACTGTTTGTGTATATGAACTGTGTTGGACTGTTGTGATGATTAGCCGGGGTTTGAGATGTATTTAATATTCATTCATTCAATGTAAATGTAATTTGATGTAATATTATTTTGCGGGGCACATCCAGGTTGCGGTTGTAGCCACCGTTGTATTATTATTTCTTTTTACTGTTTTTGCTCCTAGGATAGACCCAAGGTGGGGTGCACAAACTACCGGGTATTTTGAAGTGTCGAGGTAGACCGCTTCACTTCTGGTACTTGGCGGGTAGTTTGCCGTACCCGTAGGGGTCTGGGGTGGGGTAATGGCTATTCATCACAACTGTGTAATCCGTCTTTCCTTGCAGGCTCAAAAGAAACACGGATTACTTGCATATCCAATAAAGTTTATCTGTGATCTGGAATGCTTATTATTGCGTCTGACGAATGTACAATATCTATATATAAATAGCTATTAGACGTCACTTATGTTTTATACCCGCGCTAGCCCAGCCCCCGCTCTGTCGTTAGTTAAGTAACCTAACGGGTGATGACGGGACCCCGTGGCGAATGCGGATGGCATAAGAGGACGTTGTATTTTCGTTGTTTTCTGCAATGATAGGTTAATGATGGGACGCATTATAATAATGCAAAGAAAATAAACCATAGTTTAATCGTTGGAACAAATTTAAAAGAAACCACTCGGTTATTTTAAAAGATCGGATTTTTTAAATTACGGAGCTTTAACCACTCCTTTTAAAAAGTATCAGGTTCCTTCGATTATATCAAGTTCACTACGTTCACGGTTTTGCCAAAACCATTCGTAGCCCTCCGTCATTTCATTTTGGGTATTCAGTAGTATTCAAGCTATGTATATTTGGCCCTTAGTCAAAACATAGTGCTTGGTAGCTGCTAGGGTATTCATTTGTTCCATAGATAGATGCGTTGTTTTGGAACAGTCGTATTGCTTTTCTTGACCCTTAGTCAAGAGTATGTACGGGTGGGTTCAAATTAACCTGGACAATGATGGGTAGAACTTGACATGTGACTTATGACATATTTGGCCCTTAGTCAAAGTCATAAGAGCATGGGGCAAAAATCCACATCGGGAATTTCTAAAGAAACTGAAATTTGCAGAGAGGAGCATACCATTTTGGAGTTTGATGAATGTTGGTAGGATTCCTTCAACATTATCATACGATGTTATCTTGGATCTCGATCCTACTGTGAGTATATACTACTTATCAGGAGATTCGTCACTTAACGATCAATGCTATAAACCAAGTAGGTGCCTAGAAAAGTGTCAGCGGGGTTACGCCCCCAGAGAAAAGAGGTTATTTAATTAAGGAACTTCGCGAAGGCGTTGGAAAACCTCCCTCGAAGTATCGACACTGGCCTGGCTGAATGGTTAAGCAAGTATTGTACGGTGAGAATGGTCCTGGCTAATTCTTCTTTTATGGTTTGAGGAAGGATTCGAGAAACAGTGGGAGCCATCCTGTTTAGATAAATTAAACCACTCTAAACTTGCAACAGCATCATGCTAATTGTATTTTCTTCTCTCTCTTAAATTGCAGCGACCTTGTGACCACACATAGGTTACATCTAGATAATAATTTGACTGAATCCGACTTATTTGACTGGCAGAAGTCTGTCCAGATGTCCATTGCCTATGACAAGCTGGACCACCCTATTACTACTCAAGATCCCGCCGTCCCAGGTCCAGTTTCCACTGTCGCGGATATGGATATCCGTCAGACAAAGGGAAAAGATAAAGCAAAAGCCAAGTGCCTCGTGTTAGCTTCAGTTGATGGTGTATACCAGAAGCAGCCCGAGAAGATGGACTCGGTTTCCATCTTTCTCCATAACAAAGATTTATATGGAGAGCAATCTCATATCGCAAGATATGAGACCTCGAACGAATTAATTCAAGCGAGGTTAGCTGACGGGTCATCTGTAGGGGACAACGTCCTTACAATGACTAGCTATATTGATGAGCTCCGGGACTTGCAGACCACGTTGGGAAACAGGTCAGATACTGACTTGATTCTACAGTCTCTACCTTCTATCCTGAAGAAAACCAGGGAAGTAGAAGGAAAGAGAAGGGCAAAAGTTTTAAGACAGGATATAGTACAAGAGGGACGTTCCTATTGTTATGGGATTGGGCATAGGCAGAAAGATTGCAAGGCTTTTGAAGCCAGTAGCCAGGATACGAAGCATGTTGTGGCTTCAGCCTCAAGTGTATTTGTAATTGAAGACTGTATGTCAATAAACTCTACTTCCTGGGTACTAGATACCGGAGCAGGATCTCATATCTGTAATTCATTACATGCTTTGAGAAACAGTAGAGTTATAAAGGTAGGTGATTGGTCTCTCAGAGTTGCAAACGGAATGACAGTGAACGCTGAATCCGTAGGAGAATATCGCCTAGGTTTGACAAGTGGGTATATATTGATTTTACAAAACTGTTTATATATACCTAGTATGACTTGTAATATCATATCAGTGTCCTCACTTTCGAAAGAGGGATATGATTTTACATTCATAAGTGATGTAGTTAACATCCACCTAAATCAAGTTCTGATTGGGTCCGGTACATTAGATAACGGTATATACGTATTAAGTCAAGCTCAGGTTTTCAATGTCCAGAACACTCTTAAAAGAAAGTCTCCAGAAATAAATCAGGCTTTCTTATGGCATTGTAGACTGGGTCACATCAATCAGAGAAGGTTGACTAGGTTACATAAAGAAGGATATTTGAATCCGTTCGAATATCAATCTTATGATACTTGTGAATCTTGTCTCAAAGGAAAGATGACAAAAACTCCGTTCACTGGACACGGAGTAAGAGCAAGCGAGCTCTTAGGACTCGTACACAGTGACGTGTGCGGTCCAATGTCTACACATGCACGAGGTGGTTATTCATACTTCATTACTTTTACGGATGATTTCTCTAGGTATGGATATGTCTTCTTAATGAAGCATAAATCCGAGGCCTTTGAGAAATTCCAAGAATACAAGAATGAAGTGGAAAAACAAACAGGCAAAAGTATAAAGACACTGAGATCTGATCGAGGTGGTGAATACTTAAGTGCCGAGTTCCTGGGATACTTAAAAGAGAATGGAATTCTCTCTCAGCTTACTCCTCTATACACACCACAACATAACGGTGTATCAGAAAGGAGGAATCGAACCCTATTGGATATTGTTCATTCCATGATGAGTAACGCTGAGTTACCGCGATCATTCTGGGGATATGCACTAGAATCAGCTGCATATCTTTTGAACCAGGTTCCCACCAAGACTGTGCCTACCACACCATATCAGATGTGGAGTGGGAAGAAACCATATCTTCAGTATCTAAAGATTTGGGGATGTCCGGCTTATGTTAAAAAGCAGCATGCGGACAAACTCGAGGCACGATCAGTACTATGTAAGTTTGTGGGATATCCAAAGAACTCCAGGGGATATCTATTCTATTACGAAGAGGAACAAAAGGTTTTTGTTTCTCGTAATACCCATTTTCTAGAATATCGGTTTTTAGAAAAGGAAACTAGTGGGAGCGAAATAGAACTGGAAGAAATTCCAGAAACACAAACTACTACTGAAAGTTTGGTAGAACCAGAAGTTCAAGAAGAACAGGACATCCCAACGCCACTCCGCAGGAGTAGTAGGCAATCTCATCCGCCCGAGAGATACTACGGTTTTCTCATAGACGGGGATAGAGTGGATTGCACTATTGATTACGATGAGCCTACTAGCTTCCAGCAAGCCATTCAGAGCGGTGACTCAGTAAAATGGCTGGATGCAATGCAGACTGAAATGGAGTCCATGTACACCAACAAAGTATGGACTTTGGACATTGCTCCAGATGGGGTAAAACCCGTAGGATGCAAATGGATCTTCAAAAAGAAGATTGGTGTAGATAGACAGGTTGAAACCTATAAGGCTAGACTTGTTGCAAAGGGTTTCCGTCAAAGACCTGGTTTGGACTATGACGAAACCTTTTCTCCAGTGGCTATGCTTAAATCTATTCGGGTCCTTCTTACTATTGCTGCCTTCCACGATTATGAAATCTGGCAGATGGACGTAAAGACGGCCTTTCTAAATGGTAATTTGGAAGAAAACGTCTATATGGATCAGCCAGAAGGATTCATTCAGAGTGGGAGCAGCGGTAAAGTATGCAAGCTGCTTAAGTCCATTTATGGACTAAAGCAGGCATCGCGGAGTTGGAACATCTTTTTTGATGATGCTGTCAAAGAATTTGACTTTATCAAAAATCCAGATGAACCATGCATATACAGTAAGATTGTAGGGAGAGCTGTAGTATTCCTCGTCTTGTACGTGGATGACATTCTCCTAATAGGAAATGATATTCCTATATTACAGTCAGTCAAAAGATTTTTGTCACATAAATTCTCCATGAAAGACTTGGGTGATGCCACCTACATTCTGGGGATCCGGATCTATCATGATAGATCAAAGAGGTTATTGGGACTTTCACAGTCCAGGTACATAGACACCATAGTGAAGAGATTCAGTATGGAAGATTCTAAGCGCGGTAACCTACCGGCTTGTCACGGAATCACCCTCTCCAAAGATATGTCTCCCAAGACTGACTTGGAAAGGGATCGCATGTCGATTATACCCTACGCTTCTGCGGTAGGCTCTATAATGTATGCGATGTTATGTACCAGACCAGATGTAGCATACGCATTGAGCGTAGTAAGACGGTATCAAGCAAACCCAGGGGAGAATCACTGGATAGCAGTAAAGAACATTCTCAAGTACCTGAGGAGGACTAAGGAGATGTTCTTGGTATATGGCGGAAAAGACCTTCAGATGGAGGCCTTTGCCGACTCCGGCTTCCAGAGTGACAAAGATGACTCCAAGTCCATGTCGGGTTATGTCTTTACCCTCAATGGAGGGGCGGTCTGTTGGAAGAGTTCCAAAAAGGAGACCGTTGCTGACTCAACGATGGAAGCAGAGTACATAGCTGCTTGCGATGCCGCAAAAGAAGCAGTCTGGATGAAGAAGTTCCTCACAGAACTTCAGGTGGTTCCTACCAGTGTTGATCCAATACCTCTGTATTGTGACAACAATGGCGCTATAGCTTTAGCGAAGGAACCCAGGTCCCATCAGAAGTCCAGACACATCTTAAGGCGGTATCACCTGATCAGGGAGATCATAGATCGCCGAGAGATCGAGGTGAAGAGAGTAAAGACGGAGGATAACATTGCTGATCCATTCACAAAGGCCATTCCTCAGACACAGTTCGAGAGGCTATTCGAGATGATAGGTCTACGATATGTAGGGTTCCTAGGCACACTAGTGAGGTCTCACATAGCATCGGACATGCCAAATTAAAAAAAAATTGTGCCGAGAAACCCTAGACTACGGATCTTTGCTAGATTTCTAGGCGAAAAGAAAAGCTAGTTAACACTTAACTATAGTTTAAACGGAAATACAACCTTTGTAGATCCGGATGTCCACCTCCACGGCTCCGCAACGATGTCTCCTCGCTGTCCAAGTCGAACTCCGGGCTCAAACGTCGGCTTCGTCGGAGAAACGGGTGAGCTAGGTCGCCGGCTTCGTGTCAAAGACGATCTACGTCGAGGCATCGCAAGTTCAAGCTCCGACTTCACAAAGTGATGAAATTTGTGAAGAAAACACACTCTACAACTTGGCTAGAGGTAGAGGGTGAAGAAATAGGAGATGGGTTCTCTTTAGATTTGGATTTTGCTCACTAGATCATAAGTTGCCATTGATGGCATGAAGGTTGCTCACTTGAAGAAGAAGGAGAAGAGGAGCTAGAATAATGATAAGTCTCTTTAAAATAAAAAGAAAATGGAATACTTATCATAATTCTTACTAGGGTTAAGTGTAGAGAATCTACCATGGTTAATGGATGGGTTAGGGTTAAGCATGAGTCAAAGCTTCATGAAGCTTCAACAAAAGGACAAAGAAAGCCACCATTCCTTTTTAAACTTATCCAAATAAATGAATAAACAAATAAATGAATAAATATGCAAAACCCTAATTATCATAATAACCATGGTTTAATTCTATTCACTTAACCATAAGATCATGCATCATCAAACATGATACAAAAATGTGCACAAAAGTATATCACATATACAATGTGCATCAAGTGAGAAAAATCCGTTTAAAGTGAACCAATACTAGTTAATGCAATGCAATATATCAAATATATAATTATGCATTAAATCATTAAATCAACATTTGATTCAATGATCCGGTCATGTCGCACATAACCGACTAGAACCCAATGTATCGATTTATCGAATCAATGATTCGATAACTAGGTCATATCGAATATAACCATCCGAAACATATATCGCGAGAATGAAATGCGGTATCATATACACGCATTATTCTCGGTCCTGCACACATCTCATATGCGCTCCTATTTCGTTTCGTTTGAACCAGGAAACCTCTGTGTAGGACTCTAAAGACTCGTCAATACGCCGGTAGCAGATGATGATCATATCAAGCATCCACAAGCCGCAAGCGGTCTGCTAAACGTAACGGCCACCCGGGTATTGAGCGATCAGAAGATCGACGAGCTAGCCCGCTCACACTCCTGCGAATCCGACCAGTAACACTTACCATACAGTCCGGTCTCTTCGTCTGATACGTCGCATATCAAGTCTAGGGTTGGTAAACGTCAGACCCCAATAACCCGATAAGTCGTGCTGATGTGAGGCTCGTAACGGGTCGAGAAACTACTGGTAACACTTACCAGCAAATCTCTGATCAGCCCTGGCCAGGGACTTCCCTGTTACGGCCAATCGAGCACTGCGCAACATCAACTCCCAATACCGGGAGAGACGAAACCCCTCCTATCGGTCATTGCCTCCATGTGACTCGGGACTGTACCCAAAGACCACCGTTTTGCACGCCCTCATGGACGTGGTAAGGTGGAGATCAAAGCACAGTGGGAATCACACAAGACTCCATGACGATCTCGGGTCTACAGACTAACCTGTACAAGTGTCACCTGAGAACTGCCATCTGACGTGAGGTATAATACCATCTGGGAGTTCTCGGCGAGTCCGTCCAGTGTACCCAGTCTCCACTGAGCACCCGTATACCATCTCTGATGTCAAACACCAATGGATATGGGATCATCCATCGCCCATCACATGGGTCGAGAAGCGTATACGCTAGTCTACTCTGGTATATCGATGCCCCGTCTCGATACACCCACGACTAGGGACCTTGAAGGATGTACTTATGGACTACCATGTCCCCACTAGTATGATCTGCATCATAGTCCAGGTAGTCAAGTACAAATCCTAAGGGCTTTACCAACATGTAACTATAAGACAGTATAAAGAGACTAGTGTACATGTTAAGATAAATAGCAACCAGATAGCATACTATCATGTCGAGCAAGAAAGTCATCTCTATATATGTCCAAGCATCCAATATAATATACATAATCTGTACAATACTGGCCTCTAGGGCATACATACAACTAACAATCTCCCACTTGCACTAGGGCCAGCTGCTGTAGTATCTCATACCGAGCATCCCGAAGAGTCTCTCAAACTGTATCTGGGGAATGGCCTTCGTGAGTGGATCCGCCGTGTTGTTCTTCGTGTCAACTCTCCTGACCTCGATCTCCCGGCGATCAACCATCTCCCGGATCAGGTGATACCGCCTCAGAATATGCCTGGACCGCTGATGGGACCTGGGTTCCTTGGCCAAAGCCACCGCTCCATTGTTATCGCAATACAAAGGTATTGGATGCTCAATGGATGGAACCACTCCAAGTTCAGTAATGAATTTCTTGATCCAAACAGCTTCTTTAGCAGCATCGTTGGCAGCGATGTATTCAGCCTCCATCGTCGAGTCTGCCACGGTTTCCTGCTTGGAACTCTTCCAGCTAACCGCCCCTCCGTAAAGGGTAAAGACAAAGCCCGACTGCGACTTAGAGTCGTCCTTATCACTCTGGAAGCTCGAATCGGTAAAGGACTCCACTTGGAGTTCTCCGTTACCATACACCAAGAACATATCTCTAGTCCTTCGCAAGTACTTGAGAATGCTCTTCACAGCTGTCCAGTGACTCTCTCCAGGATCAGCTTGATACCTGCTCACTACACTTAGTGAGTATGCTACATCGGGTCTGGTACATAGCATCGCATACATGATAGAGCCTACTGCCGAAGCATAGGGTATCCCTTGCATGCGAGCTCTCTCCAAATCAGTCTTGGGAGACATCTCTTTGGAAAGAGTGACTCCAGAGATCGTGGGTAAGTTCCCACGCTTGGACTCTTCCATACTAAACCTCTTTAGTATGGTGTCAATGTACCTGGATTGGGACAATCCCAAAATCCGTTTGGATCTATCTCTATAGATCCTGATTCCCAATATGCAGGAGGCATCACCAAGATCTTTCATTGAGAATCTTTGTGATAAGAAGAGCTTGACCGATTGCAGCATAGGAATATCATTTCCTATCAAGAGTATGTCGTCCACGTACAATACGAGGAAGACAACCTTACTCTCTGCCACCTTCTTGTAGATACAAGGTTCATCTGGATTTTTGACGAAATCAAACTCTTTGATAACGACGTCAAAGCAGATGTTCCAACTCCGCGATGCTTGCTTTAATCCATAAATGGATTTAAGCAGCTTGCACACCTTCCCGCTGCTCCCGCTGTCTACGAAGCCCTCTGGCTGAGTCATGTACACGCACTCTTCTAAATCACCATTTAGAAAGGCCGTCTTAACATCCATTTGCCAGATTTCGTAGTCATGAAAGGCAGCAATGGCAAGCATGATTCGGATGGATTTAAGCATAGCCACTGGAGAAAAAGTCTCGTCATAGTCCACACCTGGTCTTTGACGAAAACCCTTTGGTACAAGTCTAGCTTTGAAAGTCTCCACTTTCCCATCTACACCAAGTTTCTTCTTAAAGATCCACTTGCTCCCAATGGGTTTTACCCCCTCAGGAGCAACTTCCAAAGTCCATACTTTGTTGGTGTACATGGAATCCATCTCGGACCGCATAGCATCCAGCCATTTCACTGAGTCCCCACTCGTGATGGCCTGCTCGAAGCTAGTTGGGTCATCATCCTCCATGATGCAATCCTCACTACCACCATCAATGAGAAAACCATAGTATCTCTCAGGTGGACGAGAAACCCTACTAGATCGGCGGAGAGGCCGGGGTTCGTCGGGAGCTACTGAATCCTCTGGTTCCACTAAATCTTCAGTTTGAGTTTGTGTTGCTGGAATTTCTTCCAGTTCTACCTTATCGCCACTAATTTCTTTTGCAAGAAATTCCTTTTCCAAAAAGGTGGCATGGCGAGAAACAAACACTTTTTGTTCCTCTGTATGGTAGAAAAGATATCCATGTGAATGTTTTGGATATCCCACAAACTTGCATAGAACTGACCGTGCCTCGAGTTTGTCCGGATTTTGCCTTTTGACATAGGCCGGGCAACCCCATATCTTAACTCGTTTAAGACATGGTCTCTTCCCACTCCATATCTCATATGGTGTGGTAGGTACAGATTTAGATGGAACTTGATTCAATAGGTATGCTGCTGTCTCCAGCGCATGACCCCAGAAGGAAATAGGTAACTCAGCTGTACTCATCATTGAGCGCACCATATCTAATAGGGTGCGGTTTCTCCGTTCAGATACACCGTTGTGCTGTGGTGTATAAGGAAGAGTCAGCTGAGAGAGAATCCCATTCTCTTTTAGGAAGTCCAGGAATTCATTGCTCAAGTATTCACCTCCCCGATCTGATCGAAGGATTTTAATACTTTTTCCGGTTTGGTTCTCGACTTCTTGTTTATATTCTCTAAATTTCTCAAAAGCTTCTGATTTGTGTTTCATCAGGAACACATATCCGAATCTAGAGAGATCGTCAGTGAATGTAATGAAGTACGAGGAACCATCCCTGGCATGTGTAGACATAGGACCGCATACATCACTATGTATCAGTCCTAAGAGTTCGGTAACTCTTTCTCCGTGTCCCGTAAACGGAGTCTTGGTCATCTTGCCTTTGAGACATGACTGGAAAGTGTCATAAGATGAAAATTCAAACGGATTTAAATATCCATCTTTATGCAACTTAGCTAGTCGTGTCGCATTGATGTGACCCAGTCTACAATGCCACAAGAAGGATTCATTGAGTTCAGAACTCTTCCTCTTGTGTGTGTTTGTTATGCTCAGGACTGTTGATTGGTTTAGAACATAAATGCCATTGCACAACGTGCCTGATCCAACCAACTTTTGGTTATGGAAAATGTTCATAACATTGTCCTGTAATACAAAATTATATCCCTCTTTACTTAATAAAGAAACCGATATAATGTTGCATATCAGGTTCGGCATGTAATAGCATTCGTTCAGAACCAATGTATTACCAGTTGGTAATACAAGGTGATATTCCCCGACAGTCTTGGCTGCAACAATTGCACCATTTCCAACTCTAATGTCTTTATCACCTTCTCCAAGTTCTCTACTTTTCCTAAGCCCATGTAACTGATTACATATATGGGATCCTGACCCGGTATCCAATACCCAGGACGTAGAGCAAATGGAGAAACAGTTCTCAGTAACGAACACACCCGAAGAAAATGCATCATCATGTACTTTCTTCATTCGGGTGGCATGGGAATCCTGGTATTCCCCTATATCCTGTTCATTCCTATAACTCTTATAAGAAAGAACGGAACCAACGTTCCCCAGCACAGTATAACATGCGGGTTCGGTCAATACATCCATTTTATTATCTTTATTAAGGCATGAAATGGTCGCTACCTGGAGAGAGATAGAAGAAAACACTTTAGCGTAAGCTCGTGCAAGATCAGATTGGTTATTATCTTATCTAATCAGGATGGCTCCCACTGCTTTTTATCAAATCTTCCTCCAAACCCTAAAAGGAAAGACTAGCCGGGATTAATTACACACTACAAGTTCGCCAATCTTTCAGCCAGGCCAGTGTCGGTACTTTGAGGGAGGTCCCCCGTGCTTTCGCACGAACCTAATTACTGTAAACCTCATTTTCCCAGAGGCGTAACCTCGTTAACACCTTTCTAGACACCTACTTGATCGGCTAATTGCACTGTGTAAAACTCTCCCAGGAGTAACTCTTACTCGCAGCGGGTATCGGGATCCAACTATCTCATAGAAGGTATGCAATCTCATTGCAAATTTCAACACTTGAAATTCCCGATAATATTTTGCCCCTAGTGTCCTATGACCTTGACAAAGGCCAACAAATCACAGGATGCTAGTCAAGTTCAACCCGTCATTTCTTGATTGAATCAAACCCACCCGCACGACCCTTGACAAAGGCCAACAAGGTCGTACGAATACCCTGAAACAATCTGCATCATATGCATAAACAGATAAGCACTATTCAGCTACCGCACACTACGCCTTGACAAAGGCCAACAAACGCAGCACGAATACTAAACAGTCTTTATCTGAAATGACGGAGGGCTACGCAGGTTTTCCATAAAAACCATGAGCGTAATGAACTTGATATCGTTGTAGAATCAAATGATGTTTTGAAATGGAGTGATTTTGAGGCTTTTCTAGTTTTGCTAAAGGAGTCACTCCCGGTGAAGGGATCTCGGTCCTTTCCTCGTCGAATGAGGTGCGGGGTATATCATATATACCGCTATGCAAAGCAAAATCGCAAAAGCAGTCAAAAGCAAACCGAGTGTGTAGCATCTGCCAGTTATTGCTAAAGGAGTCACTCCCGGTGAAGGGATCTCGGTCCTTTCCTCGTCGAATGAGGTGCAGGGTATATCATATATACCGCTATGCAAAGCAAAAAACTGTAGCTACCTGTTTTATTTAAAATCTGATTCTACAACATCTTAGGTTTCTTATCTTTCATTAATCACATTAATGAAGTCCCATCATTTAAATACCTAAACATCACAGATAGATATGACGTACACTTATGCCATCCGCATTCGCCTCGATGTCCCCTCGTGCACCGTTAGGTTAGGTAACTAACGACAGAGCAGGGCAGGGCTAGCGCGGGTGTAAAACATAAGTAACGTCTATATAATATATCATATATACTATATACTATATCCATCACAGAATCACATCACAGATATCGCAGCAGAATAAACATATGAAATATTGGATATACTAGGACGTCCGTGTTTTCAATACGAGCCAGTATAAAACACGGATTCCACGGTCGTGATGAATAGCCAATCCCACACCCTTAGACCCCTACGAGAGCGGCAAGCAACCCTGCCAATTCTAGGGTTAGGAGACCCGGACTCGACTCCTCGAGTTGGTCTCCCACTGGACCCCAGAACCCGATTACTTGTGCTCCCCTCCTTGGGTCTATCCTAATGCGGAAAAGTAAATAATATACAAAGGGTGACAACTCCCGCATCCTGGAAGTGCCCCGAATAAAAGAATATTACATACAAGTTTTTACATGAATGAAAATGAAAAACACTCATCTCACATAAAAACCCCCGGCTATTCAAATACGACGATCCAATATAACATATCCAGCAACACATAACATCACATGTCATCAACGTAAGTAAGTATGCATACCCCAATTGTCGTTGACGTATAGCAACGAAACCGGCGATATGAACATACTACACTTACGGTCACAGAAAAGAAAGTGTAAAACTACAACAATTGGAATCCGCAACTTCTTTAGACATCGCATGCCTAACAGATATAAATCCCGCATTTTAGTCCCATCATCGAAAACTCTTTTCGATATCTTGTGAAACTAAACTGCTAGATCTATAACATTCATCCAGTTATCTCATAACTGTTTATGAATTCCAATTATTGTATCCAATTCCGGATAAATAGAATATATTAAACTTTCCGATCGAACATTCGAACACCCAAGTTTTCCCGACACCGATCAACACATGAAATAGGTTCAAAGACATTCACTTCATGCCTCAGTACCAACGGTCCAGCCGTAGAAGGGTCAAGCCAACGCCTCACATGTGGCACGCCGTACTGCCCCAAACCCGAAGGTTCAAAGGGCAGTTCAAGACGGTCACATAATCGAGTTAAGGTTTGTGTCTTCTAGAGGGACCATCGCGTTACTTGCACTACTCAGAACGTCTTTTAACCACAGAAAAATCCAACACTTGGAATTATTCCGGCAGGGGAAAACCTGGGTATTTGTATCCGGTCGAACTCTTTAACATATTCTACAGTTATCAGGAAAAACACTTAGACAAAGTTTGATATTCCGATCGAATTCATCGATTCCCAATATAACTCCAGAGCACTCAACCCTTAAATAAATTTAAAAATATCCAGAAAACTCACCAGAATTTATCAGGTATTACTGTGCAAAAAAAATGGGATGATGTCACCATGTGGCCGCAGAAGGGCGGCATAAGGCATGCTTCTGCCGCGCTTCCGCGGCATAATGAACAGTTCAGGGAATCGTTTTACACAGTAATGCCTAGAATTCTATGCTGAATTTTTTAGACATTTTTAATATCAAAAATTCCCAGATTTATGAAAATGTCCAGAGAGCTCTAAAGTATTTGGTTTTCGTGTTCGTTCGGACTTCAAACTGCGTCTAGACTTCGCCTAAGGCTCTAGCTAGTCTCTGATACCACTGTAGGGTTCCTAGGCACACTAGTGAGGTCTCACATAGCATCGGACATGCCAAATTAAAAAAAAAATTGTGCCGAGAAACCCTAGACTACGGATCTTTGCTAGATTTCTAGGCGAAAAGAAAAGCTAGTTAACACTTAACTATAGTTTAAACGGAAATACAACCTTTGTAGATCCGGATGTCCACCTCCACGGCTCCGCAACGATGTCTCCTCGCTGTCCAAGTCGAACTCCGGGCTCAAACGTCGGCTTCGTCGGAGAAACGGGTGAGCTAGGTCGCCGGCTTCGTGTCAAAGACGATCTACGTCGAGGCATCGCAAGTTCAAGCTCCGACTTCACAAAGTGATGAAATTTGTGAAGAAAACACACTCTACAACTTGGCTAGAGGTAGAGGGTGAAGAAATAGGAGATGGGTTCTCTTTAGATTTGGATTTTGCTCACTAGATCATAAGTTGCCATTGATGGCATGAAGGTTGCTCACTTGAAGAAGAAGGAGAAGAGGAGCTAGAATAATGATAAGTCTCTTTAAAATAAAAAGAAAATGGAATACTTATCATAATTCTTACTAGGGTTAAGTGTAGAGAATCTACCATGGTTAATGGATGGGTTAGGGTTAAGCATGAGTCAAAGCTTCATGAAGCTTCAACAAAAGGACAAAGAAAGCCACCATTCCTTTTTAAACTTATCCAAATAAATGAATAAACAAATAAATGAATAAATATGCAAAACCCTAATTATCATAATAACCATGGTTTAATTCTATTCACTTAACCATAAGATCATGCATCATCAAACATGATACAAAAATGTGCACAAAAGTATATCACATATACAATGTGCATCAAGTGAGAAAAATCCGTTTAAAGTGAACCAATACTAGTTAATGCAATGCAATATATCAAATATATAATTATGCATTAAATCATTAAATCAACATTTGATTCAATGATCCGGTCATGTCGCACATAACCGACTAGAACCCAATGTGTCGATTTATCGAATCAATGATTCGATAACTAGGTCATATCGAATATAACCATCCGAAACATATATCGCGAGAATGAAATGCGGTATCACATACACGCATTATTCTCGGTCCTGCACACATCTCATATGCACTCCTATTTCGTTTCGCTTGAACCAGGAAACCTCTGTGTAGGACTCTAAAGACTCGTCAATACGCCGGTAGCAGATGATGATCATATCAAGCATCCACAAGCCGCAAGCGGTCTGCTAAACGTAACGGCCACCCGGGTATTGAGCGATCAGAAGATCGACGAGCTAGCCCGCTCACACTCCTGCGAATCCGACCAGTAACACTTACCATACAGTCCGGTCTCTTCGTCTGATACGTCGCATATCAAGTCTAGGGGTGGTAAACGTCAGACCCCAATAACCCGATAAGTCGTGCTGATGTGAGGCTCGTAACGGGTCGAGAAACTACTGGTAACACTTACCAGCAAATCTCTGATCAGCCCTGGCCAGGGACTTCCCTGTTACGGCCAATCGAGCACTGCGCAACATCAACTCCCAATACCGGGAGAGACGAAACCCCTCCTATCGGTCATTGCCTCCATGTGACTCGGGACTGTACCCAAAGACCACCGTTTTGCACGCCCTCATGGACGTGGTAAGGTGGAGATCAAAGCACAGTGGGAATCACACAAGACTCCATGACGATCTCGGGTCTACAGACTAACCTGTACAAGTGTCACCTGAGAACTGCCATCTGACGTGAGGTATAATACCATCTGGGAGTTCTCGGCGAGTCCGTCCAGTGTACCCAGTCTCCACTGAGCACCCGTATACCATCTCTGATGTCAAACACCAATGGATATGGGATCATCCATCGCCCATCACATGGGTCGAGAAGCGTATACGCTAGTCTACTCCGGTATATCGATGCCCCGTCTCGATACACCCACGACTAGGGACCTTGAAGGATGTACTTATGGACTACCATGTCCCCACTAGTATGATCTGCATCATAGTCCAGGTAGTCAAGTACAAATCCTAAGGGCTTTACCAACATGTAACTATAAGACAGTATAAAGAGACTAGTGTACATGTTAAGATAAATAGCAACCAGATAGCATACTATCATGTCGAGCAAGAAAGTCATCTCTATATATGTCCAAGCATCCAATATAATATACATAATCTGTACAATACTGGCCTCTAGGGCATACATACAACTAACACGATATGCCAGCTCATGGCCCTAGTGCAAGTGGGAGATTGTTAGTGTATATACCCTAGGGGCCATTATTGTATCATACTAGATTGTATATTACTTAATGGAAGCTTGGGATATTCACAGTTATATATACAGTCTTGCTAAAAATGGTAGTATGCTACTTGGTTTGTGTCTACTTTAATATGTGCATATGTCTCTTGTAACGTATCACTTATACATATTAGTAGAGCCCATAGGATCTTTGCTTGATTACCAGCGTCGTGATGGCAATCACACTAGTGGGGGCTGGGTAGTCTGTAAGCAACATCCTATACAGGTCCCTGGTCGTTGGATTATCGAGATAGGGCATCGATATTCCGGAGTAGACTAAGTGTATACGCTTCTCATCACAGTTGGGGAAATGGTCTGTCCCACAGCCATTAGTACGTCGTACTAGAGATAGTATACAGGTGCTCGTTAGGTTACGGGTACACCGGACAGGACTCGCCGGGGAACTGATTGGTTGGTATTATACCCATCGTCAGTTAACAGTTCCCAGGTGACATGAGTACAGCATAGTCCGCAGACTTGACACTGCTGCTTCGCCTCGAGTGTGTCCCACTGTTCTTAGATTGCTACCCTACCACGGCTCAAAGGAGTCGTGCAAACAGGTGGCAGTTGGGTGCAGTCCCGAGCACTTGGAGGCGGTGGCAGTTAGATAGGATTCGTCTCTCCCGGTATTGGGAGATGATATCGCGCTGTGTCAGAGAGCCATTACGCGAAGTCCCTGGCCAGGGCAAGCGAGATATACTGGTAGGTTCCAGTAGCTTCTCAGGGTGTAATGGGCTTCGCTCCGACACGACTTATACAGCTATTAGGGGACTGACGCTTGCGGCCCCTTAGGCTTGATATGCGATAGTCTTAGACGAACAGACCGGACTGTACGGAGATTGTCACATCAGGCTCAGTGGGAGTTCGGATGATTTTCCTCATCGGCCTTCTTATCGACATCTACCTGGGGACCGTTACGTACAGCTAGTGCCGCTTGCGGTCTGTGGTTAAACCCACTGCCAGCGTAGTGTCGAGTCTTTAGAGTCCCACACAGAGAGTTTCCCTGCTCCAGGTGAAACGATATAGAGGTCGTATGGTTTTACGACAAGGGTTCGGATGCGTACGTGTGTTTACGCACGTACGACTTTTCGGACAGTTTATACTAGCCGGCTTTGGTTTAAGCTAGTTTCTAGTATCGGGTTATTGGATTTATACAGTCTAAATTTTTTCCGTGTTTTCACGGATTATAGGGGCGTTCTCGTAATTTGTCGGGAACCTTCTAGAAGAGTGGTGACTAAGGGGTTAAGGTGGCATGAGCATTAATTGATTAATGACTCATTTATATGATTCATCCTTTGCACTTAATGACTCATTAATGAGATAATGAGTCATATGATGAATCACACAAGGTGAATGCATCAACCATAATGATTAAATCATTTATTTATTTATTTGATTAAATTGTTATGGTTGTTATATTCAAAATGAGTTCATTATTCTTTACATTCTCATCTTCTCCTTCTCTCTCCTCAAGCTCACTCTCTCTTGAAACCCTAACCCTAACCTCTCATGTGTTGAGATCAAGGGTTAGCTAGACTAAAACATCCATAACCTCACTCTATATCCCCTAGGTAGCTTAGATTAGCACTTTAAGCAACCTAGTTATCTCAAGTTTGAGATTTAGCTTGGCGTAGGAGCTTTCGGGTGGATCGTCTTTGATTCGAGGAGGCCGTGAAGTTGCCGATGTTCCAAGGAGCCTACGAGGAGTGGAGGAGAGCGATGAAGACCCGAAGGACATGTAACGTGAGGTATAACTCCGGTACCGAGTAGTTAAACCTCTAGTATAACGTTAGCAATGGTTTAGATTACGATTCATGCGCTCAAGTCCGTGTTACGAAGCTTTGATAATCGTTTTTCATATATTCCGCCTGCCCGCAAGTTAGTGGGATGCGTGGCATGGACTTACATTAATCTGGGTTTATGGTTATTTTTGTGGAATTTTATCTCGACCACACACACTTATGCACGTTAAATGGGATTAAGATTAGGGTTTGCCATATATTTGAGCTTGTGGGTTAGCCATGTTTAAGTTAACCATGGTGGTCTAAGCCCTTGTTAGGATAATTGGGGTTAATTAAGGAGTTTTAATTTTAAGGATGGATTAGGGTTTAAGGTTGACTTGTGATTTGAAGGAGAGAATGTGATGGGTGTCTTGTAGCATTTATTGAGAGTGAGGGAATGATGGCTCTTGGATGTGTCACACTACATTCTTTCAAACTTTTACTTATCTCCCAAAACTCATCCCACTCACACACACATCAGCCATATCAGCCCCATTTCAGCCACAACATCAGCAACAATACCTACCTAAACCTAGCTCAGCAGTGGCTGCACCAGCAGCAATATCATTACCAACCTCAACCCCTAATGCAACAGTAGCTACTGCTACAGCCAAGCAAACATCACACAAAAACAGCAGCCACTGCAGCAACACATCATCAGCCATCAAAACCAACACATCAGCCTAACTCCAGCTCAAATCAGCCTCCAAAACAACACCATCAGCCCTGACCAAAACTTCAGCAGTACACCATCAGCCTGCTTACCATCAGTTTCAGCCTTTCCATCAGAACATCAGCAGCAGCAACTGCTATATCAACCCCAACTCTTTATATAACACCTCCCTCAACAACATACAACTCTTCCCTTAACAATACCTCAACCCTTGCCACTGCTACAGCAGCAACAGCAACATTTCAACCCCAACAATAGCAACAGCTTCAGCCATTTAAGCAGTTCAGGCTCAGTTCAGCTCCAATCCAGTCAAGTTTGCATCACCTGGAGCTGTAGCAACAGCACACTTTCTCCTTCCTCTTCTTCTTCTTCTCCTTGTCTGCAAGGTTCCTTAGGGTATAATTCCTGAACTCTTTCCATGTTGTGTTGATTATGTGCTTGATTAGCTAGTTTAGTGTTTATCGTAATTTTAGTACTAGAATTGTGTAGTGATGTTAGATTTAGTTACATTAGAGTGCTTGTAGCGTAATAGAACCTTTTTAGTGTTAAGTAGTCTATTTAAGCCTAGTAGTGTCATTAAAATTAGTTGGTTAGCCTTAAAGTGCTAAAATTTCGGTAATCTAGCTTAATTAGTGTCCATATCATGCTTTAGTAGTGATTTTGGGTGATTTAAGAGGATTTTGGGCAAAGTGATAGTTGTGTTAGTTAGAATAACCCTTTTAGGTGCTAGTGAGGCCAGTCGACCAGAGGGTTGCCCCAGATTTCATAAAGACACCCGAATTACCCGACTTGGCATAAATTAGCAGTTTTGTCGACTTTTTGGCCTTTTTAAGATCTGCTGTTGACCCGAGACCCTCAGAATAAAATTGTGAAGACTGTAGCTCCGTGACCATAGCAGAAACACTCACACAAAACACGGGGACCCCTCTCCCTTTTATGGCCGCAGATATATTGTATCTGGCTGCAATTTGTGGCCAGGATGGGGTGGGGGTGTTGGATTTTGGTGTGTGGGTTTACTCTGGGTAGCTAGGGTTTTTGGTATCTGTAACTTTTCAAGTTGGGTCCAGAGGCAAAATCTGGAGCTAGTTGCGTGTTTCCGATGTTTTAAGTCTCGTGCGACACGCGCGTGATACGCGTGGTTCTGTGGCGCGCTGCGCGACACAGCGTGTCAGTCTAGGTTCCGGTGGGTTTGTGCGCGTCGCGTCGTGTCGTGTGCTCATGCGTTTAGTTTCACGCACGCGTATCCTTTTAACGATATATCGCGTTTTGCAGGATTTCCTGATGTATGTGACTTTGTAAATTCCAGGTTCGCCGGCAGGGACTTCAAGCGCAGCGGAGAAAGGAAAGCAGGTGGTCGGACACACCTAGCACGGGATCACGTGTGAGTAGATTTAACATCTACGGGGGACGATCGTTTGGATGGCATGAGTCGCCCGTTAGATTTAATAAACTTATAGTTAGTAAACTTGATAGTACTTGTGACATTAGAATAATAATAATAATAAAACTTGCATGATATTTTCTGCAGTTAGACCCATATGTTATACCCACATACGCAAATTCATTTGTAGGACACATGCACCATTACCAGGTTTTTATATGCAGCACGAGCACTATTCATGTGGACACACACACCCTAGTAATTGCCATGTCACGACACTAGATAACTATAAATCTGAAACATGTTAATTGCCTAGAAATGTGATATTGCAATAAGTATTTAAATTGAAACCATAAGAATTACCATACTCGTGCATATGTATTATCATATCATCTGCTCATGCCCAGAAGAAATCATACATTGCAAATTGATACCATAAGCATTCATAATCATCGACATATGCATTTATGATGATTTCATGAGATTTATGATATTTCTAGATTTCGGGGGAAACCGCAAGATTTCAAGCTTATAACCTTTTAAAATATAAAAGTTGCGGTCTTCTAGTGATGTAAAGTGTCGTCCACCATGAGTTTGCTGTGGTTTTCGAGATCCGTGTCGAGGAGTGGAGGAACCGTCACGGGTACATGGTAGGCCCGGTAAGGTACCCCCGGGGCAAGAGGATCGCAGATGATGGCGTTGAGCCTGGCAGGGGACGGATTACCTACCGGTGACTTCATTTGGCGCGGCGGATATCAAGAGGATACCGACCGTGGCCGCTAGATTGAGATATGGATATTTGATATGGATCAGCCGGATGGCTGAGACCAGAGATACTGGACATGGATATATGAGATTTGGACAGTTTTGAGGTGTCGTTGCTGGACACGGATTTTACTGATTTCTTGGATATTATGCTGATGTTTAAAAAGGAAGTTTCAAAACAAAGGAAGGAATAATTCTCATACATACTTGATAGTACTTTCATGTAGCATACATACCTGTTATTACATCCATCTGACATATATACTTGCTAGTACACTGTTGATGCATACATACCTGCTAGTTCATGTAGCCATACCTGTTTTAGGGATGCCAGGACACTTGTGTGCATGCATACGATAGCCTTAGTAGATGTTATTTATTACTCACGAGCGGCAACTCACCCCCGTTGTGCCACAGCTTTTCTGCAGGTCCGTTCCGTCAGCACTATAGCGGCGGATACTTTTGCTTCTTTTGCCCTTTTTGCCTGGACTCGAGGCTTTTGCTCTTAGGTGGGTTATTATCATTTTGTACCACCTTATATTTTCATTATATCTAGAACACTCCATCTACTACTGCTACAATCATTTCAGCTGTACCTGTTTTATTTGGATTACTGTATATTGACTTAGAGACGAGGTTGTGAGACTTGGGGATTTATTTTATGATATATCTGGAGTCGAGCTCACTTGAGTCGACATGCTATTTCTTATGCACACTGTTACTTTATATTGCGTGGGATTTGTGACCGCCTTGAGGCAAAGAGCTAGCTCCCGCTTGGGGATGCCATTTTCATGTTATTCATTTATATTCCTGTTGTACTCATTTGGAGCTTGTTTTACAAAGGAAACTCTGTTGGAATTTTCGGAAAAAGAGAAAGTCATTTTTAAAAAAAGGGAATTTGATATGGTAATGGAGTAAAATACTTAAATAAATTGGTTTTCCTTCACTCTAAAAATCTTAATTGGGTTTTGTATTCTGGGCTTCGGTTTACTTATTTTACGGACGCCTTGAGACGTTTCGTAATCTAAGTGCCGGTCGCGTTCCGTACTTTGCGGGTCGTGACACACACAGAGGGTTTCCCTAGTTTAGGAGAAATGATGTAGTAGCCGTATTGGATACGTGCAGGGTTCAGATCGATTGATGTACTTTGTATCCGGACTTTCGAGCGGACAATTGGTAATACTAGCCGGCTCGGGTTTGAGCCGGATTATTAAATCAGGTATTGATTTGATAATTTACATATATGTATTAAGATATGTAGATTCTAGTATTACGTTCTTCGTGTTATTCCATCTCTTTAGGCATTCGTGTTTTTATCCGAATGCAGGTATGTATATGCAGTAGACTGTAATCCTTATTTTATTACGGATAACATTCTAGAAGGTGGACACCTCATCATGGATTTTTCCATTTATTCATAAATGGAAATGAGGTGTAAATTGAAGGAGTGGGAGGTATGGTGAGAGCCGTGGCTTCAATAGTTGACAAATGAATTGTTAATTCATTTGCGGCAACTATTGAAGCGTGGTTGATAGTTTTTTATTGTGGATATTATTATAAAAAACCAATGTGAGCTATTTTCTCTCACATGGTTGCTCATTTTTGCTCTCACCATTTTTGCTTCACCTCCTTCTCCTTCTCTTGAGCTTCATCACCTTCATCATCTTCCTCCTCTCTACACTCTCATGTGTTGAGAAACAAGAGAGGATGTAAGATAGAGATAGAAAGTCACTTAGAACCTCACACACTATATCCTAGATTTCTTGGTTTAGCAACCCAAGTTCTCTAGTTGCTCCACTTGACATTTAGTGTGGAGCTAGAGCCATGGATCACATCCCTCGGCTGGATCATCTACGACAAAGGAGGACTGGAGAGCAAAATCGATCGCGGAGAACCGATGGAGCAAGAAGTGAAAATCAAGCTTGTTCAAGGTGGCCACTAGGAGCACATGATGAAGAAAGAATACCGAAGGACTTTGATCATTTGGTGAGACTCTTCATCATAGTAGTTACCTCTCTTTGTCTTGCTAGTTAAGTTTATGGTTAGATCCGGTTTAATGGGTTATTCTAGTGTCGTTTTTACTATGGTAAGAAAATTTTTGTTCCGCAAACGGCCACGGATGATGTCTAGGGCGTTAGGGTAACCCAACACGATTGGCTATAACAGCGAGTCCCTGGCCAGGGCTGTTAAGATTTACTGGTAATTGTTATCAGTAGTTTCTCGAACGGTTATATGCCACACATCGACATGACTTATCAAGTTACTGGGGTCTGATGATTCCACCCGTAGACTTGATATGCAACATACCAGACGAAGAGACCAGACTGTACGGTAAGTGTTTCTTATAGGCTTTGCAGGAGTTTGGACAAGCTTGCTTGTTGATCTTCTATTCGCTCAATACCTGGGTAGCCATTATGTCCAGCTAGTACCGCTGACGGCTTGTGGGTGACTGATGTGATCATTACCTACTGCTGGCGTATTGACGAGTCTTTAAAGTCCCACACAGAGGTTTCCTAGCTCAAGCGAAACGAAGTAGGGCACATATGGTGATATGTGCAGGAGCTTGATTAAATACGAGTATGTGATACCGTATTCTAATCTTGCGATATATGATATCGGTTCGGTTATATGTGATATGACCGAGTTATTGAATCAAGTGTTGATTCGATAAAGTGATATACATATAAATGATATTGGTCGGTTATATATGATATAACCGGATTATTGAATCAAGTATTGATTTAATAATTTGATATATATTTTTATATTTGATATATTAATATTTATTAACTAATTTTGAGCTCACTTAAAGAATTTCTTCTCTTTAAAATACATTTAATATATATGTGATATATATTATATGTGTTTATTTATTGTGTCATGGTGGATGATACATTGGACATGGGTGTATGAGACTCACACCAAGACTAAAGATTATATGGGTGATTATTTAATAAGAGTTAATTCAAAATTAGGTGGAAAATGAGCATGGCTTAGATGCTTGTGGAAGCATGTAGAAGCCATGACTCATCCTACTAATTTTGTTTTACTCTAGATATTTTATAACCCAACCATAGGCCATGATTAACACTCTACATTATCACTTGAGATTTTTCCTCACCCTAGTTTTATCTTCTTCTTCCTTTGAAGATATCTCTCTAGGTTTTCTTGAGGTGAGAAAAATAAAAGAGAAAGTGATTTCTAAAGTGTGCAAAATTCCTACCTCATCAACCTACTCTCATCTAGCCTATAATATTAGGTTGTTTGCTTCACTAATTCTTGATTAGTGAAGAGTGATATTGAGTTAGAGTAACTTCAAGGTGGATCATCTTCGGTCTCGAAGATGACGAAGCAAGCTCGTTCCTTTCATCTAGTGGAGCCTAAGAAGAGTTCTAGGGACCACTACTTGGAGTTTTAGAAGTGAAGGACCGGTCTACAAAGATTCTATTCTCTATTCACTTAGTATAAAGCTTGTTTACTTGCTTACAAACCCTAATTCTCTATTTCGATTCTAGGTTAGCGTAGCTTAGACCTCTAAATTTTTAAAAATTGCATACCTGATGCAGGTAGAAACCTAGTAGAGGTGCTAAGACACACTTTAATGTATGTATGATGCAATTCATCTTGCGAACTAGTACAAGAATAACTGTATAACTGTCAAAAATGAATGCGGTACAATATATTTATCCATGGAAAATTCTATAGTGTGCGTGTCATGGCAATTACCAACGGTGTGTGTGGGTGGCATATATTTCAGTGCTCGTGCAACATGAACCATTAATAATGGTTCAGTGTCCTATTAATACTATGTTAATGTTCTACAGGTAATAAGATGTGCAAAATGGTGCTCACGCACAATCATTATATATATATATATATATATATATATATATATATATATATATATATATATATATAAGCATATGATTATATCACGGAATCTAGCCTTCGACGCTTAACGCCATACAGGCGATTCCCCCGTAGATGTTAAATCTATTCACCGGACGATCTCGAGCTAGCTGAATCCGATCGCCTATTTCCCCTTCCTAGCAGCGTCCGATGTCCCCGCAATCGATCCTAATTTAACACAAAATCATAACAAGTGAAATTAGCAAACTTTCCGATAACACACGGAAACAACACCAAACCAACGAATTGACTCCCACAAGCTACCAAGTATTAGCTTGGCGGGCTAACGTGTGTAGCGACACCCTAAACCAAACCTATGGCTGCAAGCTACACGAAACACTTAACGGAAGTCGAAAAATCCGTATCGCAAGATATCGAAACGCTAGAATTAGCTAAACGGTTCCAGATTTTGTCTACAGATAATATAGGAAAAACAAAGTGTACCAAATACCATATATAATCTACAGAGACCTACCTACCAAAATCCAACACCAAAGTCATCCTATAGCCGGCGGGGCCAGGAAAATTGGAATTTTCACCGGGCCAAAGGTGAGGGGTGGGGTCCGGGTTTCAGGTGTGTACTCAAGGCTCTATCATCAATCTACTGTATTATTAGATTTAATTAGAGATAAACCTAACAATAGCAGATCAACAGGGACACAAAACTTAATAAAAATACGATATTTAGCACAAAACTTTAACTTTAAGATATTTAACTAAAACTAAATAACACACAAACTTTCTTAGAGCCTAACAAAGAGTTAAAGATCTCCACCTCACCAAAACTTGGGAAAACCTCTAGCTTTGCAAGCTCCAAGTCACCACAAGAGGGTTAAACATGATTTGTGAAGGGTTTAGTGAGGTTTGATGAAGGTTTATGCTAGAGGTTTATGGGAAAATATGGATCAAGTGAAGAACTTGGTGAAGGAGAAGAACAAGTAAATGAGAGAGTGTGAGGTGAAGAATTAAGAGAGTGAGGTGAAGAAATGAGAGAGTGAGAGGGTGAGAATGAGTCATGCCCTCTCTCTTCATTAAATGCCTCCCATGCTATGTCCCATGCCATCATCATTCCTTCAATAATTCAACTCTTCTCTTTCCTTTTTTTTCAAAACAAATAAAACCCTTTTACTTAAAATAGATAAATATGTAAACATGACATGAAAATGGCTAACTATTCCTTGGCTAGTAAAGTATGGTTAACACCTCCTTAACCCAAGATTAACAAGCACATGTATGTGCAAGTACAAAAATAATTAAATAAAATAATAATTAATAATAATAAAATAGGTGAAAACAATTATTGGTTAAATTTTATTTAAAACCCGCATTTTATCTCTTAATTAACCCTAACCGCATTCTAAGGTGTTGCAATCTTCCCCGCTTAAAGAAATTTGGTCCCCGCATTTAAAAATCTTACTATGCGTACCTTCGAAAAGATGGGAAAACTTCTTCCGCATCTCGCTCTTGGCTTCCTATGTGACATCTTCGCTGTTCGGGCCACGCCACAGAACCTTCACTGATGGCATAACCTTTGACCGAAGTTTATTCACCAGCCGATCCAATATAACTACCGGCTGCTCGGTGAAAGAAAGATCGGCTCCAGCTGAATGGCCTGGTGCTGAATCATGTAAGAAGGGTCATGAAGGTACTTGCGAAGCATCGATACATGAAATACGGGGTGAATATCCGGAAAACTGGGCGGAAGTGCCAAACGATAGGCAACGATACCAACTCGCTCAAGGATCTCAAAAGGACCCACAAATCTGGGACTAATCTTTCCTTTCGTCCCAAATCTCATCACGCCTTTCATCGGAGAAATCCATAGGAATACATGATCACCCACTGCGAACTCAAGTCTGCGACGACGACGGTCGGCATAAGACTTCTGCCTGCACTGGGATGCTCTCATTCTGTCCTGGATCAACTGGATCTTCTCCGTAGTCCCCTAAACTAGCTGTGGTCCTAAAATCCTGCTCTCGCTGAGTTTGGTCCAACCGATTGGCGATCAACACTTTCTCCCATACAAGGCCTCAAAAGGTGCCATCTGAATCATCTCCTAGAAACTGCTATTGTAGGAGAACTCTATCAATAGCAAGTGACGATCCCAACTGCCAGCAAAATCAAGCACGCATGCCCGAAGCATATCATCGAGAGTCTGTATAGTCCGTTCTGACTGACCATCGGTCTGTGGATGGAAAGCGGTGCTAAAACTCAATCGGGTACCCAAAGCTTCCTGAAGTTTCTGCCAAAGACGACTGGTAAACTGGGTGCCTCTGTCGGACACAATGCATGTAGGAACGCCGTGCAAATGGACAATCTCATCAATGTACAACTGAGCATACTAATCAAATCTAAAAGTGGTCATCACTATAAGGAAGTGAGCCGCTTTCGTCAACCGGTCAACAATCACCCAATGGAGTTATACCCTTGACTAGACCTGGGTAGACCCACAATAAAATCCATGGAGATCTGCTCCCATTTCCACTTCGGAATGGGCAAAAGCGGCAACTCTCCTGCCGGTCTCTGATTCTCTGCCTTGACTTGCTGACAAGTCAGGCACCACGAAACGAAGTCCGAAACATCTCTCTTCATCCCTTCCCACCAGTAGATATCTCTCAAATCACGATACATCTTGGTGGAACCTGGATGAACACTGTGTTGGATATAGTGCCCTCAGAGTCAATTATTGGATCGCAGGTACGTGATTGCAATGATTGCGGAGGACCAATACCGGTAGGACAGTCTTACTCTAGATGATAGTATGCTATTTGGTTTGCCTTTATTAGTCGTGTACAGGTTCAGGTAACTGATCACTGTTACACTTTGATAGAGCCCTTAGAATCTTGCTTTACTACCAACAGTATGATGGCGATCATATACGTGAGAGTTGGGTGGTTTATATGCATATCCTTTATTGTGGTCCCTAGTCGTTGGAGTTTCGAGACAGGGCATCAATACTCCAGAGTAGACTAGTGTATACAGTCGAGACCCCGACGAGGGGCGGTGGCCGGTCTCACAAGCCACTGGTGTCAGTTGGATCACCTAAGATGTATACAGGTGCTCATTGGGTTATGAGTACACCGGACAGGACTCGCCGGGAACCTGCTAGTTGGTATTATACATATCGTCAGATAGCAGTTCCTTGGTGACATGTGTACAGGTTAGTTCATCGACCTGAGGTCGTCATTTGTCTCGTGTGAGTTCCCACTGTGCTTTGATTTCTACCCTACCACGGCTCAATGGAGTCGTGCAAACAGGTAGTTTTTGGGTACAGTCCCGAGCCACATGGAGGCACGTGAGCGGATCGGCAGGGGATTCGTCTCTCCCGGTATTGGGGGTGAGATCGTGCTGTGTCTAGGAGAGCCATTACACAAAGCCTACGGCCGTGGCAGGAGATTTACTGGTAGGTACTCCAGTAGTATCTCAGAGTGTTTTCGGGCTACACTCCGACACGACTTATACTGCTATTGGGGGTCTGACGTTACTAGCCCCTTAGGCAGATATGCGATACACATAGACGAACGGACCGGACTGTATATACATTGTCATTGTTAGGCTCAGTAGGGTTTCCGGATGAGTTCGCTCATCGGCATCCCTTGAGGTCATTCCATGGGCAGCCGTTACGCACAGCTAGTGCGGCTGACGGCTTGTGGTTAAACCCACTGCCAGGGTACTGACGAGTCATTAGAGTCCTCCACAGACAGTTTCCCAAGTTCGGGCGAAATGTTGTAGAGGCCGTATGGTTTTATGGCAGGGTTCGGAAAATGCACGTGCGTTTACGCACGTGTTATATTTCGGACAGATAATACTGGTGGGCTTTGGTTTAAGCCGGATCCGAGTATTATATTTAGTAGATATAATATCTTTGTCTCAGTTGCATTTGTATTCGGTCGTAATACAAATGCGGGTATGTTTATACTGTTACGGGGTTGTCCTGAAATTCGTTTCAGGATCGCTTTTGGAAGTTGCCAGTTTCCAGTTTCCAGTTTCCGTATTTGACATTCGGTTAAATGCGGATTTATCTTTCCGTCACTCTGGTGAGTCGTGAGGGTGAGTCGTGGTTCTAGAAGGTTCTAGAAGAGGTGATTAGGCTTATGACTCATTTGTTCATTAATGGTGCTTTAATGGTGCATTTATTGTGTTCATACTTTGTGTTCACACTAGATATTTCTCTTATTGTCACCTCCCCCTCTCCTACACTCACCCCCTCCTATAAGATGACCGGCCCCTCCCCTCTCTCTCACACACTTGAATGATTCATTTGGAAAAAAGATTATGATAGTTTTGGGGTGTATGGAAATTTCATAGCTCATTTCATTCCATCACCCGACTTAATTGGCAACTTCATTAACCGTTCGTCCTTGGCTTTGGACGAAGCGAGACAAAGTGTTCTACTCATTCTCTACATCAATCTTGGTCGTCTCTTTTAGCAAACTTGACGACCGAGTTGCCTCGAGTCAGAGGCGGGAGCCCGTTTGAAGAATCGTTGACGTGGTGCCACCTGGACGAGCAGATCGGAAATCGACGAGATCGGAGCAGCCGCAACGGAGCGTGGGATGATGGTTAAAGAACGAAGGACTCGGATCGTTCGGTATAACCCTTCTACCCTCTTTACAGTTTGTTAGTTTAGCAATAATGGCAGATCCGGGTTTTAGTATACGATAGCGCCCGTTAAAAGTTTTTGTTCCTCATTTGGCGTCTGTTAGACGGCCGGGGCGCTACCGTAGACTTACAGTGCTATCAGAGCCTCACCATTTTACTTTACTAACTTGTGCTAAAGCGTTTAAAACATCGATCAGACCGAATATCAAAAACTGCAATATTTCCATTCACAGTTTCTGTCGATTTTTAAAGGGTTCCAAAAATTATTTTACATATCACAGAAATCTGTGCAGGGTTTTCTAAGCACACCGTACAAATTTGGGCACGTGACTCAACAATACAGCCGCGGAATCGCGGTCAAACCTAGGGTTTGACCGCGCATCCACGGCCATTCTGAGTGTTCATTGCTCTAAATTAGTGTTTTCTTCTCTGGAAATTGGGGTTTTTGGTATATATCTTTTGGGCCCAGATTTTGTTACTATACAACAGATGTTCGTGGGGCCCACTTCGTGATATTTAGTCGATCGAAATTTAAACATGTTAGTTTACAGTACTTACATTATATCTCCGACCGGGAATGTCATTTGATCGGTAAACCGCATCTGATTGCTATAGTTCTTTTAGACGGGTTTGCGAACGTGACATTCGCGTTGATGTTCTGTGTTGTGCTGTGATGTTGCGGATTTGTCGTGGTGGATAGCAGTGTGCAATGGTAGTGCAGTTTGGATTTATTTGTACATTTGATATTGCGGGGCGAGCGTCCAACATGTGGACTGCCGTCACTGCCGGTTGTATAATATTCTTTTGGGGCACGACCAGGTTGAGGTCGATGTACCTGTTATACTATTTTTCATTTCTGTACTAGGCTTACCCCGCGACGGAGTGCATGGATAGCTGGGTTCTGGAGGGCAACGGGTCTGCATCTCATGGCTTTGAGAGGCAGAGGGGCCTCACTCTAGAATCGGCAGACTATTCGCCGCACTCGTAGGGGGTTCAGGTTGACCCAAGAAGGGGTGCTCAATTTACCGGATTCCGTGAAGTGCCGGGTGTTCCATTCACTATGCTGTGGGGGACTACCTCGCTTCAAGTTTTGGCGGGTAACTTGCCGCACCCGTAGGGGTCTAGGTTTCATTGCACAGGCTATCCACACGACCAGGGGAACGTCGGGTTTCAGCAGCGGCTCTGTGAAACCCGGGGATCCCAGATTATCTGTATTATTCTGTGATTCTTATTACTTTTCTGTAATGTTGCATATTATCACGCCTGGAGCGATTATTGTATACTGGTATATATACTATTAGATGTTGTATATGTTTTGAACCCGAGCTAGTCCAGTCCCCGCACTGTCGTTAGTTAAGTAACCTAACGAATGATGACGGGACCCAGTGACGAATGCGGATGGCATATACATACATTTTATTTTTGTTCTTTTCTGGTGTGATTGATGATGGGACTGCGTTGATTCTGATCAATGCAAAGGAAAACAAACCTATTTGGAGTTGTTGGAACAATTTTAAAAAGTGTTATTACAAAGATGTTTCCTTTTGTTTTGCATAGCGGTATTCGGTTGGAATATCCTGCACCTCATTCGACGAGGCAAGGGCCGATATCCCTTCACCGGGAATGACCCCTTGGGCAGAAGTTTGTGTCAGGGTAATAACTTTACTATAGTCGAATACAAGTTGCTTTGCATCGCGGTATTCAGTGGAATATCCTGCACCTCATTCCACGAGGAAAGAGCCGAGATCCCTTCACCGGGAGTGACCTCTTTAGCAAAAGGTTTTCGCCACTATATTTTTATAAAAAGCTATCAGGTTCCTTCAGCGATATCAAGTTCACTACGTTAAAGGTTTTTCGTCGAAAACCAGCCGTAGCCTTCCGTCATTTCTTTTGGGTATTCAGTAGTATTCAAGCTATGTATTTTGACCTAACGCCAAGGCATAGTGTTTGGTAGCTGCTGAGTATTCATTTGTTGCATAGATAGATGAGTTGGTTTGGGACAGTCGTTCTGCCATTTTGACCTAACGCCAAGGGCATGTGCGGGTGGGTTCAAATTAACAAGATAGTGACGGGTAGAACTTGGCATGTGACTTATAACATTTTGACCTAACGCCAAGGTCATAAAAGCATGGGGCAAAATTCTTATCGGGAGTTTCTAAAGAAACTGAAACTTGCCAAGTATGCGCATACCTTCTGGAGTGTGAGTAACGTGGATGGATTCCGTCACGTTATCATGCGATGAAAGTTGGATCCCGATTCCCACTGATGAGTTGGTTTACTCTTCGGGTGATCCCGATTGATTCTTCTTTCAGGTTTGGAGGAGAATTTGACAGGACAGTGGGAGGTTTCCGGATTAGATAAAGTGATAACCATTCTGATCTAGGTTAGAGTGCACGCAGAGTGTTTCTTTTCTCTCTCTCTTTGGCAATGACCTTTGACCGACCCTAGGCTATGACTCAGTGACCAAGTTGACCGAACCTTCTTAAAATACTGGCTTTTTGGATTGTCTTAGTTGCATAAGTCATTGCCACTCCTTCTTCTACCCTTTCCATTTCTCAGAACACCCCGTATTATTACGGACATCCACTTCCATTGGATAGATCCATCGTATGGTTATATACGAACTCGAAGGGGCTTCTTCGAGGATGGATCCAGGTTCAGGAGAAATAGAATTGGTTTATTCAGTTGTCTTTTATTATCACATTCTCTCAGGTTGCAAGGGCTCCTTGGTTTAGGAGAGTACACCAATTACGCTTATTGGATAGTCTTATTCCAAACCATAGGCAGGTGCCGAAAGGTAGGGAATGAAGAAAACCAATTAGCCTAAGTAGGGTGTGCAGAAGGTAATATGTAAAGACGGAATAAAGGGATTAGAAAGAGGGCAAAGTAAGTTGCGACTTTTATCATTCATGACCAAACCGCGTACTTCATCGCCATTCCTATTTCACCTTTAATGGAATAAGGTATTATTCAGTTGTCCTTTATCATCACCTTCTCTCAAGTTGCGAGTACTCCTTGGTTTAGGAGGGTACACCTATTATGCTTACTGGATAGTCTTCTTCCAAACCACAGGCTGGTGTCGAACGGCAGGGAAGGAAGAAAACCATTTAGCCTAACGATGGTGTACAGAAGGTAACGACTAAAGACAAATAAAGGGATTTGGAGAGATGGCAATAAAATATACGGTTAAAGTCATGAATTTGATTATGGAAGAAGCATTACTAGGAATACCGAGATACCCCTACGAAACATTTTCATGTTTCAGTGCATTGTTAAAAGAAAACTGTTTTCCCGATTAGATACTTACTCCAAGGGTATGTATTTACCAGGTTTGATTTCATATCTGTATCGTTTTACAAATGATGAGTGGGAGTGTGATATTGGGAATTAGGTGATCATCCTCATTATATCGGAATTCGTTGTAATTGGTGATATTTGAGGAAATCGCCAGGGTACAATTTTCAACCTACGACGCACAGGTTTTGAGTTGTTCAACTCAGCGGATTTATACAGAGTATTGTATGTTGTCCAGTGTCCATCAGGACAAAGGGGTAGGTCCTCGTACTATGTTCTGTTTACTTATGACTTTTCTAGTTTTTAGACAAGTGTTTCGTAGAAATACATGGTCTAAGTTTTGAGAAGTTGTGGGTATAAGAATAAAGTAGAGAACCAGGTGTCACAAGTATCGGGATTCTTCAAAGAGATCGAAGATGTAGATTCTTGTGATTGGTATTCAGATGATAGTAATGGTTCTGAGAAACTTGTTTCTCTTTCGGGTTACTCATAATTGGATGGATTCCTAAGTTAAGTAATGCGGATTAGCCTCTCTCCATTAAGTTGATATGCACTGGAGACAGCTGCATGATTGAATCTGGTTCCAATTAAATAAGTGCCAAAGTTTCTATATTGGATATAGAATGGTTCATACCTTAAAAGATGTTAAGGTACGGGGAGTTGTCCAGCTTATGCTTAAAACCAGACTCTGGATGACTCAGGGCACGTTTCTGTAATGGCTGTTTGTGGGTTGACCCTGGCTATGACGAGGGTTGATATTCTACCATCTGGAAGATCAATAGTGATATTGTTCTTGACTCGCCACAGTTTTAGTAAAATGGATTTTTTCAGAAAACAGTAGTGGGAGTATGGTAGAACTGGAAGTGATTCCAGAACCGCAAACGATTACGGAAAACTTAATAGAACCTACGGATTCAATCAAGTTTGACATTCCATTAGCCACTCCGCAGATATGGTGGGTAACCTCAGACACCCGAGAGGTACTTCGGTAGCCTCAAGGACGGTGACAGGGAGGTTCTTATCTTCCCAGACTTGACACTACTGTTGTTCCAGGCTATGAGACCCGGCAGGAGGATAAGTATAGCGTCGTTCTAAACTAGCTTTAGAAGTGCACGTGTATATTATTCTGCCAGAGGGTTGTTGTGGTCAGTGGGAGCATCGGAAGCATAGTGGGCAAGTAGCTTACGTCTATTTATAAACTAGAGCAATTATAGCGGAGATAGATCATCTAATTTTGATGTGACAGTCATGGGTTTGACTTCAATCAGAATAGGGGATGGATCTGTTAAGAAGGAGTTGGGTGTGATGTCATGGTATATGACATACACAGAATAGGAAGTAAAATTCCTATACTATGATCGGTTGTACTGTGGTCGTCACACAGTTGTTTCTCCAGACAGGATATGGATATAATATTTGACATTCTGGTTTCTAGATCTATGGTTTTAGATCTGGATTTGGGTAGTTTCCCAATATTAGTACATTGACAGTATTCTAATGGTTTTTAGAATAGTTGACTCCTGGCATGGTGGTGTATCTGCAGGTGATGGAGTCACCTTCTCTAAAGGTGTCGTATAGACTAAAGGGGCGAGGGCTGTGCATGATTGGCAGATCACTTGCTTAGGCAATTGAGTCAATCATGAGATGTCAAGTACCACACCAAAAGTTGTTTTTGCACTAGATTTGTATTAATCCAATCCTGGAGAAACATAAGGAAGCAGTTTTAGAACATAAGTGCATGTTCTACGGATTTGATGACCACAGCCTCCTTCGGGAAACGGTTATCATTCCAGGCTTCAAAAGTGACATGGTTGACAGAGTGATTGTCAGAGTTATAGTTTTCCCTCTGACGAGGAACAGTATTATGGACAGGTGGTCCAAGAGGATACTGTGGGTGGCATGGTGCCGGATACTGATTAGGTTCAGTGATCGATACAGACTAAGAAGTTTGGATTTAGAGTTCATTTATGAACTAGGTCCCATCAGATATCCAGACATATTCTAAGATAGGTATTACTCAATTCGGGAGATGGTTTTCTCCGCGAACTTGAGATTTAGAGAGAGATAGAAAGAAACTTCTAGGCGGATCCACTCACTGAGGCTATTTCTCGAACACAATAGTTTTACAAACGAGCTTTGTGAAACTGATTAGTAGAGGAGTTGGATGTTCGGTTTCACACGGGCTGTGAGTAGTCGACATCGCAATAATTAGCCTTAAGTGCAAGTGGGAGATTGTTGGATATAATGCCCTCAGAGTCAATTATTGGATCGCAGGTACGTGATTGCAATGATTGCGGAGGACCTATACCGGTAGGACAGTCTTACTCGAGATGATAGTATGCTATCTGGTTTGCCTTTATCAGTTGTGTACAGGTTCAGGTGACTGATCACTGTTACACTTTGATAGAGCCCTTAGAATCTTTCTTTACTACCAACAGTATGATGGCGATCATATACGTGAGAGTTGGGTGGTTTATATGCATATCCTTTATTGTGGTCCTTAGTCGTGGGAGTTTCGAGACAGGGCATCGATACTCCGGAGTAGACTAGTGTATACAGTCGAGACCCCGACGAGGGGCGGTGGCCGATCTCACAAGCCACTGGTGTCAGTTGGATCACCTAAGATGTATACAGGCGCTCATTGGGTTATGAGTACACCGGACAGGACTCGCCGGGAACCTGCTAGTTGGTATTATACATATCGTCAGATAGCAGTTCCCTGGTGACATATGTACAGGTTAGTTCATCGACCTGAGGTCGTCATTTGTCTCGTGTGAGTTCCCACTGTGCTTTGATTTCTACCCTACAACGGCTCAAAGGAGTCGTGCAAACAGGTAGTTTTTGGGTACAGTCCCGAGCCACATGGAGGCACGTGAGCGGATCGGCAGGGGATTCGTCTCTCCCGGTATAAGGGGTGAGATCATGCTGTGTCTAGGAGAGCCATTACATAAAGCCCACGGCCGTGGCAGGAGATTTACTGGTAGGTACTCCAGTAGTATCTCAGGGTGTTTTCGGGCTACACTCCGACACGACTTATACTGCTATTGGGGGTCTGACGTTACTAGCCCCCTAGGCAGATATGCGATACTCATAGATGAACGGACCGAACTGTATATACATTGTTACTGTTAGGCTCAGTAGGGTTTCCGGATGAGTTCGCTCATCGGCATCCCTTAAGGTCAGTCCATGGGCAGCCGTTACGCACAGCTAGTGCCGCTGACGGCTTGTGGTTAAACCCACTGCCAGGGTACTGACGAGTCATTAGAGTCCCCCACAGACAGTTTCCCAAGTTCGGGCGAAACGTTGTAGAGGCCGTATGGTTGTATGGCAGGGTTCGGAAAATGCACGTGCGTTTACGCACGTGTTATATTTCGGACAGATAATACTGGTGGGCTTTGGTTTAAGCCGGATCCGAGTATTATATTGAGTAGATATAATATCATTGTCTCAGTTGCATTTGTATTCGGTCGTAATACAAATGCGGGTATGTTTATACTGTTACGGGGTTGTCCTGAAATTCGTTTCAGGATCGCTTTTGGAAGTTGCCAGTTTCCAGTTTCCAGTTTCCAGTTTCCGTATTTGACATTCGGTTAAATGCGGATTTATCTTTCCGTCACTCTGGTGAGTCGTGAGGGTGAGTCGTGCTTCTAGAAGGTTCTAGAAGAGGTGATTATGCTTGTGACTCATTTGTTCATTAATGGTGCTTTAATGGTGCATTTATTGTGTTCATACTTTGTGTTCACACTAGATATTTCTCTTATTGTCACTTTCCCCTCTCCTACACTCACCCCCCTCCTATAAGATGGCTGGCCCCTCCCCTCTCTCTCACACACTTGAATGATTCATTTGGAAAAATGATTATGATAGTTTTAGGGTGTATGGAAATTTCATAGCTCATTTCATTCCATCACCCGACTTAATTGGCAACTTCATTAACCGTTCGTCCATGGCTTTGGACGAAGCGAGACAAAGTGTTCTACTCATTCTCTACATCAATCTTGGTCATCTCTTGTAGCAAACTTGACGACCGAGTTGCCTCGAGTCAGAGGCGGGAGCCCGTTTAAAGAATCGTTGACGTGGTGCCACCTGGACGAGCAGATCGGAGATCGACGAGATCGGAGCAGCCGCAACGGAGCGTAGGATGATGGTTAAAGAACGAAGGACTCGGATCGTTTGGTATAACCCTTCTACCCTTTTTACAGTTTGTTAGTTTAGCAATAATGGCAGATCCGGGTTTTAGTATACGATAGCGCCAATTAAAAGTTTTTGTTCCGCATTTGGTGTCTGTTAGACGGCCGGGGCACTACAGTAGACTTACACACTGTAAGCTGACTGATGTGCCTGCTCTAAGATCTCGTGTCCCATCCCCTCAGAATCTGGCACACACCGACGAGTCCCAAAACGTAGCACACCCTGGTCATCAATCATAAACTCCGAATCTTTACCCTTCCGAACGTGCTCCAAAATCTCGGACAAACGAGCATCGTCAGACTGCGCCTCACGGATACGATCAAGTAGAAGTGGACGGGCACGGACATCAACAAGCTACCCTTCAGCGGAAGTGAACTCGAACTGTACTCTACTATCGTACAAGATCTGCCAATGTGTAGAAGACTGTCACTGAACTATGCTCAAATGGAACAAACTACCTCCGGGCCTACGACTCAAAGCATCAGCTACCATATTCGCCTTGCCCGGGTGATAAAGGATTTCACAATCATAATCCTTCACAAGCTCCATCCAACGGCGCTTCCTCAAATTCAGATCTCGCTGCTGGAAGATGTACTTCAAGCTCTTGTGGTCCGTGAAGATCTGACACGACTCTCCGTACAAGTGGTGTCTCCAAATCTTGAGTGTAAAGACCACCGCGGCCGTCTTAAGATCATGAGTAGGATAGTTCTTCTTGTGCTTCTTCAACTACCGAGAAGCATAAGCGATAACTCTGTCATGATGCATCAACACATAACCTAACCCCACTCGAGAAGCATCACAATAAATGACATAGCCGCCCGATCTAGAAGGAAAAGATAGAACTGGTGCAGTCGTCAAACGAGTCTTCAACTGCTGAAAATTCTGCTCACATGCCTCAGTCCAAAAAAAGGAACTGCCTTCCGGGCCAGTCCGGTCTGCGGTGCAGTGATACTCGAGAAATCCTGCACGAAACGGCTGTAATAACCGGCTTAGCATAAGAAGTTGCGAACTTCTGTCACTGATACAGGTCTGGGCCAAAGCTGTACGGTCTCGATCTTCTTTGGGTCCACTTGTATACCATCTCCCATAACCACATGACCCAAGAAGTCAACACTATCAAGCCAGAAGGCGCACTTTAAGAATTTAGCAAATATCTGGTGCTCTCTCAATGTCTGCATGGTAATCATCAAGTGCTGCTCATGCTCTTCTCGACTTCTAGTGTAGATCAGAATGTCATCAATAAATACAATAATGAACTGGTCGAGAAACGGCCTGAAAATCCGGTTCATCAAATCCATGAACGTTGTTAGGGCATTGGTGAGCCCGAATGACATCACCAAGAACTCATAATGCACATAGCGTGTAAGAAAAGCAGTCTTCGGAATGTCATCATTCCGAACCCGCAACTAATGATAACCCGACCAAAATCAATCTTGGAAAAATGTCCCGCACCCTGGAGCTGATTAAACAAATCGTCAATGCGAGGTAAAGGATACCTATTCCGCACCGTAACTTGGTTCAATTAACGATAATCAATGCACAACCTCATACTGCCTTCCTTCTTAACGAACAGGACAGGAGTCCCCAAGGCGACACACTCGGACGAACAAGTCCCCTGTCAAGCAACTTTTGCAACTGATCTTTAAGCGCTTTAAGCTCCGCCGGGGCCATCCGATAAGGCGGTATAGAAATAGGCCCCGTGCCGGGAATCAAATCGATGCAAAACTCGATATCACGCTCTGGCGGCAATCCAGGTAACTCATCGGGAAATACGTCGGGAAACTCTCTCACAATAGGAACCTGGTCCAACGGATCTGTTGTGGCTCCAGTATCACGAATAAAGGCTAAGAATCGCCGACATCCTTTTCTAAAGAGCCGACTAGCGTAAAGGGCAGAAATCAAACTGTGAAGGGCGGAACTACGGTCCCCCTGCAAAACAAGAACTGACTTGCCCAAAAAACAAAACCTGACTGCCCTCTCACGGCAGTCCATAGATGCATGCAAGTAGCTAACCGGTCCATGCCAAGGAGAATGCCAAAGTCCAACATATCAAGAAGGATTAAATCGACGGACGAATCTCTATCTCCAATACGAACGGCACACGACCGAAACACATGTCACGCAACAAAAGACTCTCCAACGGGAGTAATCACAACAAGCAGTTGATCTAAGAAAGACGACTCTCGGCCCAACCTCTGTACGAAATGTGTGAAAACATATAAGTGAGTAGATCCTGGGTCGAACAATATGCGCGCATCGAAAGAACACACTGCATTCGATGCGTGAGCATCCTGAGGAGTCAACGCAAAAACTCGGGCCAGTCCTGTAAGGGCATCCGGCTGTCCTCCGCCTCTGCCACCACGTCCCCTCTGAAAAAAACCACCATGACCACGGCCTCTCTGAGCATAGGTCTGGTGTGAAGCAACAACGGACGTAAGAGGCAATGCTCTCTGAGGTGGAGAAGGTGGTAAGTTAATATGTGGAACTGCCGCCTCGCCCTGGCGTACCTCGGTACAATCCCTGATGCGGTGATACAAACTCCCACACCGAAAAGATCCAGACGACGGCTGCAGACCCTGTGATTAAGAGCTAAATAACTGGCCTCGCCTCAAGCCTCTACTACCACCATGACCTGGAAAGAATCTGTCGCGGCATCTACCTATCGCCTCTAGGCTGATACATCAGTACGAATCCGCTTCGGTCCCGGAACGACCGAAGTCTCGAAAATACGCTCCTCTACCAGTAGGGCTGCGTCCACCGCAGCTGCATACGTATCAAAATGCTGGGCGCCAATAGAGAGGAACAACTGGGTAACCAGGCCTCATACAAATCTCTTGACACGCTTCTCTTCAGTATCACCAAATATAGAGCATAAACGGATAGCTGAGTGAACTGAATATCATACTCCGCTACTGTCATACCTGGAATCTGGCGTAAAGACTCAAATCTGCGAGCTCAAGCATCTCTGACACTCTGTGGAAGAAAACGAGCAAGAAAAACCGTCGCGAACTCAACCCAGGTCATAGGAAGAAGACCTGCGGCTCGACTACTCTCCAATGACTCGCACCAAGTCTGGGCAAGACTCTCCAAATGAAAAATAGCAAACTCTACCGATCTTGCATTGGAACATCTCAAAGAACGACAGATCCAGGCCATCCGGTCGAGGAACGACTGTGGATCTTCAGCTGCGTCAATGCCGGTGAAAACCGAAGGCTTCAGCCTCATAAACTCTGATAAGGATACGGCGATAATCCCGGTAATGGTAGGTACGACTGTCTGAGCAGTAGGTACCATTACGGTCCCCATAATAGGTGGAACAATCTCCGATCTCTGTGCTCGACTGGTCTCAACCAACGATCCCATCGTCTGACGCAAATCCTGAATACTGGCCTCAAGCCTAGCAATACATCCTGGAGAAGGTGGACCAATCTGCTCCAGTAGAATAGGCGTACCGCCCTGATCAGTCCTCGTCTCGGACGAGCCTGCCCCGACCTCGGCTCTAGCGGCAGCTCTCTGTGCCCTCGTAGTCTTTGGCGGCATAGTGGCTAGAACAAGGAAATAGGATCCGATAAGAACATAAAAATCGAATCTTATGGATATATGGAATCAAGGAAGGAATTAAAAGAAAATATGTCCTAAGGTCACTTAGGCAGAGTACCGTGTCGCAAGTATGCCGCGGAACATACACACGCTACGTCACTCTGCTTAAGCTACCTACTCCATCATACCAAGGTCATCCTACACTCTGAAAGGTAAAATCTAGCGCTCTGATACTAACTTTGTCACGACCCAATTTAGGAACGTGACCGGCACTTAAATCACGCGACGTCAAAAGACGTAACGCAATTCAAGAAAGCCGAAAACCCATAAATCTGAACCAAGAAAAGAAGTAAAGTGATAAAACAGTAGTTAAAAACATTTAAAAATCTAAAGTTATAAAATCTCAACTTAAACTTATTTTCTTAAAAATTTCGACAGCATCTCCTTTGTAAAAACTAGCCCCAAACGGGTACAAACATAGAATATATAACTGGCATCCCCAAACGGGAGCAACTGATTACTAAAAGCGAAACACAACCACAACAGGTATATATACGATACGGTAGCGAAGAAATAAGCCATTAAGAAGTGAAAACCGCATAATAAAAGGTAAAACAACATCGCAACATAAATAAAAGCCGGCTCACACGAGCACGACACCCAGAAGCATAAATAATACAATATCGATCTTCAAAATCTCGTCTTTAAGTCAAATACATGTAAGTGGTAGATGGAGAGTACTAGATACAAAATAAGATATACAATGGAATCATACGGATACCCGCAAAACCCACCTACACGAAAATCACTATCAACAGTAGCGGTATCCACAGAAGTAGGTGCAATATAGAGCCCTGCCGTGACTACACTGAGGGTCAAGCCTGCAAAACACTGTGGCACAAAAGGGGTGAGTTGCCAACTCGTGAATAGTAAATAACATCGTATAGATAATCGCAAGCATGCACGAAAAAGCGATAATCCGAAAAATGCAATCTGATGGCATAACTATAACAATACGGATATACAACAAATCATGATCAAGGTACACCACCAGGGTACAACAACTACATGAAACAGTGCATGTCAAAAAAAATCCTGAGTGTGGGATAAAACATAATCCTCATCAATGAATCATCATCATAAAATCCGGTGTCCATCAACGACACCCCAAATCCTAATATCTCTGGCGCCGTCACTCTAATCAGCCCTCATATCCATCACATCATGGAACCTGAGTGTCCAACATCGACACTCAAAACATCATGAAACCCGTGTCCAGCATCGACACGTAAATCCTCATATCTCAGGCGCCGTCACTCTGATTTGCCTTCAGATCCATCACATCATGGAACCTGAGTGTCCAACATCAACACTTAAAACATCATGAAACCCGTATCCAGCATCGACATGTAAATCCTTATATCTCAAGTGCTGCATCCTCTGATCGGCCCTCATATCCATCTCATCTCATAACTCCGAAACGGTATCCTCCGAATATCCGTCGAGTTCCCATACAATCACCGGTAGGTAGTGCTCTCCCCGCCAGGCTCATCGTCTACTCCATGATCTTCATGCCCCGGGATACCTCACCGGGTCCACTATGTACCTGCAGATGGTTCATCCAACTCCTCGAATCGGGTCTCGAAAATAAGCTCAGAACCGAGAAAACTCATGGTGAACGCCTCGAAATCACATCATGAGAAACCGCGTTTTTAAAATAATTCAGTGGATCAGCGAAGCTAGCAATCCATAGCTAGTTTTGGGTCCTCCCTCTCGACGATGAAGCTTATCCCCCATCGTCTCACTGGTCGACCTTGGCCCCTGTAATTTTGGGGTCATATCTAGTATTCAGAGTTTGCCTCGATTTGGTAATCATTTTTATGATTCCAGATCTTGGAAATCATATGAATAATAGAAAAACAATTTCCTTTGAAATATATCCGTGGTTCTCAAATCCAGAAATCGTATGAAAATAGTATCTCAATGCATATATCCATGAAGTACGATGTATGCAAACATAGAATAGTAATGTGAGCATATCCAGGGAAAACCGCACTTTTTAAATATATCAAGTTTCAAAGGTATCTTCCAGTTTCCTAAATCCACGAAATCGAAATAAAACACCATATGAGAGTATATATGTGACTATAGCAATTTATGTATGTATGATGCAATTCATCATGCGAACTAGTACAAGAATAACTGTCTAACTGTCAAAAATGAATGCGGTACAATATATTTATCCATGGCAAATTCTATAGTGTGGGTGTCATGGCAATTACCAACGGTGTGTGTGGGTGGCATATAATTCAGTGCTCGTGTAACATGAACCGTTAGTAATGGTGCAGTGTCCTATTAATACTAAGCTAATGTTCAACAGGTAATAGGATGTGCAAAATGGTGCTCACGCACAATCTATATATATATATAAGCATATGGTTATATCACTGAATCTAGCTCTCGACGCTTAACGCCATACAGGCAATTCCCCCGTAGATCTTAAATCTACTCACCGGACGATCTCGAGCTGGGTGAATCCGATCACCTCTTTCTGTGGGGTTCCTAGGCACACTAGTGAGGTCTCCCAAGCCATCAACCATGGCAATTTCAAAAATTATGGTGCCTACAAACCCTAAACTACGGATCGATAACTAGATTTCTAGGCGAACAAGAACTAGTTAACACTTAACTAATGAGAAAACGGAAATACAACCTTTGTAGATCCGGTGCTCCACCTCCATAGCTCCGCAACGAGGTCCTCTCCGCTGTCCAAGTCAAATCCGGGCTCTAGGATCGGCTTCGTCGGAGAATGGGCAAGCTAGGTCATCGATGTCCATGCCGAAGATGATCTACGTCGAAGCATCGCAAGATCAAGCTCTCACTTCACCAAGTCATGAAACTTGTGAAGAAAACACACTCTACTACTTGGCAAGAGGTAGAGGATGATGAAATAGGAAGTGGGTAGACTTTAGTTTTGGATTTCTCACTCTTTTCCAACAATCACCATTGATGGACTTCAAGCTTCTTCACTTGAAGCAAGGAAGAAGAAGAGGAAGAAGATGATAAAAGTTATGATAAGATAATTAGAATAGAAAAGAATAATAATCTTATCATAATTTTCACCATGGTTAGGTGTAGAGAATTAACTTAGGTTAGATCTATGGTTAGGGTCAAAAGAAGAAGACAAAATGGTTAAGTGGTCAAAGTTTCATGAAGCTTCAATAAGCTTCATGAAGAATAAAGAAAGAAAACCATTTTGTTTTTCTTCTTTTATGCTTTAATTATTTCCCAAAATGAATAAGCAAATAATTAAAAGAATATGCAAAACCCTAATCATCATCTTGACCATAGTTTAATTCTATACACTTAACCAAAAACCATGTATCATCAAACATGATACAAGTAAGTGCACAAAACTATATCGCATATACAATGTGCACACCCGAGCGAGAAAATCCATTTAAAGTGAACCGATACTAGTTAATGCAAAGTAATATATCAAATATATAATTATGCATTAAATCATTAAATCAACACTTGATTCAATGATCCGGTTATGTCGCACATAACCGACTGGTATCATCAGTAACAACTTATCGAATCAACACTTGATCCGATAACTCGGCTATATCGCATATAACCGATCAATGTCACATCGCGAGAATCGAATACAGTATCACATACTGGTATCATTCTCGGTTCCGCACATATCTCATATGCACTCCTATTTCGTTTCGCTTGAGCCAGGAAACCTCTGTGTAGGACTCTAAAGACTCGTCAATACGCCGGCAGCAGATGATGATCATATCAAACACCCACAAGCCGCAAGCGGTCTGCTAAACGTAACGGCCACCCGGGTATTGAGCGATCTGAAGATCGACGAGCAAGCCCGCTCACACTCCAGTGAATCCGACCAGTAACACCACCGTACAGTCCGGTCTGATCGTCTGATATGTCGCATATCTTGCCTAGGGGTGGTAAACGTCAGACCCCAATAGCTCAATAAGTCGTGTCGATATGAGGTCTATAACATTTCGAGAAACTACTGGTAACAATTACCAGTAAATCTCAGCAACCCTGGCCATGGATTTCCTGTTATAGCCAATCGAACATAGCGCAACATCAACCCCCATATACCGGGAGAGACGAATCCCCTCCTATCGCTCATTGCCTCCATGTGACTCGGGACTGTACCCAAAAACCACCGTTTTGCACGCCCTCTTGGACGTGGTAAGATGGAAATCAAAGCACAGTGGGAACCACACAAGACTCTATGACGATCTCGGGTCAACAGACTACTCTGTACCAGTGTCACCAGAGAACTGCCATCTGACGTGAGGTATAATACCATCTGGGAGTTCTCGGCGAGTCCGTCCAGTGTACCCAGTCTCTACTGAGCACCCGTATATCATCTCTGATGTCAAACACCAATGGATATGGGATCATCCATCGCCCATCTGTATGGGTCGAGAAGGTATACGCTAGTCTACTCTGGTATATCGATGCCCCGTCTCGATACACCCACGACTAGGGACTTTGAAGGATGTACTTATGGACTACCATGTCCCCACTAGTATGATCCGCATCATAGTCCAGGTAGTCAAGTACAGATCCTAAGGGCTTTACCAACATGTAACAGAGAGACAATCAGTATACACGTTAAGGTAAAGTTCAACCAGATAGCATACTATCATGTCGAGCAAGAAAGTCCTCCCTATATATGTCCCAGCATCCACTACAATATACATCCTATGTACAGTAATGGCCTCTAGGGCATACATATAACTAACACTTTCCCCTTCTTAGCAGCGTCCGAAGTCCCAGGAATCGATCCTAATATAACACAAAATCATAACAAGTGAAATTAGCAAACTTTCCGATAACACACGGAAACAATACCAAACCAACGAATCGACTCCCACAAGATACCAAGTGTTAGCTTAGCGGGCTAACTTGTGCAGCGACACCCTAAACCAAATCTCTTGCTGCAAGCTACACAAAACACTTAACGGAAGTCGGAAAATCCATATCGCATGATATCGAAATGCTGGAATTAGCTAAACGGTTCCAGATTTTGTCTACAGATAATATAGGAAAAACAAAGTGTACCAAATACCATATAATCTACAGAGAACTACCCACCAAAATCCAACACCAAAGTCATCCATATAGCCGGCGGTGCGGAGAAAAATGGAGTTTTTGCCAGGCCAAAGGTGAGTGGTGGGGTCCGGGTTTTAGGTGTGTACTCAAGGCTCTATCATCAATCTACTATATTATTAGATTTAATTAGAGATCAACCTAATAATAGCATATCAACAGAGACACAAACATAATAAAAATACGATATTTAGCACAAAACTATAACTTTAAGGTATCTAACTGAAACTAAATGACACACAAACTTCTTTAGAGCCTCACAAAGAGTTAAAGATCACTACCTCACCAAAACTTGGGAAAAACCCTAGCTTTCCAAGCTCCAAGTCACCAAAAGAGGGTTAAACATGATTTGTGAAGGGTTTAGTGAGGTTTGATGAAGGTTTAGGCTAGAGGTTTGTGGGAAAATATGGATCAAGTGAAGAACTTGGTGAAGGAGAAGAACAAGTAAATGGGAGAGTGTGAGGTGAATAATTGAGAGAGTGAGGTGAAGAAATGAGAGAGTGGGAGGGTGAGAATGAGCCATGCCCTCTCTCTCTCTCTCTCTCTCTCTCTCTCTCTTCATTAAATGCCTCCCATGCCCATGCCGTCATCATTCCTTCAATAATTCAACTCTTCCCTTTCCATTTTTTTTCAAAACAAATAAAACCCTTTTACTTAAAATAGATAAATGTGTTGATATGAAAATGGTTAAGTGTGCCATGGCTGGTAAAGCGTGGTTAACGCCTCCTTAACCCAAGATTAATATGCACATGTGTGTGCAAGTACAAAAATAATTAAATAAAATATTAATTAATAATAATGAAATAGGTGAAAACAATTATTGGTTAAATTTTATTAAAAACTCGCATTTTATCGCTTAATTAACTCTAATCGCATTCTAAGGTGTTACAGCTAATCATGATGCTTACTAGAACAAGAATCGTTGTCTAACGGTCAATAATGAATGCAGTACAACATAAATTTATCCATGGAAATTTCTATAGTGTGCGTGGCATGGCAATTACCAACGGTGTATGTGGCATATAAATCAGCGCTCGTGCAACATGGACCGTTAGTAATGGTCCAGTGCCCTACTAACGATATGTCGATGTATACAGGTAATGGGATGTACGAAATCGTACTCATGCACAATCAATATTTATATAACATATAAGCACATCACACAAAGTTATATCACTTGAATCTAGCCTTCGGTGCTTAACGCCATACAGGCGATTCCCCCGTAGATGTTAAATCTACTCACCAGACGATCTCGAGCTATGTTAATCCGATCACCTCCTACCCCTTCCGGGCAGCGTCCGAAGTCCCCTCCTTTGATCCTAATATCACACAAAACCAATACGTACGAAATTAGAAAACTTACGATAACACACGGACACAAACACCTAACTAACGAATCGACTCCCACAAGCTACCAAGTGTTAGCTTAGCGGGCTAACGTGTGCAGCGATATCCTAAACCACTCCTATGGCCGCTAAACGCACGAAACACTTAAACAAATGTCGGATAAATCCGTATCGCACGTAGTCGAAACGCTTGAATTATAGCTAAACGGTCCCAGATTTTACCTACAGATTATATAGGAAAAACAAAGTATATTAAATATCCTACATGACCCACAGAGAGCTACCCATAAAAACCCAAAACCCTATTCAATAGAAAACCGGCGGAGCCGGGAAAAAGATGATTCTCGCTGGTCGAAAAGTGTAGGGTTGGGTCCGGGTAGGGTATACACAAGGCTCTAACATGAATCTACTGTATTGTTAGATTTAATTATAAATCAACATAACAATAGCAGATTCAACAGAAACTCCTAGCTAAACAAAAAATATGACTTAACACTAAACTTAAAACATGAAGGTATTTAACCAAAACTAATTAACACACAAACTTCCTTAGAGCCTAATTAACAGTTTAGCATCAATACCTCACCAAGACTTGGATGAAACCCTAGCCATCAAGCTCCAAGACATCACAAGAGGGCTTAAGTAAGATTAGTGAAGGGTTTAGTGGGGTATGATGTTGCTTTAGGTTTAAGGTAAGTGGAGGAAATATTTCCAAGTGAAGAATTTTAGTAAAGAAGAGGAAGAGGAAATGAGAGAGAGTGAGGGTTGAGGGAATGAGAATTGAGAGGGAGTTGAGATGAGACATAGTTTTTGAGAGCCATTCGAGGGAATGAGAATTGAGAGGGAGTTGAGATGAGACATGGCTTTTGAGAGCCATTCTCTCTCTCTCTCTCTCTCTCTCTCTCTCTCTCTCTCTTTATTAAATGCCTCCCATCCTTTGTCGCCTCATGCTCACATGCCTTATCATCCCTTTTTTTTTCTCTTTCTTCATTTTTAAAATAAAACTTATACTTAAAATAAATATGTATACATATATATGACAAAACAATATGTTAAGATGCCATGGCTAACAAAGCATGGTTAACACATACTTAACCATAGATTAACATGCACAAGTGTGTGCAAGTATAAAAATAATTTAATAAAATATTAATTAATTATAATAAAATATATGAAAACAATTATTGGTTAAATTTAGTAAAATCCCGTATTATATCTCTTAATTAACCCTAATCGCATTCTAAGGTATTACACGCTCCCACTTATTTCTTTTTTAAGAAATTGGGTTTCCAAAAAGTGGGCATGCCGAGAAACAAAAACTTTTTGTTCCTCCGTGTCATAGAAAAGATACCCCTGGAGTTCTATGGGTATCCCACAAATTTACACAGTACTGAGCATACTTCGAGCTTATCCGCATGCAGATTTTTGACAAAAACTGGACATCCCCATATCTTTATATACTTAAGATAGGCTTTCTTCCTACTCCACATTTCATAAGGTATGGTAGGAACTGACTTAGTAGGAACCTTGTTCAATAGATATGCAGTTGATTCTAGTGTATAACCCTAAAAGGATCGCGGTAACTCATCGTTACTCATCATGGAACGTACCATATCCAATAAGGTGCGGTTCTGCCTTTTCGATACACTGTTGTGCTGAGGTGTGTATAGAGGAGTAAGCTGAGAGAGAATTCCATGCTCTTTTAAGTAATCCAGGAACTCGGCACTTAAGTATTCACCACCTCGTTCAGATCTAAGTGTCTTGATACTTTTTCCTGTTTGTTTTTCCATTTCATTATTGTATTCCTGGAAATTCTCAAAGGCCTCAGATTTTTGTTTCATCAAGAATACATGTCCATACCTTGAGAAATCATCTGTATAAGTAATGAAGTAAGAATATCCACTTCTTGCATGTGTATACATTAGACCACACACGTCGCTGTGTATGAGTCTCAAGAGCTCGCTGGCTCATACCCCGTGTCCAGTGAAAGGAGTCTTTGTCATCTTTCCTTTGAGACACGATTGACAAGTTGCATAAGACAGATATTCAAACGGATCCAAATATCCCTTTTTATGTAACTTCGTCAACCGTGTTTCATTTATATAACCCAGTCTACAATACCATAAGAAAGCTTGATTTAATTCTGGAGACTTTCTTTTATGTGTGTTCTAGATATTGAAAACCTGAGCTGATTTAATATGTATATACCGTTATCTAGTGTATCCGACCCAATCAAATCATGATTAAGGTAGATGCGGACGACATTGCTTACAAATGTAAAATCATAACCTTCTTTAGATAGTACATGCCAAACTAGGTACACAAAAACAGTTACACAAAACCAAAATCTGCCCAATTGTCAATCCTAGGAGATATTCCCCTACGGATACAGCATCCACGCTCATTCCGTTAGCAACACTAAGAGTCATATCACCTGCCTTGATAACTCTACGGTTTCTTAGAGCCTGTGATGAATTACAGATATGAGATCCTGATCCGGTATCTATTACCAAAGAAATAGAGTTATTTGACAGACAGTTTTCAATCATAAACACACCTGAAGCCTGATTGATCAAAGAATTTTATAACCGCAATCAAGAACGGCATCGCTTGGTAGCTAGCCGGTGAGTACAGGTCGGTCCACAGGGATTTTTTGTATTCTCGATTTGTTCTAACGAGTTAATTCCGATTGTTGTCGGATTGATTAAATCTAAAAACTAAGTTTGATCTAGACTAGGATTAAAATCTTGCTAGGGTTAGGTTTAGGTTAAGTTTGGAAAGTCAATATTCCTCACCGCTTTCTATGCCCTAATTAAGATCTATGAGGTGTTATGGTAATAATTAATAAAGTGGATTAGTACCATCGGGAAGAAACGGTGTTTCTTCCTCTAGGTTCTTGTCCTTCCTTTCTTAATTCTTACCCTAACCTCCATGGAAAACACGCTCAACCGGTCTTTTTATACTACTGTATCACCGCTACCTCATGGGATAGGGTGCCGTAGGGAGCGGTGTGTGGATTGTTAGTTGTATGTATGCCCTAGAGGCCAGTATTGTACAGATGTTGTATATTATATTGGATGCTTGGACATATATAGAGATGACTTTCTTGCTCGATATGATAGTATGCTATCTGGTTACTCTTTATCTTAACATGTATACTAGTCTCTTTAAACTGTCTTATGGTTACATGTTGGTAAAGCCCTTAGGATGTGTACTTGACTACCTGGACTATGATGTAGATCATACTAGTGGGGACATGGTAGTCCATAAGTACATCCTTCAAAGTCCCTAGTCGTGGGTGTATCGAGACGGGGCATCGATATACCAGAGTAGACTAGCGTATACGCTTCTCGACCCATGAGATGGGCGATGGATGATCCCATATCCATTGGTGTTTGACATCAGAGATGGTATACGGGTGCTCAGTGGAGACTGGGTACACTGGACGGACTCGTCGAGAACTCCCAGATGGTATTATACCTCACGTCAGATGGCAGTTCTCAGGTGACACTTGTACAGGTTAGTCTGTAGACCCGAGATCGTCATAGAGTCTTGTGTGATTCCCACCGTGCTTTGATCTCCACCTTACCACGTCCATAAGGGCGTGCAAAACGGTGGTCTTTGGGTACAGTCCCGAGTCACATGGAGGCAATGAGCGATAGGAGGGGTTTCGTCTCTCCCGGTATTGGGGGTTGATGTTGCGCTGTGCTCGATTGGCCGTAACAGGGAAGTCCCTGGCCAGGGCTGATCAGAGATTTGCTGGTAAGTGTTACCAGTAGTTTCTCGACCCGTTATGAGCCTCACATCGGCACGACTTATCGGTTATTGGGGTCTGACGTATACCACCCCTAGACTTGATATGCGACATATCAGACGAACAGACCGGACTGTACGGTAAGTGTTACTGGTTGGATTCACAGGAGTGTGAGCGGACTAGCTCGTCGATCTTCTGATCGCTCAATACCCGGATGGCCGTTACGTTTAGCAGACCGCTTGCGGCTTGTGGGTGCTTGATATGATCATCATCTGCTACCGGCGTATTGACGAGTCTTTAGAGTCCTACACAGAGGTTTCCTGGCTCAAGCGAAACGAAATAGGAGCGCATATGAGATATGTGCAGGACCGAGAATAATGCGTGTATGTGATACCGCATTTCATTCTCGCGATATATGTTTCGATTGGTTATATTCGATATGACCTAGTTATCGAATCATTGATTCGATAAATCGATACATTGGATTCTAGTCGGTTATGTGCGACATGACCGGATCATTGAATCAAATGTTGATTTAATGATTTAATGCATAATTATATATTTGATATATTGCATTGCATTAACTAGTATTGGTTCACTTTAAATGGATATTCTCACTTGATGTGCAAATTGTATATGTGATATACTTTTGTGCACATGTTTGTATCATGTTTGATGATGCAAGCTCATTTGGTTAAGTGTATAGAATTAAACTTAGGTTAAGAAAATGATTAGGGTTTTTATTTATCCATTCTTTTATTTATTCATTTTTGAAAAAGAATGGGATAAAAATACAAAATGGTTGCTTTCATTCTTGAACATTGTCAAAGCTTCATGAAGCTTTGACTTTGTGACCATTTTGTCTTCACACTAAACCCTAACCATTCTTCTAACCTTAGTTAATTCTCTACACTTAACTATGGTTCACATTATGATAAGTATTGATTTATTTTTATCTCAACACTTATCATATTCTTTCTTCTTCTTCATCTTCATCTTCAAGAAAAAAGCTTGATGCCATCAATGGCAACTTGAGCTAAAGTGAGAGAAATCCAATTCTAAAGTGAACCCACCTCCTATTTCTTCACGCTCTACCTCTTGCCAAGTTGTTTTGGGTGTTTTCTTCACAAGTTTCACAACTTTGTGAAGTCGGAGCTTGAACTTGTGATGCCTCGACGTAGATCGTCTTTGACATGAAGCCGACGACCTATTTCGCTCGTTTCTCCAATGAAGCCGATGATTGAGTTCGGGATTCATGATGGACAGCGAGAGGACACCCACATGGAGCTAAGGAAGTGGATTACCGGATCTACAAAGGTTGTAGCTCTCTTCTTTTAGTTAAGTTGTTAACTAGATTCGTTTTTCGCCTAGAAATCTAGCCGACGATCCGTATTAGGGTTTCTCGGCACCCATAAAATTTTAAATTAGCATGATCGATGCCTTGTGAGACCTCTATAGTATGCCTAGGAACCCTACAGTGGTATCAGAGCCTAGCTAGAGCCTTAGGCGAAGTCTAGACGGAGTTTGAAGTCCGAACGAACCGAAACCCTAACTCACAAAATGCTCTCTGTACATTTTCTAAAATCTGGGATTTTTCCAAATTAAAAATATGCAGAAAAATCAGCAGGTGATTATAAGAGTTACTGTGAAATTCAACAGCCTAAATCTACCAAGTCGCCGCGGTTCCGCGGCATGAGCATGGCTCATGCGGCGGTTCCGCGGCCGTACGGCCACATTAAACAATGAATTATGCACAGTAATTCTTATTTTCCAGTGCTGGTTTTCCTGGGAATTTTTAAAAATTTATTCAAGAGTTGCATTTTCTGGGGTTATTTTGGAGCTTCGATATTTCGACCGGATTATCAAATTTCGTCTTTGTGTTTTTCCGGATGACTTTAGAATATATTAAAAAGTTCGACCGGATATAAATACCCAACTTTTCCCCTGTCGCGAAATTTCCAAATGTTGGATTTTTCCGTAGTTTAACGACGTTCTAAGTAGTGCAAGTAACGCGATGGGCCCTCTAGAAGACAACAAACCTTAACTCGATTATGTGACCGTCTTGAACTTCCCTTTGAACCTTCGGGTTTGGGGCAGTACGGCGTGCCACATGTGAGGCGTTGGCTTGACCCTTCTACGGCTGGACCGTTGGTACTGAGGCACGAACTGAATGTTGTTAGACTTATTTCATGTGTTGAGCTGTATCGGGAAAACTTGGGTATTCGACTGTTCGATCGGAAAGTTTAACATTTTTTGTTTATCTGGAATGTGATACAATAATTGGAATTCACAAGTAGTTATGAGATAACTGAATGAATGTTATAAATATAGAAATTTAGTCCCATATGATATTGAAAAGAGTTTTCGATAATGAGACTAAAATGCAGGATTTATATCTGTTAGGCATGCGATGTCTAAAGGGGTTGCGGATTCCAACTGTTGTAGTTTTACACTTTCTTTTCTGTGACCGTAAGTGTAGTATGTTCATATCGCCGGTTTCGTTGCTATACGTCAACGACAATTGGGGTATGCATACTTACTTACGTTGATGACATGTGATGTTATGTGTTGCTGGATATGTTATATTGGATCGTCGTGTTTGAATAGCCGGGGGTTTTTATGTGAGATGAGTGTTTTTCATTTTCATTCATGTAAAAACTTGTATGTAATATTCTTTTTATTTGGGGCACTTCCAGGTTGCGGAAGTTGTCACCTTTTGTATATTATTTACTTTTCCGCATTAGGATAGACCCAAGGAGGGGAGCACAAGTAACCGGGTTCTGGGGTCCAGTGGGAGACCAACTCGAGGAGTCGAGTCCGGGTCTCCTAACCCTAGAATTGGCAGGGTTGCTTGCCGCTCTCGTAGGGGTCTAGGGGTGTGGGATTGGCTATTCATCACGACCGTGGAATCCGTGTTTTATACTGGCTCGTATTAAAAACACGGACGTCCTAGTATATCCAATATTTCATATGTTTCTTCTGCTGCGATATCTGTGATGTGATCATGTGATGTTCTGTGATAGATACAGTATATAGTATATATGATATATTATATAGACGTTACTTATGTTTTGCACCCGCACTAGCCCTGCCCTGCTCTGTCGTTAGTTACCTAACCTAACGGTGCATGAGGGGACATCGAGGCGAATGCAGATGGCATAAGTGTACGTCGTATTTATCTGTGATGTTTAGGTATTTAAATGATGGGACTTCATTAATGTGATTAATGAAAGAAAAGAAACCTCAGATGTTGTAGAATCAAATTTTAAATAAAACAGGTAGCTACAGTTCTTGCTTTGCATAGCGGTATATATGATATACCCTGCACCTTATTCGATGAGGAAAGGACCGAGATCCCTTCACCGGGAGTGACTCCTTTAGAGATAACTGGCAGATGCTACACACTCGGTTTGACTTTTGATTGCTTCTATAGTTTCTGCTTTGCACAGTGATATATATGATATATCCCGCACCTCATTCGACGAGGAAAGGGCCGACGATCCCTTCACCGGGAGTGACCCCTTTAGCAAAACTAGAAAAGCCTCAAAATCACTCCATTTCAAAACTTCATTTGATTCTACAACGATATCAAGTTCATTACGCAATAGGTTTTCAGAAAAACCTGTCGTAGCCCTCCGTCATTTCAGATAAGTACTAGTTAGTATTCGTGCTGCGGTTGTTTGGCATGCGTCAAGGCGTAGTGTACGGTAGCTAATTAGTGCTTATCTGTTAGCATACGTTGCGATTGGATTAGGGTATTCGCACGGCGTTGTTTGGCATGCGTCAAGGGTCATGCGGGTGGGTTTAATTCAATCAAGAAATGTACGGGTTGAACTTGACTAGCGGACTATGGGTTGTTTGGCATACGTCAAGGTCATAGCACGCTAGGGGCAAAATATTGTCGGGAATTTCAAGTGTTGAAATTTGCAATGAGATTGCATACCTTCTATGAGATAGTTGGATCCCGATACCCACTGCGAGTAAGAGTTACTCCTGGGAGAGTTTTACACATTACAATTAGCCGATCAAGTAGGTGTCTAGAAAGGTGTTAACGAGGTTACGCCTCTAGGAAAACGAGATTTACATTAATTAGGTTCGTGCGAAAGCACGGGAGACCTCCCTCAAAGTACCGACACTGGCCTGGCTGAAAGATTGGCGAACTTGTAGTGTGTAATTAATCCCGGCTAGTCTTTCCTTTTAGGGTTTGAAGGAAGATTTGATAAAAAGCAGTGGGAGCCATCCTGATTAGATAAGATAATAACCAATCTGATCTTGCACGAGCTTACGCTAAAGTGTTTTCTTCTCTCTCTCTCCAGGTAGCGACCATTTCATGCCTTAATCAAGATAATAATATGGATGTATTGACCAAACCCGCATGTTATACTGTGCTGGGGGACGTTGGTTCCGTTTTTTCTTATAAGAGTTATAGGAATGAACAGGATATAGGGGAATACCAGGATTCCCATGCCACCCGAATGAAGAAAGTACATGATGATGCATTTTCTTCGGGTGTGTTCGTTATAGAGAACTGTTTCTCCATTTGCTCTACGTCCTGGGTATTAGATACCGGGTCAGGATCCCATATAGGTAATCAGTTACATGGGCTTAGAAAAGGTAGAGAACTTGGAGAAGGTGATAAAGACATTAGAGTTGGAAATGGTGCAATTGTTGCAGCTAAGACTGTCGGGGAATATCACCTTGAATTACCAACTGGTAATACATTGGTTCTGAACGAATGCTATTACATGCCGAACCTGATATGCAACATTATATCGGTTTCTTTATTGAGTAAAGAGGGATATAATTTTGTATTACAGGATAATGTTATGAACATTTTCCGTAACCAAAAGTTGGTTGGATCAGGCACGTTGTGCAATGGCATTTATGTTCTAAACCAATCAACAGTTCTGAGCATAACAAACACACACAAGAGGAAGAGTTCTGAACTGAACGAATCCTTCTTGTGGCATTGTAGACTGGGTCACATCAATGCGACACGACTAGCTAAGTTGCATAAAGATGGATATTTAAATCCGTTTGAATTTTCATCTTATGACACTTGCCAGTCATGTCTCAAAGGCAAGATGACCAAAACTCCGTTTACGGGACACGGAGAAAGAGTTACTGAACTCCTGGGACTGATACATAGTGATGTATGCGGTCCCATGTCTACACATGCCAGGGATGGTTCTTCGTACTTCATTACATTCACTGACGATCTCTCTAGATTCGGATATGTGTTCCTGATGAAACACAAATCAGAAGCTTTTGAGAAATTTAGAGAATATAAACAAGAAGTCGAGAACCAAACAGGAAAAAGTATTAAAATCCTACGATCTGATCGAGGAGGGGAATACTTGAGCAATGAATTCCTGGACTTCCTAAAAGAGAATGGGATTCTCTCTCAGCTGACTCCTCCATATACACCACAGCACAACGGTGTATCTGAACGGAGAAACCGCACCCTATTAGATATGGTGCGCTCAATGATGAGTACAGCTGAGTTACCTATTTCCTTCTGGGGATATGCGCTTAAGACATCCATGGACCTATTGAATAGAGTTCCTACCAAATCAGTGCCTACCACTCCATATGAGATATGGAAAGGGAAGAGACCACATCTTAATTATATTAAGATATGGGGTTGTCCAGCCTATGTCAAAAGACAAAATCCGGACAAGCTCGAGGCAAGATCTGTCTTATGTAAGTTTGTAGGATATCCCAAAAATTCACAAGGGTATATCTTCTACCACCCCGAGGAACAAAAGGTGTTTGTTTCTCGACATGCCACTTTCTTAGAAAAAAGTTTTCATATGAAACAGATAAGTGGCATTGAGGTAGAACTGGAAGAAGTTCCAGCGACACAGACTACAACAGAAGATTTGGTTGAACCAGAGGATTCCGTAGTTCCCGATGAACCCCAGCCACTCCGCCGATCTAGTAGGGTTCCTCGCCCACCTGAGAGATACTACGGTTTTCTCATGGATGGAGGGAGCGAGGATTGCATCATGGAGGATGATGACCCAACTAGCTTCGAGCAGGCCATCACGAGTAGGGACTCAGTGAAATGGCTGGATGCTATGCGGTCCGAGATGGAATCCATGTACACCAACAAAGTATGGACTTTGGAAGTTGCTCCTGAAGGGGTAAAACCCATTGGGAGCAAGTGGATCTTCAAGAAGAAAATTGGTGTAGATGGGAAAGTGGAGACTTTCAAAGCTAGACATGTTGCAAAAGGTTTTCGTCAAAGACCAGGTGTGGACTATGACGAAACCTTTTCTCCAGTGGCTATGCTTAAATCCATCCGGATCATGCTTGCCATCGCTGCATATCATGATTACGAAATCTGGCAAATGGATGTTAAGACCGCCTTTCTAAATGGTGATTTAGAAGAGTGCGTGTACATGACTCAGCTAGAGGGCTTCGTAGATAGTGGGAGCAGCGGGAAGGTGTGCAAGCTGCTTAAATCCATTTATGGATTAAAGCAAGCATCGCGGAGTTGGAACATCTGCTTTGACGTCGTTATCAAAGAGTTTGATTTCGTCAAAAATCCAGATGAACCTTGTATCTACAAGAAGGTGGCAGAGAGTAAGGTTGTCTTCCTCGTATTGTACGTGGAGGACATACTCTTGATAGGAAATGATATTCCTATGCTGCAATCGGTCAAGCTCTTCTTATCACAAAGATTCTCAATGAAAGATCTTGGTGATGCCTCCTGTATATTGGGGATTAGGATCTATAGAGATAGATCCAAACGGATTTTGGGATTGTCCCAATCCAGGTACATTGACACCATACTAAAGAGGTTTAGTATGGAAGAATCCAAGCGTGGGAATTTGCCCACGATCTCTGGAGTCACTCTCTCCAAAGAGATGTCTCCCAAGACTGATTTGGAGAGAGCTCGCATGCAAGGGATACCCTATGCTTCGGCAGTAGGCTCTATCATGTATGCGATGCTATGTACCAGACCCGATGTAGCATACTCACTAAGTGTAGTGAGCAGGTATCAAACTGATCCTGGAGAGAGTCACTGGACAGCTGTGAAGAGCATTCTCAAGTACTTACGAAGGACTAGAGATATGTTCTTGGTGTATGGTAACGGAGAGCTCCAAGTGGAGTCCTTTACCGATTCGAGCTTCCAGAGTGATAAGGACGACTCTAAGTCGCAGTCAGGTTTTGTCTTTACCCTTTACGGAGGGGCGGTTAGCTGGAAGAGTTCCAAGCAGGAAACCGTGGCAGACTCGACGATGGAGGCTGAATACATCGCTGCCAACGATGCTGCCAAAGAGGCTGTCTGGATCAAGAAGTTCATTACTGAACTTTGAGTGGTTCCATCCATTGAGCATCCAATACCTTTGTATTGCGATAACAATGGAGCGGTGGCTTTGGCCAAGGAACCCAGGTCCCATCAGCGATCCAGGCATATTCTAAGGCGGTATCACCTGATCCGGGAGATAGTTGATCGCCGGGAGATCGAGGTCAGGAGGGTTGACACGAAGAACAACACGGCGGATCCACTCACGAAGGCCATTCCCCAGATACAGTTTGAGAGACTCTTCGGGATGCTCGGTATGCGATACTACAGCAGCTGGCCCTAGTGCAAGTGGGAGATTTGTATGCATGGAGTCCTATAAAAAGATGTGATGGGCAAGAAAGGGGTGAGAGATCTTCATCTCTCAAGCCTTCCCCAAATCTAACCCTAACAAGTGAGGAGACTACTCTCTCATTAGGGAATTGATTAACATTTTCTAACTATCTAACTAGGGTAGAGAATAAAATCTAAACTAGGGCAGAAAGGAAAATTATACTAGGGCAGGTAATAAAATTAACTAGGGCAAGAATAGAAAACTTACTCTAATTTGATGCACTCTTCATACTTTACAAGAATTGAAATTCTGAATTTAGATAGATACAATGAGGCAAAAGAAGAGGCATAACCTAAAACAGGTTTTAGGGTTTCTATTTATAGAACATAGAAACCCTAGGGTTACAATCGAGTCATATCTGCAATTACAAGTTTACCCCCTAAGAAAAGAACTAGTCAACGCACCGCCATCGACCATAGAAATTTTCCACCGACACGGGCGACGCACGGCCGCGGAACCGCGGCCAAAACCCATGTTTGGCCGCGGATCAGCGGCCATCTAGTGGCTTCTTGAGCTGCAAATTTTAGGGGTTGGTCTGGTTGCATTTGGGTAATTGTTTCTTCACTTGGTTTCTCAAATTGTCTTCTAGTTTTCTTCCAGATTTCCATAGTGAATAATTTCGTGGACTTTACCGCTTGCTTCGTGTTGAAGTCTTCAACCTTGCGCTGCCTTTTTCCATTGATCTTCGTTTAGTCTTCAACTGTAGGCTTGATCAAGATTCTTCCATTTGTTGGTCATAGTCTCACTTTTGTATCATCTTTTCATCAATTTAACTGTTTTGTTCCGAGAACCTGTAACCTGCTGTAAGTCCACGGTAGCGCCCCAGCCGTCTAACAGATGCCAAATGCAGAACAAAAACTTTTTACAAACTGGCGCTATCGTGTACCGTAACCCGGATCTGCCATTAAAGCTAAACTAACAAACTACAAAGTGGGTAGAAGAGTTATACCGAACGATCCGAGTCCTTCGGTCTTCAACCATCATCCCACGCTTGTTGCGGCTGCTCCGATCTCCTGAATCTCTAGTCTTCTCGTCCAGGTGGCACCACGTCGACGGATCTTTAAACGGGCTCCCGCCTCTGAACCGAGGCAACACGGTCGTCAAGTTTGCTAAAAGAGACGGCCAAGATGATGCAGAGAATGAGTAGAACACTTTGTCTCGTTACGTCCAAGGCTATGGACGAACGGTTAATGAAGTTGCCTTTTGGATCGGGTGGAAATATGAAATGAGTATGCTTAATTTCCATGAACCAAATAACTATAACTTTTTTTTAACAACCATGAGCTAAGAGAGGAGGGGAGGCCAACCACTTATAGAGAGGGAGGGAGGTGAGTGTAGGAGGAAGTGGTGACCATTAGAAAAGCTTCTCACAAAAAATCAAGAAGAAATATCTAAGCAAGAACAAAAAACATTAATGAAAAGGTGACTCACTAATTACACCTCATCATCCAATTAATGCAAGATGGTGACTCACTAATCTAGTCACCAAAACAAGAAGCTTCCACTAATGACTCACCTCATGACTCACCCTCAAGAAGAAAAGATAAATCCGCATTTAACCGAATTTTAAAATACGGCTGATAGAAAACTGGAAACTGGCAATTTCCAAAAGTGATCCAGAAACGAATTCCAGGATAACCCCGTATCAGTATAAACATACCCACATTTGTATTACGACCGAATATAAATGCAACTGAGACAAAGATATTATATCTACATAGTATAATACTGGGTTCCGGCTTAAACCAAAGCCTACCAGTATTATCTGCCCGAAAAACGACACGTGCGAAAACGCACGTGTTTTTTCCGAACCTTGCCATATCACCATACGGCCTCTACAACGTTTCGCCCGAACTTGGGAAAGTGTCTGTGGGGGGACTCTAATGACTCATCAACATACTGGCACTGGGTATAACCCCTAGCACGTCAGAGGTACTAGCTGCACGTAACGTTTTGCCTATGTATTGATTGGAAGGGAAGCTGACGAGCGAACTCATCTATAAACCCTACTGAGCCTGACAGTGACAATGTATATACAGTCCGGTCCATTCGTCTAAAGAGTATCGCATATCGAGTCTAGGGTGGTGGATAAAGTCAGACCCCTAATAACGCGATAAATCGTGTCGGCATGAAGCCCATCACCACCTGAGAAACTACTGATCCAAATCAGTAATTCTCCACTACCTCGGCCGAGGATTCCTAGTGATGGCCACCCGTGCACTGCGCAACATCAACCCCCAATACCGGGAGAGACGAATCCCCGACGATCCGCTCACTTGCCACCAATGTGGCTCGGGACTGTACCCAACTAAAACCTGTTTGCATAACTCCTTTGAGCGTGGTAGGGTAGTAATCTAAGCACAGTGGGAACTCACACGAGACAAATGACGATCTCAGGTCGATGAACTAACTTGTACACATGTCACCAGGGAATTGATATCTGACGATATGTATAATACCAACTAGCAGATTCCCGGCGAGTCCTGTCCGGTGTACTCATAACTCAATGAGCACCTGTATACATCTTAGGTGAACCAACTAATACCAATAGCTTGTGAGACCGGCCACCGCCTCTCGTCGGGGTCTTGACTGTATACACTAGTCTACTCTGGAGTATCGATGCCCTGTCTCGAAACTCCCACGACTAGGGACACTTTTATGGATGTCCTTACAGACCCCAGCTCCCACGTATATGATCGCCATCATACTGCTGGTAGTCAAGTAAGAATCCTATGGGCTCTATCATCATGCAATAGTGTACTAAAGTATATATACGATGATAAAGACAAACTAGATAGCATACTATCATCTTGAGCAAGACTGTCATATCGGTATAGGTCCTTCCTCAATCATTGCAATCACGTACCTGCGATCCAATAATTGACTTTGAGGGCACTATCTCCAACAATCTCCCACTTGCACTCAAGGCTAATTATTGCGATGTCGCATACTCGCAGCCCGTGTGATACCGAACACCCAACTCCTCTACTAATCAGTTTCACAAATCTAGTTTGTTAAACTCTTGTGTTCGAGAAATAGCCTTAGTGAGTGGATCCGTCCTGATGTTTCTTTCTATGTCTCTCTCAATCTCAAGTTCGCGGAGAAAGCCATCTCCCGAATTGAGCAATACCTGTCTTAGAATATGTCTGGATATCTGATGGGACCTAGTTCATAAATGAATTCCAATGTCCAAACTTCTTAAATTTTATTGATAACTGAACCTAATCAGTATCCAGCACCATGCCTCCCACAGTATCCTCTTGGACCACCTGTCCATAATACTGTCCCTCGTCAGAGGGAAAACTATAACTCTGACAATCACTCTGTCATCCATGCCACCTTTGAAGCCTGGAATGATAACCGTCTCCCGAAGGAGGCTGCCGTTATCAAATCCATAGAACATGCAGTTATGTTCTAAAACTGCTTCCTTATGTTTCTTCAGGATTGGATTAATATAAACATATCGCATCTAGTGCAAAAAACAACATCTGGTGTGGTACTTGACATTTCAAGATTGACTCAATTGCCTAACCAAGTGATCTGCCAATCATGCACATCCCTCTCCCTTTTAGTCTTTAAGACACCTTTAGAGAGGGTGACTCCATCACCTGCAAGTACACTACCATGCCAGGAGTCATCTATTCTAAATACCATTAGAATACTGTCAAAGTACCCAAATTGGGAAACTACCCAAATCTAGATCTAAAACCATAGATCTAGTAACCAGAATGTCTAATATTATATCCATATCCTTTGTGGAGAAACAACTGTGTAACAACCGCAGTACAACCGATCGTAGTATAGGAATTTTACTTCCTACTCTGTGTATGTCATCCAAATACCAGGACATCACACCCTACTACCTTCTTAACAGATCCATCCACTGTTCTGATGAAGTCAAATCTATGACTGTCACATCAAAATTGGATGATCTTCTCTCCGCTATATCTGCTCAAGCCTATAAATAGACATAAGCAACTTGCCCACTATGCTTCCGCTGCTCCCACTGACTACGATAACCCTCTGGCAGAATAATATATACGTACACTTCTAAAGCTAGTTTAGAACGACGCTATACTTATCCTCCTGCCGGGTCTCACAGTCTGGAACAACAGTAGTGTCTAGTCTGGGTAAAGAAGAACCTCCCTGTCACCGTCCTTGAGGCTACCTGAGTACCTCTCGGATGTCTGAGGTTACCCATCATATCTGTGGAGTGGCTATTGGAATGTCAAACCTGATTGAATATATAGGTCCTATTAAATTTTCCGTAATCGTTTGCGGTTCTGGAATCACTTCCAGTTCTACCATACTCCCAGTACTGTTTTCTGAAAAAGTCCATTTTACTAATACTGTGGTGAGTCAAGAACAATATTACTATTGATCTTCCAGATGGTAGAAATGTCAACCCTCGTCGAAGCCAGGGTCAACCCACAAACAACCATTACAGAAACGTACCTTGAGTTATCCAGTGTCTGGTTTTAAGCATAAGCTGGACAACTCCACGTATCTTAACACCGTTAGGATATGAACCATTCTATATCCAATATAGAAACAGAGGCACTAATTTAATTGGAACCAGATTCAAATCATGCAGCTGTCTCCAGTGCATATCAACTTAATGGAGATAGGCTACTCAGCATTACTCAACTTAGGAATCCACCCAATTATGAGTAACCTGAAAGAGAAACAAGTTTCTCAAAACCATTACTATCAACTGAATACCAATCACAAGAATTTACATCTTCAATCTCTTTGAAGAATCCCGATACTTGCGATACCTGGTTCTCTACTTTATTCCTATACCCACAACTTCTCAAAACTTAGACATTATATTTCTATGAAACACTTGTCAAAAAACTAGAGAAGTCACAAGTAAACAGAACATAGTACGAGGACCTACCCCTTTGTCCTGATGGACACTGGACAACATACAATACTCTGTATAAGTCCACTGAGTTTAATAACTCAAAAACCTGTGCATCGTAGGTTGAAAACTGTACTCAGGTGATTTCCTCAAATATCATCAATTACAACGAATTCCGATATAATGAGGATGATCTCCTAATTCCCAATAACTTATTCCCACTCATCATCTGTAAAAACTATAAAGATATGAGAATGAAACCTGGTAAATACATACCCTGGAGTAAGTATCAAATCGGGAAATTAGTTTTCTTTTAACAATGCGCAGTGAAACTGAAACATTAAAAAATGTCTCGTAGGGGTATCCTGGTATTCTTAGTAATGCCTCTTCCATAATCCAATTCATGACTTTAACCGTATATTTTATTGCCATCTCTCCAAATCCCTTTATTTGTCTTTAGTCGTTACCTTCTGTACACCCTCGTTAGGCTAAATGGTTTTCTTCCGTCCCTACCGTTTGGCACCAGCCTATGGTTTGGAAGAAGACTATCCAGTAAGCATAATAGGTGTACTCTCCTAATCCTAGGAGTACTCGCAACTTGAGAGAAGGTGATGCTAAAAGACAACTGAATAATACCTTATTCTATTTCTCCCGAACTGGGAAAAATCAAAGGTGAAATAGGAGTGGCGATGAAGTACGCGGTTTGGTCATGAATGGTTACAGTCGCAATTTACTTTGCCCTCTTTCCAATCCCTTTATTTTGTCTTTACATATTACCTTCTGCACACCCTACTTAGGCTAATTGGTTTTCTTCATTCCCTACCTTTCGGCACCAGCCTATGGTTTGGAATAAGACTATCCAATAAGCGTAATAGGTGTACTCTCCTAAACCAAGGAGCCCTCGCAACCTGAGAGAAGGTGATAATAAAAGACAACTGAATAAACCAATTCTATTTCTCCTGAACCTGGATCTATCCTCGAAGTAGTACCTTCGAGTTCGTATATAACCATACGATGGATCTATCCAATGGAAGTGGATGTCCGTAGTAATACAGGGTGTTCTGAGAAATACAAAGGGTAAAAGAAGGAGCGGCAATGACTTATGCAACTCAGACAATCCAAAAGTCAGTATTTTAAGAAGGTTTGGTCAACTTGGTTACTGAGTCATAGTTTAGGGTCGGTCAAAGGTCGTAGCCAGAGAGAGAGAGAGAGAGAGAGAAAAGAAACACTCTGTGTGCACTCTAACCTAGATCAGAATGGTTATCACTTAATCTTATCAGGAAACCTCCCACTGTAACCTCAAATTCTCCTCCAAACCTGAAAGAAGAATTTGTCGGGATCACCCGAAGAGTAAACTAACTCATCAGTGGGAATCGGGATCCAACTATCATAGCATGATAACTTGATGGAAGCCACTCAAGTTATCACACTCCAGAAGGTATGCGCATATCTGGAAAGTTTCAGTTTCTTTAGAAACTCCCGATGTGATTTTTGCCTCATGCTCTTATGACCTTTACGAAGGTCAACAAATCATAAGTCACATGTCAAGTTCTACCCGTCATTGTCCAGGTTAATTTGAACCCACCCACACAAGCCCTTGACGAAGGTCAACAAGGCTATACGACTGTCACAAACCAACACATCTATCTATGCAACAAATGAATACCCCGCAGCTACCAAACACTATGCCTTGACGAAGGTCAACAAACATAGCTTGAATACTACTGACCATCCATAAGAAATGACGGATGGCTACGGCTGGTTTTTGGCGAAAAACCTTTAACGTAATGAACTTGATCTCGTTGAAGGAACCTGATAGCTTTTTATAAAAATATAGTGACGAAAAACCTTTTGCTAAAGAGGTCACTCCCGGTGAAGGGATCTCGGCTCTTTCGTCGTGGAATGAGGTGCAGGATATTCCAAGTGAATACCGTGATGCAAAGCAACTTGTAATCGACTATATTGAAGTTATTACTCTGACGTAAACTTATGCCCAAGGGGTCATTCCCGGTGAAGGGATCTCGGCCCTTGCCTCGTCGAATGAGGTGCGGGATATTCTGACTGAATATCACTATGCAAAACAAAAGGAAACATCTTTGTAATAACACCTTTTTAAAATTCGTTCCAACAACATCAAATATAGGTTTGTTTTATCCTTGCATTGATAAGAATCAATGCAGTCCCATCAATCAATCACACCAGAAAAGAACGAAAATAAAATGTACGTATATGCCATCCGCATTCGTCACTGGGTCCCGTCATCACCCGTTAGGTTACTTAACTAACGACAGAGCGGGGGCTGGACTAGCGCGGGTGTAAAACATATACAACATCTAATAGTATATATACCAATATACAATACTCGCTCCAGGCGTGATAATATGCAACATTATAGAAAAGTAATAAGCATCACAGAACAATACAGATAATCTGGGATCCCCGGGTTTCACAGAGCCGCTACTGAAAACCCGACGTTCCCCTGGTCGTGTGGATAGCTTGTGCAATGAAACCTAGACCCCTACGGGTGCGGCAAGTTACCCGCCAAAACCTGAAGCGAGGTAGTCCCCACAGCATAGTGAATGGAACACCCGGCACTTCACGGAATCCGGTAAATTGAGCACCCTTCCTTGGGTCAACCTGTACCCCCTACGAGTGCGGCGAATAGTTTGCCAATTCCAGAGTGAGGCCCCTCTGCCTCTCAATGCCATGAGATACGGACCTGTTGCCCTCCAGAACCCGGCTATCCGTGCACTCCTTCGCGGGATAAACCTAGTACAGAAATAAAAATATGTACAACGGGTACATCGACCTCAACCCGGTCGTGCCCCAAAAGAATATTATACAAACAGGCAATGACGGCAGTCCACATGTTGGACGCTCACCCCGCAATATCAAATGTACAAATAAATCCAAACTGCACTATCATTGCACCCTGCTATCCACCACGACATATCCGCAACATCACAGCACAACACAGAACATCAACGCGAATGTCACGTTCGCAAACCCGTCTAAAAGAACTATAGCAATCAGACGCGGTTTACCGATCAAATGACATTCCCGGTCGGAGATATAAAGTAAGTACCGCATACTAACAAATTTAAAATTTCGATCGACAAAATTTCCCGAAGTGGGCCCCACGTACATCTTCTGTACAGTAATAAAATCTGGGCCCAAAAGAAACATTCCAGAAACCACAATTTACTATGAAGAACTTACTGTAGAAAATTGGTGTTCCAATCCCACAAACAGGCGGTGGATCCGCGGCCAAAACTAGGCTTAGGCCGCGGATCCGCGGCAGTACTGTTGATTTGGCCCACCAAATTTCACCAGTATTCTTCAAAAAGCCTGCTGAATTTTCTGTAGTGCTCAAAATAATTTTAGGGCCTGATTAAAAATCGACAGAAAGTTTGGTACAGAAAATTGTAGTTTCGGAAATTCCGTTCGATCGATCTTTTAAACGCGTTAGCAAAAGTTAGTATAGCTTAATGGTGAGGCTCTGATACCACTGTAAGTCCACAGTAGCGCCACGGCCGTCTAACAGACGCCAAATGCGGAACAAAAACTTTTTACAAACTGGCGCTATCGTGTACCGTAACCCAAATCTGCCATTAAAGCTAAACTAACAAACTACAAAGTGGGCAGAAGAGTTATACCGAACGATCCGAGTCCTTCGGTCTTCAACCATCATCCCACGCTTGTTGCGGCTGCTCCGATCTCCTGAATCTCTAGTCTTCTCATCCAGGTGGCACCACGTCGACGGATCTTTAAACGGGCTCCCGCCTCTGAACCGAGGCAACTCGGTCGTCAAGTTTGCTAAAAGAGACGGCCAAGATGATGTAGAGAATGAGTAGAACACTTTGTCTCGTTACGTCCAAGGCTATGGACGAACGGTTAATGAAGTTGCCTTTTGGATCGGGTGGAAATATGAAATGAGTATGCTTAATTTCCATGAACCAAATAACTATATCTTTTTTTTAACAACCATGAGCTAAGAGCGGGGGAGGCCGGCCACTTATAGAGAGGGAGGGAGGTGAGTGTAGGAGGAAGTGGTGACCATTAGAAAAGCTTCTCACAAAAGATTAAGAGGAAATATCTAAGCAAGAACAAAAAACATTAATGAAAAGGTGACTCACTAATTACACCTCATCATCCAATTAATGCAAGATGGTGACTCACTAATCTAGTCACCAAAACAAGAAGCTTCCACTAATGACTCACCTCATGACTCACCCTCAAGAAGAAAAGATAAATCCGCATTTAACCGAATGTTAAAATACGGCTGATAGAAAACTGGAAACTGGCAACTTCCAAAAGTGATCCGGAAACGAATTTTAGGATAACCCCGTATCAGTATAAACATACCCGCATTTGTATTACGACCGAATATAAATGCATCTGAGACAAAGATATTATATCTACACAGTATAATACTGGGTTCCGGCTTAAACCAAAGCCTACCAGTATTATCTGCCCGAAAAACGACACGTGCGAAAATGCACGTGTTTTTTCCGAACCTTTCCATATCACCATACGGCCTCTACAACGTTTCGCCCGAACTTGGGAAAGTGTCAGTGGGGGGACTCTAATGACTCATCAACATACTGGCACTGGGTATAATCCCTAGCACGTCAGAGGTACTAGCTGCACATAACGTTTTGCCTATGTATTGATTGGAAGGGAAGCTGATGAGCGAACTCATCTATAAACCCTACTGAGCCTGACAGTGACAATGTATATACAGTCCGGTCTATTCGTCTAAAGAGTATCGCATATCGAGTCTAGGGTAGTGGATAAAGTCAGACCCCTAATAACGCGATAAATCGTATCGGCATGAAGCCCATCACCACCTGAGAAACTACTGATCCAAATCAGTACTTCTCTGTAGGGATCCTAGGCACCCTAATGAGGTCTCACAAGGCATCAACCATGCCTATTTCAAATTTAAACGGTGCCGAGAAACCCTAGAACGGATCGTTGGCTAGATTTCTAGGCGAAAAGTAAACTAGTTAACACTTAACTATAAAAATACGGAAATACAACCTTTGTAGATCCGGTGCTCCACCTCCACGGCTCTGCAATGAAGTCCTCTCCGCTGTCCAAATCGAACCATGACTCTCACGGTGGTTTCATCGGAGAAAAGACCGGGCTAGGTCGTCGACAACGTGCCGAAGATGATCTACGTCGAAGCATCACTAGATCAAGCTCCACCTTCACCAAGCCATGAAAACTTGTGAAGGAAACACACTCTACTACTTGGCAAAAGGTAGAGGATGAAGAAATAGGAAGTGGGTTCACTTTAGAATTGGATTTCTCACACTTTTCATCAATCCACCATTGATGAAGTGAAGCTTTCTTCATTGAAGAAGATGAAGAAGAAGAAGAAAGTGTTATGATAAGTTAATTAGAATAATTGAAAAAGAATTATCCTTATCATAACATGAACCATGGTTTGATGTAGAGAGTTAACTATAGTTCAATGAATGGTTAAGGTTAATGAGATGAAGACAAAAGGGTTTCTTTGGTCAAAGCTTCATGAAGCTTCAACAAGCTTCATGAAAGAATGAAACCCTTTTGTTTTTCTTTTCTCATTTCATTTCTTTTAATCCAAATTAAAAAATAAATGAATGAATAAAAGAAAACCTTAACCATTTACTTAACTAAGGTTTAACTCTTTACACAAACCCTAGCATTATTGCATCATCAAACATGATACATCCAAGTGCACAAAAATATATCACATATACAATGTGCACATGCGAGTGAGAAAATCCATCTTAAGTGAACCGATACTAGTTAATGCAAAGTAATATATCAAATATATAATTATGCATTAAATCATTAAATCAACACTTGATTTAATGATCCGGTCATATCGCATATAACCGACTAATATCAACAACAACAACTTATCGAATCAACACTTGATCCGATATGCCGGCTATATCGCATATAACCGATCAATGTCACATATCGTGAGAATCGAATACAGTATCACATACTGATATCATTCTCGGTCCCGCACATATCTCATATGCGCTCCTATTTCGTTTCGCTTGAGCCAGGAAACCTCTGTGTAGGACTCTAAAGACTCGTCAATACGCCGGCAGCGGATGATGATCATATCAAACATCCACAAGCCGCAAGCGGTCTGCTAAACGTAACGGCCACCCGGGTATTGAGCGATCAGAAGATCGACGAGCAAGCCCGCTCACACTCCAGTGAATCCAACCAGTAACACTACCGTTCAGTCCGGTCTGATCGTCTGATATGTCGCATATCTCGCCTAGGGGTGGTAAACGTCAGACCCCAATAGCTCGATAAGTCGTGTCGATATGAGGTCTATAACAATTCGAGAAACTACTGGTAGAACTTACCAGTAAATCTCAGCAACCCTGGCCAGGGATTTCCTGTTATAGCCAATCGAACACAGCGCAACATCAACCCCCTATACCGGGAGAGACGAATCCCCTCCTATCGCTCATTGCCTCCATGTGACTCGGGACTGTACCCAAAAACCACCGTTTTGCACGCCCTCTTGGACGTGGTAAGATGGAAATCAAAGCACAGTGGGAACCACACAAGACTCTATGACGATCTCGGGTCAACAGACTACTCTGTACCAGTGTCACCAGAGAACTGCCATCTGACGTGAGGTATAATACCATCTGGGAGTTCTCGGCGAGTCCGTCCAGTGTACCCAGTCTCCACTGAGCACCCGTATATCATCTCTGATGTCAAACACCAATGGATATGGGATCATCCATCGCCCATCTGTATGGGTCGAGAAGGTACACGCTAGTCTACTCTGGTATATCGATGCCCCGTCTCGATATACCCACGACTAGGGACTTTGAAGGATGTACTTAAGGACTACCATGTCCCCACTAGTATGATCCGCATCATAGTCCAGGTAGTCAAGTACAGATCCTAAGGGCTTTACCAACATGTAACAGGGAGACAATCAGTGTACACGTTAAGGTAAAAATTAACCAGATAGCATACTATCATGTCGAGCAAGAAAGTCCTCCCTATATATGTCCCAGCATCCACTACAATATACATCCAATGTACAGTAATGGCCTTTAGGGCATACATATAACTAACAATCTCCCACTTGCACTAGGGCCATCTGTAGCAGTGGTTGTAGTATCTCATACTCAACCATCCCATAAAAGTCTCTCTCTGGGAACAGGCCTTTATGAGTGGATCCGCTGTGTTGTCCTCTGAGTCTACTCTCCTAACCTCGATCTCCCTGGTGATCAACCATCTCCATGATCCGGTGATACTGCCTTAGAATATGTCTGGATCACTGATGGGACCTGCGTTCCTTGGCATAAGCCACAACTCCATTGTCACACAATGGGAGGAACATAGTTCATCTTATGAACCAATATACACCCAAACAGCCTCTTTGGTAGCATCTTAAGTAGCGATGTATCCTGCCTTTATCGTCTACTGTGCCACGGTATCTAGCTTGGAACTCTTCCAACATACCGTCCCTCGATTGAGGGTAAAGACAATGCCTGTGACTGACACTCAGTCGTCTTTATCACCCTGGAACCTTTCCAGTGATTCTCCCCAGGATCGGTTGATACCATCTCACTATAACTAGTGAGAATACTAACATCTAACTAGATCTATCTCATAGGTCCAAAACCCAGGATTTAGTAGGTATCAATTTGATCCTATATGGAGAATCATTGTGACAAGCGGAGATTGATCGAGCGTAGCATAGGAAACTCCTTCCCTATCAAGAGTATGTCATCCACGTACTCTACGAGGATCACTACCATACACCCTACTACCTTTTTGTTTATACAAGGTTCATCTACCATTTTGATGATGTCAACTTCTTTGACTAATCCATCAAAACAGATGTTCCAACTCCGCGATGCCTGCTTTATCCTATAAAGCATCTTGCACACGTTTCCGCTGCTCCCACTGTCTATGAGGCCTTCTGGCTGTGTACTTATAGACGCACTCTTCTAAAATATCATTTAGAAAAGCAGTCATGACACCCAACCGCCAGATATCGTAGTCATGGTATGTAGCCGTGGCAAGTAGGATCTGGATGGACTTAAGCCTAGCTCCTTAGAAAAAGGTTTCCTCATGATCCACACTTGGTCAATGATGCAAACCTTTAACAAGTCTAGTTTTGAAAGTCTCAACTTTTCCATCTACACCAAGTAATCTTCTCAAGATATACTTGCTCCTGATGGGGATTTAACCCTTCAGATATAGCAACCAAAGTCCATACTTTGTTGGTGTACATGGATTCCATCTCAGATCGCTAAGCATCCAGCCATTCTTACAGAGTCCCACTCCAGATGGCCAGCTCGAAACTAGTTGGGTCATCATCTCATGATGCAATCCTCGCTCCCACTGTCATAGAGAAACCGAAATATCTCTCAGGTGGGTGAGGAACTCTACTAGATCGGCGGAGAGGCCGAGGTTCGTTGGTAACTATTGAATCCTTTGGTTCTTTCAAATCATCTGCTGTAGTTTGTATAGCTGGAACCTTTCCAGTTCTACATTACAGACCTTGCCTCGAGCTTGTCCGGATTTTGCTTTTTGACGTAGGCCGGACAACCCCAAATCTTAACTAGCTTAAGACATGGGCTCTTCCCATTCCATATCACATATGAAGTGGTAAGCAACTGATTTGATTTGAACCATGTTCAAAAGGTATGCAGCTTCTCAAGTGCATAACTCCCATAAGGAAATAGGTAACTCAGTAGTACTCATCATAGAGCACACCTTATCATATAGGGTGTGATTGCTCCACCCCGATATACCATCGTGCTATGGTGTATACGAAGGAGTAATGCTGAGAGAGAATCTCATTCTCCTTTAGAATAGTCCAGGATTTCCGTGCTCAAGTATTCTCCTCCTTGATCTCATCAAAGGACATAATACTTATACCCGTTTTGGTTCAATACTTCTAAATCATATTCTGTGAATATCTCAAAAGGTTCGGACTTGTGTTTCAACAGGAACATATGCCTGAATCTTGAGAGATTATCAGAGAATGTAATGAAGTACAAAGAACCGGTCTTGGCATGTGTAGACAGGGGACCTTTATACATCAACATGCATCATCCCAAGAGTCCACTAACTCTTTCTCTGTTTCCAATAAACAGAGCTGGTGTCATTATATCTCTGTGACATGACTGGCAAGTTTCACAAGATGTAGATTCAAACTGATTTAAATATGCATCTTCATGTAACTTCAGCTAGTCGGGTCACATTGATATGACCTAGTCTACAATGCTTCAAGAAGGATTCGTTCATTTCTGAACTCTTCCTCTTGTGTGTGTTCCGTATACTAAGAACTGTAGTTTGATTTAAAACATCAACGCTTTTAGATAACGTACCTGATCCGATCAACTTTTGATATAGGAAATGTTCAAAACATTATCCAACAATACAAAATTATATCCTTTCTTTACTAATAAAGAGGCTGATATGATTTTGTATATCAGGTTCGGTATCTAATAACATTCGTTCAGAATCAATGTATTGGTAATACAGGGTGACAGTGACCGACAGACTTGGCTGCAACGCTTGCCCCGTTTTCTGCCTCATGAAACTTATCACCCGTTCTCAGTTCTCTACCTATCTGTAGCCCTATGTAACAGATTACATATCTGGGATCCTGATCCGGTATCATATACCCAGGACGTAAAGGATACTGAGAAACAGTTCTGTATAATGAACAAACCCGAAGATGATGCATCAGCATGCACTCTCTTCGTATGGGCGGCACGGGAATTCTGGTAATCCCCAATTTTCTGCTCTATCTTATAACAATTATAAGTTGGAGCGGGACCAACGTTCCCCAGCTCAGTATAACAAGCGGGTTCGGTCAATAATCCGTATTATTATCTTGATTAAGGCGTGATATGGTCGCTACCTGGAGAGAGAGAGAAGAAAACACTCAGCGTGCGCTCTTGCAAGAATAGATTGGTTATTATTTTATCTAATCAGGATGGCTCCCACTGCTTTTTATCAAATCTTCCTTCAAACCTAAAAAGGAAAGACTAGCCGGGATTAATTACACACTACAAGTTCGCCAATCTTTCAGCCAGGCCAGTGTCGGTACTTTGAGGGAGGTCCCCCGTGCTTTCGCACGAACCTAATTAATGTAAACCTCGTTTTCCCAGAGGCGTAACCTCGTTAACACCTTTCTAGACACCTACTTGATCGGCTAATTGTAATGTGTAAAACTCTCCCAGGAGTAACTCTTACTCGCAGCGGGTATCGGGATCCAACTATCTCATAGAAGGTATGTAATCTCATTGCAAATTTCAACACTTGAAATTCCCGATAATATTTTGCCCCGAACGATCTATGACCTTGACAAGGTTAACAAACCATAGACCGCAAGTCAAGTTCAACCCGTCATTTCTTGATTGAATCAAACCCACCCGCACGACCCTTGACAAGGTCAACAAGGCCGCACGACTACCCAAACCCAATCTGCATCATATGCATAAGCAGATAAATACTGGTTAGCTACCGCACATTGCGCCTTGACAAGGTCAACAAACGCAGCACGAATACTAAACAAGATTTATCTGAAATGACGGAGGGCTACGACAGGTTTTTCTGAAAACCTATTGCGTAATGAACTTGATATCGTTGTAGGATCGAATGAATTTTGAAATGGAGTGTTTTTTAGGCTTTTCTAGTTTTGCTAAAGGAGTCACTCCCGGTGAAGGGATCGTCGGTCCTTTCCTCGTCGAATGAGGTGCGGGATATATCATATATATCACTGTGCAAAGCAAAAACACTTAAAAGCAATCAAAAGACAAACCGAGTGTGTAGCATCTGCCAGTTATTGCTAAAGGAGTCACTCCCGGTGAAGGGATCTCGGTCCTTTCCTTATCGAATAAGGTGCAGGATATATCATATATACCGCTGTGCAAAGCAAGAACTGTAGCTACCTGTTTTATTTTGAAATTCGATTCTACAACATCTTAGGTTTCTTTTATTTCATTAATCTCATTAATGAAGTCCCATCATTTATGTACCTAAACATCACAGATAAATACGACGTACACTTATGCCATCCGCATTCGCCTCGATGTCCCCTCATGCACCGTTAGGTTAGGTAACTAACGGCAGAGCGGGGCAGGGCTAGCGCGGGTGTAAAACATAAGTAACGCCTATATAATATATCATATATACTATATACTGTATCTATCACAGAACATCACATGATCACATCACAGATATCGCAGCAAAAGAATCATATGAAATATTGGATATACTAGGACGTCCGTGTTTTCAATACGAGCCAGTACAAAACACGGATTCCACGGTCGCGATGAATAGCCAAACCCACACCCCTAGACCCCTACGAGAGCGGCAAGCAACCCTACCAATTCTAGAGTTAGGAGACCCGGACTCGACTCCTCGAGTTGGTCTCCCACTGGACTCCAGAACCCGGTTACTTGTGCCCTCCTCCTTGGGTCTATCCTAGTGCGGAAAAGTAAATAATATACAAACGGTGACAGCTTCCGCAACCTGGAAGTGCCCCAATAAAAGAATATTACATACAAGTTTTTACATGAATGAAAATGAAAAACACTCATCTCACATAAAAACCCCGGCTATTCAAACACGACGATCCAATATAACATATCCAGCAACACATAACATCACATGTCATCAACGTAAGTAAATATGTCCATCCCAATTGTCGTTGACATATAGCAACGAAACCGGCGATATCACATATTACACTTACGGTCACAGAAAAGAAAGTGAAAAACTATAACAGTTGGAATCCGCAACCACCTCAGACATCGCATGCCTGACCAAATGAATTCCTTAGACATCGCATGCCTAACAATTATAAATTAACCCCGCATTTTAGTCTCATTATCGAAAACACTTTTCAATATCAAGTCGGGCAATTCAACAAGATTCCCGACATCCTGATCGAATGCTCGTCGCAAACTTTAGTAGGCGGCCGCACCCCCGATACCGTCGACGAAGTGCACCAAGGCGGAACACCGCTGCCGCGAGCACCCGAACGGATGCTTTCGACGACGGGGTTCTCCTACAGTCACTTGGTCGGGGCTATGGAGTGAGGCTGTCTATTAAGTTTACCCGGCGAGTATCCGCGTACGCTACGTGATTGCGACGGACTTTTGATCACATCAAAATTCCGTGGCAACCGATCAAGTGAGACTAAAGTGCTATGTTTATAACATTCATTTAGTTATCTCATAACTCATTGTGAATTCCAATTATTGTATCACATTCCAGATAATTAGAAAATGTTAGACTTTCCGATCGAACAATCGAACACCCAAGTTTTCCCGGTACAGCTCAACACATGAAATAAGTCTAACAACATTCAGTTCGTGCCTCAGTACCAACGGTCCAGCCGTAGAAGGGTCAAGCCAACGCCTCACATGTGGCACGCCGTACTGCCCCAAACCCGAAGGTTCAAAGGGCAGTTCAAGACGGTCACATAATCGAGTTAAGGTTTGTTGTCTTCTAGAGGGTCCATCGAGTTACTTGCACTACTTAGAACGTCGTTAAACTACGGAAAAATCCAACACTTGGAAATTTCCCGACAGGGGAAAAATTGGGTATTTATATCCGGTCGAACTTTTTAACATATTCTAAAATTTATCCGGAAAGCCACATAGACAAAATCTGATAATCCGATCGAACATTCGAATCCCCAAAACAACCCAGAAAATTCAACTCTTGAATTAATATTAAAAATTCCCAGAAAATCCAGCATAATTTAATAAGAGTTACTGTGCAAACAGTGGAGGATTACGTCATCAATAGGCCGCGGAACCGCCGCATAAGCCATGCTTATGCCGCGGTTCCGCCGCAATCTATACTGTTCATTGGAAACTTTTGGCGCCGTAATTCTTATATTTCCCTGCTGAATTTTTTAGCAATTTTTAATTTGGAAAAATCCCAGTTTTTGGAAAAAGGACAGAGAGCTATTTTTGAGTAGGGTTTCGGGTTCGTTCGGGTTTCAAATTCCGTCTAGACTTCGCCTAAGGCTCTAGCTAGGCTCTGATACCACTGTAGGGATCCTAGGCACCCTAATGAGGTCTCACAAGGCATCAACCATGCCTATTTCAAATTTAAACGGTGCCGAGAAACCCTAGAACGGATCGTTGGCTAGATTTCTAGGCGAAAAGTAAACTAGTTAAAACTTAACTATAAGAATACGGAAATACAACCTTTGTAGATCCGGTGCTCCACCTCCACGGCTCCGCAATGAAGTCCTCTCCGCTGTCCAAATCGAACCATGACTCTCACGGTGGTTTCATCGAAGAAAAGACCGGGCTAGGTCGTCGACAACGTGCCGAAGATGATCTACGTCGAAGCATCACTAGATCAAGCTCCACCTTCACCAAGCCATGAAAACTTGTGAAGGAAACACACTCTACTACTTGGCAAGAGGTAGAGGATGAAGAAATAGGAAGTGGGTTCACTTTAGAATTGGATTTCTCACACTTTTCATCAATCCACCATTGATGAAGTGAAGCTTTCTTCATTGAAGAAGATGAAGAAGAAGAAGAAAGTGTTATGATAAGTTAATTAGAATAATTGAAAAAGAATTATCCTTATCATAACATGAACCATGGTTTGATGTAGAGAGTTAACTATAGTTCAATGAATGGTTAAGGTTAATGAGATGAAGACAAAAGGGTTTCTTTGGTCAAAGCTTCATGAAGCTTCAACAAGCTTCATGAAAGAATGAAACCCTTTTGTTTTTCTTTTCTCATTTCATTTCTTTTAATCCAAATTGAAAAATAAATGAATGAATAAAATAAAACCTTAACCATTTACTTAACTAAGGTTTAACTCTTTACACAAACCCTAGCATTATTGCATCATCAAACATGATACATCCAAGTGCATAAAAATATATCACATATACAATGTGCACATGCGAGTGAGAAAATCCATCTTAAGTGAACCGATACTAGTTAATGCAAAGTAATATATCAAATATATAATTATGCATTAAATCATTAAATCAACACTTGATTTAATGATACCCCTATAGGGTTCCTAGGCACTCTAATGAAGTCTCACAAGGCATCAATCATGCCAATTTCAAAAATTATGGGTGCCGAGAAACCCTAATACGGATCGTCGGCTAGATTTCTAGGCGAAACGGTAAACTAGTTAACTACTTAACTAAAAGTTAGATGCTACAATCTTTGTAGATCCGGTTATCCACTTCCTTAGCTCCACGTGGGTGTCCTCTCGCTGTCCATCATGAATCCCGAACTCATTCGTCGGCTTCATCGGAGAAACGGGCGGAATAGGTCGTCGGCTTCGTGTCAAAGACGATCTACGTCGAGGCATCACAAGTTCAAGCTCCGACTTCACGAAGTTGTGAAACTTGTGAAGAAAACACCCAAAACAACTTGGCAAGAGGTAGAGGGTGAAGAAATAGGAGGTGGGTTCACTTTAGAATTGGATTTCACTCACTTTTGCTCAAGTTGCCATTGATGGCATCTGGTTTTCTCTCTTGAAGAAGAAGGAGATCAAGAAGGAAAATATTATGATAAGTTATTTTAAATGAAAAGAAAATGAATACTTATCATAATGTTTACCATGGTCAAGTGTAGAGATTCAACTAAGGTTAGTTAGAATGGTTAAGGTTAAGGAAGAGATAAGAATGGTGGACTTTTTCAAAGCTTCTTGAAGTTTCAACATAAAACAAAATAAGCCACCATACTTAACTATTTCCAAAATGAATAAATAAATAAATAACTAAATAAATAATCAAAACCCTAACCATTCATATAACCATGGTTTAATCTTTACACAAACCCAAGTGAGCAAGTATCATCAAACATGATACAAACATGTGCACAAAAGTATATCACATATACAATTTGCACATCAAGTGAGAAAATCCATATAAAGTGAACCAATACTAGTTAATGCAATGCAATATATCAAATATATAATTATACATTAAATCATTAAATCAACATTTGATTCAATGATCCGGTCATGTCGCACATAACCGACTAGAATCCAATGTATCGATTTATCGAATCAATGATTCGATAACTAGGTCATATCGAATATAACCAATCGAAACATATATCGCAAGAATGAAATGCGGTATCACATACACGCATTATTCTCGGTCCTGCACATATCTCATATCCGCTCCTATTTCGTTTCGCTTGAGCCAGGAAACCTCTGTGTAGGACTCTAAAGACTCGTCAATACTCCGGTAGCAGATGATGATCATATCAAGCACCCACAAGCCGCAAGCAGTCTGCTAAACGTAACGGCCATCCGGGTATTGAGCGATCAGAAGATCGACGAGCTAGCCCGCTCACACTCCTGTGAATCCAACCAGTAACACTTACCGTACAGTCCGGTCTGTTCGTCTGATACATCGCATATCAAGTCTAGGGGTGGTAAACGTCAGACCCCAATAACCGATAAGTCGTGCCGATGTGAGGCTCATAACGGGTCGAGAAACTACTGGTAACACTTTCCAGCAAATCTCTGATCAGCCCTGGCCAGGGACTTCCCTGTTACGGCCAATCGAGCACTGCGCAACATCAACCCCCAATACCAGGAGAGACGAAACCCCTCCTATCGCTCATTGCCTCCATGTGACTCGGGACTGTACCCAAAGACCACCGTTTTGCACGCCCTCATGGACGTGGTAAGGTGGAGATCAAAGTACAGTGGTATCAGAGCCTAGCTAGAGCCTTAGGCGAAGTCTAGACGATGTTTGAAACCCGATCGAACCCGAAAACCTAACTTTAAGATGCTCTCTGGACTTTTTCTAAATTCTGGGATTTTTCCAGATTAAAAATTGCTAAAAAATTCAGCAGGGAAATATATGAATTACGGTGCAAAAATTTCGTAATAAACAGTCTAAAGCGCGGCGGATCCGCGGCCTAAGCCTCCTTAGGCGGCGGGTTAAAGGACTCCACTTGAAATAGGCATGGTTGATGCCTTGTGAGACCTCATTAGGGTGCCTAGGATCCCTACAGTGGTATCAGAGCCTAGCTAGAGCCTTAGGCGAAGTCTAGACGGAATTTGAAACCCGAACGAACCCGAAACCCAACTCAAAATAGCTCTCTGATACCACTGTAGGGATCCTAGGCACCCTAATGAGGTCTCACAAGGCATCAACCATGCCTATTTCAAATTTAAACGGTGCCGAGAAACCCTAGAACGGATCGTTGGCTAGATTTCTAGGCGAAAAGTAAACTAGTTAACACTTAACTATAAGAATACGGAAATACAACCTTTGTAGATCCGGTGCTCCACCTCCACGGCTCCGCAATGAAGTCCTCTCCGCTGTCCAAATCGAACCATGACTCTCACGGTGGTTTCATCAGAGAAAAGACCGGGCTAGGTCGTCGACAACGTGCCGAAGATGATCTACGTCGAAGCATCACTAGATCAAGCTCCACCTTCACCAAGCCATGAAAACTTGTGAAGGAAACACACTCTACTACTTGGCAAAAGGTAGAGGATGAAGAAACAGGAAGTGGGTTCACTTTAGAATTGGATTTCTCACACTTTTCATCAATCCACCATTGATGAAGTGAAGCTTTCTTCATTGAAGAAGATGAAGAAGAAGAAGAAAGTGTTATGATAAGTTAATTAGAATAATTGAAAAAGAATTATCCTTATCATAACATGAACCATGGTTTGATGTAGAGAGTTAACTATAGTTCAATGAATGGTTAAGGTTAATGAGATGAAGACAAAAGGGTTTCTTTGGTCAAAGCTTCATGAAGCTTCAACAAGCTTCATGAAAGAATGAAACCCTTTTGTTTTTCTTTTCTCATTTCATTTCTTTTAATCCAAATTGAAAAATAAATGAATGAATAAAAGAAAACCTTAACCATTTACTTAACTAAGGTTTAACTCTTTACACAAACCCTAGCATTATTGCATCATCAAACATGATACATCCAAGTGCACAAAAATATATCACATATACAATGTGCACATGCGAGTGAGAAAATCCATCTTAAGTGAACCGATACTAGTTAATGCAAAGTAATATATCAAATATATAATTATGCATTAAATCATTAAATCAACACTTGATTTAATGATCCGGTCATATCGCATATAACCGACTAATATCAACAGCAACAACTTATCGAATCAACACTTGATCCGATATGCCGGCTATATCGCATATAACCGATCAATGTCACATATCGCGAGAATCGAATACAGTATCACATACTGATATCATTCTCGGTCCCGCACATATCTCATATGCGCTCCTATTTCGTTTCTCTTGAGCCAGGAAACCTCTGTGTAGGACTCTAAAGACTCGTCAATACGCCGGCAGCGGATGATGATCATATCAAACATCCACAAGCCGCAAGCGGTCTGCTAAACGTAACGGCCACCCGGGTATTGAGCGATCAGAAGATCGATGAGCAAGCCCGCTCACACTCCAGTGAATCCAACCAGTAACACTACCGTACAGTCCGGTCTGATCGTCTGATATGTCGCATATCTCGCCTAGGGGTGGTAAACGTCAGACCCCAATAGCTCGATAAGTCGTGTCGATATGAGGTCTATAACAATTCGAGAAACTACTGGTAACACTTACCAGTAAATCTCAGCAACCCTGGCCAGGGATTTCCTGTTATAGCTAATCGAACACAGCGCAACATCAACCCCCTATACCGGGAGAGACGAACCCCCTCCTATCGCTCATTGCCTCCATGTGACTCGGGACTGTACCCAAAAACCACCGTTTTGCACGCCCTCTTGGACGTGGTAAGATGGAAATCAAAGCACAGTGGGAACCACACAAGACTCTATGACGATCTCGGGTCAACAGACTACTCTGTACCAGTGTCACCAGAGAACTGCCATCTGACGTGAGGTGTAATACCATCTGGGAGTTCTCGGCGAGTCCGTCCAGTGTACCCAGTCTCCACTGAGCACTCGTATATCATCTCTGATGTCAAACACCAATGGATATGGGACCATCCATCGCCCATCTGTATGGGTCGAGAAGGTACACGCTAGTCTACTCTGGTATATCGATGCCCCGTCTCGATACACCCACGACTAGGGACTTTGAAGGATGTACTTATGGACTACCATGCCCCCACTAGTATGATCCGCATCATAGTCCAGGTAGTCAAGTACAGATCCTAAGGGCTTTACCAACATGTAACAGGGAGACAATCAGTGTACACGTTAAGGTAAAAATTAACCAGATAGCATACTATCATGTCGAGCAAGAAAGTCCTCCCTATATATGTCCCAGCATCCACTACAATATACATCCAATGTACAGTAATGGCCTTTAAGGCATACATATAACTAGTTAACACTTGTAGGGTTCCTAGGCACTCTAATGAAGTCTCACAAGGCATCAACCATGCCAATTTCAAATTTTAACGGTGCCGAGAAACTCTAGAACGGATCGTTGGCTAGATTTCTAGGCGAAAAACAAACTAGTTAACACTTAACTACAAGAATTCGGAAATACAACCTTTGTAGATCCGGTGCTCCACCTCCATAGCTCCGCAATGAAGTCTCCTCGCTGTCCAAGTCGAACCCCGGGCTCTAGTGTCGGCTTCATCGGAGAATGGACGGGCTAGGTCATCGACGATGTGCCGAAGATGATCTACGTCGAAGCATCGCTAGATCAAGCTCCACCTTCACCAAGCCATGAAAACTTGTGAAGGAAACACACTCTACTACTTGGCAAGAGGTAGAAGATGAAGAAATAGGAAGTGGGTTCACTTTAGAATTAGATTTCTCACTCATTTTCACATTCCACCATTGTTGGTAGAAAGCTTTCTTCAAGGTTGAAGATGAAGAAGAAGAAGATAATCATATGATAAGTTAATTAAAAGGAATAATAAAAATGAATACTTATCATATCATTAACCATGGTAATGTGTAGAGAATCAATCATGGTTAAAGGAATGGTTAGGGTCAAGCCAGAGACAAAAATGGTCACTTAGTCAAAGTGTTCATGAAGCTTCATGAAAACAACAAATGAAAGCCACCATTTCATTTCATTTTCTTTTATTCATTTATCAAAAATAAATGGATAATTAAATAAGATAAATGAACAACAAATGATAAACCCTAACCATTTCATTAACCAAGGTTTAATACTTTACACTTAACCAAAAAGCATGTATCATCAAACATGATACAAGCAAGTGCACAAAATCATATCACATATATAATGCACACACCCGAGTGAGAAAATCCATCTTAAAATGAACCGATACTAGTTAATGCAAAGTAATATATCAAATATATAATTATACATTAAATCATTAAATCAACACTTGATTTAACGATCCGGTCATATCATATATAACCGACTAGTATCCAATGTATCGGCTTATCGAATCAATCCTTGATTCGATAACTAGGGTATATCGCATATAACCTAATCGATACATTCATCGCGAGAATGGAATACGGTATCACATACACGCATTATTCTCGGTCCCGCACATATCTCATATGCGCTCCTATTTCGTTTCGCTTGAACCAGGAAACCTCTGTGTAGGACTCTAAAGACTCGTCAATACGCCGGCAGCAGATGATGATCATATCAAGCACCCACAAGCCGCAAGCGGTCTGATAAACGTAACGGCCACCCGGGTATTGAGCGATCTGAAGATCGACGAGCAAGCCCGCTCACACTCCAGTGAATCCAACCAGTAACACTACCGTACAGTCCGGTCTGATCATCTGATATGTCGCATATCTCGCCTAGGGGTGGTAAACGTCAGACCCCAATAGCTCGATAAGTCGTGTCGATATGAGGTCTATAACATTCCGAGAAACTACTGGTAACACTTACCAGTAAATCTCAGCAACCCTAGCCAGGGATTTCCTGTTATAGCCAATCGAACACTGCGCAACATCAACTCCCTATACCGGGAGAGACGAATCCCCTCCTATCGCTCATTGCCTCCATGTGACTCGGGACTGTACCCAAAAACCACCGTTTTGCACGCCCTCTTGGACGTGGTAAGATGGAAATCAAAGCACAGTGGGAACCACACAAGACTCTATGACGATCTCGGGTCAACAGACTACTCTGTACCAGTGTCACCAGAGAACTGCCATCTGACGTAAGGTATAATACCATCTGGGAGTTCTCGGCGAGTCCGTCCAGTGTACCAAGTCTCTACTGAGCACCCGTATATCTCCTCTGATGTCAAACACCAATGGATATGGGATCATCCATCGCCCATCTGTATGGGTCGAGAAGGTACACGCTAGTCTACTCTGGTATATCGATGCCCTGTCTCGATACACCCACGACTAGGGACTCTAAAGGATGTACTTATGGACTACCATGTCCCCACTAGTATGATCCGCATCATAGTCCAGGTAGTCAAGTACAGATCCTAAGGGCTTTACCAACGTGTAACAGAGAGACAATTAGTGTACACGTTAAGATAAGGAGTAACCAGATAGCATACTACCATGTCGAGCAAGAAAGCCTTCCCTATATATGTCCCAGCATCCACTACAATATACATCCAATGTACAGTAATGGCCTCTAGAGCATACATATAACTAACAGCCGCTACTTTTTACGCATCCAATGTACAGTAATGGCCTCTAGGGCATTCATATAACTAACATTCTCCACTACCTCGGCCGAGGATTCCTAGTGATGGCCACCCGTGCACTGCGCGACATCAACCCCCAATACCGGGGGAGACGAATCCCCGACGATCTGCTCACTTGCCTCCAATGTGGCTCGGGACTGTACCCAACTAAAACCTGTTAGCACAACTCCTTTGAGCGTGGTAGGGTAGTAATTTAAGCACAGTGGGAACTCACACGAGACAAATTACGATCTTAGGTCGATGAACTAACCTGTACACATGTCACCAGGGAATTGCTATCTGACGATATGTATAATACCAACTAGCAGATTCCCGGCGAGTCCTGTCCGGTGTACTCATAACTCAATGAGCACCTGTATACATCTTAGGTGAACCAACTAACACCAATGGCTTATGAGACCGGCCACCGCCTCTCGTCAGGGTCTCGACTGTATACACTAGTCTACTCTGGAGTATCGATGCCCTGTCTCGAAACTCCCACGACTAGGGACACTTTTAAGGATGTGCTTACAGACCCCAGCTCCCACGTATATGATCGCCATCATACTGCTGGTAGTCAAGCAAGAATCCTATGGGCTCTATCATCATGCAATAGTGAACTAAAGTATATATACGATGATAAAGACAAACCAGATGGCATACTATCATCTTGAGCAAGACTGTCATATCGGTATAGGTCCTTCCTCAATCATTGCAATCACGTACCTGCGATCCAATAATTGACTTTGAGGGCACTATCTCCAACAATCTCCCACTTGCACTCAAGGCTAATTATTGCGATGTCGCATACTCACAGCCCATGTGATACCGAACACCCAACTCCTCTACTAATCAGTTTCACAAATCTAGTTTGTAAAACTCTTGTGTTCGAGAAATAGCCTCAGTGAGTGGATCCGTCCGGATGTTTCTTTCTATGTCTCTCTCAATCTCAAGTTCACGGAGAAAGCCATCTCCCGAATTGAGCAATACCTGTCTTAGAATTTGTCTGGATATCTGATGGGACCTAGTTCATAAATGAACTCCAATGTCCAAGCTTCTTAGATTTTATTGATAACTGAACCTAATCAGTATCCAGCACCATGCCTCCCACAGTATCCTCTTGGACCACCTGTCCATAATACTGTCCCTCGTCAGAGGGAAAACTATAACTCTGACAATCACTCTGTCATCCATGCCACCTTTGAAACCTGGAATGATAACCGTCTCCCGAAGGAGGCTGCCGTTATCAAATCCATAGAACATGCAGTTATGTTCTAAAACTGCTTCCTTATATTTCTTCAGGATTGGATTAATATAAACATATCGCATCTAGTGCAAAAAACAACATCTGGTGTGGTACTTGACATTTCATGATTGGCTCAATTGCCTAACCAAGTGATCTGCCAATCACGCACATCCCTCTCCCTTTTAGTCTTTAAGACACCTTTAGAGAGGGTGACTCCATCACCTGCAGGTACACTACCATGCCAGGAGTCATCTATTCTAAATACCATTAGAATACTGTCAAAGTACCCAAATTGGGAAACTACCCAAATCTAGATCTAAAACCATAGATCTAGTAACCAGAATGTCTGATATTATATCCATATCCTTTGTGGAGAAACAAATGTGTAACAACCACAGTACAACCGATCGTAGTATAAGAATTTTACTTCCTACTCTGTGTATGTCATCCAAATACCAGGACATCACACCCTACTACCTTCTTAACAGATCCATCCACTATTCTGATGAAGTTAAACCTATGACTGTCACATCAAAATTGGATGATCTTCTCTCCGCTATATCTGCTCAAGCCTATAAATAGACATAAGCAACTTGCCCACTATGCTTCCGCTGCTCCCACTGACTACGATAACCCTCTGGCAGAATAATATATACGTACACTTCTAAAGCTAGTTTAGAACGACGCTATACTTATCCTCCTGCCGGGTCTCACAGTCTGGAACAACAGTAGTGTCAAGTCTGGGTAAACAAGAACCTCCCTGTCACCGTCCTTGAGGCTACCTGAGTACCTCTCGGGTGTCTGAGGTTACCCATCATATCTGCGGAGTGGCTATTAGAATGTCAAACCTGATTGAATATATAGGTCCTATTAAATTTTCCGTAATCGTTTGCGGTTCTGGAATCACTTCTAGTTCTACCATACTCCCACTACTGTTTTCTGAAAAAATCCATTTTACTAAAACTGTTGTGAGTCAAGAACAATATTACTATTGATCTTCCAGATGGTAGAAATGTCAACCCTCGTCGAAGCCAGGGTCAACCCACAAACAGCCATTACAGAAACGTGCCTTGAGTTATCCAGTGTCTGGTTTTAAGCATAAGCTGGACAACTCCCCGTATCTTAACATCGTTAGGATATGAACCATTCTATATCCAATATAGAAACAGAGACACTAATTTAATTGGAACCAGATTCAAATCATACAGCTGTCTCCAGTGCATATCAACTTAATGGAGAGAGGCTACTCAGCATTACTCAACTTAGGAATCCATCCAATTATGAGTAACCTGAAAGAGAAACAAGTTTCTCAAAACCATTACTATCAACTGAATACCAATCACAAGAATCTACATCTTCAATCTCTTTGAAGAATCCCGATACTTGCGATACCTGGTTCTCTACTTTATTCCTATACCCACAACTTCTCAAAACTTAGACATTGTATTTCTACGAAACACTTGTCAAAAAACTAGAGAAGTCATAAGTAAACAGAACATAGTACGAGGACCTACCCCTTTGTCCTGATGGACACTGGACAACATACAATACTCTGTATAAGTCCGCTGAGTTTAATAACTCAAAAACCTGTGCATCGTAGGTTGAAAACTGTACTCAGTTGATTTCCTCAAATATCACCAATTATAACGAATTCTGATATAATGAGGATGATCTCCTAATTCCCAATAACTTATTCTCACTCATCATCTGTAAAAACTATAAAGATATGAGAATGAAACCTGGTAAATAATACCCTGGAGTAAGTATCTAATCGGGAAATTAGTTTTCTTTTAACAATGCGCAGTGAAACTGAAACATTAAAAAATGTTTCGTAGGGGTATCCTGGTATTCTTAGTAATGCCTATTCAATAATCCAATTCATGACTTTAACCGTATATTTTATTGCCATCTCTCCAAATCCCTTTATTTGTCTTTAGTCGTTACCTTCTGTACACCCTCGTTAGGCTAAATGGTTTTCTTCCTTCCCTACCGTTTGGCACCAGCCTATGGTTTGGAAGAAGACTATCCAGTAAGCATAATAGGTGTACTCTCCTAATCCTAGGAGTACTCGCAACTTGAGAGAAGGTGATGATAAAAGACAACTGAATAATACCTTATTCTATTTCTCCCGAACTGGGAAAAATCAAAGGTGAAATAGGAGTGGCGATGAAGTACGCGGTTTGGTCGTGAATGATAACGGTCGCAATTTACTTTCCCCGGCGTCAATATCCTCAATCAAGTGAAAATCAATCTTTTTAGACACCTCATCAAAAGTATGGATATTTATCAATTCAGGTTCTAGATTGGAGGTGTAAAGTTCGAAAGAATTAGGTTTGGGTTCACTCGAAAAGGGCTCTTCACAATCAGGTAAATCAAACACTACAAAGTCGCACAACTCATTAAACGTTTTATCTTTAACTGGTGAATCATTTGGGACACTTGATAGACATTCAAAACCAGAGTTGTGGGATTCAATTGGTGATGGGTAGGTTTGATTTGGAAGTTTGTAGAACTCACTCTCACCATTCAAATTCTCACTCTGTCCAACCGCCTCATTATACATTAGAAAATTTGGAGCTAGTTGGAAACTAGCTACCGGTTCACTAGGTTGTATAAGGGCGGCCATGGACGCATCCAAATTCCTCATCTGTCGGTTTGTTGCTACAATGTACGCTTCCAACGACTGTTCCAGACTAGACATGGGTTGTGAAGGGGTTTCAGTAAAATATTCAAAGTTGTTTGGATACGTGAATTTCCCAAATGGTTGTGTAGAAGCAATGTCTAGGGAAGGTGTGAAAGTCGGGTAGGACTGGTAGGAATTGAATGGTTGGACAGGAGTAAGATCAACATTTGGATAAAAAGGTGAATGGACTTGTTGATCCCAAGAACTGGAAGTGTTGAAAGGAGTGAAAGATCGGTTACGAGATTGTTCAATGTGTTCAGCAATAGACATGGTTTTCGGAGTTACAACAGGACTCGAAAAAGTAGTATCAACGTAAGAAGGTGGTGAAGGTTGAAATGGTTGATACAAAGTGGATTGTGGAGTCGAACTATTTCTCCTAGACGCTTCTATTCGATCTTTCAAAGAAATTTTGGGCATGGAGGGGTCGTCCATAATTCGACCAAAACAATTCGCGTATGAAGCAATGTTTGGATGAGGGTACTAAAGTTCGGCAAGAGTTTTGGGAGGTGGGGTACCCATGATGTAAAAAGGAGAAGAAAAAGAATGTGAGGTGCACGGATTTCTTAGCGACAAGTTGCAAGTTTTGTAAAAAAAAATTCCTTTTTTCTTTTTTTTTTGTTATTTTTTATGTGGAGCTTTTTGCAAAAAGGATTTTCAATAAAAGGCTTAGACACACGTTCAATCAATCACAAATGCACAATCAAGCCTAGATCTAGGGTCACCTAGGTCAGCTAGACAGCTCCTAACTGTTCCAAAAGGCAAGAAATAGGACCTCAAACCGCCTCTTCACCGCCAATTGTGGCCAGGTAAACACAAGTAGAGAAAGGAGGGATCCACTCACGAATGACCGTGAGACGGGCCTTTTAAAGTTACCCTTCCCTACCTGTCTAGCCTAGGCACCACAAAGTCAGGTTAGGATCAACGGTCAATGCCTACAACTAGTCCTTTGTCTTATTGAGCGCGAAGTCCTTAGGGCTGAGTCTAATTTATTTTAATTAACTTGATTGGTCAATGCAATATGTTTTATGTGATTTTTGGGGTCCTGGGAAGGGTAATGAAATCCCCACCCAATCTGATTGGTGTAAAAGCCCCTTAAAGTCAATTTAAAGAATGCAAAGCAGTAAACACAATCACTTGCAAACAATTTTTTAGCGCGGCGCAAAGAATCATGCACAAGATCAAGTTATTGGAGAAGGGGAGAAGTTTTTGCGCAAAGAATCCTGCAGGAAATTTTTACAGAGGAGATATCAGGGGGTTCAGAAAAGGAGAAAGGAAGCTTACAGAGGCTTTTTCAAATGATGACGTCACCAATCAGCGGCGCTTCCGCGGTCAAACGGGTACAAGCGCGGCGGTTCCGCGGTCCAATGGTTGACTCGGGACTCCAAACTTCTTCTGTTGTCTGTTACGATCCTCCTCTGTTTGTTCAGATTTGCTGTTTTCTGTTTTTCTCTCTGGATTTTTCCAGATCTGAATTTGTTCTTCGATCCTGCACAATTCAAACGAAAATACCCTTCACAAAATAACAAGATGATAAATTTTTTATTTATTTTTTTTATTTTTCACTTTTTATGATTTTTCAATTTTATATTAACCCGAAATTGCAAAAAGAAAATAACACGCCATCCCCGACAACGGCGCCATTTGATTTATCAAAGAATTTTATAACCGCAATCAAGAACGGTGTCGCTTGGTTAGCTAGCCGGTGAGTACGGGTCGGTCCACAGGGATTTTGTGTATTCTCGATTTGTTCTAACGAGTAAATTCCGATTGTTGTCGGATTGATTAAATCTAAAAACTATGTTTGATCTAGACTAGGATTAAAATCTTGCTAGTGTTAGGTTTAAGTTAAGTTTTGAAAGTCAATATTCCTCACCGCTTTCTATGCCCTAATTAAGATCTATGAGGTGTTATGGTAATAATTAATAAAGTGGATTAGTACCATCGGGAAGAAACGGTGTTTCTTCTTCTAGGTTCTTGTCCTTCCTTTCTTAATTCATACCCTAACCTCCATGGAAAACACGCTCAACCGGTCTTTTTATACTACGGCATCACCGCTACCTCGTGGGATAGGGTGCCGTAGGGAGCAGTGTGTGCATGTATGCATGGAGTCCTATAAAAAGATGTGATGGGCAAGAAAGGGGTGAGAGATCTTCATCTCTCAAGCCTTCCACAAATCTAACCCTGACAAGTGAGGAGACTACTCTCTCATTAGGGAATTGATTAACATTTTCTAACTATCTAACTAGGGCAGAGAATAAAATCTAAACTAGGGCAGAAAGGAAAATTATACTAGGGCAGATAATAAAATTAACTAGGGCAAGAATAGAAAACTTACTCTAATTTGATGCACTCTTCATACTTTACAAGAATTGAAATTCTGAATTTAAATAGATACAATGAGGCACAAGAAGAGGCATGACCTAAAACAGGTTTTAGGGTTTCTATTTATAGAACACAGAAACCATAGGGTTACAATCGAGTCATATCTGCAATTACAAGTTTACCCCCTAAGAAACGAACTAGTCAACGCACCGCCATCGACCATAGAAATTTTCCACCGACACAGGCCACGCACGGCCGTGGAACCGCGGCCAAAACCTATGTTTGGCCGTGGATCCGCGGCCATCTAGTGGCTTCTTGAGCTGCAATTTTTAGGGGTTGGTCTGGTTGCATTTGGGTACTTGTTTCTTCACTTGGTTTCTCAGATTGTCTTCTAGTTTTCTTCCAGATTTCCACAGTGAATAATTTCATGGACTTTACCGCTTGCTTCGTGTTGAAGTCTTCAACCTTGTGCTGCCTTTTTCCATTGATCTTCGTTTAGTCTTCAATTGTAGGCTTGATCAAGATTTTTCCATTTGTTGGTCTTAATCTCACTTTTGTATCATCTTTTCATCAATTTTACTGTTTTGTTTCGAGAACCTGTAACCTGCAACTATGTAGCAGGCATGGGTCAAAAGCACCTGTTTATTTGTAAAATGATTAAGAATGGGGAATATAATAATGCAAAATTATGATATGAAAAAAGCCGAAGCCACAACGTGCTTTGAATCCTGGTTTCTGGCTTTCCAAGCCCTGCAGTCCTTCTTCCAATGGCCATTCCTATGACAATAGAAACATTCCTCCTTCCCTACTGTCGTCCCCGAAACATTTGCCTTGCCCTTTCCCTCTACCTTACTGACACCGCCTTTCGGCTTGGTGGGGGCCTTCTTCTTCTTCCCCTTGGCTTTCTCCTTGGATATAGAAGAGAAAGATTCCTCAATAAGCAAAGCAGGTGTCTCCCTCGTTATCTGTAGGATACCCTCTGCACTCCTCAACATGTTGAGGAGTTCTGGACGAGTAACTTCCTTCCCTTGAATATTGAAATTCAAGATAAACTGGGCGTAGGTAGAGGGGAGAGACTGTAGAATCAAGCTCGTTCCCAACGTGGTCCCAAGGTCCGCGAGCTCTTCAATATAGCTAATATCTTAAGGACGTGGTCCCCTATAGATTACCCGACAACCAACCTCACTTGAAACAATTTCTTCGATGTCTCATATCTTGCGATATGAGATTGCTCTCCATATAAATCCTTGGTATGGAGGAAGATGGAAGCTAAGACCATCTTCTCGTGCCGCCTCTGGTGCTCATTATCCATTGAGGCCAACCGAGGCACTTGGCTCTCGCACAATCTATTTCATATGTCTTACCGATTTCAACATCAGCGACAGTGGAATCTGGACCTGGGACGGCGGGGGCTTTTGTAATAAAGAGGTAGCCCAACTTGTCATAGGTTAGGACCATCTGGAAATTGCTTAGCCAATCTTTATAGTTTGGCCCAATCAATTTATTTTTATCTAGCAGTAACTTAAGCCCGGTCATTTTGGTCGCTGAAATTATGAGAGAGAGAAGAAACACTCAGCATGATTCTCTTGCAAGTTTAGATTGGTTATTAGTTATCTAAACAGGATGGCTCCAACTGTTTCTCAAATTCTCTTTCAAACCATAAAGAAGAATTAGTCAGGATTAATCTCACCATACAATTCTTGTTTAACCTTTCGGCCAGGCTGGTATCAGTACTTCGAGGGAGGTTTTCCAACGCTTTTGCGAAGTTCCTTAATTACATAACCTCTTTTCCCTGGAGGCGTTGTTGGATATATATGCCCTAGAGGCCTTCATTGTATAAGATGCTAGGGATATGTATGTACATAACAATCTTGCTCGATATGATAGTACGCTATTTGATTTGTCTTTATCTTAACATGTGATGTGTTTTACTTTGTATTTCATATCTAGTATACATGTTGATAAAGCACGTAGGATATTTTCCTGACTACCAGCGTTGTGATGGCAATCATACTTGTGGGAGCTGGGTAGTTGATAGGCACATCCTTAAAATGTCCCTAGTCGACGGAGTATAATACTAATATGTATGTACATGACAATCTTGCTCGATATGATAGTACGCTATTTGATTTGTCTTTATCTTAACATGTTATGTGTTTTACTTTGTATTTCATATCTAGTATACATGTTGATAATGCCCGCAGGATATTTTCCTGACTACCAGCGTTGTGATGGAAATCATACTTATGGGAGCTGGGTAGTCGATAGGCACATCCTTAAAATGTCTCTAGTGTCCGAAAAATATGAATACATAAGAGATAAAAATAATCCAACAATATAATACTAGTATCCGGCTTAAACCAAAGCCCAGTAGTATTATCCGTCCGAACATCATACGTGCACAAGTACACGTATATGATCGAAACCCTGCCGTAAAACCATACGGCCTCTACATCGTTTCGCCCGAAGCAGGGAAACCCTCTGTGTGGGACTCTAAAGACTCGACAGTACGCTGGCAGTTGGTTTAACCACAAGCACGTCAGCGGTACTAGCTGCACGTAACGGCTACTTAGGTATCTGTCGATAAGAAGGCCGATGAGCAAACCCATCTGAACTCCTACTGAGCATGTCTGTGACAATCTCCGTACAGTCCGGTCTGTTCGTCTAAGATACTCGCATATATGGCCTAGGGGGATGGTAAACGTCAGACCCCTAATAGCGCAATAAGTCGTGCCGGAGTAGAGACCAAAACACCCTGAGAAACTTCTGGAGTGCCTACCAGTAAATCTCGCTTGTCCTGACCAGGGACTTTGTGTAATGGCTTTCCGAACACAGCGCGATATCAACCCCCAATACCGGGAGAGACAAATCCTATCTAACCGCTACTGCCTCTAAGTGCTTCGGGACTACACCAAACTACTACCTGTTTGTACGACTCCTTTGAGCCATGGTAGGGTAGTAATCTAAGTGCAGTGGAAACACACTCGAGGCGAAGTACCGATGTCAAGTCTACGGACTAACCTGTACTCATGCCACCCGGGAACTTCTACCTGACGATAGGTATAATACCAACCAGCAGTTCCCAACGAGTCCTGTCCAGTGTAACTAATAACCCAATGAGCACCTGTATACTATCTCCAATACGACGTACTAATGGCTGGAGGACAGACCATCTCCCCTGCTGGGATGAGAAGCGTATACACTAGTCTACTCTGGATTATCGATGCCCCGTCTCGATAATCCTACGACTAAGGACCTGTATAAGGATGTGCTCATAGACTACCTAGCCTCCACTAGTGTGACTGCCATCACAACGCTGGTAGTCAAGCAAAGATCTTACCAATATGTATAAGCGATATGCTAAACGAAACACATGCACATATTGAGGTAGAATCAAACCAAGTAGCATACTACCATTTTGAGCAAGATTGTTATTATAATTGTGAATATCCCAAGCTTCCAATATGTAATGTACAATCCAGTATGATACAATAATGGTCTCTAGGGAATATCTCACTAACATATAGTACGCATCCTTGTGACTCGTTTAAATAACTGAATAAAACGCATGCAAAATTCTTTTCAAATCGCCGTGTGATGCGTATATCATGGCATAAGTAGCGGACATTCATTTATGAAGAAATAGATATATATCTATGTGCGTTTTGCTTAAGATATACGTCCCGCCTTTTGAAAGTGATTCAGAAAGGTTTTCTTTATAAAAGTTCGTGTCTCCCATGGACATGTAGGAAAATGTTGAGACTATAGCTGCTTTTTGAAAATCCTCTCGGTAAAGGTCGATGCATGCAAAATACTGAGGTTTGGTCCCTAGACCAGTCCTGCTCAGTTACTATATCATATAGTATATATCATAAAAACATGATGCTCGAAAGAAATCAATCTCAATAAGTGTATACAAAAATACCACGTGCGTCTGGTGCGCACGGAAATCAAAGTCAAATCCAAGTGCCACGAATGTGCATGAAAGAGGAAACTGGGTGCAACAGATGTGCACGAAAGCAAAAACTGCGTGCAACAGGTGTGTACGAAAGCAAAGACTGTGTGCAACAGGTGTGCATGAAAGCATCTGTCAAGTGCAACGGGTGTGCACGACAACGATATCAAGTGCATCTAAAGTGCACGAAAATCTCAACCAAGTGCAATTAATATGTACGAAAATCTAGATTAAGTGCATCTGGTGTGCACAAAACCACATCAAGTGCGCTAAGTGTGCGCGAAAATCTAAATCAAGTGCGTTAGGTCCGTACAAAAGCATCCGGTGCAATAGGGTGCACGAAACGAACATCAAGTGCACATGGTGCACGAAATATAAATCTAGTGCAACAGGGTGCACGAAAAAGAATATCGAATATATGAATCAAGATCGACGGTAGACAACATGCACAAAATCACAATCAAGTATACCGAGGTGTATAAAATCATAAATATGTGCAACTGCATGCACAAAACTCAATCAATGAACTGAAAGCGCATATGAACTACACCGAGCGCATAAGTCAAAATCAAGTGTATATTGTTAGTGATATGTATGCTCTAAAGGCCATTATTGTATATTACAATGGATGCTTGGACATATATATAGAAGACAATTTTGCTCGACATGATAGTATGCTATCGGTTGCTCTTTATCTTAACATGTACACTTATTATAATTATGTCTCTCCGATACATGTTGATAAAGCCCTTAGGATATTAGCTTGACTACTAGGACTATGATGTAGATCATACTAATGGGGCTTGAGTAGTCCGCAAGCACATCCTTAAACCGTTCCTAGTCAAGGGAATATCGAGACAGGGCATCGATATTCTATAGTAGACTAGTGTGTACGTTTCTTGACCCTGTATGGGGCGATGGTTGATCCCACATCCATTGGCGTTTGACATCAAATATTATACACAGGTGCTTATTAGAGAATGGGTACACCGAACAGGACTCGCCGAGAACTCCTAGTTGGTACCATACCAATCATCAGATAGCAGTTCTCTGGTGACACTTGTACAAGATAGTCTGTAGACCCGAGATTTTCATAGAGTCATGGGTGGTTCTGTCACGTCCCGAAAGTACGGAATATGACCGGCACTTAAACTACGAAACGTCTCAAGGCGTACGTAATCTAAGTAAGCCGAAAACCCAGGAATCCAAACCAAGAAAAGTAGTAGAGTGAAGGAAAACCAATTTAAACAAGTAGTTTTAATAGCATAAGCCGAATTATGCGGTTTTTAAAAAAAAACATCAATATTTCCCGAAAATTTCGGCAGAGTCTCCTTTGTAAATACTGGCTCCCAAACGGGATACAACATGAATAGTATACGAAATCAATAAAAGGCATCCCCAAGCGGGAGCTAGCTCTTCGTCAATCGACGGTCACAACCACGCAAGCAATATAATATACAACGCCAACGGCGAGGATCAAAACCTCAAAACTACAAGAAAACCACAGAAATAAAACGCGCGACTCTAAGGTCGAAAGAATAACATCACTGGTCTCTATCTCTGAAATAAATACATGTTTGGTTGATGGAACTTCTAGATACAACAGAGTAATAATATACAAGTTATATAATGGGGGGTACGATACAAGTAAACCCACCTACTAGCAAATCACCCGAAGGAAACTATGCCCGCAAGCCGTAATGAAACCTGTACGGCAAACCTGCAAGAAACTGGGGCACAACGGGGGTGAGTTTCCAACTCGTGAATAGAAAAACATGTACGCACAGAAATCGCATAAATAACGCAACCTAGGTCAATGATCATAATATATCCTCAAATATATGAATAACATGCAGCCTATAACAATGGCTAGGGTAATATCTAACCCGAGTGTGATCTCATGTGCCCGTGTCAGTGCCTCAGGTAGCAATATATCATATGAATGAGGTATGAATGCATGAAAACAGAATACATGTAAATGAAGGAACTGTTTTCATAAATTAGTGAGATTTCCTTTGTATTTTTAAAATGAGGTATCATAAATGAAATCAGCATCAACAGTGTCTAGCATCGACACAAAACATAAATCTCAATGTCTCAAAACCTCAGGCTCCGGCTATCCGGACTGGCCTGTATCATCAAATCTCAGTACCTCAATATCTTGAAATCTCAATGTCTCAATCTCAATATCTAGGGCGCCGTCAGTCCAGACCGGCCCCTACCATCCATCTCAAGACCACGACGGTATCCTCCGGATATCCGACGCGTCGGGTAAAATCACCGGTAGGTAATCTCCCCCTGCCAGGCTCATCGTCATCACCACGAGCTTCTTGCCCCGGGGTACCTTACCGGGCCCACCATGTACCCGAAACGGTTCATCCGCCTCCTCGAATCGGGTCTCGAAATCCATCAGCAAACTCATGGTGGACGACTCATATATCATGGGAAAACCGCATTTTATTTAAAAAGAGAGAAAGCAGTTTATATATGTTTTGCGGTTTTCCTCCAAATCCAGAAAGTATCATGGAAATTCGAATCATCAATAGCATGTAAAACCATGAATATAAGCATGAGCATCCATGAATGCGGCATATAATGAATAACAGTCTGCATGAAGTGACAAGTAACAACTACAATGTCTAAACTAGCATATAAGGCAAGCAACTAATCATCATGTTAAAACTACTAGTTAACAAGCTACATTAGGCAATAATATTTTCTAAGGTGTGCGTGACATGGCAATTACCGATGAAGATGTGTGTGAGCCGGCAAGTAAGTGTACGTGGTACATACGCATCATCGGTAATGGTGATGGTGTCCAAACAGTATGATATCAATAATGAAATATGAATTTCAAAAAGTATGCGATGCGGAGCAATAGCAATAATATGCGGGAGCTGAATACTAGACACAACGATAACTAAACTGCATTACCCTAATATAAGTCCTACAATAGTGCCTTTTGAAATAACACGAATCACGGTGTTTTGAAAATAAGGGCTACGGTGTTTTTAAGAAAAGATACGCCTTTTGAAATATCCGTAGAATCCCTTGACCTGGCTTTTAAAATACCCACGATTCGTTAGTTTTGAAATAGGTAGGAGTCTAATCTAATCTAACAACTGCACTAAACTATACGGTTGAACTAACAAGCTGAACTACAGGTAAGGAAACCGCCTAACATCTGAGTCCATACGTATACATACGTGTATATATATAGTCGGTGATCCCGCCTAAATAATATCATATCCGATACCATATCTATAATCAGACATCCCAAGTCAAGAGTGTGGATCAATCATCAATATATAGCTCGTACGTAAATCCGTCGTACGGCATCCCCAAATCTGGATACGGGTCAATATCATGTTCATCACATTATTCATCTGGTATCTTCTTTATCAAAGATCCAAATCCAGGTACTGATCTCTGTCTAGTACAATACTGATACCACCTAAGTATGCATGCACGTGTGTGAAAACTATGTCAAAGGACCCGCTAAAACATCAGGTCGTATATCAAATACGAACCCTGCCATATCTCCGATCTCACGGCCTCGACTCAAATCTCATCGACCCATCTCAATCCCAAGTATCATCCTCAAATCCGTATGTGAACATATAGTCCCATACCCATGTGAACACATAACTATAAAGAATCCCATGAGCATATATAAATAGGAATGTATGCAAGTATGTATGTGTGTATGTGTAGTGCAACACTGCCCTAGGGTTCGCAACACTAAAATAATCCAACACACCAATATCCATCCTAAACATTGTTATTAATCCCAAATAACATATAATAATTATTGGTGTGTATACGCATCCGTATACACTACCACGGATTGCGGGGGTGCTATACGCCATCCACCCAACTTCTCCCCGTAGATATAAATCTACTCACCTGGTCCTCGCTCGCCGGTGCCGACGTCGCCACGCGCTTGCTTGTCGTCTCGAAGTCCACATGGGGTACCTACATATCACAACGTATCGTATCGCATAAAAACCCAATTCAAAATCGAAACGGCATACGAAAACTAAATCGGCACGCGTATCATGCATAGGTCAAAACCTATCGCCTACACATGCAAGAATAGCCAAACCAACCCTCGATGTCGATGTACAAACGTCAAAACATCGAGAAAAACACCAAACACACTCATTTGTACAGTTACAAGCACTAATTATAATATAAAATAGCTTAAAATTCGCAAAAACCCCAATTTCACTTAAAAAGTCATTTTTCCGAAAATCTAGCAAGCACAAATCACCGTTTTAGTACAAAACTCGATGTATAAACGAATCTAGCGGCCACAATATTCACTAAATATCTTAAATAAGTCATAAAAATAATTCCCATAATTTAATCTCGTTAAATTCCAAAAACCCTAAAATTCTAGTTTACAAAATACCTAAATTTTAACAATTTTATAGCAAAATGCACAAACAACAATTTAGGTTGGATTTGCAAGATCTAAGTTGCTAAACAACAAATTAAGATGTTAATAATGTGATAAAAACCCTAACCATAATTTAATCTCACCTATATATGCATTTCATGAAAACCCTAGTTTGCATAAAAAGCTTAATTTGGACATTTTACAACTTGCGATTTATAATTAGCAACAAGATTAGTTTTATCATTTCATAAGATGATAAATTACACTTGCAACCATAATTACATAATAAAAACCCTAACTTGAATTTCATAAACCCATACTAGATTTTCCAACCATTCAATTAAACCCAAATTATTAACTAATTATGCTTGATTTAAAGTATTCAAATAACAATTTAACAAAAGGTCAAGATTTATACCTCACAAGATTAGGGATCTAGCATGAAAATCTTGGCCTCCAATTTGCTCTCTTTTCACCACAATCCATGCATGATAGGCTAAGTTGAAATGGGTAAGAGTTGGATTTGGATTTTAGGATTTTTTTGATGGATTTTGAGGCAATTTTGATGAATTTTTTTCAAGAGAAATGAGGGGAAAAGAAAGAGGGGGCTGCTGTTATGGGAGAGGAGGGAGCTCAGCCAGAAATTAGGGGATAGGAGAGAGAGTGAGGTGGGGAAAGTAATTGGATAAGTCAAAGACCCATATCACAAGTCAACACCATTCTCATTTCTTATTGTTTTCATTTTCTTTTCTTTTCTTTAGCTTCTATTTGCAAAAACAAGTGGGGAAATGAGGGGGGGCTGCTGAATTCAGCCTTATTAGGTGAGAGGGTGAGGGGGTGTGTGTGTATGAGGAATATCAAGTAACATGCAACCATACCCCAATTCTATTTAGCTATTTTTCACCATTTAAGCATTTTTCTTCAATATTTTCTAAAACTGTTTGACAGCTTAATTTCATTTCAAAAACAATATGTTAAAATTTTGTTTAATGTGTTATGATGTACAAAATTTGTTTCAACACATTCCAATTTGTAATTTTCCCTAATTAAATGTATTAGTGACGGCTTAAAATAAAAATTTTTTCAGAAAATTTGAAATTTCACCAGTGGCTCAATAAACACCAAATAATAGCAATTACATAGCTAGAATATGTATATTTAATTTTTATAATAAGATATTTGCATTTTGACTTTTTACAGAAAACCCCCTTATTTTACCGATTTTCCGAAATTTCATCGAAACGATTTTCAAAACGCTACAATTTTCCCCCCTTAAAAAAATGCGGCCCCCGAATTTAAAGTAAAACTCCCCCCAAATACTAAAACATCTAAACCAAAACCATCAAGTCGTCGGGGCTCCGAAATTGTAAATACATAAAACAAATCGTAGCGCAGCGCATGCGCATGAAAAATGAGCATATAACTCAAAATCAAAACTCCGTCAAGCATCCCGCAATCATCGGAGTCATGGCAAAGACACAAATGTCAAATCCAATACAAAACCAATATGATATAAATCGAAACTATACACGTAAATATCAAATCTATATATGTAAATATCTGAAGGAAATGCATGCCAAATCTCTTAAAGTCGCTGTGCAATGCGCATAACACGGCACAGTAGCGGACGTCTATCATAAGAAAATAACCATATACATATATACCTTTTGTTTAAAAAGTACGTTCCGCCGTTTTGGGAAACAATTTAGAAGGGTCTCCTTGTCTTAAACATTTCGTGTCATATCAGACACGTAGGTAAATACTGAGACTATAGCTCACTTTTGGAATTCCCTTCGATAGCTATCAATGCATGCAAAATACATTCAGGTATTATCCTATGACTAGTCCTGCTCAATACGAAAACACATAGCAATATCATAAAAACGTACTGCTCTATAAGAAATCAATCCCAAAATATATATATGAATGCCATGTGCGTCTGGTGCGCACGAAAATCGAATCCATGAATGTGTTATACATATGCACAGAAACAACATCTAAGTGCATCGGGTGTGCACGAAACATCTGTCAAGGGCAACAGGTGTGCCTGACAACAAAACAGGTGTATCTGACATGCACGAAGAATCTCGGTTTAGTGCATCTGGTGTGCACCAAAATCGTATCTCAAAACATGCGCTCAATATGCGCGAAAATCCAAAACCGGTGCATCCATCATGCACGAAATCATGAAATCCAATATCAAGCGTTGAACACGCGCAAAATCCAATCAGGTGCACAAAACAATATCGAATATCACAATTGAAATCGAAGTCCAGTGCATCTAAGTGCACAAAATGCTTATCACTGCACTGCAAGCATATATGAATCATACCGAGTGCAAAAACCAAATCGTGTGCGTATATGCGCACAAAATCAACTCCCCTGTATGAAATCCATATAATCACAAACATGAGAAACCAAGGCACGAAAACGATATCAAGTGCAACAACCGTGCAAAAATCGTAAATACTCAGCAGGTGCGACCATGGTCCATGAAGACAAATATCATGAAACTCAATCATCAAAATCAATCATGCGAATAGATCGCCCAAAATACGTAAAATCAAGTATGGCGGAATAGTCCCGCTCAAGCACATCCTCCAAGAATCTCTGGCCAACTGTCCTGATCACTCAAAGCATATCACATCGACGATCCTGAAACCTGGCCTGCTGGTGTGCGTAACATGACCACTCCTGGGCCCGAGTCTTCTCGTAATTTATTCCAGAAAAGTCATGTCGAGGTCTATCCCAAATCTCGTCTCTGCCGAATTGTCCGGAAGTCATCGTCCTTTACTATATCTGTTTCCTATTCCGGAACGGCTGCATACTCATCGCGACTCCTTCTGGAAGGTACATCCCAGTACAATGCCTCGGCATGCGTATCGCATCTCAGATGTCGGCGAAGTGGAACGTCGTCTCATCAAGATATTGTACGAACCTCTTACTCCACTTTCTCTAATATCGACTGCTTCGGACTCGTCTCGTCGTGGCTGCATGGACTGAGCTCCAACGGCTATCCTCGTATCTGGAGTCTCCCAAGAAATGCATCTCACCACCTAGCATCCGAATGAAGTCGAACCATCCAATCGATTCGTCAAAACCTCATAATCCACTAAGAGCTCAATATCTTGGGTACAGTTTAACAGTATCGAGTACGTACCACAGCATCGATGGTCCAGCCGTAGAAGGGCAAACCCAAGCCTCACTAATGGCGCCGCGGAACTGCCGCAAACCCTAAGGTTCAAAGGCTTTCACACGGTCACTAAGTCGAGTTAGGGTTTCATTCTTCTAGAGGGTCCATAGAATTGCCTGCATGACTTTCCGAATACTTTAAACCTGGAATAATAGGTTTCCGACATTCGATCGTCTCTATCGACTCTCTACGTCTCCGCGTGAAGTCGTCTCTTGCTGGAACCAATCTATATGATGACCTCGCATCGGGGTAGGCGAACGAACCACCTGTCCTAGTCATTCATCCTTGGATGACTAGCGACCTTCTAGCATCTATTAGTACAACTCGTCCCGCAATAGCTCCAACATATGGGGCGATATCTCGTCACTCGCAGCAACAACTGGCTCACTCATCTGCACGCTGAACAGTGCCTCAATCATCATGAGTAAGCAATACACCAACGGTCATCAAAATCTGGCTGGCCTCTGTCAGTGGCTCAATCCTCTAGTGCTGATCGGCACGTCCAAGTAATCTCATACAGCGAACCATCAAACGCTCGGGGTGTGAAAACACAATAAAAAGACACATCACCGCAATCGTGTGTCGGCGGAATTTCGCCCTGGTCAGTCCTCGTTTGTGATGAGCTCGTGCTGACCGCAACTTTAGCCGTAGCTCTCCCTGCCCGTAATCGTGGCAGCAAAACCATAACTGGTACTGATGAGGCTAGATCGGAATGAATATAATACTGAGCAAAGAAATGTACATCCTAAGGCTTCTTAAGTGGAGTAGCGTATCGTAAATATGCCGCGGAACAAACCCACGGTACGTCACTCTACTTTAGTAACCTATTCCATCAACCAAGGGTCATCCTACGCTCCGAAGGTAAAACCTAACACTCTGATACCAATTTTGTCACGTCCTGAAAGTACGGAATATGACCGGCACTTAAACTACGAAACGCCTCAAGGCGTACGTAATCTAAGTAAGCCGAAAACCCAGAAATCCAAACCAAGAAAAGTAGTATAGTGAAGGAAAACCAATTTAAACAAGTAGTTTTAATAGCATAAGCCGAATTATGCGGTTTTTAAAAAAAACATCAATATTTCCCGAAAATTTCGGCAGAGTCTCCTTTGTAAATACTGGCTCCCAAACGGGATACAACATGAATAGTATACGAAATCAATAAAAGGCATCCCCAAGCGGGAGCTAGCTCTTCGTCAATCGACGGTCACAACCACGCAAGCAATATAATATACAACGCCAACGGCGAGGATCAAAAACTCAAAACCACAAGAAAACCACAGAAATAAAACGCGCGACTCTAAGGTCGAAAGAATAACATCACTGGTCTCTATCTCTGAAATAAATACATGTTTGGTTGATGGAACTTCTAGATACAACAGAGTAACAATATACAAGTTATATAATGGGGGGTACGATACAAGTAAACCCACCTACTAGCAAATCACCCGAAGGAAACTATGCCCGCAAGCCGTAATGAAACCTGTACGGCAAACCTGCAAGAAACTGGGGCACAACGGGGGTGAGTTTCCAACTCGTGAATAGAAAAACATGTACGCACAGAAATCGCATAAATAACGCAACCTAGGTCAATGATCATAATATATCCTCAAATATATGAATAACATGCAGCCTATAACAATGGCTAGGGTAATATCTAACCCGAGTGTGATCTCATGTGCCCGTGTCAGTGCCTCAGGTAGCAATATATCATATGAATGAGGTATGAATGCTTGAAAACAGAATACATGTAAATGAAGGAACTGTTTTCATAAATTAGTGAGATTTCCTTTGTATTTTTAAAATGAGGTATCATAAATGAAATCAGCATCAACAGTGTCTAGCATCGAAACAAAACATAAATCTCAATGTCTCAAAACCTTAGGCTCCGGCTATCCGGACTGGCCTGTATCATCAAATCTCAGTACCTCAATATCTCGAAATCTCAATGTCTCAATCTCAATATCTAGGGCGCCGTCAGTCCAGACCGGCCCCTACCATCCATCTCAAGACCACGACGGTATCCTCTGGATATCCGACGCGTCGGGTAAAATCACCGGTAGGTAGTCTCCCCCTGCCAGGCTCATCGTCATCACCACGAGCTTCTTGCCCCGGGGTACCTTACCGGGCCCACCATGTACCCGAAACGGTTCATCCGCCTCCTCGAATCGGGTCTCGAAATCCATCAGCAAACTCATGGTGGACGACTCATACATCATGGGAAAACCGCATTTTTATTTAAAAAGAGAGAAAGCAGTTTATATATGTTTTGCGGTTTTCCTCCAAATCCAGAAAGTATCATGGAAATTCGAATCATCAATAGCATGTAAAACCATGAATATAAGCATGAGCATCCATGAATGCGGCATATAATGAATAACAGTATGCATGAAGTGACAAGTGACAACTACAATGTCTAAACTAGCATATAAGGCAAGCAACTAATCATCATGTTAAAACTACTAGATAACAAGCTACATTAGGCAATAATATTTTCTAAGGTGTGCGTGACATGGCAATTACTGATGAAGATGTGTGTGAGCCGGCAAGTAAGTGTACGTGGTACATACGCATCATCAGTAATTGTGATGGTGTCCAAACAGCATGATATCAATAATGAAATATGAATTTCAAAAAGTATGCGATGCGGAGCAATAGCAATAATATGCGGGAGCTGAATACTAGACACAACGATAACTAAACTGCATTACCCTAATATAAGTCCTACAATAGTGCCTTTTGAAATAACACGAATCACGGTGTTTTGAAAATAAGGGCTACGGTGTTTTTAAGAAAAGATACGCCTTTTGAAATATCCGTAGAATCCTTTGACCTGTCTTTTAAAATACCCACGATTCGTTAGTTTTGAAATAGGTAGGAGTCTAGTCTAATCTAACAACTACACTAAACTATACGGTTGAACTAACAAGCTTAACTACAGGTAAGGAAACCGCCTAACATCTGAGTCGATACGTATACATACCTGTATATATATAGTCGTTGATCCCGCCTCAATAATATCATATCCGATACCATATCTATAATCAGACATCCCAAGTCAAGAGTGTGGATCAATCATCAATATATAGCTCGTACGTAAATCCGTCGTACGGCATCCCCAAATCTGGGTACGAGTCAATATCATGTTCATCACATTATTCATCTGGTATCTTCTTTATCAAAGATCCTAATCCAGGTACTGATCTCTGTCTATTATAATACTGATACCACCTAAGTATGCATGCACGTGTGTGAAAACTACGTCAAAGGACCCGCTAAAACATCAGGTCGTATATCAAATACAAACCCTGCCATATCACCGATCTCACGGCCTCGACTCAAATCTCATCGACCCATCTCAATCCCAAGTATCATCCTTAAATCCGTATGTGAACACATAGTCCCATACCCATGTGAACACATAACTATAAAGAATCCCATGAGCACATAGAAATAGGAATGTATGCAAGTATGTATGTGTGTATGTGTAGTGCAACACTGCCCTAGGGTTCGCAACACTAAAATAATCCAACACACCAATATCCATCCTAAACATCGTTATTAATCCCAAATAACATATAATAATTGTTGGTGTGTATACGCATCCGTATACACCACCACGGACTGCGGGGGTGCTATACGCCATCCACCCGACTTCTCCCCGTAGATATAAATCTACTCACCTGGTCCTCGCTCGCCGGTGCCGACGTCGCCACGCGCTTGCTTGTCGTCTCGAAGTCCACATGGGGTACCTACATATCACAACGTATCGTATCGCATAAAAACCCAATTCAAAATCGAAACGGCATACGAAAACTAAATCGGCACGCGTATCATGCATAGGTCAAAACCTATCGCCTACACATGCAAGAATAGCCAAACCAACCCTCGATGTCGATGTACAAACGTCAAAACATCGAGAAAAACACCAAACACACTCATTTGTACAGTTACAAGCACTAATTATAATATAAAATAGCTTAAAATTCGCAAAAACCCCAATTTCACTTAAAAAGTCATTTTTCCGAAAATCTAGCAAGCACAAATCACCGTTTTAGTACAAAACTCGATGTATAAACGAATCTACCGACCACAATATTCACTAAATATCTTAAATAAGTCATAAAAATAATTCCCATAATTTAATCTCGTTAAATTCCAAAAACCCTAAAATTCTTGTTTACAAAATACCTAAATTTTAACAATTTTATAGCAAAATGCACAAACAACAATTTAGGTTGGATTTGCAAGATCTAAGTTGCTAAAAAAAAATTAAGATATTAATAATGTGATAAAAACCCTAACCATAATTTAATCTCACCGATATATGCATTTCATGAAAAGCCTAGTTTGCATAAAAAGCTTAATTTGGACATTTTACAACTAGCGATTTATAATTAGCAACAAGATTAGTTTTATCATTTCATAAGATGATAAATTACACTTGCAACCATAATTACATAATAAAAACCCTAACTTGAATTTCATAAACCCATACTAGATTTTCCAACCATTCAATTAAACCCAAATTATTAACTAATTATGCTTGATTTAAAGTATTCAAACAACAATTTAACAAAAGGTCAAGATTTATACCTCACAAGATTAGGGATCTAGCATGAAAATCTTGGCCTCCAATTTGCTCTCTTTTCACCACAATCCATGCATGATAGGCTAAGTTGAAATGGGTAAGAGTTGGATTTGGATTTTGGGATTTTTTTGATGGATTTTGAGGCAATTTTGATGAATTTTTTTCAAGAGAAATGAGGGGAAAAGAAAGAGGGGGCTGCTGTTGTGGGAGAGGAGGGAGCTTGGCCAGAAATTAGGGGATAGGAGAGAGAGTGAGGTGGGGAAAGTAATTGGATAAGTCAAAGACCTATATCACAAGTCAACACCATTCTCATTTCTTATTGTTTTCATTTTCTTTTCTTTTCTTTAGCTTCTATTTGCAAAAACAAGTGGGGAAATGAGGGGGGGGGCTACTGAATTCAGCCTTATTAGGTGAGAGGGTGAGGGTGTGTGTGTGTGTATGAGGAATATCAAGTAACATGCAACCATACCCCAATTCTATTTAGCTATTTTTCACCATTTAAGCCTTTTTCTTCAATATTTTCTAAAACTGTTTGACAGCTTAATTTCATTTCAAAAACAACATGTTAAAATTTTGTTTAATGTGTTATGATGTACAAAATTTGTTTCAACACATTCCAATTGTAATTTTCCCTAATTAAATGTATTAGTGACGGCTTAAAATAATAATAAAATAAAAAAAATTTCAGAAAATTTGAAATTTCACCAGTGGCTCAATAAACACCAAATAATAGCAATTACATAGCTAGAATATGTATATTTAATTTTTATAATAAGATATTTGCATTTTGACTTTTTACAGAAAACCCCCTTATTTTACCGATTTTCCGAAATTTCACCGAAACGATTTTCAAAACGCTACAGGTTCCTACTATACTTTGATTTCCACCCTACCACGGCTCAAAAGAGGTGTGCAAACAAGTGAATTTTGGGTACAGTCCCGAGTCACATAGAGGCAGTGACCGATAGGAGGGGTTTCGTCTCTCCCGGTATAGGGAGTTGATGTAACGCTATGCTCGATTGGCTGTAACAGCAAGTCCATGGCCAGGGATGATGAGATTTACTGGTAAGTGTTATCAGTAGTTTCTCGAACGGTTATAGGCCACACATCGGCATGACTTATCAAGTTACTGGAGTCTGACGATTCTACCCTAGACTCGATATGCGACATATCAGACTAAGAGACCGGACTGTACAGTAAGTGTTGCTTATAGGCTTCACGAGAGTTTGGACAAGCTTGCTTGTTGATCATCTATTCGTTCAATACCTGGGTAGCCATTACGTCCAGCTAGTACCGCTGACGGCTTGTGGGTGACTGATGTGATCATTACCTACTGTTGGCGTATTAACGAGTCTTTAGAGTCCCACACAGAGGTTTCCTAGCTCAAGCGAAATGAAGTACGGCACATATGTTGATATGTGCGGGAGCTTGATTAAATACGAGTATGTGATACCGTATTCTAATCTCGCAATATTTGATAACGGTTAAATCATATGATATATAACAGGATCATTGAATCATGTGTTGATTCAATGATTTGTTATATGTATATAGATATTTGATATTGGCCGGTTATATATGATATGACCGGATTAATGAATCAAGTGTTGTTTTGATATTGAATATTGAATATTGTCTGTTATATGTGATATAACCGGATTATTGAATCAAGTGTTGATTTGATAATTTGATATACATATTTATATGATATTAGACGGTTATATATGATATAACCGGATTATTGAATCAAGTGTTGATTTAATAATTTGATATATATTTATATTTGATATATTTATATATTAACTAATATTATTACTCACTTAAGATTTTCTTCTCTTGTTATATATAATGATATATATATATGATATATATATATATATGATATATATATATAATACTATTATGTATCATGGTTGATGATATATAGAACATGGGTGTATGAGACTTACACTAGTGCTAAGGATAATATTGGGTGATTTATTTTAAAGTGAAATAAAAATTAGTGGATAATGAGCATGGCTTAGATGCTTGTAGAAGCATATAGAAGCCATGACTCATTCCACTAATTTTGTTTTACTCTAGATATTTTCTCACCCAACCATTTTATCTTTAGCCCATGGTTAACTCTCAGACTTATCACTTGAGATATTTTCTTCACCAAAGTTCATCTTCTTCCTCTCTAGTTTTTCTTGAGTTGGAAAATACAAAGAGAAATAGATTTCTAAAGTGAGCAAAATTCCAACTTCATCAACCAACACTCATCTTGCCCATTAATTTAGGTTGTTAGCTTCACTAATACTTGATTAGTGAAGATTAGCTTGAGTTAGAGAGACTTCAAGGTGGATCATCTTCGACCTCGAAGACGACGAAGCAAGCTCGTTCCTTTCACCTAGTGGAGCCTAAGAAGAGTTCTAAGGACTACTACTTGGAGCTTTAGAAGTGAAGAACCTGGTCTACAAAGGTTGTAATCTCTTTCACTTAGTGTAGTTCTTGTTATTTCATTGCTTAAACCATAATACTCTAGTTAGATTCTGGGTTAGTGTAGCTTAGCACCCAAGATTTTTTTAAAATTGCATACTTGATGCTTGTAAAAACCTAGTGGTGCTGCAAAGACACACTTCATGGTATCAAAGCCAAGCTAGAGCATTAGACGATGTATAGGAATTGCGAAACCGAAACGATTCTGAAACTGTAAACCCAAAACCCTTGTTTATGTTGTTTTTAAAAAGTCCTCTGATATTTTTTAAACAAGTGCAGAATGTTACTGTTGGGTTACGCCAGCGCCCAGGCCATCAACCGTAGCCGGTGCGGAACAAAAACGGCGTTTAAACAACTTGGCGCTAACGAAACCCGCCGGACCGAACCATAAACCATAAACTAGCAAACTACCAAATAGCTAAACTACTATGATAGAAGTGTTATACCGAATGATCCGTGTCCTTCGGTCTTCTACCATCTTCATAAGCTCTTTGAGGCGTCATGGATCGAGTTTGGCCTCCGGTCTCCCTCCATCGAAGATGATCCACCTGAGGATATGTAGTTCGAGCTCCAACCTCACAGCCGAGATAACTAGGGTACCTAGTTCGCTAAACTAGATAGCCTAGAGGATGTAGAGTCTAATGATGGATTAATATGTCTCATAACACTCTAGGTTTCTCAACACATGAGACTTTTAAGATGGAGGTAGAAGAAGAAAGCTTGAGAGGATGAGAGAGTGTGAAGCAAAACCAACTCAAGAAAAAATAGCTAAGTATTATGAGCTATAAAGAAAAATCAATCAAGCCTCACAAAATATCTCATAACACAAATAAATATCAAGAATGCCAAAATAGTGAACCATGAGTCTGTTGGCTATAGTGCCCTCAAGGCAATTATCATAGTCGCGGGTAGGCGACTGCGATGATTGAGGGAGGACCTATACCAGTGGAACAGTCTTATTCGAGATGATAGTATTCTATCTGGTTTGTCATTATCATCATGTACATGTTTCAGGTGTATTACAGATCACTATTACATGTTGGTATATCATATAGGATTCTTGCTTGACTACCAGCATTATGATGGCGATCATATACGTGGGAGCTGGGTGGTCTATAAGCACATCCTTAAAATGTCCCTAGTCGTGGGAGTATCGAGACTGGGCATCAGTACTACGGAGTAGACTAGTGTATAATGATCGAGACCCCGATGAGGGGCGGTCGCCAGGTCTCACAAGCCATTGGTGTTAGTTTGTTCACCAAAGATAGTATACAGGTGCTCATTGGGTTATGAGTACACTAGACGGACTCGCTGGGAATCTTCTAGTTGGTATTATACCTATTATCAGATAGCAGTTCCCAGGTGACATGTGTACAGGTTAGTCTGTCGACCTGAGATCGTCATTTGTCTCGTGTGAGTTCCCACTGTGCTTTGATTACTACCCTACCATGACTCAAAGGAGTCGTGCAAACGGGTTTTAGTTAGGTACAGTCCCGAGCCACATGGAGGTAGTGAGCGGATCATCGGGGATTCGCCTCTCTCGGTATGGGGGTTGATGTCGCGTTGTGAACGGGTGGCCATCACCAGAAATTCTCGGCCGGGGTAGATGAGAATTACAGATCAGGGATCAATAGTTTCTTAGGTGGTGATGGGTTACATACCGACACGAATTATCGCGTCAGTAGGGGTATGACTTTATCCACCCCCCTAGACTTGATATGCGATACTCTTAGACGAACAGACCGGACTGTACGGATATTGTTACTGTCAGGCTCAGTAGGGGTTTGGATGAGTTTGCTCATTGGACTTCCTTTCGCTCAATACCTGGGTAGCCGTTACGTACAGTTAATGCCGCTAACGTGCTTGTGGTTAAAACCACTGCCAGCGTATTGAGGACTCTTTAGAGTCCCACACATAAGGTTTTCACGGTTCAGGCGATATGGTGTAGATGACGTATGTTGGCATATACAGGTGTCCGATTAAATATGTGTACAGGCTGCACAAACTTTAATCGGACGGTTGATAATACTAGCGGCTTAGGATTAAGCCGGATTATTAAATCAGGTTTTGATTTAATAATTTATATATGTATTTATATATGTGTATTCTAGTATTATTGTTCACTATTCATTTTCTCTTTTGGCTATTCGTATTTTGGTATGAATACGCGTATATTTATTTCGATATGTGTACCGGGTTGCATTCCGTATTTATACTGATTAGCTTCTAGAAGATGGCCACCACATTAATTGATTTTCATTTTAGAAAATCAATTATGGAAATGAGGTGGAGGGTGAGTTGGCATGAGCATGGGTGATGGCATGTAGAGAGTTATGGTTTGCATTTGTTTATTATAAAATGAAAAGAGATATTTTGTGTCTGCATGATTGAGAGAGAGAGAGGGGCAGCCACTTGCTTTGGATGGGGCTTGCTCATTTTCTTTTCTTCACTTGCTTCATTATTCTCACTCACTTAGAGACTTACCCATTTTCTTTAGTTGCTCATGCCACATGTTTTCCTCACCTCCTCTTCATCTTCTTGAGTTGCTCATGGAGAATTTGTGATGAGAGAAAAATTATAGTGACATATTTCTACACCTCCACTCTCCATTGCTAGCAACCTTGGAGTGTCGGTTACCTCGCTTGGCGAGGCTGAAGCTTGCGCCGTTTCCCTAAGGTGGATCATCGTAGATGGAGGAAGACCGGCAACCAAACTCGATCCGCAACCTCTTGGAGCTTGGGATGAAGGTTGAAGACCGAAGGATACGGATCAACTCGGTATAACCATTCCTAACTTCCTTTATATTGCTTGCTAGTATAGGGTTTAGGGTAGATCCGGGAATCGGGTTGTGGTAGCACCGGTTTAGAAAATTTTTGTTCTGCATTTGGCTACGGTTTGATGGCCGGGGTGCTGCCGTAACCCAACAGAGTCACCCCATGAGTCACCATAAAGCCATGCTACATTTAAAGCCAAAAATACAACTCATCCCTCTACCTCATTAACTATTTAATCCAAAATGGTTAAAAACAAATGAGGTGTCTTCTTCTAGAAGTATCTTGTAATAAATTACAAGAATACCCCTCATCCGTATATACATACCCGTATCCATATTCCGACAAAATACGAATACAAAAGAGATGAAAATAATCCAAAAATATAATACTGGAATCCAGCTTAAACCAAAGCCCACTAGTATTATCCGTCTGAATCATGATGCGTGCATAAGTACACGTATCTGATCGAACCCTATCGAAAAACCATACGGACTCTACATCATTTTTTCCGGAGCAAGGAAACCCTCTGTATGGGACTCTAAAACTCGTCAATATGCTGGCAGTGGGTTTAACCACAACCACGTCAGCAGCACTAGCTGTACGTAACGGCTACCCAGGTATTGAGCGAAAGGAAGGCCGATGAGCAAACTCATCCGAACCCCTACTGAGCCTGTCCGTGATAATATCCGTACAGTCTGGTCTGTTCCTCTAAGAGTATCGCATATCGGGTCTAGGGGGAGGATAAAGTCAAACCCCAAATAACGCGATAGTTTGTGTCGATATGAAGCCCATCACCAACTGAGAAACTACTGATCTAAATCAGTAATTCTCGGCTATCTTGGCCAAGGATTTCTGGTGATGGTCACCCATGCAAAACGCGACATCAACCCCCAATACCGGGAGAGACGAATCCCTGACGATCCGCTCACTGCCTCTATGTGGCTCGGGAATGTACCCAACTAAAACCTGTTTGCATGACTCCTTTGAGCCGTGGTAGGGTAGTAATCAAAGCACGGTAGGAACTCACACGAGACAAATGACGATCTTAGGTCGACATACTAACCTGTATACATGTCACCTGGTAAGTGCTATCTGACAATAGGTATAATACCAACTAGAATGTTCCCGGCAAGTCCGTCCAATGTACTCATAACCAAATGAGCACCTGTATACTATCTTAGGTGACTAACAGACACCAATGGCTTGTGAGACCGGCCACCGCCCCTCATCGGGGTCTCGATAAGTATACACTAGTCTACTTCGGAGTATCGATGCCCAGTCTCGATACTCTCTCGACTAGGGACATTTAAGGATGTGCTTATAGACCACCCAACTCCCACGTATATGATTGCCATCATAATAATGGTAGTCAAGCAAGAATCCTATAGGCTCTATCAACATGAAATAGTGATCTATAATGCCACATAATGCATGTACAGGATGATAAAGGCAAACCAGATAGTATACTATCATTTTGAGTAATACTATTCTATCCGTATAGGTCCTCATCATAATCACCTGCCTGCGATTACGATAATTGCCTTGAGGGCACTATAGCCAACAGTTACAAGTGATGCAACTAGAACACTGAAGAAAAACGAGACCAAGACTCCATTTTTTAGCCGATGAAACACCTAAAATGACCGGCCTGGCCGGCCCCCCTTTCTGTTTTTGGTCTCGTATTTTTTTGGTGTTCTGGTAACTTGGGTTTAGGGTTTCAGGTTATGTTTGATTTTGCCAAGATTGCATATGATGTTATTTTTCTGATAGGGCAATTCAGAGTGTTTAGTATTCGCTATTTTAATATCGTTTCAGGGTTAATTTTGATATGTGATACAATAGTTGGAATCCATATTAAATTAGTTTTGTGAAAACTAGTTTATAATTGGTAAATCAAGCGTTTTAATCTCGGTTCATCGATTGCCACAGAGTTTCGATACGGATCAAAACTCCATCGCAATCGCGTATAGTACGCGAACACTCGCCGGAAAACACTACTAGATAGCCACGCCCCATAGCCCCGACCAAGAGACTGTAGAAGAACCCCGTTGCCAAAAGCATCCACTCGGGTGCTTGTGGCCACGGTGTTCCGCCTAAGTGCACTTCGTTGACGGCATCGGGGGTGCGGCAATCTACTAAAGTTCCCGACGAGCATTCCATCATTTAATCGGGAATCTTGTTGAATTACCCGACTTGTTATTGAAAAGTGTTTTCAATTCGAGTCTTAAATGCAAGGTTTAAAAGGTTAGGCATGAAATCCAAGATATGAGATATTCCGGGTTTATGATGTCTAAGAATGATGCGGATTCTAATTATTGAGTTTTCATTTCTTTTCTGCGACCGTAAGTGTAATATATGGAGTATCCTAAATCTCGTTGCTATACGTCAACGACATTCGGGATACACATATTTACTTATGTTGATGACATGTGATGTTATGTGTTGCTTGATGATATGTTATATTGGATCGTCGTGATTGAATAGCCGGGGTTTTTTGCATGAGATGAGAGTTTTTATATTTTCATTCATGTAAAATTGTATGTAATATTCTTTTATTGGGACACTTCCGGGTTGAGGATGTTGTCACCATTGATGTATATTATTTACTTTTCCTCATTAGGATAGACCCAAGGCATGGAGCACAAGTAAACGGGTTCTAGAGTCCAGTGGGAGACCATCTCGAGGAGTCAAGACCGGGTCTCCTAACTCTAGAATTGGCTGGGTTGCTTGCCTCTCTCGTAAGGGTCTAGGGATGTGGTTTTGGCTATTCATCATGACCGTGGAATCCGTATTTTTCATTACTGGCTTAATTTAAAACACGGACCTCATAGAATATCCAATATTTCATATGTTGACTTCTGCTGCTTGAGTTCTGTGATGTGATCATATAACTGCGTGAGACGAATGCTATATATATATGATATATATAATAAACGTTGCTTATGTTTTGCACCCGTGCTAGTCCAGCCTCCGCTATGCCGTTAGTTAAGTAACCTAACGGTGCATGACGGGGCCTCTGGAGAATGCAGATGGTATAAGCATACGTTCTATTTTTGTTTCTTCTGTGATGTTTAGGAAACTAAATGATGGGACGTCATTAATGAGATTAATGAAAAGAAAAGAAATCTAAAGATGTTGTAGAATCAAATTTTTCAAAAGGTAGCTCTATTTATTGGTTTGCATAGCAGTATTCCTTTATGAATATCCAGCACCACATTCGATAAGGAAAAGGCCTAGATCCCTTCACCGGGAGTGACCTATTTAGCAAAACTAGAAAATGCAACAACCCACTCGGTTTGTTTTGAAAACTACTCAATTTTAAAAAGCGGAGCTTAAACCACTCATTTTCATATCACTGGATTCTACAACGATATCAAGTTAATTACGTTAAAGGTTTTATTAAAAACCAAACATAACCCTCCATCATTTCAGATAAGGACTATTTAGTATTCGTACTGCGCTTATTGACCTCCGTCAAGGCGTAGTGTGCGGTAGCTGATTAGTGCTTATCTGCCGCATATGATGCGATTAGATTAGGGTAGTCGTACAGCCTTGTTGACCTCCGTCAAGGGTCGTGCGGGTGGGTTTAATTCAATTATGAAATGACGGGTTGAACTTGACTAGTAGCCTATGGTTTGTTGACCTCCGTCAAGGTCACAGGTCGTTAGGGGTAAAAACAGATATTGGGAATTTCAAGTGTTGAAATTTGCAATGAGATTGCAAACCTTTTATGAGATAGTTGGATCTCTATACCCACTGCGAGTAAGTGTTACTCCTGAGAGAGTTTTCCACTTTACAATTAGCTGATCCAGTAGGTGTTTAAGAAAGGTGTTAACGGGGTTATGTGTTGGCTATAGTGCCCTCAAGTCAATTATTGAATCACAAGCACGCGATTATGATGATTGAGGAATGACCTATACCGGTAGAACAGTCTTAATCGAGATGATAGTATACTATCTGGTTTGTCTTTATCATCCTGTACAGCATTAGGTGGTATTATAAATCACTATTACATGTTTATAGAGCCCATACGATTCTTGCTTGACTACCAGCATTATGATGGCGATCATATAAGTACGAGCTGGGTGGCCTATATGCACATCCTTAAATGTCCCTAGTAGTGGGAGTATCGAGACTGGGCATCGATACTCCGGAGTAGACTATTGTATACTTATCGAGACCCTGACGAGAGGCGGTGGCCGGTCTCACAAGCCATTGGTATCAGTTAGTCACCTAAGATAGTATACATGTGCTCATTAGGTTATGAGTACACTGGACAAACTCGCCGGGAACCTGCTAGATGGTATTATACCTATTGTGTAACGTTTCAGAAATCGTTTTGCGAATTTTTCCGTTTTAGGGCAAAATTGTCGGTTTTTCCCGTTTTAACCCGATTTCGATCAAACGTCTGTATAAGCTTGCCGGCATCTAGTTTACCTAAAATAAAGCTTGTGCGCGAACTTTAGGGGTATTTGGGAGGTTTTGGTTCAGATAGATTTTTTCCCAAATAAAATATTATTTTAGCCGGTAAAATATGCACGTAAATCGGGAAATTTCTTTTAAATGAAAATTCTTGGAAATCATCGCCACAATTATTTTATAACCTTCTTTTTAAATATCTAGATTTTTATGGTGAAAGGATTTATTTTTTAAAAAAATAAAGAAAAAGAAAAGTAGTGTGAACATAAGCTTTTTGTTTTATTATACTATTATTCTATTTTCTTCTAGAAAATTCTACAATTCACCAAAAATCCTAGCCTTCATCATTTGGCCGGCCCCTCTCTCCCCTTTGCTTCCCTTGTTCTTCCTCACTCATTTTTCATCATTTCTTGCACAAATAAATCATGAAAAAATCCAATTTAATTCATAGAAATTCGAATAAAATCCAAAACCTTCATTCTTCTTCACAAAAGTTGCTTGGATCATCTTTCTACTAAGGATTTTGGAGGCTAAACTTTGGTTTTATCCTTGATTCAAGTGGTGTTCTTGAAGGTATAAAACCTTAACTCTAATCTCTTTTTTTGTTGCTTAATACTTTTGCTAGCTTAATTAGATGTTAGTTTAAGCTTTAAATTTCATGTTTCAAAATTATAGAAATGGTTTTAGAAATTCAAGTTAAGGTTAAAGCTTAATTTAAGTGTTTAATATTTAATTGAAGTGTTAATTTGTGAATTTGAAAAGTTTAACCTAGTAGAAAATGCTAATTTTTGTTAATTACTACTTTGTCTAATTAAGGGTTTTTGCTTACTAGGTTTTTGCTAAAACTTAATTAAGCAAGTTTAAAAATATAGAAATGGTTTAAATGGTTTAACCTTGCTATTTGAAGATGTTTGTAAATTATAGTTTTGGTAAAACTCGTAGTTTTGTGCTATAAAGATAAGTACTGCTTACTAGATTTCGGTAACTTTTAGGCGTGGGTTTCTTTTGACGTTGCGACGTTATTTATTTTGAGTCCACGTTTATTGTTGTGTTTTGAATGCGCGATCGGGACGATCAGAATCTAGACTAGGTGTTTCGTAGTTTGGCGACCCTAGTTAGGATTTTGGCCGATGTCGTGCGCATTAGACGCGCTAAGCGCGCAATGTAATTTTCAGGGCGTTATTCTTGCGTTTCGATGTCTTTTCGTCGATGTAGAATATATGCTTATGTGATGTGTTTGTGAAATTTTAGGTTCGCAGCGGGGACTTCGGACGCTACGACAAGGGAAAACAGGTGGTAGGCTTCACCTAGCTTGGAGCGTTGGTGAGTAGATTTAACATCTACAGGGGAATCGCCCGCATGGCGTTATGCGTCAGGGCTAGAGATTTTATTACTTGTCGCATATTCTACGTTATTGTTAGAATTGCGCCTTTACCCTATTACTTAGATGTAGTTGTGCCTGGACGAGTAGTAGTAGGACACTGCACATATTATTGACGATTCATGTTGCACGAGCACTGATTGTATGCTACACACACCGTCAATAATAGTCATGTCACGCATAACCCACTTATAGATATAATATTGCTTGGTTAGGGACATTGAGACTTTGATTCATATTTCTTTACGCATTGACTTATAACATACCTGTATACCTACATGCTTACACATATGTTCTGACATACTTACATGCTAGTTATCTGTATACCTATAGTGTATCGTACCATTAGTGATAGGTGCATACACACTTTACGATACAACTACAGATATACTTTGCATATATGTTACTTATACCGGGGGGTACCCTATGTTGGATATATGTATGCCCTAGAGGCCATTATGTGATAGTGGATGTATCTATACATGTATATATATTCAGTTTGCATTCTTGCTCGACATGATAGTATGCTATCTGGTTCTTCTTTATCTGACATGTTGATTTGATCATGCTTTTATTCATTCATACATGCTGATAAAGCCCTGAAGATATCGGCTTGACTACTCTGATTATGATGGAGATCATACTAGTGGGACATCTGTAGTTTATAAGCATATCCTGGAAAGTCCCTAGTCGTAGGTATATCGAGACGGGGCATCGATATACCAGAGTAGACTAGCGTATATGATACTAGACCCATACGATGGGCGATGGATGTTCCCACATTCATCGATGTTTGACATCAAGATCATATACGGGTGCTCAGTGGTGACTGGGTACACTGGACGGACTCACCGAGAACTCCTATATGGAATTATATCTATCGTCGGATAGCAGTTCTCAGGTGACACTGGTACAGGTTAGTCTGTAGACCCGAGATCGTCATGGAGTCTTGTGTGTTCTCCCACTGTACTTTGATTGCCACCCTACCACGGCTCTACTGAGTCGTGCAAACAGGTGGCCGTTGGGTACAGTCCCGAGACACACGAAGACGATGAGCGATAGGAGGGGTTTCGTCTCTCCCGGTATTGGGAGTTGATGCTGTGCTGTGCCCGACTGGTTATAACAGCAAGTCCCTGGCCAGGGCTGCTGAGATTTGCTGATAAGTGTTATCAGTAGTTTCTCGATCTGTTATAGACCATTCACCGGCACGATTTATTGAGTTATTGGGGTCGACGTGACCATCCCTAGGCTCGACATGCAGCATATCTGACGAAGAGACCGGACTGTACGGTAGTGTTGCCGGATGGCTCGACGGGAGTTGTAGCAGGTTCGCTTGTTGTCTTCTGATCGCTCAATACCCGGGTGGCCGTTACGTTTTGCTGACCGCTTGCGGCTTGAGGGTACCTGATATGATCATCACCCTCTGCCGGCGTATTGACGAGTCTTAGAGTCCCACAAAGGAGTTACCCAGTCCAGGCGAAACGTTGTGGTGCGCGTATGTGATATGCGCATGCACCCGATTGAAATGTGCGTATATGATACCGAACATTGATCGGGTGAACTACTTTTGGTGGGGTCATATGAGATATGACCGGATTGATAAATCAAGTGTTGATTTATCATTTAACCATTAGTTTTCTCACTTAAAACCTTTTCTTGGATGATGGATGTGTGCATGCATGTGTGCTTTTCTTTCTTTCTTTCATGCTAGTTTCATGCACATGTGGATGTGCATATATGCACACATACATACACTCATCCATCATGGTTGTTAGCATATGGAAATGGTGGCAATATAAGACTCACACCATGGATTATATAATGGATTATTATTTAATTTTGGATTTAAAAGAAAATGAAAAAGGAAAGGATAATCTTTCATGCTTCTACATTCTTCCTTTGACCTAACCATGCTCAACTACCACTAACCTAAGGTTATCCTTCTCTTTATCATTCCAAACCAAAGTTAAATAATGTCTCCATCACTTTAACCATGGTTCATAGCATGAAGGAATAAAATATATATTGATATATTTCTTTTTCTTGACTTGAGTTATCTTTTTATCTCTTGTTAAAAATTGCCACCATCTTCTTCCTCTAGCTCCTTTGCTCTCTTGATTTTCCTAGTGAGCAAATACCACTTAAAGATAGGTTTTTGAAGTGAGATTCCAAACCACAACATCATTCTACTCAAGTCTAGCCGACTTGATTAGAGTGTTTCCTTCGGTTTTCCAAAGAAGCGAGCTTGGACGGAGTGCTCCGTGGTGGATCGTCGTGGACGCAAGGGAACTTCGAGAGGAACTCGATTCAACACCCAAGACACTAAGGAGTCTAGCAAAGGGGAGCTACAAAGGTTGTAGCCTTCAAACCCTAATCTTTTCTAGCTTAATGTTTCATAACCCTAATTTTCTAGGATCGATCCCTTTGCATGTTAGTTTAGCACCTTAAAGATTTATAACTTTGGGTCATGTGATGCTTCAAAACACTTCATAGGGTGCCATACTAACCTAACACCCTACATATTTTACTTATACCCAGGGGGTATACTACATCATTTGCTTATTGGTAGACACCTTCAGCTACATATTTTCCTTTATATGCTCGCATTTCAGATATATCGCACATTTATTCCTGGATTTGCGCATTGTTATTTGGGTTTTACATGATGTTTTCTGGATTTGGGAACCGCGGGAGTTCATGAAATTATGCATTAATTGAATAACCCGGTTTCCTTGATATGATATTTGCGCAGCCACCATGAGATTTATCGGTTCTGATTATATACTCCATACGAGGTGTGGATGCCGTATGAGGGTACATGGTGGGGCCCGGTATGGTTCCTCTCAGCAAGAAGATCGATGGACTTTGCCGATTGAGCCTGAAGGCGAGCGAGTACCTACCGGTGACAGTACCAATGACTCGGCGGGGATTGTGTGGATACCGTTGGGAGTCATGTACGTATAGATACGTCGAGAGGCGAGGGTCAGAGCTAGGCACTCAAGCTTTCGGGATAGCGTATGATACGTACCTATCAGGATGTTAGTCTGGGAGACGGCATATGATAGATTAGTATTTCTGTGTCGATGCTTGGCACATTGGTTTCATGATATTTCTAATTACTCCTTGTATATATAACAGGGGATTTATCCGCTGTTATATATACCCTTACACCAATATTAGTGGAATGGGACGCTAATATATGTGTATTAACCTCATCATATTTATTTATGTCATTATATTTAGGTTGTTAGAATTTTGCTGGAGATTTGATTCGGGATATAAGAGATTCATTTGAGATTGGATACTGGATAGATATGTGAGATCTACTTGATTTTGTACATTCGAGATATACAAGATATACTTGATGATTGTACATTCGATATATGTGAGATATACTTGAGGTTGTACATTCGGGATATATGAGATATACTTGATATTGTGCAATTGAGAAGATATGATACTTAGATAATATGAGAGCCAATTTGGGGGCTGATTCGAGGAATTGGTATTTAAATTGTCTTGCTGGATTGTGATCCTACAACGATGTCAGGATTCCGTGGAAATGACATACTTCACTCCATACCTCACCTTATCTGTTTGTGCACTGCTTCTTGTATTAGTAGTACCTGTTAGTGTACCTTTCATGATTATTGCACAGTTACATTCTCATATCCCTATCGCATGATTATTGCATACTGTTGTCATAACATTATTGCTGTATATATATTGGTTGTACCTGCTAGTGTACTTTCCATTATTCTGCATTCATATGACATGTTATTACTGTTAATTGCATATCTTAGATTCACGCTTTACGTGCATACTTGCGATTACCTGCATATGTTATTTACTATTCACGAGTTGGCAACTCACCCCCGTTGTGCCACAGTGTTTGCCGGTGTTCCTCAGGATAGTCAGAGGCAGGCTATTATCACACATCTTATCATCTTTTGCTACGGATACCGCATCAGCTCACAGTGTGCAGTTTGCTTAGGTGGGTTTTGTGGTTATTCGTTGTATTGTATATTCGTTGTATCCCTGTACTCTCCATCTACTATTTTCATATTGACTTAGAGACTTGGTGAGGACGATGTTGTATATTATGTTGGATTTGTTGTCTTTTATACAGTTTCCTTTCTATCGTCTTCTATTTCTTCGCTACGGCGTCGTATATTTGTTGTGGTGGTTGTTTTCCGCCTTTGGGCATGGATTTGCTTCCGTTGGGGATGCTTTACTTTATATTTATATTGTACCCATTTTTGGGGTTGGTTTTTATAAAGGAGGTGCTGCCGAAATTTTCAAGAAGGAAAATTGGACTTAAAGAATTTATACTTGAGATTTTTTTTAAAGGTTTAAACAATGTTTCTTATCCTTTCGTGTCTTTTAATGGTTTAGATTTCTGGGTTTTGGCTTTCTTTTACTACGTTACGTCTGTAGACGTTGCGTAGTATTAGGGCCGTCACCTGCCAATTTCGGGTCATGACAAAGTTGGTATCAGAGCGCTAGGTTTTTACCTTACGGAGTGTAGGATGACCTTGATATGATGGAGTAAGTAGCTTAAGCAGAGTAACGTAGTGTGTGTATGTCTGCAGCATACTCACGATGCAGTACTCCGTCTAAAGTGACCTAAGTACAATTACTTGAAATTCCTTCCTTGATGATTCATATCCTTGTGATTCGATTTCCGTATTCATATCGAATCCTATTCCTATTCATAGCCTTTGCCGACGACGACTATGGGGACTCAGTGAGGTGCAGTGAGGGCCGAGGTCAGTATTGACTCGGGGAGAGCGAGGACTGACCAGGATGGCACGCTCGTTGCACAGGTGCAGACGGATCCACCTTTGACAGATAGTATCGCTAGGCTTGTGGCAGAGATGCAGGACTTGCGACAGACGATGAGTTCTTTGGTGGAGACCATTCGAGCGCAGCGACAGGAGGTTGTCACCCCTGTTACCCAGTTGTTCCTTGCGATCATCACACAGCTTTCCGTCACTTACATAGCACCAGTGGATGCAGCCCTAGTTGACGAGACACGTATTCCAGAGACTTCGGGAGTTCCGGAACCGTGGAGGACTTGTACCGGGGTATCAGCTCAGAGGCAGAGGCTTAGTCGTCGAGACAGCTTTCGTGACCGTTGCGGGAGTAGCAGAGGTTTGGGATGAGGGGATTCGTGTTAGCTAGATCAGCCGTTTGTTGTATTAACTTCGGTCAGCGATTCTTTTGTTGCGCGACACGTATTTCAGTCGTATGCCAATCGGATAGGAGATTCATCCGTCACTTGATCCTTCTAGAGATGTTGGATTTGACGTTCTCCTAGGCACGGACTGGCTAGTTACGTGCTAGGCGTCTGTGGACTACCGTAAGGAAACGGTCAGGAATTGTTTTCCCGGCAAGTCAATTCTTGTTGTGCAGGTGGATAGTTGTGCCGCCTCTTACAGCTCGAATTTAGCCTTTTTTTCGCTAGTCGGCTTTTGAGGAGAGGATGTCGAGGATTCTGGGCGTTCATTCGTGATACCGGAGCCACAGTGGGATTGTTGGACCATGTTTCTATCGTGCGAGAGTTTTCCGACGTTGTTCCAGATGAGCCGGTGAAGCTTAGAGAGCTTAAGGATCAGCTGCAGAGTTGTTGTTGGGGGGCTTGTGCGTCTGAGTGTTTCGCATTAGGGAGCTCCTATTTCTGTTCGTCATGGAGGAAGACGGCAGTTTAGGTTGTGTATTGATGGATCGCCAATTGAACCGGCTTACGGTGCGGATAGGTATCCTTTACCTCGCATTGACGATTTCTTCGATCAGCTCCAGAGTGCGAGACATTTTCTAAGTTTGTTCGGGATCTGGTCATCATTGTTACGGGTTCATAGTGATGACATTCCGAAGACTGCCTTGTGCGTGCTACGGGCTTTGTGTGTTTTGGTGGTGTCGTCGGACTCACCAATACCCTAGCAGCATTCGTAGATATGGTGAACCATATTTCTTCAGGCCGTTCCTCGACCATTTATTGTTGTGTTATTAACGACATTCTAGTCTATTCTATGTGTCTTTAGGAACAGGAGCAACACTTGAGGATTTGTTATGCAGATACTGGGAGAGCACCAGCAGTTGCTCAATTCTTGGAGTGTTTCTTCAGGCTTGTTTGTGTTGACTCCTAGGTCTCTTAGTCACGGGAGACGGTTTTGTATGGTTCCGAGGGAGATCGTGGCCATACAGCTTAGGCCCAGACTTGTGTGCAGGAAGGAGGTCCGCAGATTTTGGGCTTAGCAAGTTTCTACCACCGTTTCATGCAGGATTGTTAGTGTAGTGCTGCACCGTCGACTGAATTGACCGGAGTGGAGGTTTCTTTCTTTGGACTGAGGCATGTGTGCGGAGTTTTCGGCAGTCGAAGATTCGGTTAACAATTGCATCAGTTCTTTCTTTGCTTTTGGTTCGGGCGACTTTGTGGTTTAACTGTAATGTTTCTTGAGTGGGCTCAATTGTTTGCTGAGGTAGCACTATAGAGTTATCACTTTTGCTTCCCTACATTTGGAGGAAGTACCAGCAGGATATTCCACTCACGATCTGGAGATGGCCGCAGTGGTCTTGCGTTGGAGATTTGGAGACACTACTTCTTCGAGAGTCGTGTCAGATTTTCACGGACTACCAGAGCTTAATGTACATCTTCCTGCAGCGGGTGTAGATTGTTGAGACAGTCTTCTGCAGATTTACAGTTCTTGTGTGATCGTTGAGTACAGCTTAGGTTCGTCCCTACGGAGGGGACAGCTTGCTCATATCCACGCCCGACCACTTGTCCTTAATCGCTTTCGTGAGGCACTGCCCACCGACGCTCGTTCGTTAGAGATACTTGAGCATACTCGGCTGGGTAATGATTCAGAGTCCTTGATTTGTGACACTAGTGTGCTAAGTTAGGGACGAGTTTGTGTACCTGATATTATCGGGTAGAGACGTGAAATCCTAGAGCTGGCACATCTGTCAATTCTCTGTATTCATTCAAGTTCCACCAACATTGATGTCACTTGTGAGATAGTTACGCGTGGACAGGAATGTAAAGAGAAATTTCAGGTTTCGTTTCAAGGTGTTGTCTTGTTATGTGTTTTGGTTGAGCATCTGAGACCGGCTGGAGAGTTGCAATCTTTAACAGTTCTGAAGTGGGAATGGGAACAGATCTCCATGAAATTCGTTATGGTGTCTACCCAGGTTTAGTCAGGGTGTGACTCCATTCGGATGCTTGTTGTCCGGTTTTTCTCAGTCTGTTCAGTTGTTCTTTGTTAAGTTTGTGCGTTGTATGGAGTTCCTTCGAGGGTCGTATCCAATGAAGGCACCCTATTCGCTTGCCGTCTTGGGCAGGAGCTTCAGGAAGCCTTGCGTACTGGTTGAGCTTTAGCTCTATTTTTCCATCCGTAGGATGATGGTTTTGTGAGAGCGGGCTATACCGACTCTGGAGGATATGCTTGTGCGTACGTATTAATTGTTGTCGGCAGTTGGGATCGTCACTTGCCATTGTTCGGATTCTCCTTCGATAGCAGTTATCAGGAGACATTCCAATTGGCAACCTTTAAGTTTTGTTTGTTAGGTGGTGTCGATCTCCAGTCTGTTTTTCTGACTCGGCGTAGTAGGATTTTTGGACCCCAGCCAGTCTAGAGACTTCGGAAATGATCCAGCTATTTCAGGTGAGGATGATGACAGTCCTGTGTGGACAGAGGTCTTATGCCGACCATGATGGTCGCAGGCTCGAGTTCGCAGTGGGAGATCATGTATTCCTACGGATTTTTGCCGATGAAGGACGTGTTGAGTTTTGGGAAGCTTACCCAGAATTGTAGGTCCTTTCGAGATCCTTAAAGAGAGTTAGTTCATTGCCTTTAATTTGGCACTTCCTCCCTGATTATTGAGTTTTCACCCCGTATTCCTTGTGTCGATACTTTGCAATTACCTTCATGACCTTTCTCACATGATTCAGCACCATACCATTTAGTTTGGACGCGATCTTTCGTTCACCAGTAGCCAATTGTGTTAATGGCTAGGCGGGTGGAGAAACTTCGGTCAAGGGTCTTTCCATCTGTGAAGGATTTTTCTTGGACATAGCCGTATAGTGAGATGATCACTTGGTAGGCTGCGAGCGAGAATTGGGAGTTTTATACTCTTCTCTTTGAAGGTATGCTTAGTGAAAATTTTTAAATTCGGGGACGAATTTTTATAAGGGGGGAGATTGTAACGTTTCAGAAATCGTTTTGCGAATTTTTCCGTTTTAGGGCAAAATTGTCGGTTTTTCCCGTTTTAACCCGATTTCGATCAAACGTCCGTATAAAGTTGCCGGCACCTAGTTTAGCTAAAATAAATCTTGTGCGTGAACTTTAGGGGTATTTGGGAGGTTTTGGTTCAGATAGATTTTTTCCCAAATAAAATATTATTTTAGCCGGTAAAATATGCACGTAAATCGGGAAATTTCTTTTAAATGAAAATTCTTGGAAATCATCGCCACAATTATTTTATAACCTTCTTTTTAAATATCTAGATTTTTATGGTGAAAGGATTTATTTTTTAAAAAAATAAAGAAAAAGAAAAGTAGTGTGAACATAAGCTTTTTGTTTTATTATACTATTATTCTATTTTCTTCTAGAAAATTCTACAATTCACCAAAAACCCTAGCCTTCATCATTTGGCCGGCCCCTCTCTCCCCTTTGCTTCCCTTGTTCTTCCTCACTCATTTTTCATCATTTCTTTCACAAATAAATCATGAAAAAATCCAATTTAATTCATAGAAATTCAAATAAAATCCAAAACCTTCATTCTTCTTCACAAAAGTTGCTTGGATCTTCTTTCTAGTGAGGATTTTGGAGGCTAAACTTTGGTTTTATCCTTGATTCAAGTGGTGTTCTTGAAGGTATAAAACCTTTACTCTAATCTCTTTTTTGTTGCTTAATACTTTATGCTAGCTTAATTAGATGTTAGTTTAAGCTTTAAATTTCATGTTTCAAAATTATAGAAATGGTTTTAGAAATTCAAGTTAAGGTTAAAGCTTAATTTAAGTGTTTAATATTTAATTGAAGTGTTAATTTGTGAATTTGAAAAGCTTAACCTAGTAGAAAATGATAATTTTTGTTAATTACTACTTTGTCTAATTAAGGGTTTTTGCTTACTAGGTTTTTGCTAAAACTTAATTGAGAAAGTTTAAAAATATAGAAATGGTTTAAATGGTTTAACCTTGCTATTTGAAGATGTTTGTAAATTATAGTTTTGGTAAAACTGTAGTTTTGTGCTATAAAGATAAGTACTGCTTACTAGATTTCGGCAACTTTTAGGCGTGGGTTTCTTTTGACGTTGCGACGTTATTTATTTTGAGTCCACGTTTATTGTTGTGTTTTGAATGCGCGATCGGGACGATCAGAATCTAGACTAGGTGTTTCGTAGTTTGGCGACCCTAGTTAGGATTTTTGGCCGATGTCGTGCGCGTTAGATGCGCTAAGCGCGCAGTGTAATTTTCAGGGCGTTATTCTTGCGTTTCGATGTCTTTTCGTCGATTTAGAATATATGCTTATGTGATGTGTTTGTGAAATTTTAGGTTCGCAGCGGGGACTTCGGACGCTACGACAAGGGAAAACAGGTGGTAGGCTTCACCTAGCTTGGAGCGTTGGTGAGTAGATTTAACATCTACAGGGGAATCGCCCGCATGGCGCTATGCGTCAGGACTAGAGATTTTATTACTTGTCGCATATTCTACGTTATTGTTAGAATTACGCCTTTACCCTATTACTTAAATGTAGTTGTGCCTGGACTAGTAGTAGTAGGACACTGCACATATTATTGACGATTCATATTGCACGAGCACTGATTGTATGCTACACACACCGTCAATAATTGCCATGTCACGCATAACCCACTTATAGATATAATATTGCTTGGTTAGGGACATTAAGACTTTGATTCATATTTCTTTACGCATTGACTTATAACATACCTGTATACCTACATGCTTACACATATGTTCTGACATACTTACATGCTAGTTATCTGTATACCTATAGTGTATCGTACCATTAGTGATAGGTGCATACACACTTTATGATACAACTACAGGTATACTTTGTATATATGTTACTTATACCGGGGGGTACCCTACTTATTTTACTTATACCCAGGGGGGTATACTACATCATTTGCTTATAGGTAGACACCTATACTTAGCTGTACCATATTGATTTCGCATACATCTGGTTTCAGCTACATATTTTCCTTTATATGCTCGCATTTCAGATATATCGCACATATTTATTCCTGGATTTGCGCATTGTTATTTGGGTCTTACATGATGTTTTCTGGATTTGGGAACTGCGGGAGTTCATGAAATTATATATTAATTGAAAAACCCGGTTTCCTTGATATGATATTTGCGCAGCCACCATGAGATTTATCGGTTCTGGTTATATACTCCATACGAGGTGTAGATGCCGTATGAGGGTACATGGTGGGGCCCGGTATGGTTCCCCTCAGCAAGAAGATCGATGGACTTTGCCGATTGAGCCTGAAGGCGGGCGAGTACCTACCGGTGACAGTACCAATGACTCGGCGGGGATCGTGGGGATACCGTTGGGAGTCATGTACGTATAGATACGTCGAGAGGCGAGGGTCAGAGCTAGGCACTCGAGCTTTCGGGATAGCGTATGATACGTACCTATCAGGATGTTAGTCTGGGAGACGGCATATGATAGATCAGTATTTCTGTGTCGATGCTTGGCATATTGGTTTCATGATATTTCTAATTACTCCTTGTATATATAACAGGGGATTTATCCGCTGTTATATATACCCTTACACCAATATTAGTGGAATGGGACGCTAATATATGTGTATTGACCTCATCATATTTATTTATGTCATTATATTTAGGATGTTAGAATTTTGCTGGAGATTTGATTCGGGATATAAGAGATTCATTTGAGATTGGATACTGGATAGATATGTGAGATCTACTTGATTTTGTACATTCGAGATATACGAGATATACTTGATGATTGTACATTCGATATATGTGAGATATACTTGAGGTTGTACATTCGGGATATATGAGATATACTTGATATTGTGCAATTGAGGAGATGTGATACATAGATAATATGAGAGCCAATTTGGGGGCTGATTCGAGGAATTGGTATTTAAATTGTCTTGCTGGATTGTGATCCTACCATGATGTCAGGATTCCGTGGAAATGACATACTTCACTCCATACCTCACCTTATCTGTTTGTGCACTGCTTCTTGTATTAGTAGTACCTGTTAGTGTGCCTTTCATGATTATTGCACAATTACATTCTCATATCCCTATCACATGATTATTGCATACTGTTGTCATATCATTATTGCTGTATATATATTGGTTGTACCTGCTAGTGTACTTTCCATTATTCTGCATTCATATGACATGTTATTACTGTTAATTGCATATCTTAGATTCACGCTTTACGTGCATGCTTGCGATTACCTGCATATGTTATTTACTATTCACGAGTTGGCAACTCACCCCCGTTGTGCTACAGTGTTTGCAGGTGTTCCTCAGGATAGTCAGAGGCAGGCTATTATCACACATCTTATCATCTTTTGCTACGGATACCGCATCAGCTCACAGTGTGCAATTTGCTTAGGTGGGTTTTGTGGTTATTCGTTGTATTATATATTCGTTGTATCCCTGTACTCTCCATCTACTATTTTCATATTGACTTAGAGACTTGGTGAGGACGATGTTGTATATTATGTTGGATTTGTTGTCTTTTATACAGTTTCCTTTCTATCATCTTCTATTTCTTCGCTACGGCGTCGTATATTTGTTGTGGTGGTTGTTTTCCGCCTTTGGGCGTGGATTTGCTTCCGTTGGGGATGCTTTAGTTTATATTTATGTTGTACCCATTTTTGGGGTTGGTTTTTATAAAGGAGGTGCTGCCGAAATTTTCGAGAAGGAAAATTGGACTTGAAGAATTTATACTTGAGATTTTTTTTAAAGGTTTAAACAATGTTTCTTATCCTTTCTTGTCTTTTAATGGTTTAGATTTCTGGGTTTTGGCTTTCTTTTACTACGTTACGCCTGTAGACGTTGCGTAGTATTAGAGCCGTCACGTACCAATTTCGGGTCGTGACATATTGTCAGATTGCAGTTCCCAGGTGACATGAGTACAGGTTAGTCTGTCGACCTGAGATCGTCATTTGTCTCGTGTGAGTTCCTACTGTGCTTTGATTACCATCGTACCACGGTTCAAAGGAGTCATGCAAACAGGTTTTAGTTGGGTACAGTCCCGAGCCACATGGAGGCAGTGAGCGGATCGTCGGGGATTCGTCTCTCCCGGTATTGGGGGTTGATGTCGCGCAGTGCACGGGTGGCCATCACTAGAAATCCTTGGCCAAGGTAGTCGAGAATTACTGATTTGGATCAGTAGTTTCTCAGTGGGTGATGGGCTTCATACCGACACGAAATATCACATTATTAGGGGTCTGACTTTATCCTCCCCCCTAGACACGATATGCGATACTCTTAGATGAACATACCGGACTGTATGGATATTGTCACTGTCAGGCTCAGTAGGGGTTTGGATGAGTTTGCTCGTCGACCTTCCTTTCGCTCAATACCTAAGTAGCTGTTACGTACAGGTAGTGCCACTGACGTGCTTGTGGTTAAACCCACTGCCAGCGTATTGATGAGTCTTTAGAGTCCCACACAGAGGGTTTTCACGGTTCAGGCGATATGGTGTAGATGACGTATGTTGGTACATACTTGTGTCCGATTAAATATGTATACAGGCTACACAGTCTTTAATCGGGCGGTTGATAATACTGGCGGCTTAGGATTAAGCTAGATTATTAAATCAGGTTTTGATTTAATAATTTATATATATATATATATATACATATTATATATATATATATATTCTAGTATTATTGTTCACTATTCATTTTCTCTCTTGGCTATTCGTAATTTTGTATGAATATGCGTATATGTATTTCGATACGTATACCAGGTTGTATTCTGTATTTATACGGAATTACTTCTAGAAGATTGCCACCTCATTACATGATTTTCCTTTTTAGAAAATCATTTTGGAAATGAGGTGGAGGGGTGAGTTGGCATGAGTATGGTGAGGCATGTAGAGAAGTGTATGGTACATGTTTATTTTATTGGAAAATGAAAGATATATTTTTGGTTGCATGGTTGTAAAAGACTTAGCTATACTCTCCACATGCCATGCCATCCATTATTGATGATTATTCATTAATCACTTGCTTCATTACTCTCACACTCTCTTGATGAGACTTAGCCATTCTTGAGTTGCTCATGCCACTAGTTTTCCTCACCTCCTACTTCTTCATCTTAAGTTGCTCATTTGAGCATGTCACATGAGAGAAAAATATAGTGAGACATTCCTACACCTCCACTCTCCATTGCTAGCAACCTTGGAGCATCGGTTGCCTCGTTTGGCGAGGCTAGAGCCTGCGTCGTTTCCCTCGGGTGGATCATCATCGATGGAGGAAGATCGGCAACCAAATTCGATCCGCAACCCCTAGGAGCTTATCAAGATGGTAGAAGACCGAAGGACTTGGTTCTTTTGGTATAACCCTCTCTAACCTAGTAGTTTAGCTTTTTGGTTTAGCTAGTATGGTTTACGGTTTCGATCTTGGGACGGGTTTTGTTTGCGCAAAAATTTTTGAACGTCAGTTTTTGTTCCGCATCAGCCACGGTAGATGGCCAGGGAGCCAGCAAAACCCAGCATGGTATTAGAGACACCCATAAACCAATACTAGCTAGTTTGCACAAGGTTAGAATATCGATCGACCAATTTTTCCGAATCAAAATTCCATTTTCCCATGCTTGCTGTCGATTTTGAAAAGTGTTCAAAAAATCTTTCTAGGTATCTTAAAAATACATGCAGGCATGTGTAGTGCACCAGAAGAAATTTGAGCGCCTAAGCCATTAATTTGGCCAAGGAACCGCCGCGAAAGTTGCCTATTTGCAGCGGTTCCATGGCGCTTTTGTGGCGAAATGGCGCCAAATTTTTTCTGACACTATAATTCATGGAAATTTGATTTTTGTGATATTTGGTTTTGGCCTAGATTCGTTTGAGTGCTGGTTTGCATTTGGGGCCTATACGGAAAATTTTTAGTCGATCGAAATATTAACTGTGTGTTTATCAGTACATTTGATGATATCTGCGACCATGAATATTATTGAGCAGTACAACCCAACTAGTTGTTATATGTTCAACTAGACGGGTTTGCGAACATAATATTAACGTTGATGTTATTGTGCTGATATTGTGGTTGGATTGTCATGGTGGATAGCCAGTGGTGCAATGATAGTTAGTACAGTTCAGATTCATTTGTATATTCAGTATTGCGGGGCGAGCGTCCGACATGTTGACTGCCGTCTCTGCCAGTTTGTATATTCTTTTATTGGGGCACGACCGGGTTGAGGTCGATGTCGCCATTGTATATATGTTTTCTTTTCTGTACTAGGATTACCCCGTGGTGGAGTACACGAATAGCCGGGTTCTAGAGGGCAACAGGTTCGCATCTCATGGCGTTGAGATGGAGGCGGCCTTACTCTAGAATTGGCGGGCTATTCGCCGCACTCGTAGGAGATATAGGATGACCCAAGGTGGGGTGCACAAGTTAACAGATTCCGTGAAGTGCTGGATGGCCCATTCACTTTGTTGATTAGGGTTGCCTCACTTCTGGGATTGGAGGGTAACTTGCCGCACTCGTAGGGGTCCAGGTTTTCATTGCACAGGTTATCCACACGACAGGGAACATCGGGTCTCATCTGCGGCTCAAATGAAACCCGAGGCTCCTTGATTATCCACCACTCTGTGTTTCTTGCTGAGATTCTGTGATGTTGCATATATCAAGCTTGGGATGAATGTTATATATATTTATATATACTAGTAAATATTGTATATGTTTTGCACCCGCACTAGTCCAGCCTCCGCTCTGTCGTTAGTTAAATAACATAACGGGTGATGATGGGGCCCAGTGGCGAATGCGGATAGCATATACGTACATTATATTTTTGTTCCTTTATCTGGTGTGATATGTTTAATTGATGGGACTGCGTTGATTCTGATCAATGCAAGGAAAAACAAACCTATATGATGTTGTTGGAACCGAGTTTTTAAAAAATTTCATTACAGACGTTTCCTTTTGCTTTGCACGGTGGTATTCGGTTATGAATATCCAGCACCTCATTCGACGAGGCAAGAGCCGAGATCCCTTCATCGGGAGTGACCACTTGAGCGAAACTTTGCGTCATTGTAATAACTACACTATAGTCGATTCTTTTGCTTTGCATCGTGGTATTCAGTTTGGAATATCCTACACCTCATTCGGGGAGGAAAGATCCGAGATCCCTTCACAGGGAGTGACCTCTTTAGCAAAAGTTTGCGCCACTATGTATTTGTAAAACTGCTCGGGTTCCATTCAACGATATCAAGTTCATTACGTTAAAGGTTTTTCGCCAAAAACCAGCCGCAGCCCTCCGTCATTTCCTACGAGTAGTACTTAGTATTCGTGCTACGTTTGTTGATTGTGTCAAGGCGTAGTGTACAGTAGCTAAGTGGTACTTGTTTGTAGCATGCAATGCGATTGGTTGGGGCAGTCGTGCAGCCTTGTTGACTGTGTCAAGGTCTCGTATGGGTGGGTTTAATGCAATCAAGATAATGACGGGTTGAACTTGACTAGGACTCTTTGATTTGTTGACTGTGTCAAGGTCACCTGGGTCCTAGGGGTAAAAACCACATCGGGAGTTTCAAACATACAGGAAACTTGCCATGCATGTGCATACCTTCTGGAATGTGGTGACTTGTGTGGCTTCCATCAAGTTATCATGCGATGATAGCTGGATCCCGATTCCCACTGATGAGTAGGTGCTACTCCTCGGGTGATTTTAGATGATCCCGACTAATTCTCCTTTTGGGTTTGGAGGAGAATTCGAGGAAACAGTAAGAGACATCCTGATTAGATAAAATGATTAACCATTCTGATCTAGGTTAGAGTGCACGCTGAGTGTTTCTTTTCTCTCTCTGTTTGGCAGCGACCATGGCCCGACCCTAAACTAAAACTCATGAACCAAGTTAACCGAACTTTCTTAAAACACTTTTACTTTTGGATTGTCATTTAGTCGCATATATCATTGCCGCTTCTATATCACCTTTGCATTTCTACAGAACATTCTATATCACTACGAAGATCTACATTTCTTGGATATTCCATCGTATAGTTACATACGAACTCGAAGGAACTTGTTCCAGTTCGAGGATGGATTCTGGTTCAGGAGAAATTGAATAGGATTATTAAGTTGTCTTTTCCTTTTACCTTCTCTCAGGTTGCGAGAGCTCCTGGTATTAGGAGAGTACACCTATTGCGCTTATTGGATAGTCTTCTTCCAAACCATAGGCAGGTACCAAAGGGTGGGGAAGGAAGAAAACCAATTAGCCTAAGTGTGGTGTACAGAAGATAATAAGTAAAGACATATAAAGGAATTAGATTAAGGGCAAAGAAAATTGCGACTACTATCATCCACGACGAAACCGCGTATACCATCGTCACTCCTACTTTGACCTTTGCATTACTCCAGAACATTCCATATCACTACGAAGATCCACATATTGCTTTGATATTTCCATCATATATTTACATACGAACTCGAAGGATCTTGTTCCAGTTCGAGGATGGTTTCTGGTTCTGGAGAAATAGAATAAGGATTATTCAATTGTCTTTTCTCTTTACCTTCTCTCAGGTTGCGAGGGCTTCTGGTATTAGGAGAGTATACCTATTACGCTTATTGGATAGTCTTCTTCCAAACCTTAGGCTGGTGCCGAAGGGTAGGGAAGGAAGAAAACCAATTAGCCTATGTGTGGTGTACAGAAGGTAATAAGTAAAGACATAAAGGGATTGGAGTGTGGGCAAGGAAATATACTGTTACTATCATGAATCTGGATAGTGGAAGTGGCATTACTAGGAATACCCAGCTACCCCTTCGAAACATTTTCATGTTTCAGTTTGACTGTGCAATGTTAATTGAAAACTGTTTCCCAATTGGATTCTGACTCCAGGGTATGTATTTACCAGATTTGATTCTCACATCTGTATGACGTTACAGATGCTGAGTAGGAGTAAGATATTGGGAATTAAGTGATTATATCCTCAACATATCGGAATTCTTTGTAATTGGTGATATTTGAGAAAATCACCTGGGTTTTACCTGACGGCAAATATTTGGTTTTGAATATCCGTCGTTATGCACCAATTTCAAACTGATATATATATACGTTTATTTTATAAAGTGAGATATAACTTTTTGAAATTATGTCTATAACATTTACCTATATCAGTTGATGGTTAGGTAAGGAGCATTAAACAACGGTGTAATTTTTCTTAACCATAGTACAGTTTTCAACCTACGACGCACAGGATTCAAGTTAGTAAACTTAGTGGACTTATACAGAGTATTGTATGTTGTCCGGTGTCCATTAGGACAAAGGAGTTGGTACTCGTATAAGTCCATGTCACGCACCCCACGTGTTCGCGGGGAGGCGGGATATATGAAAAACAATTATCAAAGCTTCGTAACACGGACTTGAGCACACGGATCGTGTCTAAACCATTACTAGTAAACAACGAGAGGTTTAACTACTCGGATTCGAAGTTATACCTCACGTTATATGTCCTTCGGGTCTTCATGGTTGTCCTCCACCTGTCGTCGGCTCTATGAAACATAGGTACCTCAACGGCTTCCTCGAGTCAAAGACGATCCACCCGAGAGTCTATAGACCAAGCTCCTATATCGAATCTGAGATAACTGCGGCTTCTAGTTTGCTAATCTAGAAGTCCTAGAGGGTGTAGAGTATTTAGATGGAGTACTTAGTCACTTTAAACCCTAGGATTCTCAACACATGAGAGCTTTTAGAGTTTGATGAAGAAGATGAAGACTTGAGGAGAAAGAAAGTGTTTGTGATAATCAAATGAATTATGTATCATGCTTGAATAATATGAAGCATACCAATATCTCTCTTGATCAAATCAAGATAATATCTAGCATGCTTTATTTAATTCAAATGGTGAATCACCTCATGAGTCATGAATCATTTAATGTAAACCTACACCTCATCCTCCACCTTATTTAGTTTAAATCTAAAAAGAAATAAACACAAATGAGTCACCTCCTTCTAGAAGCTTCCCGACAAATTACGAGACTGCCCCTCCCATCCGTATTTCCTAAAAACACAGATAATCTGAGACTGAATAAATCTATCTGTATAATACTAGAATCTGGCTTAAACCAATGCCCGCTAGTATTATCTGCCCGATCATAGTACGTGCACAAGTGTACGTAAGTGATCGCGGCCCTACCGTAAAACCATACGGCCTCTACACCTTTTGCCCGGTGCAGGGAAACTCTCTGTGTGGGACTCTAAAGACTCGAAACTACGCTGGCAGTGGGTTTAACCATAGGCCGCAAGCGGCACTAGCTATACGTAACGGTCCCCAGGTAGATGTCAATAAGAAGGTCGATGAGTAAACCCATCCGAACTCCTACTGAGCCTGATGTAACAATCTCTGTACAGTCCGGTATGTTCGTCTAGGACTATCGCATAGCAGGTCTAGGGGGCGGTAAACGTCAGACCCCTAATAGCGGTATAAGTCGTGTCGGAGTGTAGCCCATTACACCTTGAAAAACAACTGGAGCACCTACCAGTAAATCCCGCTTGCCCTGGCCAAGGACTTTGTGTAATGGCTCTCCAAACACAGCGCGATATCAACCCCCAATACCGGGAGAGACGAATCCTGTCTAATCGCCACTGCCTCTAAGTGCTTCGGGACTGTACCTAACTACTACCTTTGAGCCGTGGTAGGGTAGTGATCTAAGTACAGTGGGAACACACTCGAGGCGAAGTAGCCGTGTCAAGTCGACGGACTAAGTTGTACTCATGTCACCTAGGAACTGCAATCTGACGACAAGTATAATACCAACCTGCAGTTCCCAACGAGTCATGTCCGGTGTACTCGTAACCCAACGAGCACCTGCATACTATCTCCAGTACGACGTACTGATGGCTGTGGGACAGACCATCTCACGACCTGGGATGAGAAGCGTATACACTAGTCTACTCTGGAGTATCGATGCCCTGTCTCGATAATCCTACGACCAGGGACCTGTAAAGGATGTGCTTGTAGACTACCCAACCCCCATTAGTGTGACTGCCATCACAACGCTGGTAATCAAGCTAAGATCCTAAGGGCTCTACTAATATGTATAAGCGATATGTTAAATGAAACACATGCACATATTAAAGTAGATTCAAACCAAGTAGCATACTACCATCTTTAGCAAGACTGTCAATACAACTGTGAATATCCCAAGCTTCCATTAAGTAACATACAATCCAGTATGATACAATAATGGTCTCCAGGGCATATACACTAACAATCTCCCACTTGCACTAGGGCCAAGTGTCGGCATATCGCAGACCTATCATCTCGAATAGCCTCTCGAACTGCGTCTGAGGAATGGCCTTTGTGAATGGATGAGCAATGTTATTCTCCATATCTACTCTCTTCACCTCGATCTCTCGGCGATCTATGATCTCCATGATCAGGTGATACCGCCTTAAGATGTGTCTGGACTTCTGATGGGACCTGGGTTCCTTCGCTAAAGCTATCGCTCCGTTGTTGTCGCAATACAGAGGTATTGGATCAACAATGGTAGGAACCACCTGAAGTTCTGTGAGAAACTTCTTCACCAAGACAGCTTATTTTGCGGCATCGCAAGTAGCTATATACTCCGCTTCCATCGTCGAGTCAGCAACGGTGTCCTGCTTAGAGCTCTTCCAACAGACCGCCTTTCCATTGAGGGTAAAGACATAACCCGACATGGACTTGGAGTCATCCTTGTCACTCTGGAAGCTGGAGTCACCAAAGGCCTCGATCTGGAGGTATTTTCCGCCATACACCAAGAACACCTCCTTAGTCCTCCTCAGGTACTTGAGAATGTTCTTTACTGCTATCCAGTGCTTCTCCCGTGGGTTGTACTGATACCGGCTTACAACGCTCAATGCGTATGCTACATCTGGTCTGGTACACAACATCGCATATATTATAGAGCCTACCGCAGAAGCATAGGGTATAATCGACATGCGATCCCTTTCCAAATCAGTCTTGGGAGACATCTCTTTGGAGAGGGTGATTTCGTGACAAGCCGGTAGGTTACCGCGTTTAGAATCTTCCATACTGAATCTTTTCAATATGGTGTCTATGTACCTGGACTGTGAAAGTCCCAACATCCTCTTTGATCTATCACGATAGATCTGGATCCCCAGAATGTAGGTGGCATCACCCAGGTCCTTCATGGAGAACTTCTGTGAAAAGAATCTTTTGACTGACTGTAGTATAGGAATATCATTTCCTATTAAGAGAATGTCATCCACGTACAAGACGAGGAATACTATAGTTCTCCCTACAATCTTACTATATATGCATGGTTCATCTGGATTTTTGATAATTTCGAATTCTTTGACAGTATCATCAAAACAGATGTTCCAACTCCGCGATGCCTGCTTTAGTCCATAAATGGACTTAAGCAACTTGCACACTTTCCCGCTGCTCCCACTCTGAATGAATCCCTCTGGCTGATCCATATAGACGCACTCATCCAAACTTCCATTTAGAAATGCCGTCTTTACGTCCATCTGCCAGATCTCATAATCGTGGAAGGCAACAATGGCAAGAAGGACCTGAATGGATTTGAGCATAGCCACTGGAGAAAAGGTTTCGTCATAGTCCAAACCAGGTCTTTGACGAAAACCCTTTCCAACAAGTCTATCTTTATAGGTTTCAACCTGTCCATCTACACCAATCTTCTTTCTGAAGATCCATTTGCAGCCTACGGGTTTTACCCCATCTGGAGCAATGTCCAAAGTCCATACTTTGTTGGTGTATATGGACTCCATTTCGGTCCGCATTGCATCCAGCCATTTTACCGAGTCGCCGCTCTGAATGGCTTGCTGGAAGCTAGTAGGGTCAGCATTATCAATGATGCAATCCTCTCGATCCCCGTCTATGAGAAAACTATAGTATCTCTCAGGCGGATGAGACTGCCTACTACTTCTGCGGATAGGCGCTGGGATGTCCCTTTCTTCTGAAACTTTGGTTATACCAAACTTTCAGTAACAGCTTGTGATTCTGGAATTTCTTCCAGTTCTATAGCCCTCCCACTCTTCTGATTTTCTAAAAATTCAGCTTCCAAGAAGTGGGCATGCTGAGAAACAAAAACCTTTTATTCCTCTACGTAATAGAAAAGATACCCCCTGGAGTTCTTTGGGTATCCTACAAACTTACACAGTACTGAGCGTGCCTCGAGCTTGTCCGCATGCTTCTTTTTCACAAAAACTGGACATCCTCATATCTTCAGGTACTGAAGATGGGGTTTCTTCCCACTCCACATCTGATATGGTGTGTGTTAGTTATATGTATGCCCTAGACGCCAGTATTGTACAGATGATGTATATTATATTGGATGCTTGGACATATATAGAGAGGACTTTCTTGCTCGATATGATAGTATGCTATCTGGTTGCTCTTTATCTTAACATGTATACTTGTCTCTTGATACTGTCTTATAGCTATATGTAGATAAAGCCCTTAGGATGTGTACTTGACTACCTGGACTGTGATGCAGATCATACTAGTGGGGACAGTGTAGTCCATAAGTACATCCTTCAAGGTCCCTAGTCGTGGGTGTATCGAGACGGGGCATCGATATACCAGAGTAGACTAGCGTATACGCTTCTCGACCCATGAGATGGGCGATGGATGATCCCATATCCATTAGTGTTTGACATCAGAGATGGTATACGGGTGCTCAGTGGAGACTGGGTACACTGGACGGACTCGCCGAGAACTCCCAGATGGTATTATACCTCACGTCAGATGGCATTTCTCTGGTGACACTTGTGCAGGTTAGTCTGTAGACTCGAGATCATCATAGAGTCTTGTGTGATTCCCACTGTGCTTTGATTTCCACCTTACCACGTCCATGAGGGCATGCAAAACGGTGGTTTTTAGGTACAGTCCCGAGTCACATAGAGGCAATGAGCGATAGGAGGGGTTTCGTCTCTCCCGGTATTGGGGGTTGATGTTGCGCTTGCTCGATTAGCCGTAACAGGGAAGTCCCTGGCCAGGGCTGATTTAGAGATTTACTGGTAAGTGTTATCAGTAGTTTCTCGACCCGTTATGAGCCTCACATCGGCACGACTTATCGGTTATTGGGGTCTGACGTTTACCACCCCTAGACTTGATATGCGACATATCAGACGAGGAGACCGGACTGTACGGGAAGTGTTACCGGTAGGTTTTTACAGGAGTTGGAGCGGTCTTGCTTGCTGATCTTCTGATCGCTCAATACCCGGGTAGCCGTTACGTCCAGCTAGTACCGCTGACGGCTTGTGGGTGCTTGATGTGATCATCACCTACTGCCGGCGTATTGACGAGTCTTTAGAGTCCTACACAGAGATTTTACTGGCTCAGGCAAAACGAAATAGGAGCACGTATGTGATATGTGCGGGACCGAGAATAATGCATATATGTGATACCGCATTCAATTCTCTCGACTTTTTGTATCGGTCGGTTATATATATGATATAGCTGGGTTATCGAATCAAGTATTGATTCGATAAGTCGATACAATGGGTGTTAGTCGGTTATATGAGATATGACCGGATTATTAAGTCAAATGTTGATTTAATAATTTATTGCATAATTGTATATTTGATATACTAGTTTGCATTAACTAACACTTGTTCACTTTAGGGTTTTTTTCACATGTGAACACTTGAATATATATATATATATATATATATATATATATATATGTGATATATATATTAAAAGTGTTTTCTTTTGTATCATGGTTGATGATACACTAAACATGGGTGTGTAAGACATACACCATACTATATTAGATGGTGGTTAATAATTATTTAAGGTAATTACAAAATTGGTGGAATTTTGGAAAGAGCATAAAGCTTGTAGAAGCTTGCTTTGCTTTGACAAAGTCCACTACCTTTGTCTTCACCTTAGATTTTTATTAACCTAACCATTTAGATAAACTATGGTTATGGCTCTACAAGAGTTAGTATATGATACTCACTCACTATGGTTAGCCTTCACACTTTATCATTATCCTCTTCACTTTCTTTTGTTCATCTTCTTCTTCATTGAACAAGAGAAAAAGAAAACTAGGGTTTGATCCAAAGTGAGAAAGATTTTGAGAAACAAAAATCTAAAGAGAACCCACTTCCTATTTCTCCATCCTCTACTAGACTAGCACTTTAGTTTAGGGTGTTTGCTTCACTAATTCTCTAGTTAGTGAAGTAGGAGCTTGAGTCGGAATTCCCTCGACGTAGATCATCTTCGGCCTCGGAGACTTCAAGCAAGGTCGCATCCTTCGCGTCGTGAAGCCATGCAAGAGCCCGGGAGAACCTTGATCACAGCGAAGGGACTTCAACAAGAAGCAAATGAAGTGGTGGACCGATCTACAAAGGTTGTATTTCGTGTTCCCTTTAGAGTAAAGTTGTTTACTTGCCTTTAGATTCGCCTAAACTCTAGTATAAGATCTTGCTTAGGGTTTATAGGCACATAAATTTTTTAAACGGGCATGGTCGATACCTTGTAGAGCCTTGCTAGTGTGCCTAGTAACCCTACAGTGGTATCAGAGCCTAGCTAGAGTATTAGGCGATGTGTTAACGAAGTTAAAACTCCGAACGAACCCGAACACGTCAAAACGACCCCCTCTCTGGACTTTTTTCAAAATCTGTGATTTTTCAGTATTAAAAATATCCAAAAAATTCAGCAGGGTTTTCTAAGCATTAGTGTGCAAAATGAGTGCCTGAATCATACGGACGACCGCGGTTCCGCGGCAAATCTCTCCTTGGGCCGCGGAACCGCGGCAGTACAGTGACATTGGGATTTTGGTTTTGTACAGTATTGTTCAATTCTGCTGTTGGATTTTTATGGGTATTTTAAATTTGACTCAAGTGTTGAGTATTCAGGGGTTTATTTTGTAATCGTCGATTCGATCGGGAATTTTAAATTCGTTATTGTTATTCCGGATAATTTAGAAAGTATTAAAATGTTCGAACGGATATCATTAACTCAATTTTTCCCGGCACGAAAAATATTCAAGTGTTGAATTTTTATCGGGTTTAAATCTTTCGGAAAAACGTGCATGTGACGCGATGGACCCTCTAGAAGACAACAAACCTTAACTCGATTATGTGACCGTCTTGAACTGCCTTTTGAACCTTAGGGTTTGAGGCAGTACGGCGTGCCACATGTGAGGAATTGGCTTGACCCTTCTACGGCTGGACCGTTGCTACTGTGACGTATTCTGGAACTTTTGAACTCCGCTGAAGTGTTGAGCTATTAAAGAAATCTTGGGTATTTGATTATTCGATCGGAAAGTTTAATACTGTCTATATATCTGAAATGTGATACAATATGTGGAATTCATACAGTTAGGCATGAAATGCGAAATATGTGATATTTCGGATTTACGATGTCTTAAGAGGTTGTGGATTCCAAATGTTGTAGTTTTACACTTTCTTTTCTGCGACCGTAAGTGTAATATGTGATATCGCCGGTTTTGTTGCTATATGTCAACGACAATTGGGATGCGCATATTTACTTACGTTGATGACATGTGATGTTCTGTGTTGGTGGATATGTTATATTGGATCGTCGCGTTCTGAATAGCCGGGGGGTTTATGTGAGATGAGAGTTTTTATTTTCATTCATATAAAATTAAATGTATGTAATATTCTTTTATTGGGGCACTTCCGGGATGAGGTCGATGTCACCATTTGTATATTATTTACTTTTCCGCACTAGGATAGACCCAAGGAGGAGAGCAAAGTAACCGGGTTCTAAAGTCCAGTGGAAGACCAACTCGAGGAGTCGAGTCTGGGTCTCCTAACTCTAGAATTGGTAGGGTTGCTTGCCGCACTCGTAGGGATCTAGGGGTGTGGGTTTGGATATTCGTCGCGACCGTGGAATCCGTGTTTTATAGAGGCTCAAAATAAAACACGGACGTCCTAATATATCCAATGTTTCATATGTTTCTTCTGCTGCGATATCTGTGATGTGATCATGTGATGTGCTGTGATAAATACTGTATATAGTATATATGATATATTATATAGACGTTACTTATGTTTTACACCCGTGCTAGCCCTGCCCTGCTCTGCCGTTAGTTACTTAACCTAACGGTGCACGAGGGGACATCGAGGCGAATGCGGATGGCATAAGTGTACGTTGTATTTATCTGTGATGTTTAGGTGACTTAAATGATGGGACTTCATTAATGTGATTAATGAAAGAAAAGACCGGGGCGCCGCCATGCACTTACATCAAGGTCATGGGATGCTTGGGGAAAAATATTATCAGGAATTTCAAGTGTTGAGATTTGCAATGAGATTGCATACCTTCTATGAGATAGTTGGATCCCGATACCCACTGCGAGTAATTGTTACTCCTGGGAGAGTTTTACACAGGACAATTAGCCGATCAAGTAGGTGTCTAGAAAAGTGTCAACGGGGTTACGCCTCTGGGAAAACGAGGTTTACTTTAATTAGGTCCGTGCGAAAGCACGGGGAACCTCCCTCAAAGTACCGACACTGGCCTGGCTGAAAGATTGGCGAAGTTGTAGGGTGTAATTAATCCGGGCTAGTCTTTCCTTTTAGGGTTTGAAGGAAGATTTGATAAAAAACAGTGGGAGCCATCCTGATTAGATAAAATAATAACCAATCTGATCTTGCAAGAGCATACGCTAAAGTGTTTTCTTCTCTCTCTCCAGGTAGCGACCATTTTATGCCTTAATCAAGATAATAATATGGATGTATTGACCGAACCCGCATATTATACTGTGCTGGGGAACGTTGGTTCCGTTCTTTCTTATAAGAGTTATAGGACTGAACAGGATATAGGGGAATACCAGGATTCCCATGCCACCCGAATGAAGAAAGTACATGTTGATGCATTTTTTTTGGGTGTGTTCGTTACAGAGAACTGTTTCTCCATTTGCTCTACGTCCTGGGTATTAGATACCGGGTCAGTATCCCATATATGTAATCAGTTACATGGGCTTAGGAAAGGTAGAGAACTTGGAGAAGGTGATAAAGACATAAGGGTTGGAAATAGTGCAATTGTTGCAGCTAAAACCGTCGGGGAATATCACCTTGTATTGCCAACTGGTAATACATTGGTTTTGAACGAATGCTATTACATGCCGAACCTGATATGCAACATTATATCGGTTTCTTTACTAAGTAAAGAGGAATATAATTTTGTATTACAGGATAATGTTATGAACATTTTCCTTAACCAAAAGTTGGTTGGATCAGGCACGTTGTGCAATGGCATTTATGTTCTAAATCAATCAACAGTTTTGAGCATAACAAACACACACAAGAGGAAGAGTTCAGAACTGAACGAATCCTTCTTGTGGCATTGTAGACGCGACACGACTAGCTAAGTTGCATAAGGATGGATATTTAAATCCGTTTGAATTTTCATCTTATGATACTTGCCAGTCATGTCTCAAAGGCAAGATGACTAAAACTCTGTTTACGGGACACGGAGAAAGAGTTACCGAACTCTTGGGACTGATACATAGTGATGTATGCGGTCCCATGTCTACACATGCCAGGGATGGTTCTTCGTACTTCATTACATTCACTGACGATCTCTCTAGATTCGGATATGTGTTCCTGATGAAACACAAATCAGAAGCTTTTGAGAAATTTAGAGAATATAAACAAGAAGTCGAGAACCAAACCGAGAAAAGTATTAAAATCCTTCGATCTGATCGAGGAGGTGAATACTTGAGCAATGAATTCATGGACTTCCTAAAAGAGAATAGGATTCTCTCTCAGCTAACTCCTCCATATACACCACAGCACAACGATGTATCGGAACGAAGGAACCACACCCTATTAGATATGGTGCGCTCTATGATGAGTATAGCTGAGTTACCTATTTCCTTCTGGGGATATGCACTGGAGACAGCAGCATACCTACTGAATAGGGTTCCTACCAAATCTGTGCCTACCACCCCATATGAGATATGGGAGGGAAGAGACCATATCTTAATTTTATTAAGATATGGGGTTGCCCGGCCTATGTCAAAAGACAAAAACCGGACAAACTCGAGGCAAGGTCTGTTTTATGTAAGTTTGTTGGATATCCCAAGCATTCGCGAGGGTATATCTTCTACCACAGTGAGGAACAAAGGGTGTTTGTTGCTCAACACGCCACCTTTTTAGGAAAGAAATTTCTTGCAAAAGAGATTAGTGGCTCTGAGGTAGAACTGGAAGAGGTTCCAGCTGTACAAACCACAACAGAAGATTTGGTAGAACCAGAGGATTCGGTAGTACCTGATGAACCCCAGCCACCCCGCCGATCTAGTAGGGTTTCTCACCCACCTGAGAGATACTACGGTTTTCTCATGGATGGTGGGAACGAGGATTGCATCATGGAGGATGATGACCCAACTAGCTTCGAGCAGGCCATCATGAGTGGAGACTCAGTGAAATGGTTGGATGCAATGCGGTCCGAGATGGAATCCATGTACACCAACAAAGTATGGACTTTGGAAGATGCTCCTGAAGGGGTAAAACCCATTTGGAGCAAGTGGATCTTCAAGAAAAAACTTGGTGCAGATGGGAAAGTGGAGACTTTCAAAGCTAGGCTTATTGCAAAGGGTTTTCGTCAAAGACCAGGTGTGGACTATGACGAAACCTTTTCTCCAGTGGCTATGCTTAAATCCATCCGGATCATGCTTGCCATCGCTGCATATCATGACTATGAAATCTGGCAAATGGATGTTAAGACCGCCTTTCTAAACGGTGATTTAGAAGAGTGCGTGTACATGACTCAGCCAGAGGGCTTCGTAGATAGTGGGAGCAGCGGGAAGGTGTGCAAGCTGCTTAAATCCATTTATGGATTAAAGCAAGCATCGCGGAGTTGGAACTTCTGCTTTGACGTCGTTATCAAAGAGTTTGATTTTGTCAAAAACGTAGATGAACCTTGTATCTATAAGAAGGTGGCAGAGAGTAAGGTTGCCTTCCTCGTATTGTACGTGGACGACATACTCTTGATAGGAAATGGCATTCCTATGCTGCAATCGGTCAAGCTATTCTTATCACAAAGATTCTCAATGAAAGATCTTGGTGATGCCTCCTGCATATTGGGAATTATGACCTATAGAGATAGATCTAAAAGGATATTGGGATTGTCCCAATCCAGGTACATTGACACCATACTAAAGAGGTTTAGTATGGAAGAGTCCAAACGTGGGTTTTTACCCACAATCTCAGGGCTCACTCTTTCCAAAGATATGTCTCCCAAGACTGATTTGGAGAGAGCTCGCATGCAAGGGATACCCTATGCTTCAGCAGTAGGCTCTATCATGTACGCGATGCTTTTTACCAGACCCGATGTAGCATACTCACTAAGTGTAGTGAGTAGGTATCAAGCTGATCCTGGAGAGAATCACTGGACAGCTGTGAAGAGCATTCTCAAGTACTTACGAAGGACTAAAGAGATGCTCTTGGTGTATGGTAATGGAGAACTCCAAGTGGAGTCCCTTACCGATTCAAGCTTCTAGAGTGATAAGGACGACTCTAAGTCGCGTTTGGGATTTGTCTTTACCCTTTACGGAGGGGTGGTTAGCTGGAAGAGTTCCAAGCAGGAAACCGTGGCAGACTCGACGATGGAGGCTGAATACATCGCTGCCAACGATGCTGCCAAAGAGGCTGTCTGGATCAAGAAGTTCATTACTGAACTTGGAGTGGTTCCATCCATTGAGCATCCAATGCCTTTGTATTGATTTAACAATGGAGCGGTGGCTTTGGCCAAGGAACCCAGGTCCCATCAGCGATCCAGGCATATTCTGAGACGGTATCACCTGATCCGGGAGATAGTTGATCGTAGGGAGATCGAGGTCAGGAGGGTTGACACGAAGAACAACACAGCGGATCCACTCACGAAGGCCATTCCCCAGATACAGTTTGAGAAACTCTTCGGGATGCTCGGTATGCGATACTACAGCAGCTGGCCCTAGTGCAAGTGGGAGATTGTTAGTTATATGTATGCCCTAGAGGCCAGTATTGTACAGATGATGTATATTATTTTGGATGCTTGGACATATATAGAGAGGACTTTCTTGCTCGATATGATAGTATGCTATCCGGTTGCTCTTTATCTTAACATGTATACTTGTCTCTTGATACTGTCTTATAGCTACATGTTGATAAAGCTCTTAGGATGTGTACTTGACTACCTGGACTGTGATGCAGATCATACTAGTGGGGACAGTGTAGTCCATAAGTACATCCTTTAAGGTCCCTAGTCGTGGGTGTATCGAGACGGGGCATCGATATACCAGAGTAGACTAGCGTATACGCTTCTCGACCCATGAGATGGGCGATGGATGATCCCATATCTATTGGTGTTTGACATCAGAGATGGTATACGGGTGCTCAGTGGAGACTGGGTACACTGGACGGACTCGCCGAGAACTCCCAGATGGTATTATACCTCACGTCAGATGGCAGTTCTCTGGTGACACTTGTGCAGGTTAGCCTGTAGACCTGAGATCGTCATAGAGTCTTGTGTGATTCCCACTATGCTTTGATTTCCACCTTACCACGTCCATGAGGGCGTGCAAAACGGTGGTTTTTGGGTACAGTCCCGAGTCACATAGAGGTAATGAGCAATAGGAGGGGTTTCGTCTCTCCCGGTATTGGGGGTTGATGTTGCGCTGTGCTCGATTGGCCGTAACAGGGAAGTCCCTGGCCAGGGCTGATTTAGAGATTTACTGGTAAGTGTTACCAGTAGTTTCTCGACCCGTTATGAGCCTCACATCGGCACGACTTATCAGTTATTGGGGTCTGACATTTACCACCCCTAGACTTGATATGCGACATATCAGACGAGGAGACCGGACTGTACGGGAAGTGTTACCGGCAGGTTTTTACAGGAGTTGGAGCGGGCTTGCTTGCTGATCTTCTGATCGCTCAATACCCGGGTAGCCGTTACGTCCAGCTAGTACCGCTGACGGCTTATGGGTGATTGATGTGATCATCACCTACTGCCGGCGTATTGACAAGTCTTTAGAGTCCTACACAGAGGTTTTACTGGCTCAGGAAAAACGAAATAGGAGCACGTATGTGATATGTGCGGGACCGAGAATAATGCGTATATGTGATACCGCATTCAATTCTCGCGACTTTTTGTATCGGTCGGTTATATATATGATATACCCGGGTTATCGAATCAAGTATTGATTCGATAAGTCGATACAATGGGTGTTAGTCAGTTATATGAGATATGACCGGATTATTAAGTCAAATGTTGATTTAATAATTTATTGCATAATTGTATATTTGATATACTAGTTTGCATTAACTAACACTTGTTCACTTTAGGGTTTTTCTCACATGTGAACACTTGAATATATATATATGTGTGTGTGTGTGTGTGTGTGTGTGTGTGTGATATATATTAAAAGTGTTTTCGTTTGTATCATGGTTGATGATACACTAAACATGGGTGTGTAAGATATACACCATACTATATTAGGTGGTGGTTAATAATTATTTAAGATAATTACAAAATTGGTGGAATTTTGGAAAGAGCATGAAGCTTGTAGAAGCTTGCTTTGCTTTGACAAAGTCCACCACCTTTGTCTTCACCTTAGATTTTTATTAACCTAACCATTTAGATAAACTTTGGTTATGGCTCTACAAGAGTTAGTATATGATACTCACTCACCATGGTTAGCCTTCACACTTTATCATTATCCTCTTCACTTTCTTTTGTTCATCTTCTTCTTCATTGAACAAGAGAAAAAGAAAACTAGGGTTTGATCCAAAGTGAGAAAGATTGTGAGAAACAAAAATCTAAAGAGAACCCACTTCCTATTTCTCCATCCTCTACTAGACTAGCACTTTAGTTTAGGGTGTTTACTTCACTAATTCTCTAGTTAGTGAAGTAGGAGCTTGAGTCGGAATTCCCTCGACGTAGATCATCTTCGGCCTCGGAGACTTCAAACAAGGTCGCATCCTTCGCGTCGTGAAGCCATGCAAGAGCCCGGGAGAACCTTGATCGCAGCGAAGGAACTTCAACAAGGAGCAAATGAAGTGGTGGACCGATCTACAAAGGTTGTATTTCGTGTTCCCTTTAGAGTAAAGTTGTTTACTTGCCTTTAGATTCGCTTAAACTCTAGTATAAGATCTTGCTTAGGGTTTTTAGGCACATAAATTTTTTAAACGGGCATGGTCGATGCCTTGTAGAGCCTTGTTAGTATGCCTAGTAACCCTACAGTGTGGTAGGCACAGTCTTGGTTGGAACCTTGTTCAAAAAATATGCACCTGATTCTGGTGCATAACCCCAAAAGGATCGCGGTAACTCAGCCTTACAAATCATGGAACAAACCATATCCATTAGGGTTTGATTCCGCCTTTCCGATACACCATTGTGTTGTGGTGTGTATGGAGGAGTAAGCTGAGAGAGAATTCCATTCTCTTTTAAGTATCCCAGGAACTCGGCACTTAAGTATTCACCACCTCGATCAGATCTCAGTGCCTTGATACTTTTGCCTGTTTGTTTTTCCACTTCAGTCTTGTATTCCCAGAATTTCTCAAAGGCCTCGGATTTATGCTTCATTAAGAAAATATGTCCATACCTAGAGAAATCATCCGTAAAAGTAATGAAGTAGGAATAACCACCTCGCGCATGTGTAGACATTGGACCACACACATCACTGTGTATGAGTCCCAAGAGCTCGCTCGCTGTTACTCCGTGTCCAGTAAATGGAGTCTTTGTCATCTTTCCCATGAGACAAGATTCACAGGTAGCATAAGATTGATATTCGAACGGATTCAAATATCCTTCTCTATGTAACTTAGTCAACCGTGTTTCATTGATGTGACCTAGTCTACAATGCCATAAGAAAGCCTGATTTATTTCCGGAGACTTTCTTTTAAGTGTGTTCTGGATATTGAAAATCTGAGCTTGATTTAATACATATATACCGTCATCTAATGTACCGGACCCAATCAGAACTTGATTTAGGTGGATATGTACCACATCGCTTACGAATGTAAAATCATATCCCTCTTTAGAAAGTAAGGATACTGATATGATATTACAAGTCAGACTAGGTACATACAAACAGTTACATAGAATCAATATCTGCCCACTTGTCAATTCTAGGCGATATTCCCCCACGGATTCAGCGTCCACGCTCATTCCGTTCGCAATTCTGAGAGACATATCACCTATCCTGATAACTCTACAGTTTCTCAAAGCATGTAATGAATTACAGATATGAGATCCTGCTTCAGTATCTAGTACCCAGGAAGTAGAGTTAATTGACATACAGTTCTCAATTACAAACACACTCGAGGCCGATGCCACAACATGCTTCGAATCCTGGCTACTGGCTTCCAAAGCCCTGCAATCCTTCAGCCAATGCCCGTTCACATAACAATTGGAACATCCCTCCTTCCTTACACCAAGTCCCGAAACTTTTTCCTTTCCCTTTCCTTCTACCTTACTGACACTACTTATCGGCTTTGTAGAGGTCTACTTCTTTTCACCCTTTGCTTTCGCCTTGGATGTATAAGAAGAAGGTCCCCCATTAAGCAGAGCGGGTGTCTCCCTAGTTTCCTTCAGGGTGTAAGTAGAGGGTAGGGACTGTGGAAACAAGTCAGCGCATAACCTATTTCTCAACGTGGTCTCCAGGTCCATGAGCTCATCAATATAGCTAGTCATCGTAAGGACGTCGTCCCCTACAAATGACCCGACAGCCAACCTCGCTTGAAGAAATTCGTTCGAGGTCTCATATCTTGCGACACGAGATTGCTCTCCATGTAAATCTTTGTTATGGAGGAAGATGGAAACTAAGTCCATCTTCTCGTGCTGCTTCTGGTATACACCATCAATTGAAGCCAACACGAGGCACTTGGCATTCGTATTGTCCTTTTCCCTTGTCTGACGGATATCCATATCCGCGACAGTGGAAACTAGACCTGGGACGGTAGGGGCTTGAGTAGTAATAGGGTGGTCCAGCTTGTCATAGGCAATGGACATCTGGACAGACCTTTGCCAGTCATAAAAGTCAGATTCATTCAAATTGTTATCTAGATGTAACCTAGTCATGGTCATAGGGTCGCTGCAATTAAGAGAGAGAGAAGAAAACACTTTAGCATGATGTTCTTGCAAGTTTAGATTGGTTTTTAGTTTATCTAAACAGGATGGCTCCCACTGTTTCACGAATCCTTCCTCAAACCATAAAAGAAGAATTAGTCAGGACTAATCTTACCATACAATACTTGCTTAACCGTTCAGCCAGGCTAGTGTTGGTACTTCGAGGGAGGTTTTACGACGCTTTCGCGAAGTTCCTTAATTAAATAACCTCTTTTCCCTTGAGGCGTAGCCCCACTAACACTGTTCTTGACACCTACTTGGTTTGTAGCATTGATCATTAAGTGAAGAATTTCCTGATGAGTAGCATATACTCACAGTAGGATCGGGATCCAAATATCATCGTGTGATAATGCTGAAGGAATCCTACCAACATTATCAAACTCCAAATGGTATGCAGCACTAGCAAGTTTCAGTTTCTTTAGAAACTCCCGATATGGATTTTTGCCCCATGCTCTTATGACCATGACGAAAGTCAACAAATCATAAGTCACATGTCAAGTTCTACCTATCATTGTCCAGGTTAATTTGAACCCACCCGTACATACCCTTGACGAAGGTCAACAAGGTAATACGACTGTCCCAAACCAACGCATCTATCTATGCTACACATGAACACCCAGCAGCTACCAAATACTATGCCTTGACGAAGGTCAATAAACATAGCTTGAATACTATTGAATATGCATATGAAATGACGGAGGGCTACGGCTGGTTTTGGCAAAACCGTGAACGTAGTGAACTTAATATAATCGAAGGAACCTGATAGCTTTTTAAAAGGAGTGGTTAAAGCTCCGCAATTAAAAATCTGCTGTTTTTAAAATAACCCAGTGGTTTCTTTTAAATTGTTCTAATAATTCAGCTTTGGTTTATTTTCTTTGCATTAATATAATGTGTCCCATCATTTATCCTATCATTACAGAAAACAACGAAAATACAACGTCCGCTTATGCTATCCGCATTCGCCACTGGGTCCCGTCATTCACCCGTTAAGTTACTTAACTAACGACAGAGCGGGGGCTGGGCTAGCGCAGATGCAAAACATAAGCAATGCCTACTAGATATCATATATAGATATGGTACATTCTTCAGACGCAATAATAGGAATTCCATATCACAGATGAACATATTGGATATTCTAGGAATCCGCGTTTCGTTTGAGCCTGCAACAAAAGTCGGATTACACGGTCGCGATGAATAGCCAAACCCAACCCTAGACCCCTACGGGTGCGGCAAACTACCCGCCAAGTACCAGAAGTGAAACAGTCTTCCTCAACAACGTGAGTAGGCCATTCAACACTTCAAAGTACCCGGTAGTTTGTGCACCCCATCTTGGGTCTATCGTAGGAGCATAAAACAGTAAATGAAATAATACAACGGTGGCTACAACCTTAACCCGGATGTGCCCCGCAAAAGAATATTACAACATATTACAATTTACATCGAATGAAAGATAAAAACCCTCATTTCACATCCCCGGCTATTCATCCACGATGATCCAATAGAGTTCATATACACAAACCAATATCCATCACAGAAATGTGCAACCACCAACTAACCGACATACTAGCAATTAGCGGAGGTTTACGAACACATTAGACATCACAGATAAAACCCGATTAGAAAATAACTTAGAATTTCGATCGAAAACTATTTTCGGGGTCTACCCCAAATGCAAGCCAGCACTCAAAAGACCTGGGTAGAAACCAAATATACAAGAAAACAGAACACCCAAAAATAGGAGAAACTGTGGAAAACGAGCGAACTCGAGCTTGACTAGGTTGCGGATCTGCGGCGGATTGCACCAATCCACCGCGCTTCCGCGGTCGTCTAGCCGAGTTAGGAACTCGTGTTTCTACAGTATTCTTATAATTCCCTGCTGTGAATTTTCATGCCTCTGAAATAATTTTTTCAACAGGTTTAAAATCGACAGAAACTAGAGGGATCCGGGGTTAAGTTTTCGTGTTTTTCCGACGATCGAAGTTCTAATAAGTTACTAACAAGCTAGTAAAGGTTTAGTAGGCTCTGATACCACTGTAAGTCCATGTCACGCACCTCACGTGTTCGCGGGAAGGCGGAATATATGAAAAACAATTATCAAAACTTCGTAACACGGACTTGAGCACACGGATCGTGTCTAAACCATTACTAGCAAACAACGAGAGGTTTAACTACTCGGATTCGAAGTTATACCCCACGTTACATGTCCTTCGGGTCTTCATGGCTGTCCTCCACCTGTCGTTGGCTCTATGGAACATGGGTACCTCAATGGCCTCCTCGAGTCAAATACGATCCACCCGAGAGTCTATAGACTAAGCTCCTATCTCGAATCTGAGATAACTGCGGTTTCTAGTTTGCTAATCTAGAAGTCCTAGAGGGTGTAGAGTATTTAGATGGAGTACTTAGTCACTTTAAACCCTAGGATTCTCAACACATGAGAGCTTTTAGGGGTTGATGAAGAAGATGAAGACTTGAGGAGAGAAAAAGTGTTTATGATAATCAAATGAATTATGTATCATGCTTGAATAATATGAAGCATACCAATATCTCTCTTGATCAAATCAAGATAATATCTAGAATGCTTCATTTAATTCAAATGGTGAATCACCTCACGAGTCATGAATCATTTAATGTAAACCTACACCTCATTCTCTACCTCATTTAGTTTAAATCTAAAAAGAAATAAACACAAATGAGTCACCTCTTTCTAGAAGCTTCCTGACAAATTACGAGACTGCCCCTCCCATCCGTATTTCCGAAAAACACAGATAATCTGAGACTGAATAAATCCATTTGTATAATACTAGAATCTGGTTTAAACCAAAGCCCGTTAGTATTATCTGTCCGATCATAATACGTGCATAAGTGTACGTAAGTGATCGCGGCCCTGCCGTAAAACCATACGGCCTCTACACCTTTTGCCCGGTCCAGGGAAACTCTCTGTGTGGGACTCTAAAGACTTGACACTACGCTGGTAGTGGGTTTAACCACAGGCCGCAAGCGGCACTAGTTGTACGTAACAGTCCCCAGGTAGATGTCGATAAGAAGGTCGATGAGTAAACATATCTGAACTCCTACTGAGCTTGATGTGACAATCTCCGTACAGTCCGGTCTATTCGTCTAGGACTATCGCATAGCGGGCCTAGGGGGCGGTAAATGTCTGACTCCTAATAGCGGTATAAGTCGTGTCGGAGTGTAGCCAATTACACCTTGAGAAACTACTAGAGCACCTACCAGTAAATCTCGCTTGCCCTGACCGGGGACTTTGCATAATGGCTCTCCAAACACTGCGCGATATCAACCCCCAATACCGGGAAAGATGAATCCTGTCTAACCGCCACTGCCTCTAAGTGCTTCGGGACTGTACCCAACTACTACCTGTTTGCACGAATCCTTTGAGCCGTGGTAGGGTAGTGATCTAAGTACAGTGGAACACACTCGAGGCGAAGTAGCAGTGTCAAGTCGACGGACTAAGCTGTACTCATGTCACCTGGGAACTGCAATCTGACGACAGGTATAATAAACCTGCATTTCCCAACGAGTCATGCCCGATGTACTTGTAACCCAATGAGCACCTGCATACCATCTCCAGTACGATGTACTGATGGCTGTGGGATAGACCATCTGCCGACCTGGGATGAGAAACGTATACACCAGTCTACTCCAGAGTATCGATGCCCCGTCTCGATAATCCTACGACCAGGGACCTGTAAAGGATGTGCTTGTAGACTATCCAGCCTCTACTAGTGTGACTGCCATCACAACGCTGGTAATCAAGCTAAGATCCTAAGGGCTCTACTAATATGTATAAGCGATAAGTTAAATGAAACACATGCACATATTAAAGTAGATTCAAACCAGGTAGCATACTACCATTTTTAGCAAGACTGTCAATACAACTGTGAATATTCCAAGCTTCCATTAAATAATATACAATCCAGTATGATACAATAATGGCCTCTAGAGTATATACACTAACAACTCGTACTATATTCTATTTACTCATGACTTCTCTAGTTTTAGACAAGTATTTTGTTAAAATATAAGGTCCAGATTTTGAGAAGATATAAGTATAAGAATAAAGTAGAGAACCATATGTTGCAAGTATCATGTAACATTTCAAAAAAATAAAATATTATTTTTGGGAATTTTTATAATTTAATATTAATTTTTAATGAATATTTTAATATTTCGGTATAATTAAATACCGATAAATGGGGAAATTTTGGAAAAATTATGGAAAATTCTAAAATAGGGTATTTTATGGAATTATACCATTTTAAGTTGTTATGATTTATTTGACACTAATTTAGTGCTAACCGCGATTAAAAATCGCTAATTGGGTTTTTAGCATTTTTGTGCAAAATGTGCACATATCATTTTTCCGCACTTGTTACATTTTCTTACATGTTATGGGTGTATGGTTGCCTAGGGTTACCATTGTGTGAGAAGGAAAAGAAAGGAAAAGAAAAAGGTAAGAATGATGAAGAGAGAGAAAGGTGTAGGTCAACCCTTCTTTTTTGAACCATCCCCCATCATTTCATCATCTCATTTCTCTCTCCCCTTCCCTTGAGCTGCTGCTGCTCATGCTCCTCCCTCTTCCTCCTCCCTCTTCAAGCCTAGATCCACCATGAATACAACCCCAAAACCCTATTCCCATTTCACAAATATTGTTCCCAGGCTCACTAACTACACATTGGACTAAGAAAGAGATGGTTTTGAAGACTTTGAGCAACTCAAGAAAATTCTTGAGTTGCCAAAGGAGGTAAATTCTGCACCCTTAGAGTAGCATTTCGATTTCTTGTGCATCTATACTTGGTTCATTTCGATATTGTGTCGTTTTGAAGACTTTGGACAATTCAAGTTAGGGTTAGGAGTTGAATTGAGTTGTAAAGTGGAATTGAGGCTTGTTGTGACCTTAGAACCCCTGTTGTGATGTTATTTTGGACCCAAACCTGAATTAAAACCCAGAATACGGATTTTGTGAATCGATATCGGGAAAAACTGTAAATCTGGGAGTGTTTTTCTAGATCTGCTATCACCCGAGACACCTGAAAATAAAACTGATTTGACAGAGAGATGTGCAGGCACCTAGGAACCACCACCCAAAACCCTAGCCCCCACCTCCTTCTTCAGGCCGCCAATAAATCCTTTCTAGCCGCAATTTGCGGCCAGAGCAGGTTGGAAACCCCTCGTTTTTGCTTCAGGGCCCTATCTCCAGTAAATTTGACCTTGGGTATATGCAATTTTGACTGATTCCACATAGGGTAGAATCTGGGGTAGTTTTCTTATATTGGCGCATGGTTTACGAATATTTTTAGCATGGATTTTGGTATTTGATGATTCGTTTCTGTCGGGTGGCGTTTGAACGTCAACGACAAAGGGTTATTGGTCATGTTTGCATGCGAGACTATAGGTTTTTACCTATGAGAGTATCGTGTGCCGTTTTGGTTTTCCGATATGATTTTCATGTGCTTTAGCGTTTGTGATATACTTGTAGGTACCCTACGTGATGTCGAGGCGTTGAAGATAAAGATGGCGACATCGGCATCGGCACACAAGAAGCAAGGTGAGTAGGTTTATATCTACGGGGAGAAGTCAGGTGGATGGCGTATAGCACCCCCGCAGTTCGTGGTGATGTATACGAATACGTATACACACATATATTGATGTTATATTGTTTGAGATTATTGATGATAAAGATGGATTCTAGGTGTGATTGGATTGGTTTAGTGTTGCGAAACCCTAGAGTAGTGGTTGCATCACATATACACACACACTCATACTTGCATACATTCTTCTTTCATATGTGCGTTTACGGGATTATATATTTATGTGTTCACATGGGTATGGGACTATGTGATCATATACAGGATTTGAGGATAGTACTTGGGATTTGAGGTGAGTCAATGAGATATGATTTGAGACCGTGTGATCGGTGATATGGCAGAATTCGTATTTGAGATACGTCATGATGTTATAGCGGATCTTTGGACGACGATACCATGTGAATAATGATATAAATAAAATGGACGACATGAGATATGATATGCTAGGATGCTTATAATAGGCCGCAGTGGGCGATGTATACTTCTTTATGATGATATGTGCTGATGATATCGGTTTGTACGAGACTGTCGATCTGTAGTCAGATCATGATTATATTGATGATATTAGTATTGTACTAGATATCGATCAGTACCCGGATTACGATCTTGTATAAAGAGGATACCAGATGAATAATGTGATGAATGTGATATTGACCCGTACCCAGATTTGGGATGTCGTACAACGGATTTACGTACGAGCTATATATTGATGTTTAATCCGCACTCTTGACTTGGGAATGTCTGATTATGGATATGGTATCGGATGTGATATTATTGAGGCGGGATCACCAACTAATATATGTATATATATATATATGTATGTATCGACTCAGATATTAGGCGGTTTCCTTACCTTCAGTTAGCCTGTTAGCTCAGCCCTATAGTTTAGTGTAGCTGTATGACTCATATGATATTAAATGCAGATCAGTTATCGTGGTGTCTAGTATTCTGCTCCCGCACATTATTGTTGTTCGCTCCGCATCGCATACTTATATTGTGATTCATATTCCATTATTGATATCATACTGTTAGGCCACCAGCACCATTACCGATGATGCGTATGTTTCGCGTACACTTACTTGCCGGCTCACACACATCTTCATCGGTAATTCCCATGTCACGTACACTTTAGAAAATACTATTTCATTGACATAGCTGGTTAGCTAATAGTTTAGACATGATATTAGTGTACTTGCCTTATATGCTAGTTTAGACATCGTAGTTATTACTTGCTACTTCATGCATGTTACTATTCGCTGTTATGCTGCATTCATGGATCTTTATGACTATATTCACTGTTTACATGCTATTGATGATTTGGATTCGGATTTTCATGAGATTTCCTGGATTTGGGGGAAAACCGCAAAAACATTTATAAACTTCTTTTCTCTCTCTTTTTAAATGAAAAGTGCGGTTTTCCCATGATGTATGAGTCGTCCACCATGAGTTTGCTGATGGATTTCGATACCCGATTCGAGGAGTTGGATGAACCGTTTCGGGTACATGGTGGGCCCGGTGCGGTACCCCGGGGCGAGAAGGTCGCAGAGGATGGCGTTGAGCCTGGTAGGGGAGCACTACCGACCTGTGATTTTACCCGACGCGTCGGATATCCGGAGGATACCGTCGTGGTCTTGTGATCGATATTAGGGGCCGGTCTGGACTGACGGCGCCCTAGATAGTGAGATTGAGATTTTGAGATATTGAGGTACTGAGATTTAATGATCCAGGTCATTCCGGATAGCCGGAGCCTGAGATATTGAGATATTGGGATTTATGTTTTGTGTCGATGCTAGACACTGTTTATGCTGATTTCATTTATGATACCTCGTTTTAAAAATACAGAAATCTCACTAAATTATGAAAGCAGGTTCTTCAGTACATGTATTCTGTTTTCATTCATTCATACCTCACCCATATGATATATTGCTACCTGAGGCACTGACACGAGCACTTGGTATTACAGTTGTTTAGAGGTATACCCTAGCCAGTGTTATAGGCTGCTGGTTATATATTGAGGATATATTATGATCGTATGACCTAGGATTGCGTTGTTCATGCGATTTCTGTTTATAGATGTTTTTCTACTCACGAGTTGGCAACTCACCCCCGTTATGCCACAGTTTCTTGCAGATTTCGCCGTACAGGTTTCATTATGGCTTTGCTGGCACCGCTTCTTTTTCGGGTGATTTGCTCGTAGGTGGGTTTATTTGTATCGTACCCATCATTATACCTTGTATATTATTATTCTGTTGTATCTAGATTTCATGCTGTTTTGAGTTTCCTTTTCTGTTGTGATCCTCGCCTTTCGGCGTTGTATATCATATTGCTTGCGTGATTGTGACCGTCGATTGACGAAGAGCTAGTTCCCGCTTGGGGATGCATTTTTCATTATATATGCTGTATCAGGTTTTGTACCCGTTTGGGGTCAGTTTTTACAAGGGAAACTCTGCCGAAATTTTTAGAAAAGACTTGTGATTTTAAAAATGCATATTTCGGCTTATGTTGCAAACTACTTGATTTAAATTGGTTTTTCCTTCATTCTACTACTTTTCTTGGTTTGGATTTCTGGGTTTTCAGCTTACTTAGATTACGTACGTCTCGAGACGTTCGTAGTCTAAGTGCCGGTCATGTTCCATACTTTCGGGTCGTGACATATCAAGATTCTTCAAGGTGATCGAAAATGTTGATACTTGTGTTAGATATTCCGTTGTAAGTAATAGTTTTGAGAACTTACTTCTCTTTCAGGTTACTCATCCGTGGGTACGCTCTTTGATGAGTAATGCTGCTTTGGCCTCCTTTCATTTAGATGATATGCACTGGAGACAGCTGCAAGTATATTGAATCTGGTTCCAATTAAATTAGTGCTTTAGTTTCTTTATTGGATATATAGAATGGATTCATATCTTAACAATGTTAAGGTATATGGAGTTGTCCGGCTGATACTTAAAACCAGAATCTGGACAAACTCAAGACACGTTTCAGTAATGGCAGTTTGTGGGTTTTCCCGGGCTTTGACGAGGGTTAACTTTCTACCATCTGGAAGATCAATAGTTATATTGTTCTTAACTCGCCACAGTTTTAGTAAAATGAATTCTTTTCAGAAAACATTAGTGGGAGTATGGTAGAACTGGAAGTTATTCCAGAACCACAAACGATTACTGAAAATTTAGTAGAACCTAAAGATTCAATTGGATTCGACATTCCATTAGCCACTCCGCAGATTTTGGTGGGTAATCTCAGGCACCCGCGAGGTACTTCGGTCTCCTCAAAGATGATGACATGGAGGTTTTAGATTACCCAAACTTGACACTACTACTGTTCTAGACTATGATATCTGGCAGGAGGATGAGTATAACGTCGTTCTAAATTAGTTTTAGAAGTGCACGTGTATATGACTCTACCAGAAGGTTGTTGTAGTCAGTGGGAGCAGCGGAAACGTAGTGGGCAGATAGCTTATGTCTATTTATAGACTAGAGCAGGTATAGCGGAGATAGGTCGTCTATTTTTGATGTGACAGTCATAAAGTTTGACTTCATCAAAATAACAGATGGACCTGATAAGAAAGTAGTAGGGAGTGATGTCCTGGTATTTAGATGACATACTCTTGATAAGAAGTGATATTCCTATACTACGATCGGTTATACTGTGGTTGTCATAAGGTGTTTCTCCACACAGGACCTGGATAAAATATCAGGATTTCTGGTCACTAGATCTATGGTTTTAGATCTAGATTTGGGAAATGTCCCAATTTGGGTACTTGACACTATTCTAAAGTGTTTGAAAACGGACGACTCCTGGCGTGGTGGTGTACCCGCAGGTATGGATTCACCCTCTCTAAAGAGATGTCTTTCAGACTGATGAGGAGAGGGATCTGCATGATTAGCATATCACTTGCTTAGGCAATTGAGTTAAACATGAAATGTCATGTACCACACCAGATATTGCTTTTGCACTGGCTGCAATAAGTAAATATATTAATCCAATCTTGGAGAAACGTTGGGAAGCAGTTATGAACACAAGTGGATGTTCTTGGTATACGGTAACGACAGGCTCCTTCGGGAGGCGGTTATCATTTTAGGCTTCCAAGGTGACCTGGATGACAGAGTGGCTGTCAGAGTTATAGTTTCCCCTCTTTTGAGGGGTAGTATGTTGGACAGAAGGTCCAAGCGGATACTGAGGAAGCCATGGCGCAGGATACTGATTAAATTCAGTGGATGATACAGTCTAAGAAGTTTGTTGGATTTGGAGTTCATTTGTGAACTGGGTCGCATCAGATATCCAGACAAATTCTAAGACAGGTATTGCTCATTTCGGAAGATAGTCTTTCTCCGCGAATTTGAGATATAGAGAGATAAAGATAGAAATACTGGAGCGGATTCACTCACTGAGGCTATTTCTCGAACACAGTAGTTTCGCAAACGGGCTTTGCGAGACTGATTACTAGAGAAGTTGGGTGTTCGGCATCACACGGGCTATGAGTATGCGACACCGCAATAATTAGCCTTAAGTGCAAGTCGGAGATTGTTGGCTATAGTTCCCTCAAGTCAATTATTGAATCGCAACCATGCGATTGTGATGATTGAGGGAGGACCTATACCGGTAGAACAGTTTTACTCGAGATGATAGTATGCTATCTGATTTGTCTTTATCATCATGTACAGCATTAGGTGGCATTACAGATCACTATTACATGTTGATAGAGCCCATAGGATTCTTGCTTGACTACCGGCATTATGATGACAATCATATAAGTAGGAGCCGGGTGGCCTATATGCACATCCTTAAATGTCCCTAGTCATGGGAGTATCGAGACTGGGCATCGATACTCCGGAGTAGACTAGTGTATACTTATCGAGACCCCGACGAGGGGCGGTGGCTGGTCTCACAAGCCATTGGTGTCAGTTAGTCGCCTAAGATAGTATACAGGTGCTCATTGGGTTATGAGTATACTGGACGGACTCGCCAGGAACCTGCTAGATGGTATTATACCTATTATCAGATTGCATTTCCTAGGTGACATGAGTATAGGTTAGTCTGTCGATCTGAGATCGTCATTTGTCTCGTGTGAGTTCCTACTGTGCTTTGATTACTACCCTACCACGGCTCAAAGGAGTCGTGCAAACAGGTTTTAGTTGGGTATGGAGGCAGTGAGTGGATCATCGGGGATTCATCTCTCCTGGTATTGGGGGTTGATGTCGCGCAGTACACGGGTGGTCATCACCAGAAATCCTTGGCCAAGGTACTCGATAATTACTGATTTGGATCAGTAATTTCTCAGTGGGTGATGGGCTTCATAAGGACACGAAATATCGCGAGATGTCTTTCAGACTGATGAGTCTGACTTTATCCTCCCCCCTAGACACGATATGCGATACTTTTCGACGAACAGACCGGACTGTATGGATTGTCATTGTTAGGCTCAGTAGGGGTTTGGATGAGTATCCTTGTCGGCCTTCTTTTCGCTCAATACCTGAGTAGCCATTACGTACAGCTAGTGCCGCTGACGTGCTTATGGTTAAACCCACTGCCAGCGTATTAACGAGTCTTTAGAGTCCCACACAGAGAGTTTTCACGGTTTAGTCGATATGGTGTAGATGACGTATGTTGGTACATACAGGTGTCCGATTAAATATGTATACAAGCTACACATATTTTAATCGGGGGGTTGATAATACTAGCGGTTTAGGATTACCGGATTATTAAATCAGGTTTTGATTTAATAATATATATATGTATATATATTATATGTATTTTAGTATTATTGTTCACCATTCATTTTCTCTCTTGGTTATTCGTATTTTTGTACGAATATGCGTATATGTATTTCGATACGTATACCAGGTTGTATTCCGTATTTATACGGAATTACTTCTAGATGATTGCTACCTCATTACATGATTTTCCTTTTTAGAAAATCATTTTGGAAATGAGGTGGAGGGGTGAGTTGGCATGAGCATGGTGAGGCATGTAGAGAAGTATGGCACATGTTTATTTTATTGGAAAATGAAAGAGATATTTTTGGTTGCATGGTTGTAAAAGACTTAGATATATTCTCCACATGCCATGCCATCCATTATTGATGATTATTCATTTATCACTTGCTTCATTACTCTTACACTCTCTTGGTGAGACTTAGCCATTCTTGAGTTGCTCATGCCACTAGTTTTCCTCACCTCCTCCTTCTTCTTCTTGAGTTGCTCATTTGAGCATGTCACATGAGAGAAAAATATAGTGAGACATTCCTACACCTCGGAATACCAATACCTTCCTAGCTGACCGATTGGCAAATTTATAGGGTGTAATTAATCCCGGCTAGTCTTACCTTTTATGGTTTGAAAGAAGATTTGATAAAAACAGTGGGAGCCATCCTGATTAGATATGATAATAACCAATCTAATATTGCAAGAGCGCACGCTAAAGTGTTTTCTTCTGTCTCTCTCCTTGTCGCGACCATGACATGCCTTAATCAAGATAATAATATGGATGTATTGACTGAACCCGCTTATTATACTGAGATGGGGAACGTTGGTTTTGCTCTATCTTATGACTGTCATAAGTCTAAGCAAGGAATAGGGGATTGCATGGATTTCCACACAACCCGAACGATGAAAAAGCATAATGATGCATCTTCTTCGGGTGTGTTCATTATTGAGAACTGTTTCGCAGTATGCTCTACGTCCTGGGTATTGGATACCGGAGAACTGTTTCTCAGTATGCTCTACATCCTGGGTATTGGATACCGGATCATGATCCCACGTTTGTAATATGTTACATGGGTTAAGGAAAGGTAAAGAACTGGAAAAAGCTAATATGTCTCTTAAAGTAGGGAATGGAGCAATTGCTGCAGCCAAAACAGTTGGCGAATATCACCTAGTATTACCAAATGGCAATACATTGATTCTGAACGACTGTTATTTTATACCAAAAATGATGAGCAATATTATATCAGTCTCTTTATTACATAAAGAAGGATATAACTTTGTATTGGAGGAAAATGTTATGAACATTTTTCTAAATCAAGTATTGATTGGGTTTGTTACGTTATGTATTGGCATATATGTTCTAAATCAAACTACAGTTCTAAACATATAGAACATACACAAGAGGAAAAGTTCAGAAATGAACGAAGCTTCTTGTGGCATTGTAGACTTGGCATGTCAATGCGATCAGACTAGCTAAGTTACATAGAGATGGTTATTTGAATCCATTCGAATTTACTTCTTATGAAACTTGCCAGTCATGTCTCAAAAGCAAGCTGACCAAAACTCCGTTTACTGGATACGGAGAAAAAGATACTGAACTCTTGGGACTGATACATAGTGATGTATGCAGTCCTATGCCTATACATGCCAGGAATGGTTCCTCGTACTTTATTACATTCACCGATGATCTCTCAAGATTCGGACATGTGTTCTTGTTGAAATATAAATCTGAAGCTTTTGAGAAATTCAAGGAATATAAGTGCGAAGTAGAAAACCAAACGGGTAAAAGTATTAAAATCCTTCGATCTGATCGGGGAGGAGAATACTTGAGCATGGAATTCCGAGACTATTTAAAAGAGAATGGGATTCTCTCTCAGCTTACTCCTCTATATACACCACAGCACAATGGAGTATCGGAGCGGAGGAATCGCATCCTATTAGATATGGTGCGCTCTATGATGAGTGTTGCTGAGTTACTTATATCCTTTTGGGGTTATGCGCTTGAGACAGCTGCATACCTATTGAATAGGGTTCCAACCAAATCCGTACCTACCACTTCATATGAGATATGGGAGAGGAAGATACCGTGTCTTAATTTCATTAAGATATGGGGTTGTCCGGCTTATGTTAGAAAGAAAAATCTGGACAAGCTCGAAGCAAGGTCTGTTCTGTGTAAATTTGTTGGATATCCCAAATATTCGCAAGGGCATATCTTCTACCACACTGAGGAACAAAAGGTATTTGTTGCTCAACATGCCACCGTTTTAGAAAAGGAATTTCTTGTGAAAGAAATTAGTGTTAATGAGGTATAGCTGGAAGTAGTTCCATCTACACAAACTATAACTGATGATTTGGTAGAACCGAAGGATTCAATAGTCCCCGACGAACCTCAGCCACTCCGCAGATCTAGTAAGATTCCTCATTCACCTGAGAGATACTACGGTTTTCTCATAGACGGTGGGAGTGAGGATTGCATCATGGAAGATGATGACCCAACTAGTTTCGAGCAGGCCACCACAAGTGGAGACTCTGTGAAATGGCTGGATGCTATGCGATCTGAGATGGAATCTATGTACACCAACAAAGTATGGACTTTGGAAGTTGCTCCTGAAGGGGTAAAACCCATCGGGAGCAAGTGGATCTTTAAGAAGAAAATTAGTGTAGATGGAAACGTTGAAACCTTTAAAGCTAGACTTGTAGCAAAAGGTTTTCGTCAACGACCAGGAGTTGACTATGATGAAACCTTTTCTCCAGTGGCTATGCTTAAGTCCATCAGGATCCTACTTGCCATCGCTGCATACCATGACTATGAAATCTGGCAAATGGACGTTCAGATCGCTTTTCTAAATAGTGATTTAGAAGAGAGCGTGTACATGACACAGCCAGAGGGCTCTGTAGATAGTGGGAGCAGCGGAAAGGTATGCAAGATGCTTAAATCAACATACGGATTAAAGCAGGCATCGCGGAGCTGGAACATCTATTTTGATGTGGCAGTCAAAGAGTTTGACTTCATAAAAAACGTAGATGAATCTTGTATATACAAGAAGGTAGTAGAGAGTAAGGTTGTCTTTCTCGTATTGTACGTAGATGACATACTCTTGATAGGAAATGATGTTCCTATGCTACACTCGGTCAAGCTCTTCTTATCACAAAAGTTCTCCATGAAAGATCTGGGTGATGCCTCCTACATCCTGGGGATAAAGATCGATATAGATAGATCTAAAAGGATGTTGGGATTGTCCTAATCCAGGTACATTGACACCATACTAAAGAGGTTTAGTATGGAAGATTCTAAGCGTGGTAATTTACCCGCTTGTTCAGGAATCACTCTCTCCAAAGAACTGTCTCTCAAGATTGATTTGGAGAGGGCTCGCATGCAAGAGATACCCTATGCTTCTGTAGTTGGGTCAATCATGTACGCGATGTTATGCACCAGACCGGATGTAGCTCACGCAATTTGTGTGGTAAGCAGATATCAATCAGATCCTGGGGAGAAACACTGGACAGCTGTGAAGAACATTCTTAAGTACTTGAGAAAGACTAAAGAAATGTTCTTGGTGTATTACTACAGAGAACTCCAAGTGGAGTCCTTTACCGATTCGAGCTTCCAGAGTGATAAGGACGACAGTAAGTCGGTCTTGGTTTTGTCTTCACCATCAATGGAGGGACGGTATGTTGTAAGAGTTCCAAACAAGATACCATGGCAGACTCGACGATGGAGGCTGAATACATCACTGCCAACGATGCTGCCAAAGAGGCTGTCTGAATGAAGAAGTTCATTACTGAACTTAGTGTGGTTCCATCCATTGAGGATCCAATACCTTTGTATTGTGATAACAATGGAGCTGTGGCTTTGGCTAAAGAACCCTGGTCCCATCAGTGATCCAGACATATTCTGAGGTGGTATCACCTAATCGGGGAGATAGTTGATCGCCGGGATATCGATGTCAGGAGAGTTGACACGAAAGATAACGCAGCGGATCCACTCATGAAGGCCCTCCCCCAGACGCAGTTTGAGAGACTTTTTAGGATGTTGGGTATGCGATACTACAACAACTGGCCTTAGTGCAAGTGGGAGATTTTTAGTGATATGTATGCCCTAGATGCCATTATTGTATATTATAATGGATGCCTGGACATATATATAGAGGACTTTATTGCTCGACATGATAGTATGCTATCCGGTTGTTTTTTATCTTAACATATACACTTATTATAATTAAGTCTCTCAGATACATGTTGATAAAGCCCTTAGGATGTTGGCTTGACTACTAGGACTATGATGCAGATCGTACTAGTGGGGCTTGAGTAGTCCGCAAGCACATCCTTTAACCGTTCCTAATCGAGGGAATATCGAGATAGGGCATGGATATTCTAGAGTAGACTAGTGTGTACGTTTCTTGATCCGGTATAGGGGGTTTATCCCACATCCATTGGTGTTTGACATCAAAGATTGTACACAGGTGCTCATTAGAGAATGGGTACACCGAACAGGACTCGCCGAGAACTCCTAGATGGTACCATACTTATGGTAAGATAGCAGTTCTCTGGTGACACTTGTACCGGATAGTCTGTAGACCCGAGATCGTCATAGAGTCTTGTGTGGTTCCCACTGTGCTTTGATTTTCTCCTTACCATGGCTCAAAGGAGTCGTGCAAACAGGTGGATTTTGGGTACAGTCCCGAATCATATTGAGGCAGTGAGCGATAGGAAGGGTTTCATCTCTCCCGGTATAGGGAGTTGATGTTGCGCTATGCTCGATTGGCTATAACAGCAAATCCCTGGCCAGGGTTGATGAGATTTACGGGTAAGTGTTATCAGTAGTTTCTCGAACGATTATAGGCCACACATCGGCAAGACTTATCAAATTACTGGGGTCTGAAAATTCCACCCATAGACTCAATATACGACATATCAAACGAAGAGACTGGACTGTACAGTAAGTGTTGCTTATAGGCTTCACGAGAGTTTGGACAAGCTTGCTTGTTGATCTTCTATTCGTTCAATACCTAGGTAGCCTTTACGTCTAACTAGTAACGCTGACGGCTTGTGGGTGACTGATGTGATCATTATCTACTACTAGCATATTGATGAGTCTTTAGAGTCCCACACAGAGGTTTCCTAGCTCAAGTGAAATGAAGTAGGGCACATATGTTGATATATGCGGGAGCTTGATTAAATACGAGTATGTGATACCGTATTCTAATCTCGCGATATTTGATAACGATTAGATTATATGAGATATGAACGGATTATTGAATCAAGTGTTGATTCAATGATTTGTTATATGCATATATATTTGATATTGGCCGGTTATATATGATATGACCGGATTATTGAATCAAGTGTTGATTTGATATTGAATATTGAATATTGTCGGTTATATGTGATATAACCGGATTATTGAATCAAGTGTTTATTTGATAATTTGATATACATATTTATATGATATTAGACGGTTATATATGATATAACCGGATTATTGAATCAAATGTTGATTTAATAATTTGATATATATTTATATTTGATATATTTATATATTAACTAATATTATTGCTCACTTAAGATTTTCTTCTCTTGTATATATATAATGATATATATATATATGATATATATATATATAATACTATTATGTATCATGGTTGATGATACATAGAACATAGGTGTATGAGACTTACACTAGAGCCAAGAATAATATTGGGTGATTTATTTTAAAATGAAATAAAAATTAGCGGATAATGAGCATGGCTTAGATGCTTGTAGAAGCATATAGAAGCCATGACTAATTCCACTAATTTTGTTTTACTCTAGATATTTTCTCACCTAACCATTTTATCTTTAGCCCATGGTTAACTCTCACACTTATCACTTGAGATGTTTTCTTCACCAAAGTTCATCTTCTTCCTCTCTAGTTTTTCTTCAGTTGGAAAATACAAAGAGAAATAGATTTCTAAAGTGAGCAAAATTCCTACTTCATCAATTTACACTCATCTAGCCCATTAGTTTAGGTTGTTAGCTTCACTAATACTTGATTAGTGAAGCATTAGCTTGAGTTAGAGAGACTTCAAGGTGGATCATCTTCGACCTCGAAGACGACAAAGCAAGCTTGTTCTTTTTACCTAGTGGAGCCTAAGAAGAGTTCAAGGAACTACTACTTGGAGGTTTAGAAGTGAAGGACCTGGTCTACAAAGGTTGTAATCTCTTTCACTCGGTGTAGTTCTTGTTATATCATTTGCTTAAACTCTAATACTCTAGTTAGATTCTAGGTTAGTGTAACTTAGCACCCAAGATTTTTTAAAAATTGTATACTTGATGCTTGTAAAAATCTAGTGGTGCTGCTAAGACACACTTTCATATATGATATGCACGAAATCAAAATCGACTGTATCGAGATACACAGAATCATAAATATGTGCAACAAGTGCACGAAATCGATATCAAGTGCAATAGATATGCACAAAACATAAATCAAATGTAACGGTGTATAAAACATAAATCAAGTGCAACTATAGTGCACGAAAATATCAATCATGAAACGAAATCATCAAAATACCAAACTCAAAACAATGAAAATAGGATATCTGAATTACAAAAATGCAAATTGCAAACAAATGACATTGAGATACACCTCCTTCAATGTCGAAAGTTTCTAGTGCACAGAGCAAGAATATCTACTTGTCTCCTGCACAAGGTCTGGTGTCCTCTGTTCCTAGGTCCTTATTTTTCCCTGTGGATCACCAATTGCATAACTCCTCGGCACGACAGCCCGTTAGGGGTAATGAAGGAAATAGTCCCGCTCTGACGCCTCTCTAAATATCTCCTGGTCAATCAACATGGCCACTCGTAATGTAGCACGTCAATGATGGCGGCCTCTGGCCCTCTAAATGCGTGACATACAACCGATCCTGGGTCCATGTCTTATTCGCTATGGTGTCCTAGAAAGAACATGATATGGTCTCTTCCGATCTCACCTCTGCCGAACTGTACGGAAGTTGGCGCTCTTTATTTAATCCGTTTCTCGTTCCGGAATAGTTTCATTCTTATCATGACTTTCCTTTGGAAATGTAGTCGTATCTAACGCCTCTACATACGCATCAATTCTCTGGCTTCAACGAAGAAGAACAACAACTCGTTAAGATCTCGCACGGACCTCTTACTTTGCTTTCCTTCAATATCGACCAATCCGGAATCATCCCTTTGTAGCTACATAAGCCGCAATCCAACTTGGCTAAAATCATATCCAGAGTCTCTTGTAAGGACTCGAAGTTACGAACTTGGGCATCTTCATAACTCTGTGCAAGATATCTAGCTGATTACGTCCTTGGGAAGTCGTCCAAGTTATCGGAGGAATACACCTTGTTCGCCTTCGATCGATCGAATCCTTCCGGGTCTAAGCAAGACCCTTCAAACTGAAGCTGGCCAACTCGACTGATCTTGCATCGGGATATTCAATGAACGAAATGTCCTAGTCACTTATCCAGGGGTGACTAGCGATCTTCTGTCATAACCCCGCCAATAAACTCATGTGTCTTCAACTTGTAAACTCTGTAGACGACATCTCGTCAATCTCAGCAACAGCTGGTCATCTGTCTACACGGTAGACTACACCACGATGTCTGGAGTAGGCTGTACATCAACAGTCCTCTCAATCTGGCTGGCCTCAAGCGAAGGCCCGATCATCCAGTGCAGATCCCGAACACTCGTGTCAAACGAGACATCCTAGCACAAACTATATATCAATACATTACTACTTCACGGATATAATATCATGGTCAGCCCTCGTCCCTGTCGAGCTCGATTTGACCGGATCTCTAGCCGCAGGTCTCTCTGCTCTCGTAGCCATGGTGACAGGAACCGCAAACATCATTGATGAGGATAGATCATAAGAATGAATAGAATAACGGATCTCAAGAAGTGTACATCTTAAAGTCACTTAAGCGGAGCAGCGTATCGTAAGTATGCCACGGAACATACACACGGTACATCACTCTACTTAAGTTACCTACTCTATAAACCAAGGTCAACCTACATAACGAAAGTTCGGGTCTAATACCCCCTTAGTCAAGTCTATGTTCCGTAAGGTCACGCCTAGGTTCCGAAATATATATACGCCCTAGACTCCGCATAGTCAAATCTAGACTAGAACCAAGGTTAAACCTAACGCTCTGACACCAACTTTGTCATGACCCGAAAATGGCACGTGACCGGCACTTGGATCACGTGAAGCCTATAGGACCCCCCGTAACCCAAGTAAGCCGAAAGCACAGAAATCTAAACCTTTTGAGGAAAAATAATAGAGGTGAAGTTTGAAATAAAGGTATAATGTGATCAAGTTCTTTCTTTAAAAGTATACGTAACGTTATATGGAAATACAAGCGAGTTGTGTACTAGTTATGAAAACATTTTCGTCATTTAAAATTTGGGCAGCACCTCCTTTGTAAATTTTGATCCAAAACCAATACATAACAATAATATAGGCATCCCCAAGTGGGAGCTAGCTCTTCGCCAATTGACGGAATCACAACCGCACAATAAGTATATACGGGGCTTAAAGGCAAAGATCAAACACAGAAAAGAAAGTAAAGAAACCAAAACATCATCAAACCCAGAATAAAGAATAATACATCTCTCGCTCTAGGTCTGAAAGAATATGCAAGTCTGTGGTTTCTAAGTCTACCAAATATACATAGTCTGGTTGATGTAGCATTTAACTAGATACCACTGAAAAATAATGTATACAATGGTGGTCACGATCTAAAGTGTACCCCACCTATCGATGCAAATCACCTGGAAGAAAACTGTGTACCAGCAAGCCGCTACTGATCTGAGCGGTCGATCCTGCACGAAAACTGTGGCACAACGGAGGTGAGTTGCCAACTCATAAGTAGAAAATATTAGCAGGTAGAAACCGAATGTATAACGATCTTCTGGGTCACACTGTAATATAAAACATCATATCATGTGGTATCTTCTGGGTCACACTGTAATATAAAACATCATATCACGTAAAACTATTTTCAATAAGTTGTCGGATAATTCAACAAGATTCCCGACTAAGTGATCGCGTACTATATGCAATTGCGACGGAGTTTTGATCCGAATCAAAACTCCATGGCAATCGATCAAACGAGACTAAAACACTAGATTTACAAAATACTAACCAGTTTTCACAAAACTAATTATTTGGATTCTAAATATTGTATCACATATCATCAAAGTCTATACAATGTTAAACATTTTGATCGATTTATCGAATACCCACAAAATCCAGAGATCTCAACAACTTAAGAATCATTAAAAACATCCAGAGAGTGCATGATATAACCATGGAGCAGCACAAGAAAATAGGAACCAAAATACCACAAAACCGCGGCGGAACCATGGCCAAACTAGGGTTTGGGCAGCGGTTCCGCGGCTCTTTTAGTGAATTAGGGTTTCAAATTTCTTGGGGATCTATACAATACCCTGCACAATTTTCTGATTATTTTTAATCACAAAAATTCCAACCATTGAAAAATTGACAGAAACTTGGTAATTTCCGGGTTTCGAAAACCGTTCGAACACTTTAACATCGTAAAAACCTACCCAAATGTTCTAGCTTGGCTCTGATACCATGAAAGTGTACGTTAGCACTGCTACATGGTTTAAACGGGCATCACACATGCAATTTTAAAATTTTCGGGTGCTAACGAACACTAACCAAGATCTTAGTTAGAATATTAGGGTTTTACAATGTGATGATATGAAAACTAAGAGAAGTGAAGGAGGCTATAACCTTTGTAGACCGTGTCCTTCTCTTCAAATGCTCCGGGTAGTAGTCCACGCGACTCCACTAGGCTCCACTTGAATAATGAACAAGGTTCCTCCAGTGATCTTCATGCCGAAGATGGTCCACCCGAAGTCCGCCAATCTAAGCTACCTCTTCACTAAACTCTTTAGTGAAGGAAACACACTACACTAGAGTGCTAATGAAGTGTAGCATGGTGAAGTAGGGATTTTATATGCTCACTAGGGTTTCAAGCTCTATGGTTCACATCACGTGTGAGGGTTTAGGGCTTGAAGTATGAGGTGAAGAAAATGGAGAATGCTAGAACTCATCTCATTAGCCCAAGAAGGAGCTAAAGAAAAATAACTCAAGTGAATAATCAAGTGTAGAATGGCAACCCCCTTGACCTCACTTATTCAAGTATGGAATAAATTGCAATAAGAAATTACAACCATACTTGAATAGTGAGTCATGAGTAATAAACAAATGATAAAGCCCATGCTTGCCCATTCTACAAATATCTCCATATATTACACATCATTTTCTATTTTCTAAAAAGATAGAAAATCCCATGTCATGCTTCATATATATATATATATATATATATATATATATATATATATATATATATATATATATATATATATATATATATATATTGAAGAATAATTAGTGAGCTGATAATATTAGTTAATATATAATTATATCAAATATAATATATATCAAATCAACACTTGATTTAATAATCCGGTTATATCACATATAACCGACTAATATCATTTATCTGTATATCACATTATCAAATCAACACTTGATTCGATAATCTGTTTATATCACATATAACCTAACCGATAACAAATAACTGCCAGATTAGAATACGGTAGCACATACTCGTGTTTAATTAGGCCCCCGCACATATCAACATATGTGCCCTACTTCGTTTCGCTTGAACCAGAAAACTTCTGTGTGGGACTCTAAAGACTCGTCAATACGCCAGCAGTAGGTGATGATCACATAAGTCACCCACAAGCCGTCAGCGGTACTAGCTGGACGTAACGGCTACCCAGGTATTGAGCGATTAGAAGATCAACACACAAGCTTGTCCAAACTCCCATGAAGCCTATAAGTAACACTTACCATACAGTCCGGTCTCTTCGTCTGATATGTCGCATATCGAGTCTGGGGGTTGTATCGTCAGACCCCAATAACTTGATAAGTCATGCCGATGTAAGGCCTATAACGGTATAAGAAACTACTGATAACACTTACTAGTAAATCTCATCAACAACCCTGGCCAGGAACTTACTGTTATAGCCAATCGAGCATAGCGCAACATCAACTCCCTATACCGGGAGAGATGAAACCCCTCATATCACTCATTGCCTCCATGTGATCCGGGACTGTACCCAAAATCCATATGTTTGCATGACTCTTTTGAGCCGTGGTAAGGAGGAAATCAAAGCACAGTAGGAGCCACACAAAACTCTATGACGATCTCGGGTCTACAGACTAACCTGTACCAGTGTCACCAGAGAACTGCTATCTGACGATAGGTATATTACCATCTAGGAGTTCTCGGGGAGTCCTGTTCGGTGTACCCATTCTCTAATGAGCACCTGTGTACAATTTTTGATGTCAAACACCAATAGATATGGGATCAACCATCGCCCCATACAGGGTCAAGAAACATATATACTAGTCTACTCTGGAATATCGATGCCCTGTCTCGATATTCTCTCGACTAGGAACAATTAAAGGAGGTGCTTATGGACTATCCAGGTCCCAGTAGTATGATCTACATCATAGTCCTGCTAGTCAAGTGATTTGTCTCAAAAACTATTTCTAAACCGCAATCAAGAACGGCGTCGCATGAAGCTAGCCGGTGAGTATGGGTCGGTCCACAGGGATGTTATGAATCTCCGATTCGCGCTAACGAGTTAATTCCGAATGGTGTTCGGATTTCTTATTAAATCTAAAATCTAAATTATTCTAGAAACTAAATTAATCTAGATCTATTCTTGCTAGGGTTAGGTTTAGGGTTGGTTTGGAAATGCAAGTAAATCTCAACGCTTTCATACCCGAATGAAGATCTATGAGGAGTTATGGTAATTATCAATAAAGGGGATTAGATCCGTTCGGGAAGGTGTTCCTTCCTCTAGGTTCTTGTCCTACCTTTAGGGATCCTTACCCTAACCTCCATGGAAAACGCGCGCAACCGGGCCTTTACACTGCGGTGTCATCGTTACCTCGAGGGGTAGGATGCCGTAGGGCGCGGTGTGTGCGTGTATGCATGGAGTCCTATTGTAAATATTTGGTGGGTAAGAAATGGATGAGAGATCTCATCTCTCAAAATCCTTCCCCAAAACTAAACCCTAAACAAGTTTCTAGGGCATGAAATTTAATCTACCTAGGGCGAAGAATTAAAATCTAAACTAGGGCGAGAAATTAAATCTACTTACAGATGCATCCCTCCAATCATCCATGCAGGGTTGTCAGATCTGAATTTCTGAATGGAAAAGAAACACCGATGCTCTCCAAAAAGAGATCTGGAATTTATTATTAAAAGGAGCATAAAATTTACAATGATTTTAGAGTTCCTATTTATAGAAGATAGGAAACCCTAGGTTACATTTTGAACCGCATGTCTAACTTTACAAAAATAGCCCTTAGGAAGACCCATTCAGCGCCGCACAAAACATGGTAAAATTTTCTGCCTCTGATCTCTTATTACCGCCGCGGAACCGCGGCCCGAGGCCTTGTTTGGCCGCGGTTCCGCGGTCAACAAGGAGAATTGGCCTTTGATATTTTGTGGGATGGCTTTGGTAATCTTGGGCTACTTAATTCTTTAGTTCTTTCATTAAAATAGCTTCTGTTCTCTTCCAGATTTCCAGTGAACTATTGTGGACTTTAACCGTGGCTTTGTGTCGACGTCTTGAACCTTGGTTTGTGAACTGTTTCTTATGTAGGCTTGATCAAGAGTATTCTGTTTGTTGGTCAAAAGTCCATATTTTCATCGTCTTTACATCGTTTTCACTGTTTCCTGTACAAGAACCTGTAACCTGTAACATGTAGCAGACATGCGTCAAAAGCACCTGTTTATTTATAAAAAGAATAAGAATGGGAAATATAATAATGCAATATTATGGTGTGAACATCAAGACAACATCCTAAGGGCTTTATCAATATATATATGAGAGACGGTATAATAATACCAGTGAACATGTTAAGATAAAAACAACCAGATAGCATACTATCATGTCGAGCAAGAAAGTCCTCCATATATATGTCCAAGCATCCACTATATCATACAATAATGGCCTCTAGGGCATACATATCACTAACGGTTTTTCCTTCCTAATCTTTTGCCTCCAAGGCAATGGTTACACATAGATTCATTGACCTTGGCTAAAATACCAAGTCATCCTAGGTGATCAAAATCAACTCATCTATCATCCGACCTATCTATGTGTCACAGAATAGTCAACTTATAAAACCATAATTTATTTGAGAAATAATTTGTCCCGTTTAATCTAACCAAATATCCTAGATCTTTACCCATGACTTTGAATGATAGGAAATTAATTTACGGGCAGCTATCTACATCTCCGATGCAGAACAAATTCATATGTCCCCAACATATGATCTGCTTCCATAAACTTTCTGCTTCTATCAGAAAAATATACTTCTACTCAGCACCCTTGCGAGTGAATTGATTTTAATTCCCGTAGTCAAATAAATCGGACTTGTTCAACTTATTATTGCCAGCAAATTTCCCATGTCAAAACACTTAATCATCGGCGAACTATACCGATTTCATAAACTCAATTGAAGTCAACTTCCATTTAGGACACCTGTCATTGTATACCTATGACCTCATCAACATAAGCAGTGCTGTTGGTTTTATTGCCCCTGAAAATTTACCTTAAGCTTCAATTGTTCTAAAGTACCGGCAAAATGCCATCGCATTCGCTTTCCTAACAACTAACTGCTTAATATATCGACTAAAAATTGTATAACCGCTAATTGCTTTTACTCAACAAACAAACTAGAGCAGCACTCTTCAAATCCCGGATATTGAAGACATAACTCTTAAGTGTATCTATATGACATGGTTCGACTCCTTACACAAATAAGGTCAAACCGAAAAATTAAGGAGCATTATCACATTGCGTAAATTACCCTGTAACTACCATATAACATATTCCATAATTATCGAGCGCGTAGATAGCCCTGTAGCTACCTTTCAGCTAATAACATAGTTGCTTGACACGTAGATAACCCCGTACCTACCTAAAGCATACATTGCGCTTGCTTGGCAATAAAATCTTATATACTAATGACATTACTTTTTTCACGGCCAACGTGCAGAATAATTCTTGATGCGTCAATCTTCCAAAGATTGCCGTATTATAGTGTTGCATTATGAAGCCCTGCTACATCACTGCCACTTTGTCACCAGTATCCAGGTTTAGCTTGTTTAGATGTTTAATATAGTTGTTATCGTCATCTACCTTTTCATCCCTAATGAGAATGTTGATAAATGTTCATACCATAATTTTGCATTATTATATTCCCCATTCTTATGCATTTTACAAATAAACAGGTGCTTTTGACCCATGTCTGCTACTTAGTTGTAGGTTACAAATTCTCGGGACAAAAACAGTGAAAAAGACAAAAGACGATACAAAAGTGAGACTACGACTGACAAATGGAAGAATCTTGATCAAGCCTACAATTTGGAGAATAACGAAAATCAATAAACAAGTTCACAAAGTACAAAGGTAGCTCAAGGTTCAAGACTTCGTCACGAAGCAACGGTAAAAGTCCACTACAATTATTCACTGTGGAGATCTGGAAGAGAACTAGAAGCCAAGCTGAGAAACAAAGTGAAGAAAAAAGGAGTAAAATGCCACCAGAACATAACCAGAGAAATTGAGCCCACAAGACCCATATACGGCCGCGGAACCGCGGCCAAACGTGGGCTTTGGCCGCGGATCCGCGGCCATGACATGCCCGTGTCGGTGGAAAATTGCAACAGAGGAGTCGATGCATTGAATAGTTCTTTTCTTAGGGGGTAATATTGTAATTTCAAATATGACGCGATTGTAACCTAGGGTTTCTATGAATCTATAAATAGAACCCTAAAAACATGTTTTAGATTATGCCTCTTTTTATTCATCTATTCAGATTTGAAAATTCTTGTGTAAATGTTTGGAAAGAGCCATCAATAAAGTAAGTAGTTTTGTTTAATTGCCTAGTTAATTTTTATTCTGCCTTAGTATAGATTTTTCATTCTTTGCCCTAGTTAGATAGTTAGAGATGTTCTTCAATTCCCTAATGAGTGAGTAGTCTCCTCGCTTGTTAGGGTTAGATTTGGGGAAGGCTTGAGAGATAAAATCTCTCACCCCTTTCTTGCCCCTTCACATATAATTAATAGAACTCCATGCATACATACACACACCGTTCCCTACGGCACCTTACCCCATGAGGTAACGATGATACCGTAGTATAAACGACCGGTTGTGTATGTTTTCCATGAAGGTTAGGGTAAGAATTAAGAAAGGAAGGATGAGAACCTAGAGAAAGAAACATCATTTCTTCCCGATGGTACTAATCCCCTTTATTAATTATTACCATAACACCTAAAAGAGATCTAAAATAGGTCATTGAAAGCGGTGAGGAAATCTTCAATTTCCAAGCTCAACCTAAACCTAACCTAACAAGATTCTAGTCTTAATATAAATCTTAGTTTTTAGCGATAATCCATTCACACCGTTTGGAATTAACTCGTTAGACCAAATTAGGAAATACACAACATCCCTGTGGACCGACCCGTACTCACCGGCTAGCTACCAAGCGACGCCGTTCTTGATTGCGGTTTATAAATATTTTTTATTCATCTTTTGAAAACGCATACGCATTAACTATAACAAATCAAATGGCGCCGTTGCCGGGGATGGTGTAATATTTCCTTTTTGCAATGTCGGGTTAATATAAAATATAAAAATCATAAAAAACTGAAAAAATTTAAAAATATAAAAATTTTATCATCTTTTATTGTTTGAAGGGTGTCTCGTGTGAATTTTTGTAGGAACAACGAATGAGTTCGGATCTGGAAAAATCCAGAGAGCGAAACAGAAAACTGAAGATCTGAACAACAGAGGATTTCCGCAACAGAACAACAGAAGAAAGTTGGAGGGCCAAGTCAACAAGGCGACCGCGGAACCGCCGCAATTGCTTGCTCCCGTCGTGGAAGCGCGGTGCTTCGGTGACGTCAGCAAAATTTGGAGGGCTGATCTTGCATTTCCACCGCGGAACCGCTGCCCCAACTGCCTTTAGGCCGCGCAAACGCGGCAACTTGGTCGAGGCAGTGCTTGAAAAAATTCTCTGTGAGCTTTCTCTCTCTTCCTCTGCAACCCCAAATATTTCCTCTGTAAAATCTCCTGCAGGATTCTTTGCGCTAAAAAATCTCTCCCCTTCCAATAATTGATCTTGTACAGGATTCTTTGCGCCGTGCTAAAAATATAAAAATTTGATTGCAAGTGATTGTTACTGCTTTGCATAATTTTAATCGGACTTTAAGGGGCTTGAAACCAATCCAGATTGGGTGGGTATTTCATCACCCTTCCCAAGACCCCAGAAATCACATAAGGCATATTGCATTGACCATCTTTTAATTAAAAAATATTAGACTCAGCCCTAAGGACTTCGTGCTCAATAGGACAAAGGACTAGTTGTAGGCATCGACCGTTGATCCTAACCTGACTTTGTGGTGTCTAGGCAAGTGTGTCTAAGGCGAGTGGTTACTTAATTAGGGCCACTACTTGTAGTGGAGAGCCTCCACTCACCTGGCACTTACCTGGCCGCAATTGGCGGTGAAGAGGCGGTTTGAGATCCTATTTCTAGCCCTTTGGAACAGTTAGGAGCTGTCTAGCTGACCTAGGTGACCCTAGATCTAGGCCTGATTGTGCATTTTTGGTTGATTGAAAGTGTGTTTAAGCCTTTTATCGAAAATCTTTTTTGCAAAAAGCTCCACATAAAAAAAAGAGAAAAAAGGAAAAAAAATTTACAAAAACTTGTAACTTGTCGCTAAGAGATCCGTGCACCCCACAACACCACCCACCTTTTTTCCATTGACGTTTTCTTACCCCCACATTCTTTTTTTCACTTTTTGACTACACTACCTCTTTAGTGTATGTCTGGTTGGACTAGGGACACTAGCGCCCGATTAGTCCGTGTTTCGTTGGTACCGACCGATGAAGCTTTCGACTCCAAAGTCGAAATTCCTTCCACTTCCTTACCTTCACCTTCAAATTCTTCTTCCAAAGGTATGTCGGGATATAATCCTAACAACACCTTACCCACGGGACTGATTCCACCTCCGTTAGGTGTGAATAACCCGCAACACGCGCATGTTGAAGCGCCCCAACGAATCGTGCTCCAGAATCTCTTCTACCCTATCTGCACCGCCTTACCTACTTGTCTTTCACTCCCACCGGCAAATGGGGACAATTTTGAGATCAAACCCCACTTCATCAATATGTTGCTAAAATTTCAAGGACTAGAATCCGAAGATGCCTATATCTTCATAAACAAATTCCAAAACGTTTGTGCAATGATGAAAACAACCCAATTATTAAACGATGCTATAAGGTTAAGAGTCATTCCTTTCACCTTATGTGACTTAGCCGAAAAGTGGTTATATAGCATAGCATCACATTCAATTAGAAATTGGGACGAGTTTATTAAAACTTTTCTTAAAAAGTTTTATCCTCATCACAAGACCGCGAGAATTCGCAATGAGATTATACAATTTTCCCAGCTTCCTTCTGAGCCCTTTTGGAAGTGTTTTGAAAGATTCAAAGACCTACTTGTTCAATGCCCTCACCATGGGATCGAAAATTGGCAACTTTGCCAAACATTATACGAGGGATTGAACCCAGCAATGAAGCAGTTGCTAGAAACCATTTGTCAAGGTCACTTTCTAACCAAATCTAGTGAGGAAGCGTGGCAGTTTCTCGAGGATCTTGCTGAACAAACACTTCAGTGGGAAAGCACCAAGACCACCTCATTTTCTTCTGTTGGTCAATTTAGGGCAGGCATACATCAATTAGATATGTCGATTACTATGAAGGCCGAGATGGCCGCACTTACGAAAAAGCTAGAAGCAATTGAGACCAAAATCTCATCGCCTTCTCCTGCCCCTGCTTTACCCCCACGAACTGTTTGTGCTTGTTGTTCGGATCCATCACACCTTACCGAAGAGTGTCCTTACAATCCACCTGTTCAAGGACAAGATCAAGTCAATGCTGCCTTTCAGCAACGATAAAGAAATGATCCTTACTCTTCGACTTATAATCCGGGTTGGAGGAGTCATCCAAATTTTGCTTGGAATCAAAATCAATAATTCCAAGGAAACAACAACTTTCAAAGGCCTCCTCCTCCACAACAACAAGCACCCCAACAAACTCAATACCAGCAACCTTTCCAACCACAACCTTATCCAAATCAAACGAACAATTTTGTGCCTAACAACTTTTACCCTCAAAACAATTTTGTTCAACCAAATGATGATAAGGTTATCTCGCTAGAAAGAAGTCTAGATGCGTTTCTCAAACAATCTGCACAATCCGCAGCAAGGTTGGAGACTTCTATCCAGTCTTTGGTGCATAACAATGCTTCACACGATCAAAGTATCAAATCTATTGAGGCACAAATTGCACAACTAACTGCTGCGTTGAGCGAGAGAGAAAAGGGAAAGCTTCCATCTCAACCATTGCCAAATCCCGGTCATACACACAACGCACATGTCGCATATGAATATCAAAATCATAATGTAAATGCGGTGACCACGTTGAGATCTGGAAGAGTGTTGCAAAATAACGTAGGTATTAGTGATGACACCCCCGCCGGTGGTTCTTCTTCTTTTTCTTCTTCTTCTTCTCCATCCTCTTCTTCTTCACCTTCATCTTCTTCGTTAGAACCTATTCTTCATTCTTCAAAAGGCTCTTCTTCTTCAAATCCGAACGGGCCCACTTCTCACTTCACGAACACACCCACACTGGGATCCGTTCCAACTCCACATTCTAATCCACAGACATTAGACTCGACAGATTTTCAAAATGCTCCATTTCCAAACAGGTTGAGTTCCAATAAACCAACTCCACAAATGGAGAAGATTGTGAAGTTATTTAAACAGGTTAGCATAAATATACCTCTCTTGGATGCAATCCAACAAGTCCCTTCTTACGCGAAAATCTTAAAGGGCTTATGCTCCTCGAAGAGAAAGTCACAGACACCCAAGAAAGTGCTAGTAGCTAGTGCCGTGAGCAATGCTACTAACCGACGTCAACCCTTACCCCAAAAACGAAAGGATCCTGGCTGTCCTACAATTGCAATAACTATTGGGGATAAGAACATCAATAGAGCACTTTTAGATCTTGGGTCTAGTGTTAACCTGCTTCCCTACTCTGTGTACGAGCAATTAGGGGTTGGAGAGTTGAAACCCACTCGTTGTACTCTCCAAATGGCTGATCGATCGATCACCCATCCTAGGGGTGAGTTAGATGATGTGTTGATCAAAGTAGGGGATTTCATATTCCCCGTTGATTTTATTGTTATGGACACACAACCTGTTGCTGACCCACGGAACCAAATTCCGGTGATTCTCGGTCGACCATTTTTGGCCACTTCCAATACCGTAATAAATTGTCGCAATGGCTCCATGACTCTATCCTTCGGGAAGATGTCTAGTGAGTTCAATATTTACAAGATAGGAAGTCTGCCCCCTGTACCTAAAACTAGTACACGAGAACTTTGCTCTATTCACAAAATCACGCAGGAGGACTGCGAGTTTGAAAATTTTCTGTTTGATGACAACAGTTTTGACGTCACTAGTGCGTTCCTCCTTGAATCTAACACAGTTGGCACAACCGATATTGATTATGAATGTTTCACTTTTTCGAATGATTTTGACGACTCACCGCCCGAATATGAGTCCTTTGAATTTTTGGATAAGTTAGTTGAACCATCCGATTCGGTTGTTTGCAGTGATTTCGAACCCTTGTTGGAATCCTTTGAGTTCGAGGTAGATTCCCCAATTTTACCTTTGATTGTTTCACCTCCGAAACTCGAACTCAAGCCCTTGCCGTCTCACCTTAAATACGCTTACCTAGGTGAGAATGAGACCTTTCCCGTTATTATATCGGCCTCTCTAGCCCTCGAGCAAGAGAAAGCCCTTTTAATGGTCTTACAAGATAAGCGGCAAGCTTTCGGCTAGACTATGGCGGACATCGAGGAGATTAGTTCCCTCATAATTGAATATCATATGCATATGATGGATGATGCCAAGTCAATAAGGGATCCACAGAAACATCTTGGGGATTGTGTGGATAATCAACCTCCTCCTTTAGAAGTTGAACCATCCCCTTTTCTTTTAATAAGCTACGAGAATGCCAATATTCCACTGATTTCTGATCATTTACATTCTCGTTTTGATTCATCAACACCTCCTATCCATTCACTTCCACATACATACAGACACTTTCCGTACCACCACTTATATCTTCCCCAATTCTTGTTGGCTCGGTACAATATGTTCTTCCACCGACCAATACTCTACACATATAAATTTTTTAACTGGTTGGTGTTGACATTTGGTCTTTGCAAAGTTTGGCAATGACGTTTAACATTGTTTCAATGAAGTTTGGGGGGGACCTTTTTGTATATATATTTTTATTTTTCTTTTAACAATAAAAAATAAAAAAATTATAAATAAATAAACAGGGGAGTGCCGACATTCTCTACCCTCTTGGTATGGCATGACAGTGAGGACACTGTCAAGTTTAGGTTTGGAGGTGTGCTCGGTAAACCTTCTTCCTTCGCATTCATGTGTATATTTTTGCTTTTGCATACTTATTTTAAAACACATAAAAAATTGAAAAATTTCAAAATTATAAAAATGAAAGTATTCAATTTTGGCCATAATTGACTTAAGTTTAACAATAGGTTCACTAGCTAGGAATAACTACACCTTAGACTTAGTAAATTAAAAACCCTTAAAATAACCTTTCTTAAAATTTAACGGTAGAAAGTATACGTCTTTGTAGTTTATTTAGAAATAGGCAAATTTCGAGTTCACTTCTTGGGCTAAGTTAAAATAAGGGAAAAGTATTGATATCTTTATTAAAGTATAAGTTTGAAAAATAATTCCTAAGCGTAAGTCTAAATTCTGGATATATATACCCTACAAATTGCACAAACACGAACCTTGAAACTTGGATTAGTAGAAGAGACCTTGAAATGCTCTTGTCTAAAGTCCTTAGTACGAAAAAAGATAAAAATAAAAATACAAGTGTGAATAAAGAGATAAAAAAAATGAACACTGGTTTTTGTAATTACTTAAGGCTGCGTTAATAAAAAATATTTAGCGAGGGTGCTTTATCACCTAGTGCCTTAGACCAACTGGTTTGGGAGTCACTGCTAAAGCCTTAGGTGTTACAAGAATAGGAATTACGCTTTAATGTGCATACACATTTTATAATCGGTTGTTGGTACCTCAAGAACTATTAACGATCGCATGAAGGATGTGTGAGCAAAATTCATCTAAAAAATTCACCAATTAAGAAGTGCTTTGGACAACGGACAAGAGTATGATAGCTTGATTTGAATTTCCAAGTATAGGGGTGATCTATACACACACGTAGGGGTATGTGATTGGGGTTTAGATAAGAGGTAGGAATGAAGAATAGGACTTATATGTTTAATAGAGATGATAAAAATTCCTAAGTTGAGATAAAACCCTAGAATGAAAGCTTAAAAGATGCCGAAAGATAAGTAAGTCTACAGAACATATATAATCTTAAGTTAAATGATAAGGAAGCGTGAAGAATACGGATGGATGATTTACGAGTCGAAGATAATAGAATTCCTTGTTAGAAAACCTAATTGGAGAATAAAAGTCGATGAGCCAAATTGATAGGATTTTGTGGGTAGTATCCGTTGAAAACCCTCAGAAGACAACACTCCTCCTACTAGCGACACCTAGAGGTTTAATGGCTTGTTGCACGAGCTCAGTGCAATCGCGATTCCCTGCGAAAGTGAGGTTAGGTTTTTGCTGAGAATAAAAACTAGATTTGCTCAAGGACGAGCAAAAGATAAGTTTGGGGGTATTTTTTCATACCATAATTTTACATTATTATATTCCCGATTCTTATGCATTTTACAAATAAATAGGTGTTTTTAACTCATGTCATCTACTTAGTTGCAGGTTACAGATTCTCGGGACAAAAACAGTGAAAAAGACAAAAGACGATACAAAAATAAGACTACGACTGACAAATAGAAGAATCTTGATCAAGCCTACAATTTGGAGAATAACGAAAATCAATAAACAAGTTCACAAAGTAGAAAGGCAGCTCAAGGTTCAAGACTTCGTCATGAAGCAACGGTAAAAGTCCACCACAATTATTCACTGTGAAGATCTGGAAGAGAACTGGAAGCCAACCTGAGAAACAAAGTGAAGAAAAAAGGAGTAAAATGCCACCAGAACATAACCAGAGAAATTGAGCACACAAGACCCATATACGGCCGCGGAACCGCGGCCAAACGTGGGCTTTGGCCGCGGATCCGCAGCCATGACACGCCCGTGTCGGTGGAAAATTGCAACAGAGGAGTCGGTGCGTTGAATAGTTCTTTTCTTAGGGGGTAATATTGTAATTTCAGATATGACGCGATTGTAATCTAGGGTTTCTATGAATTTATAAATAGAACCCTAAAAAACCTGTTTCAGGTTATGCCTCTTTTTATTCATCTATTCAGATCTGAAAATTCCTATGTAAATGTTTTGAGAGAGCCGTCAATAAAATATTGCCTAGTTAATTTTTATTCTGCCTTAGTATAGATTTTTCATTCTTTGCCCTAGTTAGATAGTTAGAGATGTTCTTCAATTCCCTAATGAGCGAGTAGTCTCCTCGCTTGTTAGGTTAGATTTGGGGAAGGCTTGAGAGATGAAATCTCTCACCCCTTTCTTGCCCCTTCACATATAATTAATAGAACTCCATGCATACATACACACACCGTTCCCTACGGCACCTTACCCCACGAGATAACGGTGATACCGTAGTATAAACGACCGGTTGTGTATTTTTTTTCCATGGAGGTTAGAGTAAGAATTAAGAAAGGAAGGACTAGAACCTAGAGGAAGAAACATCGTTTCTTCCCGATGGTACTAATCCCCTTTATTAATTATTACCATAACACCTAAAAGAGATCTAAAATAGGGCATTGAAAGCGGTGAGGAAATCTTCAATTTCCAAACTCAACCTAAACCTAACCCTAGCAAGATTCTAGTCTAAATATAAATCTTAGTTTTTAGCGATAATCCATTCACACCGTTTGGAATTAACTCGTTAGACCAAATTAGGAAATACACAACATCCCTGTGGACCGACCTGTACTCACCGGCTAGCTACCAAGCGACGCTGTTCTTGATTGCGGTTTATAAATATTTTTGATTCATCTTTTGAAAACGCATACATATTAATTATAACAAATCAATAACATTGACTTTATTATGGATATTTTATGTGTTTGGTATTTACTTGGAGTATCGCTCTTTCCTAAAAAACATTCCATTTCAATTCATTCTAGCAACAATAATAAATTTTACATTCCGAAGAAAGAGAAGAAAGCCTAAGGCCCCAACCACGATGTTCAAATTGCAAAATTTAAAGCTGTCCTAAAATAATTTAAAAATAGAATAAAGTCTCTTAGAAACAGAATAGATTGGATAGTATCTAAACTCGTGTTTCTAACCGAAATCTCCCATTAGAAATTATTTATAATAGCAAATGCAATATGCGTCTTTTCTTAAATATGAGGCATACCATACACAATACAACATGCAATGACTAATCTAATGAATTTCATTTTCAATTAGCTACCCTTTTCTAATCATTTCTGTTTTATTAAGATTTCACATTTTCGAAATAATTGAAACGCGTCCCAGACGCTCCCACCGGAACAAATACTCACACAATCTCAAAGATTGCCAACGGACAATTTTATTTGGGTGAAAAAATTTATTTAAATAGCTTCCAAAACCATAAAATTATTGACAATTTTATAAAACCCTAGGCAATTGTTGTAGGCCCTTTCTATAATTTTAAAATCTTAAAACATCATTTAAAAATTAAATTCTGATTTAAAACAGGTTAAACAGTTCAACATTTAGCCCAAATTCCAAATCAGGATTGAAAACCGCCGAAAATAATTCCAAATCTGATTCAAAAACAGCCCATAATAGCTAAACTGGGCCACATACAGGCCCTTGATTCATCCAGTTAGACCCAGTGAAATTGGGGGTCTTCAATCCTATTTAGTTCTCATGGCCCATCCAAAATGGATTATTTAGTTCTCTTGCTTTCGAACTTATAGTTAATGGACATCCGCCAATATAATTTTTGCCTTTGAACTAATAACGGGCCTTGCCCTTTCTTAAATCACTTTTGAAATCAATTAATTGAAAGGGCCTGCAATTAATTAATCATAGAGTTAAGATTTTAATAGATCCAGGGTTACGATAACTCTTTGTCCATGCAGCCACCATCCCTTGACTTGGGGTGCAGCTTGCGGCGGTAGGCACTGCCACCGATGCCGATGGTCGGCCGGTCACCTCGGGCCGCCGCCAGTGTTAGACCAGCGACTCTCCTGTCACCGATGTCGCCCCGGAAATTTCACCCAAATTATTATTTTGTTAAAAAAATCCAAATTTTTAAAATTGCTAAATTTGTCCTCCTGTTCAAAAATTTCAAGAAACATTAGAGGTTTATGATAAAGAACGATAAAAATAATAGATCCTATCTATGTTAATTCAATGATGCATAAACAAAATAAAAACGGATCTCCAAAAAAACATCTTAACAATTGCATGATATAATCACTCAAAAATAAATTATATCATGAAACCTTAAATTAGATCCCTATTTAAAAAAAAATATCAATCTAAGTTTAGATCGATAAAAACGCGATTTTGATTGCAAAATAATAATAATATAGGAGATCTAATATCATATGAGCGTGAGTGCGAAGGCTCTGACACCAATGTTGCACATGCATATAGAATAAACAAGATCGATCATCCAGACACAAATCTAGATGAGATCAAATATATAATACAACATAAGCAAATCTATATGCAGCATGCTATGGTTCTGTATAAGAAAGATGGATCAATTGTATCTCATGTCGATTGGATATATAATCTTACCCACGCCACGTATGTATCGCGATCTCCTCTACCAACGGTCGGAGGGCAATCACGCCGTTGATTGGTGAGAAGCCCCCACGTAATCACCCCGTTACTAACCATCAAAGAGGAGAAGAAAAGAGGAAAAGATGACGACTAATTCTTGATGGAGGCACAAACCCTATATTATCAATCACTTGCAAATCCTATGTAGAGTGTGTAAGTGTCTATGTAGAGTGTGTAAGTGTCTAGTGCCCTTGCGGAATACAAAACTTTGGTTTTTTTAGATCATGGCACTAGAAACTAAACCCTAGGATGTGACCAAACACTAAACTAGTAAAACTAAAGAGGATATTAACTACTCGGTTTAAGTATACAACCTTCGTAGTGGTGTCCTTTGGGTCTTTATATCCTCTTCTTAAGCTCCTTGTGGTCCTAGATCGAGCTTGAGGCCGGTCTCATTTGGTCCTAGACGATCCACCCGAGAGATATGATTCAAGGTTCAACTTCAAGAAGATGAAGTAACTAAAGACTCTAGTTTATTAATCTAGAGTGCTTAGTGATGTAGGAAGTGTTTGTGGTGTTAAATTATTTCTAAATCTCTATGATTCTCAACTCATGAGAAGGTGAGGGATCAAGAAGAAGAGGGAGCTCAAGAAAGAAGAAAGAGTGTGAAGATAAGAATGAGAATTGATGAGAGTAGAAATGGCTATATCAAGCCTTTTTCATAAAACATTTACTATAAAATATGTGACCATACTTGTATAGTAAAGATAAATTAATAAAGAATTTACATGGCCCTGCCTCTCACCATTCTCAAAGCTACCTCACCCCTTCACCTCATTCTTATTTTCTAATAAATAGAAAATGTAATAATGAGGTGTTCTCTTCTAAAAGCATTCTTGTAAAAATACAACAAAACATAATATTGTATATACATACCCGCATTCGTATCAAAAAAACCAACACCAAAAGAGATAGAAAAAACAACAAACATAATACTAATATATATATAAATTATTAAATCAGTAAATGATTTAATAACCTGGCTTAATCCTAAGCCGGCTAGTATTATCAAACCGCTTGATCAAAATCCGTGTATCTAATACATGTATTTAATCGGTACCCTGCATGTATCAATATACGGGCTCTACATCGTTTCACCTGAACCAGAGAAACCCTCTGTGTGGAACTCTAAAGAGTCGATGGTATGCTGGAAATGAGTAACTGGATAAATCCATAATCACAAGCACGTCAGTGGCACTAGCTGTACATAACGGCTATCCAGATACCTGTCGAAAAAAAGGCCGACGAGCATGTAGGGTTCCCCAGTGCCCGTGGCGCAGCGGAAGCGTGAGTGGCAAACAAAAATTTCAAGAAAACACAAAGGAACGCCGAACCTAGAATTGATTCAAATGCCTAAACTAGCAAACTAAGCATGCAAAAATAAGGAATATTACCTTTGACGTGTGTCCACCCAATCATGGAAAACCCCTCCATGCTCCGTGTACGCTGTTAGGTCCACGTTACCTCTCCCGGTACTTTCGGGGTTGCGGAAACGGTAAATCAAAATTTTACTAAACTTTGTAACATGGACCGTAAAAGCCGGATCTTCGCTAAACTAAACTAGCATACTTGCAAAGAAGAATTAACTACTCGGCAAAGTGGTTATACCTCAACTTGAACTCCTTCACTTCTTGTTGTTGTTCTTCTTTGATGTTCTTCTCTTCTTGTTCTTCTTCTCATCACTTACTCAATGGTTGATCCGGACTTCGGTCACCTCCGCGGCCTCCTTGAGTCGAAGACGATCCACCCGAGAGATGTACACCGAGCTCCACCTCAAGCCGAGGTAACTAGGGCAAGGAGATTGCTAATCTAGAAGCCCTAGGTTGTGTAGAGAGGATGTATGGATGTGTTTGTCAAGTAGAATCCTTTTTCTCTCAACACATGAGATCAAAGGAGAAATCAAGAGGAGGAAGAAGAAGGAGATTTTCTAGCAACCATGGAGCTTCTCATTTCAAGAGAGAGAATGAGAAAATGCAAATGAAAAGCTTAACCAAGAGAAAAACTAACCATGGTTGCAATAATGCACAAAACATTATGATTACAAATCCAAACAAGATAAAGGTGATGGCTACAAATGACATGACCATTATCATAACTAAATAAAAAGAAAACCAAAGAATACTTTAGATCTTCTAAGAAGATCCAAGTCAACTTTGGTCAAATGGTCAACAAAGTCAAGATGGTCAAACGGTCAATGTAATTAGCCATAACAAAATTATCAATGAAAGGATTAGTAAATAATGTCCCCGGCTCATTATGGTTTTGACCAAACGAACTGTCGAAACCCTAATGAGTCCGCCTCAAAATGGTTTTGACCGAATCAACTGTCAAAACCCTAATGAGCCTGCCACATAGCGGTTTTGGCCGAACCAACTGCCAAAACCCTAATGAGGCACCTCCTCCTTCATCGCTCCAGAAAACTGTGCATACACACCTGCATCCGTATTCCGTAGAATGCGGATGCGCAGAAGACAAAAAAAATCCATCCGTGCAATACTAGGATCTGGCTTAAACCAAAGCCCACCAGTACTGCCTGCCCGAACATCATACGCACACAAGAGTACGTAAGTGATCGCAGCCCTGCAGTAAAACCATACGGCCTCTACACGTTTCGCTCAGTGCAGGGAAACTCTCTGTGTGGGACTCTAAAGACTCGACACTACGCTGGCAGTGGGTTTAACCACAGACCGCAAGCGGCACTAGCTGTACGTAACGGTCCCCAGGTAGATGTCGATAAGAAGGCCGATGAGGTAAACCCATCCGAACTCCTACTGAGTCTGCATGTGACAATCTCCGTACAGTCTGGTCTGTTCGTCTGATACATCGCATGTCGGGCCTAGGGGGGCGGCAAGCGTCAGACCCCTAATAGCGGTACAAGTCGTGTCGGAGTGAAGCCCAGAACACCCTGAGATAACACTGGAACCTACCAGTATATCTCGCTTGCCCTGGCCAGGGACTACTCGTGTAATGGCTCTCCTAGACACAGCGCGATGTCAACCCCCAATACCGGGAGAGACGAATCCTGTCTAACCGTCACTGCCTCCAAGTGCTTCGGGACTGCTCCCAACTATTACCTGTTTGCACGACTCAGTAGAGCCGTGGTAGGGTAGTAATCAAAGAACAGTGGGAACACACTCGAGGCGAAGTGACAGTGTCAAGTCAGCGGACTATGCTGTACTCATGTCACCTGGGAACTGATAACTGACGATAGGTATAATACCAACCATCAGTTCCCGACGAGTCCTGTCCAGTGTACTCATAACCTAACGAGCACCCGCATACTATCTCAAGTACGACGTACCGACGGCTGTGGGACAGACCGTCTCCCGTGCTGGGATGAGAAGCGCATACGCTAGTCTACTCCGGAGTATCGATGCCCTATTTCGGTACTCCCACGACTAGGGACGTGTATAAGGATGTGCTTGTAGATTACCCAGCCCCCACGAGTGTGATCGCCATCACAACGCCGGTAATCAAGCAAAGATCCTAAGGGCTCTACTAATGCGTATAGGTGATATAATAAATAAACACACATGTACACATTAAAGCAGAGGCAAACCAAGTAGCATACTACTATATTGAGCAAGATTGTCTGTACAACTGTGAATATCCCAAGCTTCCATCAAGTAATATACATACTAGTATGATACAGTAATGGTCTCTAGGGCATATACACTAACAATCTCCCACTTGCACTAAGGCCATGTACTGGCGTATCGAAGACCTATCATCTCGATCAGCCGCTCGAACTGAGTCTGGGGTAAAGCCTTTGTGAATGGGTCCGCAGTGTTGTCCTTTGTGTCCACTCTCCGCACCTCGATCTCCTGTCGATCAATGATCTCCCTGATCAGGTGATACCGCCTTAAGATGTGCCTGGACTTCTGATGGGACCTTGGTTCCTTCTCTAAAGCTATAGCCCCATTGTTATCGCAATACAGAGGTATTGGGTCAACAATGGACGGAACCACCTGAAGTTCATTAATGAACTTCTTTATCCAGACCGCCTCTTTTGCGGCATCGCTTGCAGCAATGTATTCAGCCTCCATCGTCGAGTCTGCGACGGTATCCTGCTTGGAACTCCTCCAACATACCGCCCCTCCGTTGAGGGTAAACACAAAACCCGAGACAGACTTGCTGTCATCTTTGTCACTCTGGAAGCTTGAATCGGTAAAGGACTCGACCCTGAGGTCTCCATTACCGTAAACCAGGAACATCTCCTTAGTCCTTCTCAGGTACTTGAGAATGTTCTTCACTGCTGTCCAGTGGTCCTCCCCTGGGTCTGACTGATACCGGCTTACCGCGCTCAACGCGTAAGCTACATCTGGTCTTGTACATAGCATCGCATACATTATAGATCCTACCGCCGAAGCGTAGGGTATAGTGCTCATGCGAACCCTCTCCTCGTCAGTCTTAGGAGACATCTTCTTGGAGAGGGTAATTCCGTGCAATGCGGGTATGTTACCGCGCTTGGAACCCTCCATACTAAATCTCTTTAGTACGGTCTCTATGTACCTGGACTGCGAAAGTCCCAATAGTCTCTTGGATCTATCTCTATAGATCTTGATCCCCAGAATGTACGAGGCATCACCCAGGTCCTTCATGGAGAACCTTTGTGACAAAAATAGCTTGACCGATTGTAGCATAGGAATATCATTTCCTATCAAAAGAATGTCGTCCACGTACAAGACTAGGAACACGACAGTTCGTCCTAGAATCTTCTTATAAACACATGGTTCATCTTCGTTCTTGATGAAATCAAATTCCTTGATTGCCTCATCAAAACAGATGTTCCAGCTCCGCGATGCCTGCTTTAATCCATAAATGGATTTAAGCAACTTGCATACCCTTCCGCTGCTCCCACTGTCTACGAAACCTTCTGGTTGATCCATGTAAACGCACTCTTCCAAACAACCGTTTAGGAAAGCCGTCTTAACATCCATCTGCCAGATTTCATAGTCATGGAAGGCAGCAATGGCAAGTAAGATCCGAATGGATTTGAGCATAGCCACCGGAGAAAAAGTCTCATCATAGTCCAAACCAGGTCTTTGATGAAAACCTTTTGCAACGAGTCTAGCTTTATAGGTTTCCACCTGCCCATCTACACCAAGTTTCCTTTTGTAGATCCATTTGCATCCAACGGGTTTTACCCCAGGTGGAGCAATATCCAAGGTCCACACTTTATTGGCGTACATGGACTCCATTTCGGATTGCATTGCTTCCTGCCACTTATCAGAGTCCCTACTGATAATGGCCTGCCTGAAACTGGTAGGGTCATCTTCTTCCAAGATGCAATCCTCTTGATCCCCGTCAATGAGAAAACCGTAGTATCTCTCGGGCGGATGAGAAATCCTACCAGATCTGCGGAGTGGCTGAGGTTCTTCTGGGGTTATTGAATTCTGAGGTTCTGTCAAATTTTCAGTTTCATTTTGTGGTCGCTGAATTTCTTCCAGTTCTACCGAACTCCCACTTGTTTCTTTTGCAAGAAATTGCCACTCTAAAAATGTGGCGTGGCGAGATACAAACACCTTCTGTTCCTCGGTGTGGTAGAACAGATATCCTGCGGAGTTCTTAGGATATCCCACAAATTTACATAGAACTGAACGTGCCTGAAGTTTGTCCGGATTTTGTACTTTTACATAGGCCGGACAACCCCATATCTTAATGCCTTTAAGATAAGGCTTCTTACCATTCCATATCTCGAACGGTGTCTTAGGCACAGATTTAGACGGAACATCGTTCAATAGGTACGCCGCTGTCTGAAGCGCATGTCCCCAAAATAAAAAAGGCAACTCAGCACTACTCATCATGGAGCGAACCATATCCAATAGGGTACGATTCCTCCGCTCCGAAACACCGTTGTGCTGTGGCGTATAAGGAGGAGTAAGCTGAGAGAGAATACCATTCTCTTTTAAGTAATCTAGGAATTCCGTGCTTAAGTACTCCCCTCCCCTGTCAGACCGGAGGATCTTGATACTTTTGCCAATCTGGTTCTCTACTTCCTTTCTGAATTCCTTGAATTTCTCAAAAGCTTCAGATTTATGTTTCATCAGATACACATATCCGAACCTAGAGAGATCGTCAGTGAATGTGATGAAGTAAGAGAACCCACCCCTTGCATGTATAGACATCGGACCGCATACATCACTGTGTACGAGTCCCAAGAGCTCTGCTGCCCTTTCTCCATGTCCAGTGAACGGAGATTTGGTCATCTTCCCTTTGAGACAGGACTGACAAGTTTCATAAGATGAAAACTCGAACGCATTCAAGAGTCCATCTTTATGCAACTTACTCAGTCTTTTCTCTCCGATATGACCAAGTCTACAATGCCACAAGTAGGATTCATTCGTATCTGAATTCTTCCTCTTGCGTGTGTTTTGTATATTGAGAACTGTATTCTGATTTAGAACGTAGATACCATTACACAGTGTACCCTCTGCAACCAGTACCTTATGAAGGTAAATGTTCATGATATTCTTTTCAAGAACAAAGTTATATCCATCTTTATCGAGTAAAGAAACTGATATGATGTTGCAAACCATGGAGGGTACATAGTAGCAATCGTTCAAAATCATAGTCTTGCCATTAGGCAATACTAGGTGATATTCACCGACGGCTGCCGCATTAACTTGTGCTCCGTTCGCTACTCTGAGCGACATATCACCCGGTGCAACTTTCCTACTTTTTCTCAGTCCTTGTAATAAATTACAGATATGAGATCCTGATCCGGTATCAAGTACCCAGGAGGTAGGGCTGACCGTAAAACAGTTCTCAATTACAAGAACACCTGAAGTAGATGCAAAACCATGCTTCTTCTTCAACTGGGTATCCTGGAAATCCATACTTTCCTCTTTCCCATTCTCATACTCATGACTGTTGTCACAAGTTAGAGCTGAACCAACTTTCCCCAGTCCCGAATAAGAATTCGGATCGGTCAAGCGATACATTTTATTATCTTGATTAGGGCGTGAAAAGGTTGCTGCCTGGAGAGAGAGAAAAGAAACACTCAGCGTATGCTCTTGCAAGATTAGATTGGTTTATTAATTTATCTAACCAGGATGTCTCCCACTGTTTCCTCAAATTCTTCTTAAAACCCTTTTAAAAGAAGAACTAGCCGGGTTTTAATTCACGTCACAATACTTGCTTAACCTTTCAGCCAGGCTAGTGTCGGTACTTCGAGGGAGGTTTTCCAACGCTTTCGCGAAGTTCCTTAATTAAAGAACCTCTTTTCCTTGGGGGCGTAGCCCCGCTAACACCTTTCTAGACACCTACTAGGTTTATAGCATTGATCGTTAAGTGAAATAATCTCCCGAGAGTAAACCAACTCATCAGTGGGATCGGGATCCAACTGTCATTGTGTGATAACCTAGATGGAATCCACTCTAGTCACCACACTCCAGAAGGTATGCTAAATCTGCAAGTTTCAGTTCTTTTGAAACTCCCGATGTGGTTTTTGCCCCTAGGATCCAAGTGACCTTGACTGAGCCAAAATGTCAAAAGATCCTAGTCAAGTTCAACCCGTCATTATCTTGACTGCATTAGACCCACCCGTACGAGTCCTTGACTGAGCCAAAATGACCGCACGACTGTCCTAACCAATCACTTTGTATCCTACGGAAAAATATTACATAGCTACCGTTCACTACGCCTCGGCTGAGCACGAAATACGTAGCACGAATACTAAGCAATATTAATCCGAAATGACGGAGGGCTACGACTGGGTTTTGGCGAAAAACCCGTTAACGTAATGAACTTGATTTCGTTGAAGGAACGTGATACACCTTTTGAAAATATAGTGGCGAAAACTTTTGCTAAAGAGGTCACTCCCTGTGAAGGGATCTCGGCTCTTTCCTCGTCGAATGAGGTGCAGGATATTACAAAATGAATACCTCGATGCAAAGCAAGAATAATCGACTATAGTGAAGTTATTACCCTGACGCAAACTTTTGTCCAAGGGGTCACTCCCGGTGAAGGGATCTCGGCCCTTGCCTCGTCGACTGAGGTGCTGGGTATTCATAACCGAATACCGCGATGCAAAACAAAAATGAACGTCCTTGCAATAACAGCTTTTTGAAAAAATTGTTCCAACAACGTCTTTTAGGTTTATTTTCTTGCATTAGTTCTTTTAATGCGTCCCATCATTTAAATCCTACCATTGCAGAAAACAACCAAAATATGACGTACGCTTATGCCATTCGCATTCGCCACGGGGCCCCGTCATCACCCGTTAGGTTACTTAACTAACGACAGAGCGGGGGCTGGGCTAGCGCGGCTGTAAAACATAAGCAACGCCTAAATAGTAAGCAATGATAGACATTACAGATCACAGATGAATACATTGGATATACTAGCAATCTGCAATCCTTTCGAGCCTGCAACGAAAAGCGGATTACACGGTCGCGGTGAATAGCCAAATACCCCACCCAAGACCCCTACGGGTGCGGCAAACTACCCGCCAAATACTCGGCAGTTTGTGCACCCCCTCCATGGGTCTATCCTAGAAGCAAAAACAGTAAAAAGAATTATACAATGACGGCTACAACCCCGACCCGGTTGTGCGGCCAAACAAATAATATTATTACATCAATTTACATTTACAATGAATGAAAGAAAAACAAAAGCTCATCTCACATCCACCCCGGCTATTCACCCGCGACAGTCCAACACATTCATATACACATTCCAATATCAAACACAGATCATGTATAACCCCGACCAATCGTCTTATAGCGATTAGCCGACGTTCAATACATGCAAACATCACAGATATAACCTTTATAGTCAAAGTATATTGAAGTTCGGAAAAATACGGAATTATAGGCCCCCAAAAACAAATTTCTATTCTGGAAAATCTGGGCACATATAATATATCTGAAAAATCCTAAAACCATGTCAGAAACATACTGCACCAAAATCGATGCAGTAACTCACAAAGTTGGCCGCGGTTCCGCGGCAAGAGCTTGCTCTTGCCGCGGAAGGGCGGCGCTTTGGTTGAGTTGCTGCATCGTTTTTGGTGGTTTTCTTCTAAAAAGCCTGAGATGATTTTTGGGATATAACAAATTTTGTTTTGACCAGAAAAATTTTTAACAGAAACTCAGGTTTTTATAACTTGGTTTTTTCGATTTTTCCGTTTCGAACTTCGATACACTTTACTACCAAGCTAGTTTATGTTTAACCTGGCTCTGATACCACTGTTAGTGTTGGAGATAGTGCCCTCAGAGTCAATTATTAGGTCACAGGTACGTGATTGTAATGATTGAGGGAGGACCTATCCCGGTAGGACAGTCTTACTCGAGATGATAGTATGCTATCTGGTTTACCTTTATCATCGTGTACTGCTTTAGGTGACCTGACACGTCGCTATTACACGTTGATAGAGCCCCTAGGATTCTTGCTTGACCACCAGCAGTATGAGGGCGATCATATAAGTGGGAGCTGGGGGTCTACAAGCATATCCTTAAAAGGTCCCTAGTCGTGGGAGTTTCGAGACCGGGCATCGATACTCCATTAGTAGACTAGTGTATACAGTCGAGACCCCGACGAGGGGCGGTGGCCGGTCTCACAAGCCACTGGTGTCAGTTGGATCACCTAAGATGTATACAGGTGCTCATTGGGTTATGAGTACACCGGACAGGACTCGCCGGGAACATGCTAGTTGGTCATATACCAGACGTCAGATGGCAGTTCCCTGGTGACATGTGTGCAGGTTAGTTCATCGACCTGGGGATCGTCATTTGTCTCGTGTGAGTTCCCACTGTACTTTGATTACTACCCTACCACGGCTCAAAGGAGTCGTGCAAACAGGTTTTAGTTGGGTACAGTCCCGAGCCACATGGAGGCAGTGAGCGTATCTTCAGGGGTTCGTCTCTCCCGGTATTGGGGGTGAGGTCGTGCTGTGTCTAGGAGAGCCATTACACAAAGTCCTTGGCCAAGGCAAGGAGATTTACTGGTAGGTATTCCAGTAGTATCTCAGGGTGTTCTGGGCTACACTCCGACACGACTTGTACCGCTTTTGGGGGTCTGACTTTTACCAACCCCCTAGGCCCGCCATGCGATACTCATAGACGAACGGACCGGACTGCACGGATATTGTCACTGACAGGCTCAGTAGGGTGTCAGGATGAGTTCGCTCATCGACGTCCCTTTTTGTCAATAGCTGGTGGCCCGTTACGTATTGGCTTATACCTCTGACGGGCTAGTGGTTAAATCCACAGCCATTGTATTGACGAGTCTTTAGAGTCCACCACACTTTCAGTTACTCAAGCTTTCGGGCGAAACGCTGTAGAGGCCGTATGGAGATATGGCAGGGTCCGATCAGATACGTGCGGTATTGCACGGATCAGGATCGGACGGTATGTACTAGTAGCCGTATAGGTATATGGCAGGGTTCGATCAGATACGTGCGGTATTGCACGGATCAGGATCGAACGGATATTACTAGCCGGCTTTGGTTTAAGCCGGTCCTAGTTTAGTACAGTGTAGATTTTGTCTCTTTGCATTTGTATCCGGACGGAATACAGATGCGGGTGTGTATGCACAGTGTCGGGGTTTTTCCTGTAATTTATTACGGGACCAGTTTTCTGGAGTTGCCAGTTTGCATTCCGTTCCGGCCGGTTTTCCTTTGTTCTTTCCCGGCCGGACTTTTCCGATGGAGGGGGTAATTTGCAGTTTTGCAAATTACTTTTGTGGAGGGGTTTTCTTGCATAATGGATTGATTATGATAGCTTTCTTATCTTTGCACCATGCTTGCTTTTAATGTTGATTTGATGAAGGTATGGGTGGGTTTAATGTGAAGCATGCTTGTTTGTTTCTATGTCCCTTGATGTGGTCACCCCTCTTCACTCCTACACTCACCTCCCTTCATCATACATATCCATTCTTTTCCCTCCACCATTCCCACTTAGAATGGCCGGCCACTTCATGATGAGGAGAGGAAAAATGAGAGATTCATTTTGTGCTTCATTTTGATCATCTCATTTGGCTTGCAAAATTGGTAGCTTCTTTTCCCTCCAAAGTTCAATCTTCATTCCTCCATCCAAAGGCAACAAACCCCAAAGAGACAAGTAGCCTCTACACTACACTTCCTACAGCAAATCTTGGACGCGTCGATTCGCCAGCTTCGCGCCCGAGTTGCCTCGGTATTGAGGTGGGAGCCCGTAAAAGCTACAGGCGATGTGGTGCCCTTTCCGACGAGGAGGAGACGGACGGAGATCCCGCGAGGAGATCGGAGTGGAGATGAAGACCGGAGGACTTGGATCGTCGGTATACATCTCTAACCCGTATTCTAGTTAGCTTAGACTTGTTAATGGTTACGATCCGGAGTTTAGTGCGCGGTGGTGCCGGTTTGCAAAGTCCGCAAAATTTAAGTTTATCACCGCTTCCGCATTCCGGCGTCGGATTGACGGCCGGGGCGCCGCCGTGCACTTACAGTGGTATCAGAGCCACGCCATTAACTTCGTCTAGCTTTTGTGTAATGTGTTTTACGTTTCCGATCGAACAAAATCCCGAAAACCCGTATTTCTTTGCACATCAGTTTCTGTCGAATTTTTTTTGAGTCAAAAAATTTTTCAGGTGGTCTCAGAATGATGTGCAGGGAAAACTAAGCACACTGTAAAAATTTGGTACCTCGATCTCCCCATACCGCCGCGGAAGGGCGGCCAAATCCCTGCTTTGGCCGCGCTTCCGCCGCGGATATTACTGTTCACCAGCCCAAATTTTTCCAGTGTGTTTCTGAGTGATAATTGTGGTTTTTGGAATATTAAAATTGGGCCCAGGTTTTCTGTGGTTGCTACAGTTTTGTTTGGGGGCCCACTTGTTAATGTTTGATCAATCGGAAAATTTTAAACACATTTTTCACAGTATTTACATTATATCTGCGACCGTGAATGTCACTCGATCGGTAAATCCGGTCTAACTGCTATAGCCCGGTTAGACGGATTTGCGAACGTGACTTTCACGTTGATGTTCTATGTATTTGCTGTGATGTTGCGGATCGGTCGTGGGGGATAGCCTGGATGCAATGCTAGTACTGTTTTGTTGTATTATGTACATTTGATATTGCGGGGCGAGCGTCCGACATGTGGACTGCCGTCACTGCCTGATTGTATTATTTTTTTGGGGCACGACCTGGTTGCGGTCGATGTACCCGGTGTATGTATATTTTACTTTCTGTACTAGGATTGCCCCGCGGAGGGGTGCACGGATAGCCGGGTTCTGGAGGGCAACAAGCCCGCATCTCATGGCATTGAGACGGAGGGGGCTTCACTCTAGGATTGGCGGGCTATTCGCCGCACTCGTAGGGGGTACAGGTTGACCCAGGAGGGGTGCCCAAGTTACCGGATTCCGTGAAGTGCTGGGTGGTCCATTCACGGCGCTGAAGGGGGCTGCCTCGCTTCAGGTTTTGGCGGGTGACTTGCCGCGCCCGTAGGGGTCTAGGATTTCATTGCACAGGCTATCCACACGACCAGGGGAACGTCGGGTTTCAGCAGTGGCTCTGTGAAACCCGGGGATCCCAGATATCTGTATTGTTTCTGTGATGCTGTTACTTATCTGTGATGTTGCATTTCATTCACGCCTTGAGCGAATACTATATATTGGTATATATATTAGTAGATGTTGTATATGTTTTGCATCCGCGCTAGTCCAGTCCCCGCTCTGTCGTTAGTTAGCTAACCTAACGGGTAATGACGGGACCCAGTGGCGAATGCGGATGGCATATACGTACATCAGTATATTTTCGTTCTTTGTGGTGTGATCAATTGATGGGACTGCATTGATTCGGATCAATGCAAGTTAAACAAACCTAATCTGATGTTGTTGGAACACTTTTCAAAAAGCTGTTATTGCAAGGACGTTTACTTTTGTTTTGCATCGTGGTATTCATTAGAATATCCAGCTCCTCAGTCGACGAGGCAAGGGCCGAGATCCCTTCACCGGGAGTGACCCCTTGGACAAAAAGTTTGCGTCAGGGCATTAACTTCACTATAGACGATTACTTTTGCTTTGCACCGTGGTATTCAGTTGGAATATCCTGCACCTCATTCTACGGGGAAAGAGCCGAGATCCCTTCACCGGGAGTGACCTCTTTAGTAAAGGTTTTCGTCACTATATTTTCTAAAAAGCTATCCGTTCCTTCAACGATATCAAGTTCATTACGTTAAAGGTTTTCGCCAGAAACCATTCGTAGCCCTCCATCATTTCAGTTAAATATTCGGTAGTATTCAAGCTATGTATTTTGACCTCACGCCAAGGCATAGTGTTTGGTAGCTGCCGGGTATTTATCTGTTGCATAGATAGATGCGTTGGTTTGGGACAGTCGTACTACTATTTTGGCCTACGTCAAGGGTATGTACGGGTGGATTCAAATTAACCTGGATAATGATGGGCAGAACTTGACATGTGACTTATGATATTTTGACCTCACGCCAAGGTCATAAGAGCATGGGGCAGAAATCACATCGGGAGTTTCAAAAGTACTGAAACTTGCCAGATATGCGCATACCTTCTGGAGTGTGATACCGTGAGCGGATTCCGTCACGTTATCATGCGATGATAGTTGGATCCCGATTCCCACTGATGAGTTAGTTTACTCCTCGGGTGACCCCGACTAATTCTTCTTTTAGGTTTGGAGGAGAATTTGAGGTACAGTGGGAGGTTTCCAGATTAGATAAATTGGTAACCATTCTGATCTAGGATAGAGTGCACGCTGAGTGTTTCTTCTCTCTCTCTCTTTGGCAGCGACCATTGACCCAACCCCAAGACTTTGACTCAGTGACCAAGTTGACCGAACCTTCTTTACACTGGCTTTTGGATTGTCAGAGTTGCAAACCTCATTGCCACTCCTACTTTTACCCTTTTCTCCAGGACACCCCGTTTTACTATGAACGTCCACTTCCATTGGACAAAACCATCGTATGGTTAGATACGAACTCGAAGGGATTCGAGGATGGTTTCCGGTTCTGGAGAAAACGGATAGGATTATTCAGTTGTCTTTTCTTTTCACCCTCTCTCAGGTTGCGAGTACTCCTTAGTTTAGGAGTAGTACACCTATTATGCAAATTGGATAGTCTTCTTCCAAACCATAGGCTGGTGCCGACTGGTAGGGAATAAAGAAAACCAGTTAGCTTAAACGGTGTACAGAAGGTATTAAGTTCAGACAAAGCAAGGGATTAGTAAGAGGGCAAAGTAAATTGCGACTGCTATTCACGACCAAACCAAGTATTTCTTCGCCAATCCTAAATCACCTTTGTATTTCTCCAGGACACTCCGTATCACTACGAAGATCCCATTTTATTGGATAATCCATCGTATGGTTATATACGAACTCGAAAGGAACTTGTTCCAGTTCGGGGATGGATCCTGGTTCAGGAGAAATAGGAATAAAGTACATTCAGGTGTCTTTTATCTTCACCTTCTCTCGCGTTGCGAGTGCTCCTAGGATTAGGACAGTACACCCTTTATGCTTATTGGATAGTCCTCTTCCAAACCATAGGCTGGTGCCGAACGGTAGGGAAGGAAGAAAACCATTTGGCCTAATGGGTGTGCAGAAGGTAATGACTAAAGACATATGAAGGGATTTGGAGAGGTGGCAAAGAACTATACGGTTACAGTCGTGAATCTGGAAGAGGCATTACTAGGAATACCAGAATACCCCATCGGAACATTTCGATGTTTCAGTTTCACTGTGTAATGTTAAAGGAAAACTGATTTCCCGATTAGATACTTACTCCAGGGTATGTATTTACCAGGTACGATTCTCACATCTGTATAGTTTTACAGATGATGAGTGGGAGTAAGTTATTGGGAATTGGGTGATCATCCTCATTATATCGGGATTCGTTGTAATCGGTGATATTTGAGGAAATCACCTGGGCTGTTTGCCGGTTGGCAAATATTTGGTTTTGAATATCCGCTGTTATGCACCAATTTCAAATTGATATATCTGTACGTCTATTTTCATAGAGTGAGATATACCTTTATGAAATTATGTCTACGACATTTACCTATATCAGTGGATGGTTAGGTAAGGAGCATTAAACAACGGTGTAATTCTTCATAACCAAAGGTACAGTTTTCAACCTACGACACACAATGAATGAGTTATCAGACTCAAGGGACGTATACAGAGTATTGTATGTTGTCCAGGGTCCATAAGGACAGAGGGGTAGGTCCTCGTACTATATTCGGTTTACTTATGACTTCTCTAGTTTTTTAGACCGGTGTTTCGTGGAAACACAGAGTCCGAATTTTGAGAAGTTATAGGTATTTGAATAGAGTAGAGAACCATATGTAGCAAGTATCGGGATTCTTCAAAGAGATCGAAGATGTAGATACTTGCGTATGGTGTTCAGTTGATAGTAGTGATTAAGAGAACTTGTTTCTTTTTCAGGTTACTCATAATTGGAAGCATTCCTAAGTTGAGTAACGCTGATCGGCCTCCTTCCATTTAGTTGACATGCACTGGAGACAGTTGCATGATTTGGATCTGGTTCAATTAAATCAGTGCCTCTGTTTCTATATTGGATATAGAACAGTTCATATCTTAACGATGTTAAGGTACGGGGAGTTGTCCGGTTTATGATTAAAACCAGACACTGGGTAACTCAAGGCACGTTTCTGTAATGGCTGTTTGTGGGTTGACCCAGGCTGTGACGAGGGTTGATTTTCTACCATCTGGATGAACAATAGCGATATTGTTCTAGACTCGCCACAGTTTTATTAAAAATGGACTTTTTCAGAAAACAGTAGTGGGAGTATAGTAGAACTGGAAGTGATTCCAGAACCACAAACGATTACTGAAGATTTGATAAGGAACCTAAAGATTCAATCTGGATTGACATTCCATTGGCCACTCCGCAGATATGGTGGGTAACTTCAGGCACCCGAGAGGTACTACAGTAGCCTCAAGGACGGTTACAGGGAAGTTCTTGTTTACCCAAAATTACCATTGCTGTTGTTCCAGGCTGCGAGACCCGGCAGGAGGATGAGTATAGCGTCGTTCTAAACTTGCTTTAGAAGTGTACGTCTATATGACTCTGCCAGAGGGTTGTCGTAGTCAGTGGGAGCAGCGGAAGCATTGGTGGACAGGTAGCTTATGTCTATTTATAGACTAGAGCAGATGTAGCGGAGATAGATCATCTATTTCTGATGTGACAGTCATGGGTTTGACTTCATCAGAAAAGGGGATGGATCTGTTGAGAAGGTAGTAGGGTGTGATGTCCTGGTATCTGGATGACATACACAGAATAGGAAAAGAAACTCCTACACTACAATCGGTTGTACTTTGGTCGTCACACAGTTGTTTCTCCACATAGGAATTGGGTATTATATCAGACATACTGGTTACTAGATCTATGGTTTTAGATCTAGATTTGGGTGGTTTCCCAATCAGGATACTTGACAGCATTCTAAGAGTATTTAGGATGGACGACTCCTGGCACGGTAGTGTACCTGCAGGTAATGGAGTCACCCTCTCCAAAGGTGTCTTACAGACTAAAGGGGAGAGGGACGTGCATGATTGGCAGATCACTTGCTTAGGCAATTGAGTCAATCATGAGATGTCAAGTACCACACCAGATGTTGTTCTTGCACTAGATGCAATAAGTTGATATTGATCCAATCCTGGAGAAACAGTCGGAAGCAGTTTTAGAACATAAGTGGATGTTCTAGGGATATGATAACGACAGCCTCATTCGGGAGACAGTTATCATTCCAGGCTTCCAAGGTGACATGGACGACAAGGAGGTTGTCAGAGTTATAGTTTTCCTTCTGATGAGGGGCAGTATTTTGGAAAGGTGGTCCAAGGCAATACTGAGGGTGGCATGGCGCAGGATACTGATTAAGTTCAGTTGACGATACAGTCTAAGAAGTTTGGATTTGGAGTTCATTTATGAGCTAAGTCCCATCAGACATCCAGACACATTCTAAGACAGGTATTGCTCATTTCGGGAGATGGGTTTCTCCGCGAACATGAGATATAGAGAGACATGGAAGGAAACAACAAAGCGGATCCACTCACTGAGGCTATTCCTCGAACGCAATAGTTCCGCAAACGAGCTTTGTGAGACTGACTAGTAGAGGAGTTGGATGTTCGGTATCACACGGGCTGTGAGTATGCGACATCGCAATAATTAGCCTTGAGTGCAAGTGGGAGATTGTTGGAGATAGTGCCCTCAGAGTCAATTATTAGGTCACAGGTACGTGATTGTAATGATTGAGGGAGGACCTATCCCGGTAGGACAGTCTTACTCGAGATGATAGTATGCTATCTGGTTTACCTTTATCATCGTGTACTGCTTTAGGTGACCTGACACGTCGCTATTACACGTTGATAGAGCCCCTAGGATTCTTGCTTGACCACCAGCAGTATGAGGGCGATCATATAAGTGGGAGCTGGGGGTCTACAAGCATATCCTTAAAAGGTCCCTAGTCGTGGGAGTTTCGAGACCGGGCATCGATACTCCATTAGTAGACTAGTGTATACAGTCGAGACCCCGACGAGGGGCGGTGGCCGGTCTCACAAGCCACTGGTGTCAGTTGGATCACCTAAGATGTATACAGGTGCTCATTGGGTTATGAGTACACCGGACAGGACTCGCCGGGAACATGCTAGTTGGTCATATACCAGACGTCAGATGGCAGTTCCCTGGTGACATGTGTGCAGGTTAGTTCATCGACCTGGGGATCGTCATTTGTCTCGTGTGAGTTCCCACTGTACTTTGATTACTACCCTACCACGGCTCAAAGGAGTCGTGCAAACAGGTTTTAGTTGGGTACAGTCCCGAGCCACATGGAGGCAGTGAGCGTATCTTCAGGGGTTCGTCTCTCCCGGTATTGGGGGTGAGGTCGTGCTGTGTCTAGGAGAGCCATTACACAAAGTCCTTGGCCAAGGCAAGGAGATTTACTGGTAGGTATTCCAGTAGTATCTCAGGGTGTTCTGGGCTACACTCCGACACGACTTGTACCGCTTTTGGGGGTCTGACTTTTACCAACCCCCTAGGCCCGCCATGCGATACTCATAGACGAACGGACCGGACTGCACGGATATTGTCACTGACAGGCTCAGTAGGGTGTCAGGATGAGTTCGCTCATCGACGTCCCTTTTTGTCAATAGCTGGTGGCCCGTTACGTATTGGCTTATACCTCTGACGGGCTAGTGGTTAAATCCACAGCCATTGTATTGACGAGTCTTTAGAGTCCACCACACTTTCAGTTACTCAAGCTTTCGGGCGAAACGCTGTAGAGGCCGTATGGAGATATGGCAGGGTCCGATCAGATACGTGCGGTATTGCACGGATCAGGATCGGACGGTATGTACTAGTAGCCGTATAGGTATATGGCAGGGTTCGATCAGATACGTGCGGTATTGCACGGATCAGGATCGAACGGATATTACTAGCCGGCTTTGGTTTAAGCCGGTCCTAGTTTAGTACAGTGTAGATTTTGTCTCTTTGCATTTGTATCCGGACGGAATACAGATGCGGGTGTGTATGCACAGTGTCGGGGTTTTTCCTGTAATTTATTACGGGACCAGTTTTCTGGAGTTGCCAGTTTGCATTCCGTTCCGGCCGGTTTTCCTTTGTTCTTTCCCGGCCGGACTTTTCCGATGGAGGGGGTAATTTGCAGTTTTGCAAATTACTTTTGTGGAGGGGTTTTCTTGCATAATGGATTGATTATGATAGCTTTCTTATCTTTGCACCATGCTTGCTTTTAATGTTGATTTGATGAAGGTATGGGTGGGTTTAATGTGAAGCATGCTTGTTTGTTTCTATGTCCCTTGATGTGGTCACCCCTCTTCACTCCTACACTCACCTCCCTTCATCATACATATCCATTCTTTTCCCTCCACCATTCCCACTTAGAATGGCCGGCCACTTCATGATGAGGAGAGGAAAAATGAGAGATTCATTTTGTGCTTCATTTTGATCATCTCATTTGGCTTGCAAAATTGGTAGCTTCTTTTCCCTCCAAAGTTCAATCTTCATTCCTCCATCCAAAGGCAACAAACCCCAAAGAGACAAGTAGCCTCTACACTACACTTCCTACAGCAAATCTTGGACGCGTCGATTCGCCAGCTTCGCGCCCGAGTTGCCTCGGTATTGAGGTGGGAGCCCGTAAAAGCTACAGGCGATGTGGTGCCCTTTCCGACGAGGAGGAGACGGACGGAGATCCCGCGAGGAGATCGGAGTGGAGATGAAGACCGGAGGACTTGGATCGTCGGTATACATCTCTAACCCGTATTCTAGTTAGCTTAGACTTGTTAATGGTTACGATCCGGAGTTTAGTGCGCGGTGGTGCCGGTTTGCAAAGTCCGCAAAATTTAAGTTTATCACCGCTTCCGCATTCCGGCGTCGGATTGACGGCCGGGGCGCCGCCGTGCACTTACAGTTAGGTCCACGTTACCTCTCCCGGTACTTTCGGGGTTGCGGAAACGGTAAATCAAAATTTTACTAAACTTTGTAATATGGACCGTAAAAGCCGGATCTTCGCTAAACTAAACTAGCATACTTGCAAAGAAGAATTAACTACTCGGCAAAGTGGTTATACCTCAACTTGAACTCCTTCACTTCTTGTTGTTGTTCTTCTTTGATGTTCTTCTCTTCTTGTTCTTCTTCTCATCACTTACTCAATGGTTGATCCGGACTTCGGTCACCTCCGCGGCCTCCTTGAGTCGAAGACGATCCACCCGAGAGATGTACACCGAGCTCCACCTCAAGCCGAGGTAACTAGGGCAAGGAGATTGCTAATCTAGAAGCCCTAGGTTGTGTAGAGAGGATGTATGGATGTGTTTGTCAAGTAGAATCCTTTTTCTCTCAACACATGAGATCAAAGGAGAAATCAAGAGGAGGAAGAAGAAGGAGATTTTCTAGCAACCATGGAGCTTCTCATTTCAAGAGAGAGAATGAGAAAATGCAAATGAAAAGCTTAACCAAGAGAAAAACTAACCATGGTTGCAATAATGCACAAAACATTATGATTACAAATCCAATCAAGATAAAGGTGATGGCTACAAATGACATGACCATTATCATAACTAAATAAAAAGAAAACCAAAGAATACTTTAGATCTTCTAAGAAGATCCAAGTCAACTTTGGTCAAATGGTCAACAAAGTCAAGATGGTCAAACGGTCAATGTAATTAGCCATAACAAAATTATCAATGAAAGGATTAGTAAATAATGTCCCCGGCTCATTATGGTTTTGACCAAACGAACTGTCGAAACCCTAATGAGTCCGCCTCAAAATGGTTTTGACCGAATCAACTGTCAAAACCCTAATGAGCCTGCCACATAGCGGTTTTGGCCGAACCAACTGCCAAAACCCTAATGAGGCACCTCCTCCTTCATCGCTCCAGAAAACTGTGCGTACACACCTGCATCCGTATTCCGTAGAATGCGGATGCGCAGAAGACAAAACAAATCCATCCGTGCAATACTAGGATCTGGCTTAAACCAAAGCCCACCAGTACTGCCTGCCCGAACATCATACGCACACAAGAGTACGTAAGTGATCGCAGCCCTGCCGTAAAACCATACGGCCTCTACACGTTTCGCTCAGTGCAGGGAAACTCTCTGTGTGGGACTCTAAAGACTCGACACTACGCTGGCAGTGGGTTTAACCACAGACCGCAAGCGGCACTAGCTGTACGTAACGGTCCCCAGGTAGATGTCGATAAGAAGGCCGATGAGGTAAACCCATCCGAACTCCTACTGAGTCTGCATGTGACAATCTCCGTATAGTCCGGTCTGTTCGTCTGATACATCGCATGTCGGGCCTAGGGGGGGCGGCAAGCGTCAGACCCCTAATAGCGGTACAAGTCGTGTCGGAGTGAAGCCCAGAACACTCTGAGATAACACTGGAACCTACCAGTATATCTCGCTTGCCCTGGCCAGGGACTACTCGTGTAATGGCTCTCCTAGACACAGCGCGATGTCAACCCCCAATACCGGGAGAGACGAATCCTGTCTAACCGTCACTGCCTCCAAGTGCTTCGGGACTGCTCCCAACTATTACCTGTTTGCACGACTCAGTAGAGCCGTGGTAGGGTAGTAATCAAAGAACAGTGGGAACACACTCGAGGCGAAGTGACAGTGTCAAGTCAGCGGACTATGCTGTACTCATGTCACCTGGGAACTGATAACTGACGATAGGTATAATACCAACCATCAGTTCCCGACGAGTCCTGTCCAGTGTACTCGTAACCTAACGAGCACCCGCATACTATCTCAAGTACGACGTACCGACGGCTGTGGGACAGACCGTCTCCCGTGCTGGGATGAGAAGCGCATACGCTAGTCTACTCCGGAGTATCGATGCCCTATTTCGGTACTCCCACGACTAGGGACGTGTATAAGGATGTGCTTGTAGATTACCCAGCCCCCACGAGTGTGATCGCCATCACAACGCCGGTAATCAAGCAAAGATCCTAAGGGCTCTACTAATGCGTATAGGTGATATAATAAATAAACACACATGTACACATTAAAGCAGAGGCAAACCAAGTAGCATACTACTATATTGAGCAAGATTGTCTGTACAACTGTGAATATCCCAAGCTTCCATCAAGTAATATACATACTAGTATGATACAGTAATGGCCTCTAGGGCATATACACTAACATACGCTGTCCGAATCGAGCTTGAGTGGCGACTGCCCTTGCCGATGAAGATCCTGTAAGTCGATGTTATGCACCTCGCAGGATCGTGGGGAGGCGTAATATGCAAAAAACAATTTTTTCGGGCTTCGTAACACCGACTCGAACTCCAGGATCGATACGAAACCCTAACTAGCAAACTACTATGGGGTAAATAACATGAATAGAATGTTATACCTCATGATTTCAAGTCCTTTGAGTCTTCTTGTCGCTGTCCTCCTCCTTGTCACAAGCTCCAAAGATCGTAACAGATCGACGCTTCCTCGTCGGCCTCCTCGAGTCAAAGACGATCCACCCGAGAATCTATAGTCTGGGCTCCAACCTCAAATCCGAGAAAACTAGGGCACTTAGTTCGCTACACTAGATGACCTAGGTGATGTAGCGAGTATAGATGGATTGGTATGTCTCTCATAGCTTTAGGTTTCTCAACACATGAGACATGAAAGGTTAGAGGTAGAAGAAGATCAACTTGAGGAAAAGCTAGTGAAGTGTTAGCATGAAATGGAGAGTGTACTCTCTTGTGTAAATCTGAACCATTCACCTTTTTCAATAGAATATCCCTAAAAAAAATCAAGTATGGTTCATATTTCATCTTAGTGAGTCATGGCTTTAAAATCCTCCATGTGTTACCAAGAGCCATGCTCCATATTATGCAAATTTCCACATCATTTCCTCCACCTCTTAATGCATTAATCATTTAACCTAAAATGTTTAATACATAATATGAGGTGTCTTCTTCTAATAGCATCTTTGAACAAATTACGAAAATGCCCCTCATCTGTATATACATACCCGTATCCGTATTCCAAAAAATACGAATACAAAAAAGACGAAAATAATCCATCAGTATAATACTAGGATCCGGCTTAAATTAAAGCCCGCTAGTATTATCTGTCCGAATCATCATCCGTGCACAAGTACACGCACGTGATCGAACCCTGTCGTAAAATCATACGACCTCTACATCTTTTGCCCGATGTAGGGAAACCCTCTGTGTGGGACTCTAAAGACTCGACACTACACTGGCAGTGGATTTAACCACAAGCCGCAAGCGGTACTAGCTGCACGTAACGGCTACCCAGGTATCTGTCGATAAGAAGGCCGATGAGAAAACTCATCCGAATCCGTACAGTCCGGTCTGTTTGTCTAAGAGTATCGTATATCGGGCCTACGGGGGCGGTAATTGTCAGACCCCCTAATAGCGCAATAAGTCATGTCCGAGTATAGCCCAAAACACCATGAGAAACTACTAGAATACCTACCAGTAAATCTCGCTTGCGCCAGGGACTTTGTATAATGGCATTCCGAACACAACGCGATATCAACCCCCAATACCGGAAGAGACGAATCCTATCTAACCGCCACTGCCTCCAAGTGCTTCGGGACTGCACCCAACTACTACCTGTTTGCACGACTCCTTTAAGCCGTAGTAGGGTAGTAATCTAAGAACAGTGGGAACAAACTCGAAGCGAAGTAACAATGTCAAGTCGAAGGACTAAGCTGTACTCATGTCACCTGGGAACTGCTACCCGATGATGTAAGTGCACGGCGGCGCCCCGGCCGTCAATCCGACGGCCAAAAGCGGAAGCGGTGATAAACTTTAATTTTTCTTGAACTGGCAAACCGCCGCGCACTAATACCCGGATCGAACCATTAATTAGTCCTAGCTAACTACAAGATGGGAAGAGAGATATACCGACAGATCCGAGTCCTCCGGTCTTCTCGTCGTCGTCCCGATCTCCTGCGGAAGCTCCGGTCTCCACTTCGTCGCCGGAAGTGCACCACATCGCCTACTTCTTTTACGGGCTCCCACCTCAATGCCGAGGCAACTCGGACACGAAGCTGGCTAGTCGACGTGCCCAAGATTTGCTGTAGAATATAGTGTGGATTACATGTCTCACTTTGGGGTTTTGGATGTTGCCTTTTGAGATGGTGGAGGAATAGATTTTTGAGATGAACTAGAGAGCTTTTCTTAGCACCATGAGAACCAAAAATGCCACCACAAAAATGAATCAAAATCCCTTTTCCAATAGTGGCCGGCCCAAGCAAATGTGTAGGGTGAGAATGGAGTGAAAGTCAAGGAAAAGTCAAGGGAGTGGGTGAGCTATCATGCAAGCATGAATAATGAGTGATGATTAAAACAATATTATCACAAACAAAAACCAACACTCCAAACCAACCATGATGACTCCAAATGGTCAAGCCATCATGAACAAACATGAAGTCAAGAAGTCAAGGTATGGTGCTAAAGTCATGATGCAACAAAAATGCAAAGACCCCCTCCACAACCACTTATTTGCAACAATGCAAATAAGCCCTCCTCCACCAATCTTCGGCCAATGAACGATACAAAGGAAATCGGCCGAAACGGAAAGCAAACTGGCAACTCCAGAAAACTGGTCCCGTAATAAATTACAGGAAAACCCCGATACTGTGCATACACACCCGCATTTGTATTCCGACCGAAATACAAATGCAATGAGACAGAATCTCCACTGTACTATACTAGGATCCGGCTTATACCAAAGCCGGCTAGTAATATCCGTTCGATCCTGATCCGTGCAATACCGCACGTATCTGATCGAACCCTGCCATATATCCATACGGCCTATAGTACAAACTGTCCGATCCTGATCCGTGCAATTCCGCACGTATCTGATCGGACCTTGCCATATCTCCATACGGCCTCTATAACTTTTCGCCCGAAAGCTGAGTAACTTAATGTGGGGGACTCTAAAGACTCGTCAACACCTTGGTTGTGGATTTAACCACTAGCACGTCAGAGGTATAAGCCAATACGTAACGGGCTACCAGGTATTGACTAAAAGGGACGTCTGTGAGCGAACTCAGCCCGACAACCCTACTGAGCCTGTCAGTGACAATATCCGTACAGTCCGGTCCGTTCGTCTATGAGCATCGCATGGCGGGCCTAGGGGGTTGGTAAAAGTCAGACCCCCAAAAGCGGTACAAGTCGTGTCGGAGTGTAGCCCAGAACACCCTGAGATACTACTGGAATACCTACCAGTAAATCTCCTTGCCTCGGCCGAGGGCTTCGTGTAATGGCTCTCCTAGACACAGCACGACCTCACCCCCAATACCGGGAGAGACGAACCCCTGAAGATACGCTCACTGCCTCCATGTGGCTCGGGACTGTACCCAACTAAAACCTGTTTGCACGACTCCTTTGAGCCGTGGTAGGGTAGTAATCAAAGTACAGTGGGAACTCACACGAGACAAATGACGATCCCCAGGTCGGTGAACTAACCTGCACACATGTCACCAGGGAACTGCCATCTGACGTCTGGTATATGACCAACTGGCATGTTCCCGGCGAGTCCTGTCCGGTGTACTCATAACCCAATGAGCACCTGTATACATCTTAGGTGATCCAACTGACACCAGTGGCTTGTGAGACCGGCCACCGCCCCTCATCGGGGTCTCGACTGTATACACTAGTCTACTCTGGAGTATCGATGCCCTGTCTCGAAACTCACACGACTAGGGACCATTTAAGGATATGCTTATAGACCCCAGCTCCCACTTATATGATCGCCCTCATACTGCTGGTGGTCAAGCAAGAATCCTAGGGGCTCTATCAACGTGTAATAGCAACTTGTCAGGTCACCTAAAACAGTACACGAAGATAAAGGTAAACCAGATAGCATACTATCATCTCGAGTAAGACTGTCCTACCGGGATAGGTCCTCCATCAATCATTGCAATCACGTACCTGTGACCTAATATTTGACTCTGAGGGCACTATCTCCAACAATCTCCCACTTGCACTCAAGGCTAATTATTGCGATGTCGCATACTCACAGCCCGTGTGATACCGAACACCCAACTCCTGTACTAGTCAGTCTCACAAAGCTCGTTTGCGAAACTATTGCGTTCGAGGAATAGCCTTAGTGAGTAGATCCGCTTTGTTGTATCTTTCTATGTCTCTCTATATCTCAAGTTCGCGGAGAAAGCCATCTCCCGAAATGAGCAATACCTGTCTTAGAATGTGTCTGGATGTCTGATGGGACATAGCTCATAAATGAACTCCAAATCCAAACTTCTTAGACTGTATCGTCAACTGAACTTAATCAGTATCCTGCGCCATGCCTCCCTCAGTATTGCCTTGGACCACCTGTCCAAAATACTGCCTCTCGTTAGAAGGAAAAACTATAACTCTGACAACCTCCTTGTCGTCCATGTCACCTTGGAAGCCTGGAATGATAACTGTCTCCTGTATGAGGCTATCGTTATCATATCCCTAGAACATCCACTTATGTTCTAAAACTGCTTCCGACTGTTTCTCCAGGATTGGATTAATGTCAACTTATTGCATCTAGTGTAAGAACAACATTTGGTGTGGTACTTGACATCTCATGATTGACTCAATTGCCTGAGCAAGTGATCTGCCAATCATGCACGTCCCTCTCCCCTTTAGTCTGTAAGACACCTTTGGAGAGGGTGACTCCATCACCTGCAGGTACACTACCGTGCCAGGAGTCGACCATTCTAAATACTCATAGAATGCTGTCAAAGTACCCTGATTGGGAAACCACCCAAATCTAGATCTAAAACCATAGATCTAGTAACCAGTATATCTGATATAATGTCCAAGTCCCATGTGGAGAAAACACTGTGTGACGACCAAAGTATAACCGACCGTAGTATAGGAATTTCACTTCCTACTCTGTGTATGTCATCCAAATACCAGGATATCACACCCTACTACCTTCTCAACAGATCCATCCCCTATTCTGATGAAGTCAAACCTATGACTGTCACGTCAGAAATAGATGATCTATCTCCGCTACATCTGCTTTAGTCTATAAATAGACATAAGCTACCTGTCCACCAATGCTTCCGCTGCTCCCACTGACTACGACAACCCTCTGGCAGAGTCATATAGACGTACACTTCTAAAACTAGTTTAGAACGACACAATACTCATCCTCCCGCCGGGTCTCGCAGCTTGGAACAACAGCAATGGTAATTGTGGGTAAGCAAGAACTTCCCTGTCACCGTCCTTGAGGCTACCGTAGTACCTCTCGGGTGCCTGAAGTTACCCACCTTATCTGCGGAGTGGCCAATGGAATGTCAATCCAGATTGAATCTTTAGGTTCCTTATCAAATCTTCAGTAATCGTTTGTGGTTCTGGAATCACTTCCAGTTCTACCATACTCCTACTACTGTTTTTCTGAAAAAATCCATTTTTAATAAAACCGTGGCGAGTCTAGAACAATATTGCTATTGTTCATCCAGATGGTAGAAAGTCAACCCTCGTCATAGCCTGGGTCAACCCACAAACAGCCACTACAGAAACGTGCCTTGAGTTATCCAGAGTCTGGTTTTAATCATAAGCCGGACAACTCCCCGTACCTTAACAATGTTAAGATATGAACTGTACTATATCCCATATAGAAACAGAGGCACTGATTTAATTGAACCAGATTCAAATCATGCAGCTGTCCCCAGTGCATGTCAATTAAATGGAGAAGGCCAATCAGCGTTACTCAACTTAGGAATACTTCCAATCATGAGTAACCTGAAAGAGAAGCAAGTTCTCTTAGTCATTACTATCAACTGAATACCATACACAAGTATCTACATCTTCGATCGCTTTGAAGAATCTCGATACTTGCAATACTTGGTTCTCTACTTTATTCAAATACCTATAACTTCTCAAAATTCGGACCCCGTGTTTCCACGAAACACTTGTCTAAAAACTAGAGAAGTCATAAGTAAACCGAATATAGTACGAGGACCAAATCCTCTGTCCTGATGGACCCTGGACAACATACAATACTCTGTATAAGTCCCTTGAGTCTGATAACTCATTCACTGTGTGTCGTAGGTTGAAAACTGTACTTATGGTTAAGAAGAATTACACCGCTGTTTAATGCTCCTTACCTAACCATCCACTGATATAGGTAAATGTCGTAGACATAATTTCATAAAGGTATATCTCACTCTATGAAAATAGACGTACAGATATATCAATTTGAAATTGGTGCATAACAGCGGATATTCAAAACCAAATATTTGCCGACCGGCAAACTACCCAGGTGACTTCCTCAAATATCACCGATTACAACGAATCCCGATATAATGAGGATGATCACCCAATTCCCAATAAGCTACTCCCACTCATCATCTGTAAAACCATACAGATGTGAGAATCATACCTGGTAAATACATACCCTGGAGCAAGTGTTTAATCGGGAAATCGGTTTTCCTTTAACAGTACACAGTGAGACTGAAACATCGAAATGTTTCGATGGGGTATCCCGGTATTCCTAGTAATGCCTCTTCCAGATTCACGACTGTAACCGTATAGTTCTTTGCCACCTCTCCAAATCCCTTTATATGTCTTTAGTCATTACCTTCTGCACACCCCTTTAGGCCAAATGGTTTTCTTCCTTCCCTACCTTTCGGCACCAGCCTATGGTTTGGAAGAAGACTATCCAATAAGCATAATGGGTGTACTGTCCTAATCCTAGGAGCACTCGCAATGAGAGAAGGTGAAGATAAAAGACACCTGAATAAACCTTATTCCTATTTCTCCTGAACCAGAATCCATCCCCGAACTGGAACAAGTTCCTTTCGAGTTCGTATATAACCATACGATGGAGTATCCAATAAACTGTGGATCTTCGTAGTGATACGGAGTGTCCTGGAGAAATACAAAGGTGATGTGGGAGTGGTAACGAAATACCTGGTTTGGTCGTGAATATCTGTTGCAATTTACTTTGCCCTCTTACTAATCCCTTGCTTTGTCTTAACTTAATACCTTCTGCACACCATCGTTATGCTAATTGGTTTTCTTCATTCCCTACCGGTCGGCACCAGCCTAAGGTTTGGAAGAAGACTATCCAATTTGCGTAATAGGTGTACTATCTCCTAAACCAAGGAGTACTCGCAACTTGAGAGAAGGTAAAAGGAAAAGACAACTGAATAATCCTATCCGTTTTCTCCAGAACCGGAAACCATCCTCGAATAAATTCTTTCGAGTTCGTATCTAACCATACGATGGTTTTGTCCAATGGAAGTGGACGTTCGTAGTAATACGGGGTGTCCTGGAGAAAAGGGTAAAAGTAGGAGTGTCAATGAGGTTTGCAACTCTGACAATCCAAAAGCCAGTGTTAAAGAAGGTTCGGTCAACTTGGTCACTGAGTCATAGTCTTAGGGTCGGGTCAATGGTCGCTGCCACAGAGAGAGAGAAAAGAAACACTCAGCGTGCACTCTAACCTAGATCAGAATGGTTACCAATTTATCTAATCTGGAAACCTCCCACTGTACCTCAAATTCTCCTCCAAACCTGAAAGAAGAATTAGTCGGGGTCACCCGAGGAGTAAACTAACTCATCATTGGGAATCGGGATCCAACTATCATCGCATGACAACGTGACGGAATCCGCTCACGCTATCACACTCCAGAAGGTATGCGCATATCTGGCAAGTTTCAGTTCTTTTGAAACTCCCGATGTGATTTCTGCCCCATGCTCTTATGACCTTGACTTTGGCCAACATATCATAAGTCACATGTCAAGTTCTACCCGTCATTCTCCAGGTTAATTTGAATCCACCCGTACCTACCCTTGACTTTGGCCAAAATGGCAGTACGACTGTCCCAAACCAACGCATCTATCTATGCTGCATATGAATACCCCAATAGCTACCAATCACTGTGCCTTGACTTTGGCCAACATGCACAGCTTGAATACTATTGACCATCCATATGAAACGACGGAGGGCTACGAATGGTTTCTGGCGAAAACCTTTAACGTAATGAACTTGATATCGTCGAAGGAACTGATAGCTTTTTTGAAAATATAGTGACGAAAACCGTTGCTAAAGAGGTCACTCCCGGTGAAGGGATCTCGGCTCTTTCCCCGTAGAATGAGGTGCAGGATATTCCAACTGAATACCACGGTGCAAAGCAAAAGTAATCGGCTATAGTGAAGTCATTGCCCTGACGCAAACTTTTTGTCCAAGGGGTCACTCCCTGTGAAGGGATCTCGGCCCTTGCCTCGTCGACTGAGGAGCAGGATATTCCAACTGAATACCACGATGCAAAACAAAAGTGAACGTCCTTGCAATAACAGCTTTTTTGAAAAGTGTTCCAACAACATCAGATTAGGTTTGTTTTTAACTTGCATTGATCCGAATCAACACAGTCCCATCAACTGATCACACCAAAAAGAACGAAAATATACTGATGTACGTATATGCCATCCGCATTCGCCACTGGGTCCCGTCATTACCCGTTAGGTTAGCTAACTAACGACAGAGCGGGGACTGGACTAGCGCGGATGCAAAACATATACAACATCTACTAATATATATACCAATATATTATATTCGCTCAAGGCGTGATAAAAAATGCAACATCACAGAGAATGAACAGCATCACAGAAACAACACAGATATCTGGGATCCCCGGGTTTCACAGAGCCACTACTGAAACCCGACGTTCCCCTGGTCGTGTGGATAGCCTGCGCAATGAAATCCTAGACCCCTACGGGCGCGGCAAGTTACCCGCCAAAACCTGAAGCGAGGCAGCCCCCTTCAGCACCGTGAATGGACCACCCAGCACTTCACGGAATCCGGTAACTTGGGCACCCCTCCTGGGTCAACCTGTACCCCCTACGAGTGCGGCGAATAGCCCGCCAATCCTAGAGTGAAGCCCCCTCCGTCTCAATGCCATCAGATGCGGGCTTGTTGCCCTCTAGAACCCGGCTATCCGTGCACCCCTCCGCGGGGTAATCCTAGTACAGAAAGTAAAATATATATACAACGGGTACATCGACCGCAACCAGGTCGTGCCCCAAAATAATAATACAATCAGGCAGTGACGGCAGTCCACATGTCGGACGCTCGCCCCGCAATATCAAATGTACATAATACAACAAAACACTGTACTAGCATTGCATCCAGGCTATCCCCACGACCGATCCGCAACATCACAGCAAAAATAGAACATCAACGTGAAAGTCACGTTCGCAAATCCGTCTAACCGGGCTATAGCAGTTAGACCGGATTTACCGATCAAGTGACATTCACGGTCGCAGATATAATGTAAATACTGTGAAATAATGTGTTTAAAATATCCGATCAATCAAAATTATAATAAGTGGGTCCCAAGTACTACTGTAGCACATCAGGAAATTCTGGGCCCAATATTAATATTCCAAAACCCCAATTTTAACCCCAGAAAGATATTGTAGAAATTTAGTGCAGGGAACCCAACAGTGTGCGGCGGAACCGCGGCCCAAAGGGGTGTTTGGCCGCGGTTCCGCGCTTCTACTGTAGAGTTGTTGTATCGAATTTTTACAGAACTCTTATTTTTTCTAGTAGATCACGTTTCTGCAACCTGAAAAATTTTTCGACAGCAAAAATTTTCAACAGAAAACTGATGCAAGCAAAAATGCGGTTTTGGGATTATTGTTCGATCGGAATTGTAAAACACATTAAACAAAACTAGACTAAGTTAATGGCGAGGCTCTGATACCACTGTAAGTGCACGGCGGCGCCCCGGCCGTCAATCCGACGGCCAAAAGCGGAAGCGGTGATAAACTTTAATTTTTCTTGAACTGGCAAACCGCCGCGCACTAATACCCAGATCGAACCATTAATTAGTCCTAGCTAACTACAAGATGGGAAGAGAGATATACCGACAGATCCGAGTCCTCCGGTCTTCTCGTCGTCGTCCCGATCTCATGCGGAAGCTCCGGTCTCCACCTCGTCGCCGGAAGTGCACCACATCGCCTACTTCTTTTACGGGCTTCCACCTCAATGCCGAGGCAACTCGGGCACGAAGCTGGCTAGTCGACGTGCCCAAGATTTGCTGTAGAATATAGTGTGGATTACATGTCTCACTTTGGGGTTTTGGATGTTGCCTTTTGAGATGGTGGAGGAATAGATTTTTGAGATGAACTAGAGAGCTTTTCTTAGCGCCATGAGAACCAAAAATGCCACCACAAAAATGAATCAAAATCCCTTTTCCAATAGTGGCCGGCCCAAGCAAATGTGTAGGGTGAGAATGGAGTGAAAGTCAAGGAAAAGTCAAGGGAGTGGGTGAGCTATCATGCAAGCATGAATAATGAGTGATGATTAAAACAATATCATCACAAACAAAAACCAACACTCCAAACCAACCATGATGACTCCAAATGGTCAAGCCATCATGAACAAACATGAAGTCAAGAAGTCAAGGTATGGTGCTAAAGTCATGATGCAACAAAATTGCAAAGACCCCCTCCACAACCACTTATTTGCAACAATGCAAATAAGCCCTCCTCCACCAATCTTCGGCCAATGAATGATACAAAGGAAATCGGCCGAAACGGAAAGCAAACTGGCAACTCCAGAAAACTGGTCCCGTAATAAATTACAGGAAAACCCCGATACTGTGCATACACACCCGCATTTGTATTCCGACCGAAATACAAATGCAATGAGACAGAATCTTCACTGTACTATACTAGGATCCGGCTTATACCAAAACCGGCTAGTAATATCCGTTCGATCCTGATCCGTGCAATACCGCACGTATCTGATCGAACCCTGCCATATATCCATATGGCCTATAGTACAAACTGTCCGATCCTGATCCGTGCAATACCGCACGTATCTGATCGGACCTTGCCATATCTCCATACGGCCTCTACAACTTTTCGCCCGAAAGCTGAGTAACTTAATGTGGGGGACTCTAAAGACTCGTCAACACCTTGGTTGTGGATTTAACCACTAGCACGTCAGAGGTATAAGCCAATACGTAACGGGCTACCAGGTATTGACTAAAAGGGACGTCTGTGAGCGAACTCAGCCCGACAACCCTACTGAGCCTGTCAGTGACAATATCCGTACAGTCCGGTCCGTTCTTCTATGAGCATCGCATGGCGGGCCTAGGGGGTTGGTAAAAGTCAGACCCCCAAAAGCGGTACAAGTCGTGTCGGAGTGTAGCCCAGAACACCCTGAGATACTACTGGAATACCTACCAGTAAATCTCCTTGCCTCGGCCGAGGGCTTCGTGTAATGGCTCTCCTAGACACAGCACGACCTCACCCCCAATACCGGGAGAGACGAACCCCTGAAGATACGCTCACTGCCTCCATGTGGCTCGGGACTGTACCCAACTAAAACCTGTTTACACGACTCCTTTGAGCCGTGGTAGGGTAGTAATCAAAGTACAGTGGGAACTCACACGAGACAAATGACGATCCCCAGGTCGATGAACTAACCTGCACACATGTCACCAGGGAACTGCCATCTGACGTCTGGTATATGACCAACTGGCATGTTCCCGGCGAGTCCTGTCCGGTGTACTCATAACCCAATGAGCACCTGTATACATCTTAGGTGATCCAACTGACACCAGTGGCTTGTGAGACCGGCCACCGCCCCTCATCGGGGTCTCGACTGTATACACTAGTCTACTCTGGAGTATCGATGCCCTGTCTCGAAACTCACACGACTAGGGACCATTTAAGGATATGCTTATAGACCCCAGCTCCCACTTATATGATCGCCCTCATACTGCTGGTGGTCAAGCAAGAATCCTAGAGGCTCTATCAACGTGTAATAGCAACTTGTCAGGTCACCTAAAACAGTACACGATGATAAAGGTAAACCAGATAGCATACTATCATCTCGAGTAAGACTGTCCTACCGGGATAGGTCCTCCATCAATCATTGCAATCACGTACCTGTGACCTAATAATTGACTCTGAGGGCACTATCTCCAACAGATGATAGGTATAATACCTACAAGCAGCTCCCTATAAGTCCTGTCCAGTGTACTCATTGCTTGGTTCGGCAGCACCGCCACTGGGTTTCGGGAGGTATCGACCATACTGTTTTTAAAAAATTGGCGCGCTAAAGAACCCTAACCTAGAATCTTAACTAGAGAATTAGACAAAACTAGAATGTAAATATCTTTACATCTAAGTGAACAAGGAATACAACCTTTGTAGACCGGTCCTTCACTTCATAAGCTTCGTGTAGTAGTCCCTTCGCTCCAAGTAGTGATCTCCCGGACTCTAGTAAGGCTCTACAAGGTGAAATGAACAAGCTTGCTTAAAGTCTTCAAGGCCGAAGATGATTTACGTCGAGGAGACACTAACTCAAGCTACCTCTTCACTAATTGTGAAGTTAGTGAAGCAAACAATCTAAACTAAATGGCTAGTCTAGTGTAGGATAATGAAATAGGACTTTGCTCACTGTAGAAATAATTTTCTCACTAATTTTCCTCACCTCCCAAAAAGCTAGAGAGCTTGAGGAAGGAGATGAAGAAAAGCAACCATGGAATGAAGAAAGTATAGAATGGCAACCATGGGTGAGTTAATATCATATACTAACTCATATAGAGACTAAACCATGGCTAATCATAATGGTTGGGTTAATAAATATCTCAAGTAAAACAAAATTAGTGGACTTGGTCAATGGTTCCATAAGCTTCTACAAGATTCAACCATGTGACTAATTTCCATTTAATTTTGATTTACTTTAAATAAATAAAACCCTTTATTATGTTAAGCATGGTGTGAGTCTGTTCACACCATAATATTGTATTATTATATTCCCCATTCTTATTTGTTTTATAAATAAACAGGTGCTTTTGACGTATGTCTGCTACATGTTACAGGTTACAGGTTCTTGGATCTAAAACAGTGGAAAAAAAAGACGATGCAAAAGTGAGACTTTAACCAACAAACAGAAGGATCTTGATAAAGCCTACATGAAGATCAGTTCACAAGGCAAGGTTCAAGGCAGCGACACGAAGAAACAGTAAAAGTCCACTACAATGTTCACTGGAAAGATCTGGAAGTAAAGGAGAAAACAATATGAGAAAGGACCTATAGAAATAAGAAACCCAAGTCACCAGAAATCAGCCCAAGAAACTTCAAAGCCCAATTCCAAATTTTGGCCGCGGAACCGCGGCCAAACTGGGTCTCGAGCCGCGGTTCCGCGGCGGACATGAGCAATCAGTGGAAGGAATTTTTTTCCATAAATTGGTGGCGGCGTTGACTGGTCTTTACAGGGCTATTTTTGTAATTTCAGACATGCGAATCAATTGTAAACCTAGAGTTTCTATCTCCTATAAATAGAACCCAAATCATTGTAAATTCTTATGCCTCCTTTTAAATAATAAATTCAGATCTCTTTATGGAGAGCATCGGTGTTTCTTTTCAATTCATGAATTCAGTTCTGACAAACCTGCGTTGATGATTGGAGAGATGCATCTGTAAGTAGATTTAATTCCTTGCTCTAATTTAGATTTCAATTCTTTGCCCTAGGTAGATTTAAATTCATTGCCGTAGATAATTGTTTAGAGTTAGTTTTGGGGAAGGATTTTGAGAGATGAGATCTCTCATCCCTTTCTTACCCATCAAATATTTACAATAGGACTCCATGCATACACGCACACACCGCACCCTACGGCATCCTACCCCTCGAGGCAACGATGACACCGTAGTATAAAGGCCCGGTTGCGCGCATTTTCCATGGAGGTTAGGGTAAGGATCTCTAAAGGAAGGACAAGAACCTAAAGGAAGAGACATCTTCCCGAATGGATCTAATCCCTTTTATTGATAATTACCATAATTCCTCATAGATCTTCATTCGGGTATAGAAAGCGTTGAGATTTACTCGCATTTCCAAACCATCCTAAACCTAACCCTAACAAGACTAGATCTAGATAATCGTAGTACAGAATAATTAGGTTTTTAGATTTAATAATCAATCCGAACACCCTTCGGAATTAACTCGTTTGAGCGAATAGGAGATTCACAACAAGCCTGTGGACCGACCCGTACTCACCGGCTAGCTGCAAAGCGACGCCGTTCTTGATTGCGGTAATAGATAGTTTTTGAGACCAAATCAAATGGCGCCGTTGCCGGGGATGGCGTGTTATTTCCTTTTTGCAATTTCGGGTTAATATAAATTAAAAAATCATAAAAATCTGAAAAATACAAAAAAAAAATATAAAAATATATCATCTGTTATTTTTGGAAAGGGTATTCTTGTGAGATTTTTGCAGGATCTACAAAGAAATTCGGATCTGGAAATCTACAGAGATTAAAACAGCAAATATCAAATCCGAACAAACATAGGAATATCACAATAGACAACAGAAGAAATTTGGAGGACTGAGTCAACAAGAAGAATCGCGGTGATCTGGATTTCAAAAATCACCTGCAGGATTCTTTGCGCTTAAAAAAATCTTTCCCCTTCCAAATAACAATCTTGTGCAAGATTCTTTGCGCCGCGCATAAAATACAAAAAGATTTGATTGCAAGTGATTTACTGTTTTGCATATCTTTAATCGGAATTTAAGGGGCTTTTGACCAATTCAGATTGGATGGGGATTTCATCACCCTTCCCAGGACCCCAGAAATCACATAAGGCATTTGCATTGACCAATCTTAATTAAAAAATACTAGACTCAGCCCTAAGGACGTCGTGCTCAATAGGACAGAGGACTAGTTATAGGCATCGGCCGTTTATCCTAACCTGACTTTGCGGTGACTAGGAAAGTGTGTCAAGGCTGGTGGTTTTTAATTAGGCCCACTACTGTGGTTCCTTCCCACTTACCTGGAACTTACCTGGCCGCAATTGGCGGTGAAGAGGCGGTTTGAGGTCCTATTTATAGCCCTTTGGAACAGTTAGGAGCTGTCTAGCTGACCTAGGTGACCCTAGATCTAGGTCTGATTATGCATTTCTGGTTGATTGCATTTGTGTCTAAGCCCTTTATCGAAATTTTTTTTGTTGCAAACTGTTTCAAATAAAGAGAAATTTTTTTTTATCAAAACTTGCAAAAATTTTGTCGCTAAGAAATCCTTGCACCCCACTTACACCCACCTTCTTTCTCTTCTCCTTCTGACATCATGGGTACCCCACATCATAAATCTCTTCCCGAACTTTGGTATCCCGAACTTAACTTTGCGTCGTACGTCAATTGTTTCGGTCGATTTAAAGACGATCCTTCCATGCCCAAAATATCTTTGAAAGATCAAATAGAAGCGTCTAGGAGAAACAGTTTGACGTTGCAACCCACTTTGTGTCAACCATGTCAACCTTCACCACCTTCGTACGTTGACACCACTTTTCCAAGTCCTGCTGTAACTCCTAAGCCGATGTCCATTGCTGAGCATATTGCTCAATCTCGTAGCCGATCTTTCACCCCTCTCCATACATCTAGTTCTAGGGATCAACACGTCCATTCACCTTTTTATCCACATGTTAACCCTAATCCTGTCCAACCATCCACTTCCTACCAGTCCTACCCGACTTTCCCACCGTCACTAGATACTGTTTCTACACAGCCTTTTGGGAGCTTCACATATCCAAACAATTTCGAATCTTTTACCGAAACCCCTTCACCACCCATGTCTAGTTTGGAACAGTCGTTGGCAGCTTATATTGCAGCAACAAACAAAATGACTAGGAATGTAGAAGCGTCCATGGCCGCCCTTATGCAACCGAGTGAACCGGTAGCTAGTTTCCAACTAGCTCCAAATTTCCAATATATGATAAGGCGGTTGGACAGAGTGAGAATTTGAGAGGATTTCCAAATCAAACCTACCCATACCCAATTCCAGCCCACAACTCCGGTTTTCCATCGATTGTCCCAAATAGTTCACCAGTTGAAAATAAAAACGAGTTGTGTAATTTTGTAGTGCTTGATTTGCCAGATTGTGAAGAACCCCTTTCGAGTGAAACCACACCTAATCCTTTCGATCTTTACACCTCCACTCTAGAACCTAAATCGATAAATATCCATGCTTTTGATGAGGTGTCAGAAAAAATTGATTTTCACTTGATTGAGAATATAGACGTTGGGAAAATTTCGGATGATGAACCTGTCGATTTGATTGAAATTTTATGTCCAAGTCATTAAATGTTTCTCCCGAATTTCATATGCGTCTTGATTTTGATGACAATGGCATGGATAGGCTAAATATTGAGGAGAATTATGAGGATAGTATTGAGGAGAGTATTGAGGATAATATTGAGGTTGAACCATTTTTGTTTGATGTGTCGGATTTTTCAATTCATCCTCCCGAACCTTTAACTGTTAAATCACCCTCCCTCCTTTCCATCGTTCCGACCACGCCTAATATCACGCTTGAAGACTGTGAGCTTGAAAGATTTTCCTTTGAATCTGACATAATTCACACATACGAGTGTTTCACTTTTTCGGACGATGTTGATGACTCACAGCCCGAGTTTGAGTCCTTTACATTTTCAGATGAGTTAGTTGAACCATTAGACTCGGTTGCTTACAGTCAGTTCGAACCATTGATGGAATCCTTCAAGTTCGAGACAGATTACTTAGGTGAGATTAAGACTATCCCTAATTTACTCCTTTTCGTCCTTCCTATCGTTCTGACCGTATAAGAGACCGTTACGCTTTCATCTCCAATACCAAGTTCGGCGTACCCATGTTTTCTTGCGAATCTTGAGGGATTTGACCCCATTTCTCGACGGGTTGATAGGTTAGCACAATCGCTTTTAACACATCGGTCATCACAAATTGCGCTAATTTATTCACTCGATTTACACCCTCAAGATCGCGCGACCCTTCTTTCTCCTTTCCGCCATTCTTCTCCTCCACCGAGACCATATTCTACCCTTCTTCCCACACGGTCTCGTGTGTTTCTCATTTCTTTTCTTTCCACTCCATTCTTTCACCAACTCGACCATTACCACGATAAGATTTTTGAATGGTTGGTGCTAACCTTTGGCTTGTGTAAGGCCAAGCTTAAGTTTAGGGGGAACCTTGTTGTATATATGTACATATATTTTTTTTTTCCTTTTTCTATAAAATAATAAATTTCAAAATTTCAAAACATCAAAATAAATTTTTTTTTATAAATAAATAAACAGGGGAGTGCTGGCATTTTGACCCTCTTGGTTTAGCATGACAATGAGGACACTGTTAAGTTTAAGTTTGGGAGTATGCTCGGTACGTTCTCTTCCTTCGCATTCATTTGTACATATTTTTGCATTTGCATACTTATTTCAAAACCCAGAAAAATTGAAAAATTTCAAAAATTATAAAAATTATTGTATTCAATTTTGGCTAATTGACTTGAGTTTGACAGATAGGTTAACTAGCTAGGAACAACTAGATCTTAGACTTAGTAAATTAAAAACCCTAAAAATAACCTTTCTTAAAGTTTAACGGTAAAGAGTATATGTCTTTGTAGTTTATTTAGAAATAGGCAAATTTTGAGTTCACTTCTTGGGCTAAGTCGAAACAAAGGAAAAGTATTGATGTTCTTATTAGAGTATGAGTTTGAAAAATAGTTCCTAGGTTAAGTCTAGATTCTGAAAATGTATACCCTACAAATTGAACCAACACGCACCTTGAAACTTGGAATAGTAGAGGAGACCTTGAAATGCTCTTGTCTAAAGTCCTTAGTACAATGAAAATAAAAAAAAAGTGAATAAAAAAAAAGAAAAAAATGAACACTGGTTTTTGTGATTACTTAAGGCTGCAAAAATAGAAAAATATTTAGCGAGGGTGCTTCATCACCTAGTGCCTTAGACCAACTGGTTTGGGAGTCACTTCTAAAAAGCCTTGGGTGTTGCAAGACTAGGAATTACGCTTTAAAGTGCAAACGCATCTTGTAATCGGTCGTTGGTACCTCAAGAAGTATTAACGGTCGCATGAAGTATGTGTAAGCAAAATTCAATTAAAAATTCACCTACTAATAAGTACTTTGGACAACGGACAAGGGCATGATTGCTTGATTTGAATTTCCAAGTGTAGAGGTGATTTATACACACACGTGGGGATATGTGGTTGGAGTTTAGATGAGAGAAAGGAGTGAAGAATAGAACTTATATCTTTAGTAGAGTTGATAGAAATTCTTAAGTGGAGATGGAACCCTAGAAGGAAAACTTAAGAGATGCCGGAAGCTAAGTAAGTCTATAGAACATATATAATTTTAAGTTAAATGATGAGGAAGTGTGAAGAATATGGGTGGATAATTTACGAGTCGACGATGATAGAATTCCTTGTTAGAAAACCTAATTGGAGAACAAAAGTCAGTGGGCCTAATTGATAGGATTTTGTGGGTAGTATCCGCTGAAAACCCTCAGGAGACAACACTCCTCCTACTAGGGACACCTAGAGGTTTAACGGCTTGTTGCACGAGCTCAGTGCAATCGCGTTTCCCTGCGAAAGTGCGGTTAGGTTTTTAGAATAAATAATAAGTTTGCTCGAGGACGAGCAAAAGATAAGTTTGGGGGTATTTGTTCACACCATAATATTGTATTATTATATTCCCCATTCTTATTTGTTTTATAAATAAACAGGTGCTTTTGACGCATGTCTGCTACATGTTACAGGTTACAGGTTCTTGGATCTAAAACAGTGAAAAAGATAAAAGACGATGCAAAAGTGAGACTTTAACCAACAAACAGAAGTATCTTGATAAAGCCTACATGAAGATCAGTTCACAAGGCAAGGTTCAAGGCAGCGACACGAAGAAACAGTAAAAGTCCACTACAATGTTCACTGGAAAGATCTGGAAGTAAACGAGAAAACAATATGAGAAAGGACCTATAGAAATAAGAAGCCCAAGTCACCAGAAATCAGCCCAAGAAACTTCAAAGCCCAATTCCACATTTTGGCCGCGGAATGTGAGGAACCGACATAATCGGCCCTATCAAACCAGCATCGTCCAGAGGACATCGATTCATCTTGGAGACAATTGATTACTTCTCCAAATGGGCAGAAGCAGTACCGTTGAAGGAAGTGAAGACGGAGAATATCCTCCATTTCTTCAAGACACACGTCATTTATCGGTTTGGCACTCCGCGACGGATTATCTCCGATAACGGGCCAGCCTACAGAAGCCAAAAAATCAGTCGCTTCGCACAACAGCATAACATAGACTGGAGATATTCTTTGGTCTACAATCCCCGAGCTAACGGTCTAGCTGAGGCTTTCAACAAGACCTTGACAAAGATCGTGAAAAAGACGGTGTCTTGAAATAAGAAGGACTGGTACGAGAGACTGCATGAGGCTCTCTGGGCGTATCGAACTACGTTCAAAACGGCCACAAACACAACGCCGTATGCATTGGTATTTGGCACGGAAGCGGTGCTCCCCCTCGAAATAGAGTTACCCTCTCTATGAGTGGCGGTTCACTACGAACTAACAGCCGAAGAAAATGCTCACCTTCGGCTTGAGGAGCTCGATGCCCTTGATGAAACCCGCCTCCTGGCGCAACAAAATCTGGAAGCTTATAAAGCAAAGATGACGCGCTCATATGAAAGATTGATTAGGCCGAGAACATTCCTCCAAGGTGAACTTGTACTAGTGGTCAAAAGACCTATGATCCCCAATCGTGCTAAACGGGAGAAATTCGAGCCGAACTATGAAGGCCCGTATATCATAGACAAAGTCTACCAGGGTGGAGCCTATCTACTCATGGACATGCATGGTGAAAGACCTTTCAGGCCAATAAACGGCCGCTTCCTAAAAAATTACTACGCTTAACGAGTCACGGCCTAGGTTAACGATAGATGACGACGCCTATGTCCGCTCGCTATCTTCCTAAGCCCAAACTCTGTAAGTAGTAGCTGGCCAACAGACCGAAACATCGTTAAACTAACGATGGAACACTATGTCCTAAAACTGGCTGTTGACCGAGAAGTCGATAAACTATCACAGACCACAGCATCCCAAGGCTGACACAAATAAAAAAAAGAAAAAAAAAACGGTATGTCCATAAGCAAAATAGGCACGGATGAAAACCCGAAAGGGCTCCGTGAGTAAAAACAGCAGGGCTACCGGCGAGTTTTGTGAAAACCCAAAAGGGCGCAAGCTCGTTAAAAGACACTTGCAAGGTCCTCTCGACCCTGTAAGGAGAAACCACCTGCGTGAGATCCTTACGACTCACAAGGGAACAACACACTTAGGGATCCACACGATTCCTAAGGAGAAATTACACTTACGAGATCCTCATGACTCGTAAGGAGAACCCTCCTATGAGACCCTCACGGCTCATAAGATTCAAAAGTGTTAACCGACAGGGATCTGAACCTGTTCTTAAGCAGCCATCACAACCTCCAATGCTGCCCTACAAGTGGTTGTATTGACCCTTGTATACAATCCACGGGCACGAATAAACATTTCCCTAACAAAGTCCCATCCGTGACTAGCGATATGCTCGTACAGCAAACAACACTTGTAAGTCCTCTCGACTTATAAGGAGAAAATACTCTTGTAAGATCCTTACGACTTATAAGAGACCATACACTTAGGAATCCTCACGATTCCTAAGGAGAAAACGCACCTACGAGATCCTCACGACTCGTAGGGAGAAATACCTTTATGAGCCCCTTACGGCTCGTAAAGTTAAAAGCCTTAGTCGACAGGATCCTAACCCTGTCTACTAAGCCACCTTTGTTCGACATCGAAAGAGGCAAATGATGATTTGCTCCTGGAAATATCCCAGTTGTAGCGGTGCTGATGTCAAAATCGGTGTCTAATTCCAAGCTTGCAGCAAAAAGCCAGTGAGCCACACATGCATACGAAATAGCCGAAATGATGGGGCAACTTGCAAACAAAATTAGCAAGTAAAAGTGTATGCATACAAGATAGCCGAAATGATTAGGCAACTCGCAATAAAAAATAGCGAGTAAAAATAAAACAAATAGCCGAAATGATCGGGCACCGCAAAAAATAGCCGAAACGATTGGGCAATCGTCACCTTTGCGATATAAAAGCTGAAATGATAGAGCATCACGGAAAGAAAATTTATAAAATGAAACCTTTCGCCCTACAAGTGAGATCACATCGATCCCTGTATACAATCCAGGGGCACAAACAATGAGGGAACCATACCTTCCCATCAGGCTCCATCCGAAAGAGAGCCAAGTCTCGACGGTTCACAGACAACCTAGAGATAATCTCAACATTCGTCTGATTTCAACAGACGCAACATCAACAAAGCGGAACCGCGGCAATTCCCAGTTCCATGACTCGGCGGTGCATAGATAACCGAGTGTCAAACCCCAACTCCGTGAAATGCGGATAAAGTCAACCCTTTCTGGTTACGTGGAACGCGGCCTATATCAATCCTGACCCCGTGGGAAACGTCCAAAGCGGAGACTGGCCCTCGCAAAACACGGTTATGACCCCGTGGGAAGTATCCAGAGCAAATTCCTGGTCACGTGGAACGCGGCTTATGTCAATCCTGACCCCGTGGGAAACGTCCAGAGCGGATCCTGGTCCTCTCAGAACACGGCTATGACCCCGTGGGATGCATCCAGAGCGGAGCCTGGTCCTCGCAAAACACGGCTATGACCCCGTGGGAAGCATCCAGAGCAAAATTCCTGGTCACGTGGAACGCGGCTTATGTCAATCCTGACCCCATGGGAAATGTCCAGAGTGGAGCTAGGTCCTCGCAAAACACGGCTATGACCCCGTGGGAAGCATCCAGAGCAAAATTCCTAATCACGTGGAACGTAGCTTATATCAATCCTGACCCTATGGAAAACGTCCAGAGCGGAGCCTGGTCCTCGCAGAACACGGCTATGACCCCTGGGAAGCATCCAGAGCAAATTCCTGGTCATATGGAACGCGGCTTATGTCAATCCTGACCCCGTGGGAAATGTCCAGAGCGGAGCCTGATCCTCGCAGAACACGGCTATGACCCCGTAGGAAGCATCCAGAGCAAATTCCTGGTCACGTGGAACACGGCTTATGTCAATCCTGACCCTGTGGGAAACGTCCAGAGCGGAGCCTGGTCCTCGCAGAACACGGCTATGACCCCGTGGGAAGCATCCAGAGCAAATTCCTGGTCACGTGGAACACGGCTTATGTCAATCCTGACCCTGTGGGAAACGTCCAGAGCGGATCCTGGTCCTCGCAGAACATGGCTATGACCCCGTGGGAAGCATCCAAAGCAGAGCCTAGTCCTCGCAAAACACGGCTATGACCCCGTGGGAAGCATCCAGAGCAAATTCCTGGTCACTTGGAACGCGGCTTATGTCAATCCTGACCCCATGGGAAACGTCCAGAGCGGAGCCTGGTCCACGCAGAACACGGCTATGACCCCGTAGAAAGCATCCAGAGCAAATTCCTGGTCACATGGAATGCGGCTTATGTCAATCCTGACCCCGTGGGAAACGTCCAGAGCGGGGCCTGGTCCTCGCACAACACGGCTATGACCCCGTGGGAAGCATCCAAAGCAAAATTCCTGATCACGTGGAATGCGGCTTTTGTCAATCCTAACCCCGCGGGAAATGTCCAGAGCGGAGCCTGGTCCTCGCAGAACACGGCTATGACCCCGTGGGAAGCATCCATAGCAAATTCCTGGTCACGTGGAACGCGGCTTATATCAATCATGACCCCGTGGGAAACGTCCACAGCGGATCTTGGTCCTCGCAGAACACAGCTATGACCCTGTGGGAAGCATCCAGAGCGGAGCCTGGTCCTCGCAGAACACGGCTATGGTCCCGTGGGAAGCATCCAGAGCAAATTCCTGGTTACGTGGAACGCGTCTTATGTCAATCCTGACCCCGTGGGAAACTTCCAGAGCAAAATTCCTGATCACGTGGAACACGACTATGACCCCGTGGGAAGCGTACAGAGCGGAGCCTGGTCCTCGCAGAACATGGCTATGACCCCGTGAGAAGCATCCAGAGCAAATCCTGGTCCCGTGGAACACGGCTAAAGTCAATCTTGACCCCGTAGGAAATGCCCAGAGTAACTCCTAACTCCGCAAAATGCGGATAGTGGCAACACCATCAATCACTTACGGGTCCTCTCGTCCCGTAAGGAAGAAAACTCTCTTGTAAGATCCTTATGACTTACAAGAGAAAACGCGCTTCGGAATCCTCACGATTCCTAAGGAGAAAATACACCTACGAGATCCTCTCGACTCGTAGGGAGAAAAGTCTTTATGAGACCCACACGGCTCATGAAGTTGAAAAGTCTTAGACAACAGATCTGGACCTGCTTTCTAAGCCATCACTACCTCTCAAAGAATTCAAATACTCTCTCTATCATCTGCAGGCTATGCTTGCTAAAGTGACATGCTGGTAACGAAAAAAAAGAAAACAAGACATTACGAAAGAAATGTATCTTTTATTCATAAATTCAATTGGGTACAGAATACATCTTATGAAAGAAAAAGAAAAATGGATACATTTTATTCAAAATTACAAATGGTCCAAAAACAATTATTGAGAGGGAAGCACTTTCAATAGTCCAATCAGTCGCTCGCGCACTTCCCTCAACCCCTTTTCTTGGTCAGCTGCCGCGGTCAACTTTGCTTCGACCTGGGCTCGTTGCTGCAAGTAAGACGAAAGTTGCTCTTCGGCGGCCCGCTGAGCTGCCCCATGATTCTGTGCATCTCGCTCGATGAGATCGAGCTTCTGCCTCAGCGTTAACCCGTCGGAAATACATCGTAGAAGGCTCTCAAAGATAATCTTCAACTGCACAGCATTGGCATCAACTTGAGCATGCAGTCGAGCAGAGTCGCTTGAAATCTCTTCACACTTCTTACGCTTTAAGGCCGCTTCTTGTTCAAGATGGCAGAAGTAGGGAGTGCTCTGCTCAACCCACACAGCCCGTTGAGAGTTCACAGCCAGGACCTCAGGAGCAGCACGTCCGAGCTTGAACTCATGCAGACAAGCCTCAATTTCCCTGCAGCGATTAACCGAAGACTCAACGACGTCATCACTATGAAAGTTCACGAGCGTCGCCAGCATAGGGTTAATCTCCGTGGCAAAATCTGCAGTGAATGTGGGAGCCTCTACGTCAAGCTCCTCGATGTAGTAGCTCAACATGCGCAGACTATTCACAGCGCCTTTGGAAGATGAACGTCGAGAAAAGGGGCCTGTTGGCATTATAGCTTGAGACTCGAACGGAGCTGAAGTCGACGTCACCGCTGCAAAACAAATCACAATCAAAGGACGGTTCAATAAATAGAGAAGCTACATGAACAGTGGAATTTACTATACCGGCTGCAGCAAGTGGAAAGACCGGGGGTACCGGTGGTGCGGCTACTCTTTCGTCTCTTCCTTCGATCTGTAGGGCTGCAATTAAAACAAAGAAGAATTAGAAATGATTTGACTACCAGTCAAAGAAAAGAAGAGACGTTAGCTAAAGGCTGCACTTGTTCACACCATAATATTGTATTATTATATTCCCCATTCTTATTCTTTTTATAAATAAACAGATGCTTTTGACGCATGTCTGCTACATGTTACAGGTTACAGGTTCGTGGATCTAAAACAGTGAAAACGATGAAAAGATGATGCAAAAGTGGACTTTGACAAACAAATAGGAGGATCTTAGTCAAGCCTACATCGAAAGACAGTTCACAATTAACAAGGCAACGCAAGGTCCAAGAATACAAAGCGGACGGTTAAAAATCCATTGCAAATTGTTCACTGAAGATCTGGAACCAATGTAGAAACCTAAATGGAGAAAATACTAAATAAATGAAAAGCCCAAAGAACCCTGAAGCAGCCTAGGAAAAATATTCATCTGATCTCACCAAAGGGCCGTGGAACCGTGGCCCAAGCCCGCCATTTCCGCGGTTCCGCGGCTGTATAATGCCCGGAGGTTGTGAAAATTTTACCAAAACTCGTGACGGCTCTGAAAAGATTTCCTAAGGGTATATTTGTAATTGTAGACATGCGGATCAAAATGTAACCTAGGGTTTCCTATTCTCTATAAATAGGAACTCTAAAGATTGTATTTTCTTATGCCTCCTTTTAAATAATAAATTCAGATCTCTTTATGGAGAGCATCGGTGTTTCTTTTCAATTCATGGATTCAGATCTGACAAACCTGCATTGATGATTGGAGAGATGCATCTGTAAGTAGATTTAATTCCTTACTCTAGTTTAGATTTCAATTCTTTGCCCTAGGTAGATTTAATTTCTTTCCGTAGATAAATTGTTTAGAGTTAGCTTTGTGGAAGGATTTTGAGAGATGAGATCTCTCATCCCTTTCTTACCAATAATATATTTTCAATAGGACTCCATGCATACACGCACACACCGCGCCCTACGACACCCTATCCCTCGAGGTAGTGGTGATACCGTAGTATAAAAGCCCGGTTGCGTGCGTTTTCCATGGAGGTTAGGGTAAGGATCTCTAAAGGAAGGAACATCTTCCCGAATGGATCTAATCCCCTTTATTGATAATTACCATAACTCCTCATAGAACTTCATTCGGGTAGAGAAAGCGTTGAGATTTACTTGCATTTCCAAACCATCCCTAAACCTAACCCTAGCAAGACTAGATCTAGATAATCGTAGTATAGAATAATTAGGTTTTTAGATTTAATAAATCAATCCGAACACCCTTCGGAATTAACTCGTAAGCGCGAATCGGAGATTCACAACATCCCTGTGGACCGACCCGTACTCACCGGCTAGCTTCATGCGACGCCGTTCTTGATTGCGGTTATTAGATAGTTTTTGAGAAAAATCAGCACTCACCAGCTCCGCTAGAAGAGGCAATCTCTGATTGAAAGGAGAAGTGTGGGTGTAGCACCTGATACAGGTGATCAAAAAGGACTCCTGCAAGGATGTAGTAGTACAATGCCAGTACATGAAATATACTTCCTGCAATTAAACTAATGAGTCACAAATACGCACCTTCCAGCATTTGAGAGGGTACGAAAGAAGGCAAAGTGGCGGTCACCGTCAAAGCGGCAACTTGTGGCGCTTCCTCGGGTGGCACAACTTCAACGCCTACCGCAGCTGCATTCGAAACAAAAGTACTATCAGAAAAGGTCGAAAAGGGATTGCAGAATAAAATAGAAAGCAATAACCTGAGATTTACTTGGTAAGTCGCTGGTCGAGACCGCAACAAGAGCATCATTGGATGCAGCGACTGACTCACCCTCCTCCAATGGAATGGTCTCGCCTTCCGTCGCCTCATCCCCTGACTCTACGAGAGCCGTCGTAATGCTCGCGATGCTAGGAGATGGCAGAGAACCGTAGGCGGAAAGAGTGATGATCGGAGCAGTGCCAGACTCTTGAGAAAGAGTAGCTACTTCGGGCTCAGCGATTGTAGCCATCTCCCATACCGCTACCTCAGGCTTGGTGGTTGCTGCCACGTCACCTACCACTTCCTCATTAAGACTCGGCCCTGCAGGATAGGATATATGAGAGTCTGAAAATTAAAACTTTGACAAAAAGAACTTAATGTCACATTACCTTGGGTCAATCTTTCGACTGCCTCCCGAGCCGCACGTGCCGCCTGTCTGTGGGCGGTAGATAAGGCAGCCGGAGCATCCTCTGAAGGAGTAGGGCCACGGGTAACAGTGCTCGAACCTGCGCCTGCGGCCAAGGCAGCGCTACGCTCCCTTGCCGCGTGCATTCTACGCTTCCTTTCCGCTCGGGCTGTGAGGGCAGACCTTCTCAAGACCTCCGTCAACGGGACGATATCATCCGCATCAATAGTTACCTCTAGAACCGTTATGGCATCTGTCATCGGTTGCTTAAGTGAAAGTTCTTTCGGCAATACTGACGGAACTGAGATAGCCGACCCGGGAAGTGTCTTCGCACCACCCTGTGAAGTCGGTGCCACGCTTGGAATAACCTGAGTAGAGGTAGTTCCTGTGATAAGAAGAAAAAGAGGGGTCAGATTACCCATAAGAAACGGGAGCGGAGATGTGGTAAGCCGAAATGTACTGATGCCTAAGGATGCTCGAAGTCTTTCCTCTTCCTCAAAAGTCTTGAGAGAAGCTGCGAGAGCTTCTTCGGTGGAAATGCCTGTTAAAAGGGGGAAATGTATCAGTCAAAACATGATGATAAAAATATGATGCAATGACGAAAGATACAGCTGATGGTTACCTGATTGCGCAAGGATGGCCAGTCCTACTTTGTGGCTTGCTAATCGCTCGGAAGCTGCAATAGCCGCCTCAAGATCGGTATCGTCCGGCGTTATGAATAGACCCTCATTGGTCCTATATTTGCCTAAGCTCTCACTATAAGGAGCATGAGGCTCCTGACCAAATACAACTTCGGTGGAGAGGATCGACTTCTTCTTCCTCTTCTGCGAGCGAGTTCCGGTCGCAGCCAAGACAAGCTTACACTTGACGGGCACCTTAGGACGACGAGTCCCGATATCTGAACCCGCACCGGACTTGGGAGATGCCACAGTCACCGTTTCCATGGGAGCACGGGGGATCGGCAGCTAAGGCCTATCATGCGGGACTTCGATCACGGCAGCTTCTCTTAAAGGAGGTGGAACAATAGTCCTTCGCTTCAGTGGGACGCCTGGTTTACCAGCCGGAGCAGTGCCCTTGCGGTCGAGCAGCAATCGTTTCTCCTCCCTGATGACGGTGCCCATTGAATGCTGGTACCACACCACATATACACTCAGGGCTTTCGGGACACAGCTCGGCCCACTAATAAAGAAATTGGAGTCGGTATTCAATCGTATAAAATGATGCATTGCATCCCGAATACCCTCTTCAGTCGCAGCTGGCTCTGACAGGAAGGCCTCGAGCGGAACGCTCTGATTGTAACTCAGCTGGTGAACGAAACGATGTGGATTGTATCTTATGAATAACGTCGCATCATTTTCCCTAAAGACGAGAAAGCCCGGTCTGATGGAGTATAAATGGAGAATTTCTCGAGCTTTCAAAACAGAGGCTCCGTCTTTAAAAATGTCCCACAATGGCTGCACTGTTGTTGTGGACTCTTTGCTGATAGTTAGAATCTTGTCGGTAAAGGTTATGCCGTCTCCAACTGTACGAGGACGAAGGATCAGACCTCGGCTTCCCGCGGTGACGGATTTACAATGGATGCGTCAACTAGCCCCATGATCCGAGGGAAGCTACACCTGTCATAGAAGGAAGGCCTTTTATGGATACCGAAAACACCAAGCACATGTAGCTCGAGCCATGACAAAAAGTAATGCATCGAGAAGTTCACATGCCGCACTCCTGGTTCAATAGTATCCACCGCTTGGCTGAGGCCGTAATACAGATGAGCTAGCCCGGCAACCCCGACAGCCACTTTCACCACAATGACCATTTAGTGAGCTGGGTAGAAGGCAGATGGCCTCATACGGCGAGGATGCATTGGGAGCACAAACCAGCTCAGCCATAGCCCAAGGAATCCCAAAAAGAATGTTTCCTCATCCATCCCAGGGACTGCGACCTCTGTGAAAGAAACAACTGGGGTGTTAGGGAGAAAGAAACCCTTCTGGTCTGCCTCCGCCGTTGGCAGGTTGCCCAAACCTAAGCCGAAAGGATCGTCAAGCTTCGTGAATTTAGCGGCCTCCTTCGAAAGGAATTCCGGGTGGAGAAAACAAGCGATGAAATCCGTGAAATTAACCCCGTGGCTCCCGAATTCGAGAAAAAGGCCCTCATAGATATTCAACACTTTGATTAAAATAGGGAACTGGTGTTGAATCGCGTTCTCCGGGGTAAGGCCTGTCATCACTGACTTTATGCCAAAAACATATTCATCCATAGGAAGTAGCTCCTCATAATGCTCCCCTATAACTGGTAAGCCAGAAACTTCTGCAAACTCCTCTAAGGTGATTGATACTTCTCGATCCAGCAGAAGGAAGGTGTGAGTGGGAATATTCCACTGCTCCAAAAAAGCCTTAACCCACCAGGCGGGAAGCGTAGAATACTGGAAGAGAGAAGTATAAATGGCGGGATACAACCCAAGCCTCAACAACTGCGACTTCTTTGCTGACAGAATGTAGCGAGCCCATTGCAAATAGCCAGCTGGATGACGAGGAATTAGGCCAATATGATATGGTTTCCCCCACGGTCGTGCCTCGCCTTGACAAATACGTCGCCCCAGGGCATCCAAAGCCATTGGAGAATGAACGGGTATCGAAGCCATAGCAGGCTGAAGAAGACCTTCTGAAGTCCAATTAACCACCTCCACGGCATAGTTCACCGGGGGTGAGTCGGTGTAATGAATCGCCATGATGGGCTCTGAGGGTACCGCGCACGAAAAGCTCTGCCGGCCCTTAATAATCTGATTGTACCATGTCCCACAGAGGTGAAGACTCTTATATTCCGGGTCATGATCTTTGATCAATGCTAAGACTTCCCGGTCCACAGGCGCTCCAAGGGATCCTCCCTCTGAACGAACAAACGGAAAAAAGGATCGGAAGACATGTCGCCTGCGCGAAAAGGGACAAAAGTCAACTGTCAGTGCTATAATTTAATTTAAATTCTGACACTTGGTACTTTAGAATTTGTACCACTCTGCAATGCAGTAGAGAGGGAACAAAAGGGGCACACAAAATCTAGATGACAGTTCATCATTAATAAAACAACCTATTCATTTGATGAGGCTGTCATTAAGTGAGGAAATCCTCAAAAGAAATTCTCATTAAATGAGAGATCTCTCGGTCAGAGGAGTAAATCTCCCTTTGAGAGCAATGCTCTGTGACAGAGTGACACTTGTCAAACTCCAATCATGAAGGAATAAAAATTCCTCAAGAGCCTTGCTCTGGAAAAAAATGATGATGGAATAATCCATCAGAGAAAAAATTGAAATCAATTTTTATGAATTAAAAATTCTGAGATCTTCAAGATCTATGAACAAACTCTAAGAGTTCTTTATGAGCAAAGCTCTGTTCATGGGTTAAGAAACCCTGAAAGAAGATCTCTTTAGATCTATGATTCCATAAGAGCAAAACTCTGTTAATGAAACCCTAAAAGGGTTTTCTTTAGATCAAAGATCTATAAAGAGCAAGGCTCTGTTAATGGGTAAAACCCTAGAATTTTTAAAGATTTAATCTTTACCTAAGTTTTGGCAGAGTTTTGACTCTTGAAATTTCTTAAGATGGAGAGCTATGCTCTGTGAGAGAATGAAAATTCTCAGAAAAACAAGGAAAATGATGAGCAGTGATCATCCCAGAGGACCAAAGGTCCTATTTATAGACACTGAGTGCCGTTTCAACTTCAGAGTTGATCCAAGGGCGCAGATGCTGCCACCGCTGCACTCACATGTGGGCCACGTGAGCGCAATGGTGGGGGGGCATTTGTTTCCCCCAATCAGAGCAAAGCTCTGTTTAAAATTCAAATTTTTGAAATGAAGCAACGCTTCAGATACAGCGCCAAGTGCGCTGCGCCCTAGGCAGTGCACCACGTGCAAAGCACGTAGACGCTAGCACTAGGAGCGCTGCGCTCTAAGCAACACGCCACGTGTGCGCTAGTGCTGGGTGCGCTACGCTCCAAGCAGCGCGCCACGTGTCAAACACAGGTGTGCTAGCGCAAGGTGCGTTGCGCATCACATGCAAAGCATGGGTGCGCTAGCACTGGAATTAAAAAACTCCCCACCGTTAGATCAAAAGATCTAATAATAATGATAAATCATTAATTGATCAGAATTAAATTTTGTTAAGGAAAGATTTTCCAATCTTGTTAAAAACAAGAAGATTGCCTTCTGTAAAACAGAAGCCCTAGGATCAAAGATCCAATGGTGGGGAAACATCCCCAAATCAATCAGAGAAAGATCTCTTTAACTGATTCAACAAATCAGCTTGCCCTATATAAAGGCCCCAAGACTTCAAGTCTGAGATAGAGAAATCCCCCCATAAACTTTGAGAAATTGAAAGATAAAGAGCAAGCTCTTGCAAAAGATATTTCTTCAAGATAAAGATGATGGATGATGAACACAGAGATGAAATCATCTCATAAAAATAAGAATTCTTTCTTTAAAAAGATCATATATCTACAAGACAAAAAGTCTTTCATAAAAGAGATCAAAAGATCTCATCATAAAATAAAAGAAGAACATAATTCTTCTCACAGATCATGGATCTATAAAGGCAAAGCCTTTCATCAAAAATAAGAGATTGAAAATCTATCCTGCAAAATAAGAACTGTGGTTCTTAAATCTCGAGACAAAGTCTCTTTTAAAAGAACATAAATTTGTTCCCCGGATCATAAAATTGATCAAATGCGCCTTGCGCTCTTGAACTACGCTTCTGCGCTCCCTGGATCGGCACTCAGCGCCAAATGCGCCACGTGTCAACCATGTATACCCCAATTAACAACTTGCGCTTTGCGCTTCTGAAATGCGCTTCTGCGCTCTTGGACTGGCGCTCAGCGCCAAGTGCACCACGTGTCATTCATGTGTGCGCCATTGAATTAATAACGCAATGCGCTCATATATTAGCGCAATGCGCTCATCATCTGGCGCTCAGCGCCAAGCGCGCCACGTGTCACTCACATGTGCGCTACTTAGCAGAAACGCAATGCGCTCTTTAACTGGCGCAAAGCGCTAAGCGCGCCACGTGTCACTCACGTAGGCACCGACAGAACATAAATTGTTCTTTAATAAGCCTCAGAGCTATTATGAGTGCTCAGCTCTAAAAGACAGAAATACTATCAAAATCAAAATCAATGCTCGGCATTGCTAAAAGGGCCAAGCCCAAATAAAGGCTCAACAGCCCAAAATAAAATGTTAAACATTTATTGGACTTAGCTCAAGATTGGCCATAAGTCCTCAACACATATTAAGTGAGCTCATCTATTCATAAATATTTTAACAGATCCTATCCCCAAACTGGACTACAGATCTCTCAACCAACTCACGTCGGTTCGAGGGTACATCTCTTCACTCCTATGATATTTTTTGTTGTAATCCTTCAACGTCTTCAGAGAGGTAACGGGTCCCGACAACCATACATTCCATAGACTATGACGTCTTTAACTTCGGACTGTGGGGTCCCTTTAAACCCACGGACTATGATGTCCCTAACCTTGACTGTGAGGTCTTTAAACTCACGAACTATGATGTCCTTAATCTTGACTGTGAGGTCTTTAAACTCACGGACTATGACGTCCTTAACCTTGACTGTGAGGTCTTTAAACTCACGGACCACCATGTCCTTAAACTGGTATTGGACCACTATATCCTTAAACTGGTAATCGACCGCAATGTCCCTAAACTAAACAATTGAGTCCAAATGCTCTCTTGTCGGATCTAAACGATCCCGTTAAATTGATCTTAGTCTAAAAAATTAGACTAACGTATCCTTAACACACGCTTAAGTTGATCTTAGTCTCAAATGAGACTAATGTATCCTTAAACCAACCCCCAAACCCAAATCTAAGAAATTACGGATTTGGACTAAACCACGTCCTACGGGCAACAACATAAACTAGTCTCCGTATACAATCCATGGGCAACCAAAAACAAAATAAACACCCACGACACGAAGTGACCATCGGGAGAAGGAGAAAGTGGTTGCCGCGATGCGGTAGCCTAATTAACTGCAGGGGCTTGCGCCTGCAGGGAAGAGCGTCCCCACAATAAAAAACCCCTCAACGAGGGGGAATCTGACGAAGTCTGCTACATCGGCCGCATCCGTTTAAACCTTCGATACATGGTGCCATAAATCAACTTGGCATCTTCGGAGAGGTGGACGGATAGCACCAATTAGCATCTGCCCTCGGAATTCAGGCCCGACGTCATAACGTCCCGGTCGCATCTTCCGGCGGGGAACAAGACCATCTCGAGGAGTCAAGACCGGGTCTCCTAACTCTAGAATTACGAGGGTTTCTTGCCGCTCTCATAGGGGTCTAGGGATGTGGGTTTGGCTATTCATCGCGACCGTGGAATCCGTGTTTTATACTGGCTTTATTTAAAACACGAAATTCCTAGTATATCCAATATTTCACATGTGTTCTTCTTGTTGGATATAGTGCCCTCAAAGTCAATTATTGGATCGCAGGCACGTGATTGCAATGATTGAGGAGGACCTATACCGGTAGTACAGTCTTACCCGAGATGATAGTATGCTATCTGGTTTGCCTTTATCAGTCGTGTACAGGTTCAGGTGACTGATCACTGTTACACGTTGATAGAGCCTTTAGGATCTTGCTTGACTACCAACAGTATGATGTCGATCATATACGTGAGAGTTGGGTGGTCTATAAGCATATCCTTAATTGTGGTCCCTAGTCGTGAGAGTTTCGAGATAGGGCATCGATTCTCCGGAGTAGACTAGTGTATACAGTCGAGACCCCGACGAGGGGCGGTGGTCGGTCTCACAAGCCACTGGTATCAGTTGGATCACCTAAGATGTATACAGGTGCTCATTGGGTTATGAGTACACCGGACAGGACTCGCCGGGAACCTGCTAGTTGGTATTATACCTATCGTCAGATAGCAGTTCCCTAGTGACATGTGTACAGGTTAGTTCATCGACCTGAGGTCATTATTTGTCTCGTGTGAGTTTTCACTGTGCTTTGATTTCTACCCTACCACGGCACAAAGGAGTCGTGCAAACAGGTCTTTTTTGGGTATAGTCCCGAGCCACATGGAGGCAAGTGAGCGGATCGGCAGGGGATTCGTCTCTCCCGGTATTTGGGGTGAGTCGCGCTGTGTCCAGGAGAGCCATTACACAAATCCTCGGCCGAGGTAGGAGATTTACTGGTAGGTACTCCAGTAGTATCTCAGGGTGTTCTTGGTTACACCCCGACACGACTTATACCGCTATTGGGGGTCTGACGTTACCAGCCCCCTAGGCAGATATGCGATACTCATAGAACAACGGATCGGACTGTATATACATTGTCACTGTTAGGCTCAGTAGGGTTCCAGGATGAGTTCGCTCATCGGCTTCCCTTGAGGTCAGTACATAAACAGCCGTTACGCACAGCTAGTGCCGCTGACGGTTCGTGGTTAAACCCACTGCCAGGGTACTGAGGAGTCATTAGAGTCCCCCAAAGCTAGTTTCCCAAGTTCGGGCGAAACGTTGTAGAGGCCGTATGGTTTTATGGCAGGGTTCGGAAAATGCACGTGCGTTTACGCACGTGTCATATTTCGGGCAGATAATACTGGTGGGCTTTGGTTTAAGCCGGATCCGAGTATTATACTGTGTAGATATAATATCTTTGTCTCAGTCGCATTTGTATTCGGTCGTAATACAAATGCGGGTATGTTTATACTGTTATGGGGTTATCCTGAAATTCGTTTCGGGATCGCTTTTGGAAGTTGCCAGTTTCTAGTTTTCTATCACCCGTATTAAACATTCGGTTTAATACGGATTTATCTTTTCTTGAGGTGAGTCATGAGTGTGTGGAAGGTTCTAGAAGATTCTAGATGGTGACTAGGCTTCATGACTCATTAGTGCATTAATTGTTCATTTAATGTTTATGGTGACTAGGTTAATGTATCTTCATTTGCATTAATTGTTGTTGCAAGGTGTCTTGTGACTCATTTGTTCATTATGGTTATGGTTACCTCTTCCTTGCTCCTACACTCACCTCCCCCCTCTTATAAGTGGCCGGCCCCTCTCTTGAAAAGAGAATGGTTGCTTGAAAAAAAGATTTTGATAGTTTTGGTTGATATAAATTAGATGTGAACCATTTCTCATTTTCATTCGATCCAAAAGGCAACTTCATTAACCGTTCATCCATAGTTTTGGATGTAACGAGACAAAGTGTTCTACTCATTCTCTACATCATTCTTGGTCATCTCTTCTAGCAAACTTGATGACCGAGTTACCTCGGGTCAGAGGCGGGAGCCCATTTAAAGATCCGTTGATGTGGTGCCACCTGGACGAGCAGACCGGAGATCGAGTGAGATCGGAGCAGCCGCAACAAAGCATGGGATGATGGTTAAAGAACGAAGGACTCGGATCGTTCGGTATAACATTTCTACCCACTTTATAGTTTGTTAGTTTAGCAATAATGGCAGATCCGGGTTACAGTATACGATAGCGCCAGTTAAAAAGTTTTTGTTTCTCATTTGGCGTCTGTTATACGGCCGGGGCGCTACCGATGACTAACAGTGGTATCAGAGCCACGCCATTAAGCTTTACTAACTTGTGCTAACGCGTTTAGAATATCGATCGAACGGAATTTCGAAAACTACAATTTTTCTGTTCAAAGTTTCTCTCCATTTTAAAACAGGCTTAAAAATTATTTTGAGCATCACAGAAAATTGAGCAGGCTTTTCTAAGAAAACTGGTAAAATTTAATCATGTGATCCCACAGTACGGCCGTGGATCCACGGCCCAAACAAGGGTTTGGCCGCGGATCCGCCGCGAGATTGTGAGAACAGTGAGTCAAATTTCTGCAGTGTGTTCTACACAGTAAATTGTGGTTTTTGGTATATTCCCACTTCGGTAAGTTTTTGTCGATCGAAATTTTAAACTTGTTAGTTTGCAGTACTTACATTATATCTCCGACCGGGAATGTCATTTGAGCGGTAAACCGCGTCTAATTGCTATAGCTCTTTTAGACGGATTTGCGAACGTGACATTCGCGTTGATGTTCTGTGTTGTGCTGTGATGTTGCGGATTTGTCGTGGTGGATAGCAGTGTGCAATGGTAGTGCAGTTTGGATTTATTTATACATTTGATATTGCGGGGAGAGCGTCCAACATGTGGACTGCCGTCACTGCCTGTTTGTACAATATTCTTTTAGGGCATGACCGGGCTGAGGTCGATGTACCCGTTGTACATATTTTTCATTTCTGTACTAGGTTTTACCCCGCGAAGGAGTGCACGGATAGCCGGGTTCTGGAGGGCAACGGGTCCGCATCTCATGGCTTTGAGAGGCAGAGGGGCTTCACTCTAGAATTGGCAGACTATTCGCCGCACTCGTAGGGGGTACAGGTTGACCCAAGGAGGGGTGCTCAAGTTACCGGATTCCGTGAAGTGCAGGGTGGTCCATTCACTTTGCTGTAGGGGGCTGCCTCGCTTCAGGTTTTGGTGGGTAACTTGCCGCACCCGTAGGGGTCTAGGTTTCATTGCATAGGCTATCCACACGACCAGGGGAACGTCGGGTTTCAGTAGCGGCTCTGTGAAACCCGGGGATCCCAGATCATCTGTATTATTCTGTGATGCTTATTACTTTTCTGTAATGTTGCATATTATCACGCCTGGAGCAATTATTGTATATTAGTATATATACTAGTAGATGTTGTATATGTTTTACACCCGCGCTAGTCCAGTCTCCGCTCTGTCGTTAGTTAAGTAACCTAACGGGTGATGACAGGACCCAGTGACGAATGCGGATGGCATATACGTACATTTTATTTTCGTTTTTTTCTGGTGTGATTAATTGATGGGACTGCGTTGATTCTGATCAATGCAAAGGAAAACAAACCTATTTGGCAGTTGTTGGAACAGTTTTAAAAAGTGTTATTACAAAGACGTTTCCTTTTGTTTTGCATAGTGGTATTCGGTTGGAATATCCAGCACCTCATTCGACGAGGCAAGGGCCGAGATCCCTTCACCGGGAGTGACCCCTTGGGCAGAAGTTTGCGTCAGGGTAATAAATTCACTATAGTCGATTACATGTTGCTTTGCATCGCGGTATTCAGTTGGAATATCCTGCACCTCATTCCACGGGGAAAGAGCCGAGATCCCTTCACCGGGAGTGACCTGTTAGGTCCACGTTACCTCTCCCGGTACTTACGGGGTTGCGGAAACGGTAAATCAAATTTTTTTCTAAACTTTGTAACATGGACCGTAAAAGCCGGATCTTTGCTAAACTAAAACTAGTATTCTAGCTAAAGAGAGTTAGCTACTATGTTGATGGTTATACCTAAACTTGAACTCCTTCTCTTCTTGTTGTTGTTCTTCTTTCTTGTTCTTTGTAGAAGCTTGAATGGTCCTCTTCTCGTCGCCTTCTTCTTGCCGAAGATAGATCCACCTCGAAGGTTCGACTTTGGGCTCTTCCTCGATCTTTGAGTGAACTAGGGTTTCCGGCTTGCTAAACCTTCATCCTAGAATGAGTAGAGAGTGATTAGGGTTTGCTTTTCCTTTTAAAGAGAATGATTCTCAACACATGAGAAGGTTTCTCTTTGCTAGAGGAAGAAGAAGATGAAAATGAGGAGAGAGAGAGGTTATGATAGAAAATGAGCTCTCATTTTTCTTTCTAGCAACCATAATGCAAAAGAAAAATATTATCTAAATGATAATAATTGAAAATGAGAATAGTTGATGGTAGTATTTGGAATGACCACAACCATGCTTCATTTAATAAAAAAGTAAGCATGAATCAAGGAAGACTTTCAAGGCATGAAAGTGGTCAATGGTCAACAAGTCAACCAAGGTCAACAAGTCAACAAAAACTCAACCATAACATAATTCTCATTTAATTACTATTATTAATAGATAATATATAAATCCATTAGGGTTTGGAAAATGAAGACTGTCAACTGTGCATACGCACCCGTTCCGAAACCCTAATGAAAAACCTCATTCTCCGCCTCAAGCAACTGTGCATACACACCTGCATTCTCGTTCCGAGGAACAAGAATACCAAGATATAAAAGCAACCCCAAAACATATACCAGTATCTGGCTCAAACCAGAGCCTGCCAGTATAATCCGTCCGGACTCCAAACGTGCATAAGTGCGCGGATGAGAACGAACCCTGTCGCAAAACCATGCGACCTCTACTCTGTTTTGCCCAGAGGCGAATACCCTCTGTGTGGGACTCTAAAGACTCGACACTACGCTGGCAGTGGGTTTAACCACAGACCGCAAGCGGCACTAGCTGTGCGTAACGATCCCCAGGTAGATGCCGACAAGAAGGCTGACGAGGTGAAACCCCATCTGAACTCCTACTGAGTCTGAATGTGACATTCTCCGTACAGTCCGGTCTGTTCGTCTGATACATCGCATGGCGGGCCTAGGGGGGCGGTAAACGTCAGTCCCCTAATAGCGGTACAAGTCGTGTCGGAGTGAAGCCCAATACACCCTGAGATAACACTGGAACCTACCAGTACATCTCGCTTGCCCTGGCCAGGGACTACTTGTGTAATGGCTCTCCTAGACACAGCGCGATGTCAACCCCCAATACCGGGAGAGACGAATCCTGTCTAACCGTCACTGCCTCCAAGTGCTTCGGGACTGCTCCCAACTACTACCTGTTTGCACGACTCAGTAGAGCCGTGGTAGGGTAGTAATCAAAGAACAGTGGGAACACACTCGAGGCGAAGTGACAGTGTCAAGTCAGCGGACTAAGCTGTACTCATGTCACCTGGGAACTGATAACTGACGATAGGTATAATACCAACCATCAGTTCCCGACGAGTCCTGTCCAGTGTACTCGTAACCCAACGAGCACCCGCATACTATCTCAAGTACGACGTACTGACGGCTGTGGGACAGACCGTCTCCCGTGCTGGGATGAGAAGCGCATACGCTAGTCTACTCCGGAGTATCGATGCCCTATCTCGGTACTCCCACGACTAGGGACGTGTATAAGGATGTGCTTGTAGATTACCCAGCCCCCACTAGTGTGATCGCCATCACAACGCCGGTAATCAAGCAAAGATCCTAAGGGCTCTACTAATGCGTATAGGTGATAAATAAACACACATGTACACATTAAAGCAGAGGCAAACCAAGTAGCATACTACTATATTGAGCAAGATTGTCTGTACAACTGTGAATATCCCAAGCTTCCATCAAGTAATATACATACTAGTATGATACAGTAATGGCCTCTAGGGCATATACACTAACATGACCTCTTTAGCAAAGGTTTTCGCCACTATATTTTTATAAAAAGCTATCAGGTTCCTTCAGCGATATCAAGTTCATTACGTTAAAGGTTTTTCGCCAAAAACCAGCCGTAGCCCTCCGTCATTTCTTTTGGGTATTCAGTAGTATTCAAGCTATGTATTTTGACCAACGCCAAGGCATAATGTTTGGTAGCTGCTGGGTATTCATTTGTTGCATAGATAGATGAGTTGGTTTGGGACAGTCGTTCTGCCATTTTGGCCAACGTCAAGGGCATGTGCCGGTGGGTTCAAATTGACAAGATAGTGACAGGTAGAACTTGGCATGTGACTTATGACATTTTGACCAATGCCAAGGTCATAAGAGCATGGGGTAAAAATCATATCGGGAGTTTCTAAAGAAACTGAAACTTGCCAAGTATGTGCATACCTTCTGGAGTGTGATAACATGAGTGGATACCTTCACGTTATCATGCGATGAGAGTTGGATCACGATTCCCACTGATGATTTGGTTTACTCTTCGGGTGATCCCGATTGATTCTTCTTTTAGGTTTGGAGGAGAATTTGACAGAACAGTGGGAGGTTTCCTGATTAGATAAAGTGATAACCATTCTGATCTAGGTTAGAGTGCACGCAGAGTGTTTCTTTTCTCCCTCTCTTTCGCAGCGACCATTGACCGACCCTAGACTATGACGTAGTGACCAAGTTGACCGAACCTTCTTAAAATACTGGCTTTTGGATTGTCTAAGTTGCATAAGTCATTGCCGCTCCTTCTTTTACCCTTTGCATTTCTCAGAACACCCCGTATTACTACGGACATCCACTTCCATTGGACAGATCTATCGTATGGTTATATACGAACTCGAAGGGACTTCTTTGAGGATGAATCCAGGTTCAGGAGAAATAGAATTGGTTTATTCAGTTGTCTTTTATTATCACCTTCTCTCAGGTTGCGAGGGCTCCTTAGTTTAGGAGAGTACACCTATTACGCTTATTGGATAGTCTTATTCCAAACCATAGGCAGGTGTCGAAAGGTAGGGAATGAAGAAAACCAATTAGCCTAAGTAGGGTGTATAGAAGGTAATATGTAAAGACAAAATAAAGGGATTAGAAAGAGGGCAAAGTAAATTACGACTGTTAACATTCACGACCAAACCGCGTACTTCATCGCCACTCCTATTTCACCTTTGCTTTTTTCCCCAGTTCGGGAGAAATAGAATAAGGTATTATTCAGTTGTCTTTTATCATCACCTTCTCTCAAATTGCGAGTACTCCTTGGTTTAGGAGGGTACACCTATTACGCTTATTGGATAGTCTTCTTCCAAACCATAGGCTGGTGCCGAAAGGTAGGGAAGGAAGAAAACCACTTAGCCTAACGATGGTGTACAGAAGGTAATGAATAAATACAAATAAAGGGATTTGGAGAGATGGCAAAGAAATATACGGTTATAGTCATGAATTGGATTATGGAAGAGGCATTACTAGGAATACCAGGATACCCCTACGAAACATTCTCATGTTTCAGTGTATTGTTAAAGGAAAACTGATTTCCCGATTAGATACTTACTCCAGGGTATGTATTTACCAGGTTTCATTCTCATATCTGTATGATTTTACAGATGATGAGTGTGAGTAAGTTATTGGGAATAAGGTGATCATCCTCATTATGTCGGAATTCGTTGTAATTGGTGATATTTGAGGAAATCGCCTGGGTACAGTTTTCAACCTACGACGCACAGGTTTTGAGTTATTCAACTCAGCGGACTTATACAGAGTATTGTATGTTGTCCAGTGTCCATCAGGACAAAGGGGTTGGTCCTCGTACTATGTTCTGTTTACTTGTGACTTCTCTAGTTTTAGACAAGTGTTTCGTAGAAATACAAGATCTAAGTTTTGAGAAGTTGTGGGTATAAGAATAAAGTAGAGAACCAGGTGTCGCAAGTATCGGGATTCTTCAAAGAGATCGAAAATATAGATACTTGTGATTGGTATTCAGTTGATAGTAATGGTTTTGAGAAACTTGTTTCTCTTTCAGGTTACTCATAATTGGATGTATTCCTAAGTTGAGTAATGCTGATTAGCCTCTTTCCATTAAGTTGATATGCACTGGAGACAGCTGCATGATTTGAATCTTGTTCCAATTAAATAAGTGCCAAAGTTTCTATATTGGATATAGAATGGTTCATATCTTAACGATGTTAAGGTACGGGGAGTTTTCCGGCTTATGCTTAAAACCAGACTCTGGATAACTCAAGGCACGTTTCTGTAATGGCAGTTTGTGGGTTGACCCTGGCTTTGACGAGGGTTGATTTTCTACCATCTGGAAGATCAATGGTGATATTGTTCTTGACTCGCCACAGTTTTAGTAAAATGAATTTTTTCAGAAAACAGTAGTGGGAGTATGGTAGAACTGGAAGTGATTCCGGAAACGCAAACGATTACGGAAAATTTAATAGGACCTAAAGATTCAATCAAGTTTGACATTCCATTAGCCACTCCGCAGATATAGTGGGTAACCTCAGACACCCGAGAGGTACTCCGGTAGCCTCAAGGACGGTGACAGGGAGGTTCTTGTTTACCCAGACTTGACACTACTGTTGTTCCAGGCCATGAGACCCGGCAGGAGGTTAAGTATAGCGTCATTCTAAACTAGCTTTAGAAGTGCACGCATATATTATTCTGCCAGAGGGTTGTCGTAGTCAGTGGGAGCAGTGGAAGTATAGTGGGCAAGTAGATTATGTCTATTTATAGACTTGAGCAGATATAGCGGAGATAGATCATCTAATTTTGATGTGACAGTCATAGCTTTGACTTCATCAGAATAGAGGATGGATCTGTTAAGAAGGTAGTAGGGTGTGATGTCCGGGTATTTGGATGACATACACAGAGTAGGAAGTAAAATTCCTATACTACAATCGGTTATACTGTGGTCGTCACACAGTTGTTTCTTCACACAGGATATGGATATAATATCAGACATTCTGGTTAATAGATCTATGGTTTTAGATCTAGATTTGGGTAGTTTCCCAATGTGGGTACTTTGACAGTATTCTAATAGTATTTTAGAATAGATGACTCCTGGCATGGTGGTGTACCTGCAGGTGATGGAGTCACCCTTTCTAAAGGTGTCTTACAGACTAAAGGGGAGAGGGATGTGCATGATTGGCAGATCACTTGCTTAGGCAATTGAGTCAATCATGAGATGTCAAGTACCACACGAGATGTTGTTTTTGCACTAGATGCAATAAGTTTATATTAATCCAATCCTGAAGAAACATAAGGAAGCGGGTTTAGAGCATAAGTGAATGTTCTACGGAATTGATGACGGCAGCCTCCTTCGGGAGACAGTTATCATTCCAGGCTTCAAAGGTGACATGGATGACAGAGTGATTGTCAGAGTTATAGTTTTTCCTATGATGAGGGACAGTATTATGGACAGGTGGTCCAAGAGGATACTGAGGGAGGCATAGTGCTGGACACTGATTAGTTTCAGTTGTGGATACAGTCTAAGAAGTTTGGATTTTGAGTTCATTTATGAACTAGGTCCCATCAGATATCCAGACATATTCTAAGACAGGTATTACTCAATTCATGAGATGGCTTTCTTCGCGAACTTGAGATTAAGAGAGATATAGAAAGAAACATCGGGGCGGATCCACTCGCTGAGGCTATTTCTCGAACACAATAGTTTTACAAACGGGCTTATTGAAACTGATTAGTAGAGGAGTTGGATGTTCGGTATCACACAGACTGTGAGTATGCGACATCGCAATAATTAGCCTTAAGTGCAAGTGGGAGATTGTTGGATATAGTGCCCTAAAAGTCAATTATTGGATCGCAGGCACGTGATTGCAATGATTGAGGAGGACCTATACTGGTAGTACAGTCTTACTCGAGATGATAGTATATTATCTGGTTTGCCTTTATCAGTCGTGTACAGGTTCAGGTGACTGATCATTGTTACACGTTGATAGTGCCCTTAGGATCTTGCTTGACTACCAACAGTATGATAGCGATCATATACGTGAGAGTTGGGTGGTCTATAAGCATATCTTTAATTGTGGTCCTTAGTCATGGGAGTTTCGAGACAGGGCATCGATTCTCCGGAGTAGACTAGTGTATACAGTCGAGACCCCGACGAGGGGCGGTGGCCGGTCTCACAAGCCACTGGTGTCAGTTGGATCACCTAAGATGTATACAGGTGCACATTGGGTTATGAGTACACCGGACAGGACTCGCCGGGAACCTGCTAGTTGGTATTATACCTATCGTCAGATAGCAGTTCCCTGGTGACATGTGTACAGGTTAGTTCATTGACCTGAGGTCGTCATTTGTCTCGTGTGAGTTCCCATTGTGCTTTGATTTCTACCCTACCACGGATCAAAGGAGTCGTGCAAACAGGTCTTTTTTGGGTACAGTTCCGAGCCACATGGAGGCAAGTGAGCGGATCGGTAGGGGATTCGTCTCTCCCAGTATTGGGGGTGAGATCGCGCTGTGTCTAGGAGAGCCATTACACAAATCCTCGGCCGAGGTAGGAGATTTACTTGTAGGTACTCCAGTAGTATCTCAAGGTGTTCTTGGCTGCACTCCGACACGACTTATACCGCTATTGGGGGTCTGACGTTACCAGCCCCCTAGGCCGATATGCGATACTCATAGACGACCGGACCGGACTGTATATACATTGTCACTGTTAGGCTCAGTAGGGTTCCAGGATGAGTTCGCTCATCGGCTTCCCTTGAGGTCAGTACATAAACAGCCCTTACGCACAGCTAGTGCTGCTGACGGTTCGTGGTTAAACCCACTGCCAGGGTACTGAGGAGTCATTAGAGTCTTCCACAGATAGTTTCTCAAGTTCGGGCGAAACGTTGTAGAGGCCGTATGGTTTTATGGCAGGGTTCGGAAAATGCACGTGCGTTTACGCACGTGTCATATTTCGGGCAGATAATACTGGTGGGCTTTGGTTTAAGCCGGATCCGAGTATTATACTGTGTAGATATAATATCTTTGTCTCAGTCGCATTTGTATTCGGTCGTAATACAAATGCGGGTATGTTTATACTGTTACGGGGTTATTCTAAAATTCGTTTCGGGATCGCTTTTGGAAGTTGCCAGTTTCCAGTTTTCTATCACCCGTATTAAACATTCGGTTTAATACGGATTTATCTTTTCTTGAGGTGAGTCATGAGTGTGTGGAAGGTTCTAGAAGCTTCTAGATGGTGACTAGACTTCATGACTCATTAGTGCATTAATTGTTCATTTAATGTTTATGGTGACTAGGTTAATGTATCTTCATTTGCATTAATTGTTGTTGCAAGGTGTCATGTGACTCATTTGTTCATTATTGTTATGGTTACCTCTTCCTTGCTCCTACACTCACCTCCCCCCTCTTATAAGTGGCCGGCCCCTCTCTTGAAAAGAGAATGGTTGCTTGAAAAAAAGATTTTGATAGTTTTGGTTGATAGAAATTAGATGTGATCCATTTCTCATTTTCATTCGATCCAAAAGGCAACTTCATTAACCGTTCATCCATAGTTTTGGATGTAATGAGACAAAGTGTTCTACTCATTCTCTACATCATTCTTGGTCATCTCTTCTAGCAAACTTGATGACCGAGTTGCCTCGGGTCAGAGGCGGGAGCCCGTTTAAAGATCTGTTGACGTGGTGCCACCTAGACGAGCAGACCGGAGATCGAGCGAGATCGGAGCCGCCGCAACAAAGCATGGGATGATGGTTAAAGAACGAAGGACTCGGATCATTCGGTATAACATTTCTACCCACTTTATAGTTTGTTAGTTTAGCAATAATGGCAGATCCGGGTTACAGTATACGATAGCGCCAGTTAAAAAGTTTTTGTTCCGCATTTGGCGTCTGTTAGACGGCCGGGGTGCTACCGTAGACTTACACTTCTGCTGCTGATATTCTGTGATGCGATCACTTTATATATTGAGACGAATGCTTATATTATATATATGATGATATATAGTAAATATTGATGCTTTCGTTTCTTCTGTGATGCTTAGGAAGCATAACATGATGGGACTTCATTAATGAGATTAATGAAAAGAAAAGAAACCTAAAGATGTTGTAGAAACTTGGTTTAAAAACTGGTAGCTCTAGTTCTTGCTTTGCATAGTGGTATTCCTTGTAGAATATCCAGCACCTTATTTGATAAGGAAATAGCCGAGATCCCTTCACCGGGAGTGACCTCTTTAGCGAAACTAGCAGATGCCACAACCCACTCGGTTTGTCTTTTGATTGCTTCTATAGTTTATGCTATGCATAGCGGTATTTGTGAAATATTCTGCACCTCATTCGATGAGAAAAGAGCCGAGATCCCTTCACCGGGAGTGACCTCTTTAGCAAAACTAGTAAAAGCCTAAAAAACACTCCTTTTAAAATCACTCGATTCTACAACGATATCAAGTTCATTACGCAAAAAGTTTTCTTAAAAACCTGTCGTAGCCCTCCGCCATTTCAGATAAGTACTATTTAGTATTCATGCTACGTTTGTTGACTATGTTAAGGCGTAGTGTGCGGTAGCTGATTAGTGCTTATCTGCTAAAGCATATGATGCGATTGGATTAGGGTTGTCGTACGACTTTGTTTACTATGTTAAGGGTCGTGCGGGTGGGTTTAATTCATCAGGAAATGACGGGTTGAACTTGGCTAGCGCTTATGATTTGTTGACCTTGTTAAGGTCATAAGTTGCTAGAGGCAAAAGATTTTTGGAAATTTCCAGTGTTGAAATTTGCAATGAGATTGCATACCTTCTATGAGATAGTTGGATCCTAATATCTACTGCGAGTAAGAGTTACTCCTGGGAGAGTTTTACACATTACAATTATCCGATCAAGTAGGTGTCTAGAAAGGTGTTAACGGGGTTACGCCCCTGGGAAAACGAGGTTTATTTTAATTAGGTCCGTGCGAAAGCACGGGGAACCTCCCTCAAAGTACCGACACTGGCCTGGCCGAAAGATTGACGAACTTGTAGGGTGTAATTAATCCCGGCTAGTCTTACCTTTTAGGGTTTGAAGGAAGATTTGATAAAAATAGCGGGAGCCATCCTGATTAGATAAAATAATAACCAATCTGATCTTGCAAGAGCATACGCAGAGTGTTTTCTTCTCTCTCTCTCTCCAGGTAGCGACCATGTCACGTCTTAATCAAGATAATAATATGGATGCATTGACCGAACCTGCTTATTATACTGAGCTAGGGAACGTTGGTTCCGCTCTATCTTATAATTGTTATAAGTCCGAGTAGGAAATAGGGGAATATCCAGATTCCCATGTCACCCAATCAAAGAAAGTGTATGTTGATGCATCTTCTTCGAGTGTGTTCATCACCGAGAACTGTTTCTCAGTATTCTCTGCGTCCTGGGTATATGATACCGGATCAGGATCCCGCATATGTAATATGTTACATGGGATACAGAAAGGTAGAGAACTGAGAATGAGTAACATATCTCTAAGAGTTAGAGAATGGTACAATTTTTGTAGCCAAGACAGTTGGCAGATATCACCTTGTATTAATACATTGATTCTGAACGAATGTTATTATATACCGAACCTGATTTACAACATTACATTGGTTTCTTTATTAAGTTAAAAAAGGATATAATTTTGTATTGATGGATAATGTTGTGAACATTTTCCTGAATCAAAGAGTTGATTGGATCAGGCACGTTATATTATGGCATATACGTTCTGAATCAAACCACAGTTCAAAGTATGTAGAACACACACAAGAGGAGTAGTTCAGAAATGAACGAATCCTTCTTGTGGCATTGTAGACAAGGTCATATCTATGCGACACGACCAGCTAAGTTACATAAGGATGAATATTAGAATCTATTCGAATTTTCATCTTATAATACTTACCAGTCTCGTCTTAAAGGTAAAATGACCAATACTCTGTTTACTGGAAACAGAGAAAGAGTTAGTGAACTCTTGGGACAGATACATGATGATGTATACAGTCCTATGTCTACAAATGCCAGGGTTAGTTCTTTTGTACTTCATTACATTCATCGACGATCTCTCAAGATTCAGACATATGTTCCTGTTGAAACACGAATCTGAAACTTTTGAGAAATTCAAGGAATATAAGCTTGAAGTTAAGAACCAGACGGGTAGAAGTATTAGCCCTTCGATGTGATCGAGGAGGAGAATACTTGCGCATGGTGTTCCTTGAGTTTCTAAAAGGAGAATGGGATTCTCTTTCAGATTACTCCTTCGTGTACACCACAGCACAACGGTGTATCAGGACGGAGGTATCTCACCCTATGAGATATAGCGCTCTCTATGATGAGTATTGCTGAGTTGCTTATTTCCTTTTGGAGTTATGCACTTGAGAAACCGCATACCTAAAGAATGGGGTTCCATACAAATCGGTGCCTACCACCCTATATCAGATATGGTATGGGAAGAGACCATCCCTTAAATGAGTTAAGATATGGGGTTGTCCGGGCTATGTTGAAAAGCAAAATCCGGACAAGCTCGAGGCAGGGTCAGTTCTGTATAAGTTTGTTAGGATATCCCAAACATTTGCAAGGGAATATCTTCTACCACACTGAGGAGCAAAAGGTGTTTTGTTTCTCAGCATGCCACCTTTTTAGAAAAGGAATTTCTTGTGATGAAATTTGTGGTCATGAGGTAGAACTGGAAGGAGTTCCAGCTAGACAAACTAACAGCTGATGATTTAGTGGAACTAAAGGATTCAATAGTCTCTAACGAACCTCAGCCTCTCCGCGAATCCGATAGGGTTCCTCATCCACTTGAGAGATACTATGGTCTTCTCAGTGATAGTGGGAGCGAGGATTGCATCATGGTAGATGATGACCCAAGTAGGTTCAGGCAGGCCATCACAAGTGGAGACTTTGTGAAATGGCTGGATGCTATGCAATCAAAGATGGAATCCATGTACACCAACAAGGTATGACTTTGATTGTTGCACCTAAAGGGGTAAAACCCATAGGGAGCAAATGGATCTTGAGAAGATCATTGGTGTAGATGGAAAAGTTGAGACTTTCAAAGCTATGCTTAAGTCCATCAGGATAAATATGCGCATCGCGGAGATGGAACATCTGTTTTGATGTGGCAGTCAAAGAGTTTGACTTCATCAAAATGATAGATGAATCTTGTATATACAAGAAGGTTGTAGAGAGTAAGGTTGTCTTCCACGTATTGTACGTAAATGACATACGCTTGATAGGAAACGGTTTCCTATGCTACACTCGGTCAAGCTCCTCTTATCACGAGGGTTCTCCATGGAAGATCTAGATGATACCTACTACATCTTGTAGATTATGATCTATGGTGATAGATCTAAGTGGATGTTGGGATTGTCCCAAATCCAGATACATTAACATCATACTAAAAGGGTTTAGTATGGAGTATTCTAAGCGTGGTGGTACGCCCACTTATTCAGGAATCACTCTCTCCAAAAAGATGTCTTCTAAGACCGATTTGGAGAGAGCTCGCATACAAGGGATACCCTATGCTTCAGAAGTAGGTCCTATCATGTGTGCGATGTTATATACTAGACCAGATGTAGCTCACTCACTGGGTGTAGTGATCAGGAATCAATCGGATCTTGGGAGAATCATTGGACAGCTGTGGATGACATTCTTAAGTACTTGAGAAGCACTAAATGAATGTTCTTGGTTCGAGCTTCCAGAGTGATAAGGTCGACTGAGAGTCAGTCACAGGAATTTTCTTTACCCTCAGTGGAGGGACGGTATGTTGGAAGAGTTCCAAGCTAGATACCGAGGCATACTAGACAATAAAGGCTGAATACATCGCTACCAATGATGCTGCCAAGTGGCTGTCTGGGCTTTTCTTGTTCATGAGATGAACATGGTTCCTACCATTGAGCGTCCAATAACTGTTATTGTGACAACAATGGAGTTGTGGCTTTAGCCTAGGAACACCGTCCCATCAGCGATCCAGACATATTCTGAGGACAGTATCACCTGATTAGGGAGATGGATGATCTCCAAGGGATCGAGGTTAGGAGAGTAGACCCGAAGAGTAACACAGCGGATCCACTCATAAAGGCCTTACCCTAGAGAGACTTCTATAGGATGTTGAGTATGAGATACTGCAACAAATGGCCTTAGTGCAAGTGGGAAATTGTTAGTGATATGTATGCCCTAGAGGCCATCACTGTACATGTGATGTATATTGTAGTGGATGCTTGGACATATGTATGGAGGACTTTCTTGCTCGACATGATAGTATGCTATTTGGTTGCACTTTATCTTAACATTTACACTTATTGTCTCTCTATTACATGTTGATAAAGCCCTTAGGATGAGTACTTGACTACCAGGATTATGATGCGGATCATACTAGTAGGGCAGAGGTAGTCGGCAAGTACATCCTTCAATTGTTCCAAGTCGTGGGAGCATCGAGACAGGGCATCGATACTCCAGAGTAGACTAGCGTATGCGCTTCTTGACCCATATGATGGGCGATGGATGATCCCATATCCATTGGTGTTTGACATCAGAGAAGGTATACGGGTGCTCAGTGGAGACTGGGTTGTTAGTTATATGTATGCCCTAGAGGCCATTACTGTACATAGGATGTATATTTTAGTGGATGCTGGGACATATATAGGGAGGACTTTCTTGCTCGACATGATAGTATGCTATCTGGTTACCCTTTACCTTAACGTGTATGCTGATTGTCTCTCTGTTACATGTTGGTAAAGCCCTTAGGATCTGTACTTGACTACCTGGACTATGATGCGGATCATACTAGTGGGGACATGGTAGTCCATAAGTACATCCTTCAAAGTCCCTAGTCGTGGGTGTATCGAGACGGGGCATCGATATACCAGGGTAGACTAGCGTATACCTTCTCGACCCATACAGATGGGCGATGGATGATCCCATATCCATCGGTGTTTGACATCAGAGGAGATATACGGGTGCTCAGTAGAGACTGGGTACACTGGACGGACTCGCCGAGAACTCCCAGATGGTATTATACCTCACGTCAGATGGCAGTTCTCTGGTGACACTGGTACAGAGTAGTCTGTTGACCCGAGATCGTCATAGAGTCTTGTGTGGTTCCCACTGTGCTTTGATTTCCATCTTACCACGTCCAAGAGGGCATGCAAAACGGTGGTTTTTGGGTACAGTCCCGAGTCACATGGAGGCAATGAGCGATAGGAGGGGATTCGTCTCTCCCGGTATAGGGGGTTGATGTTGCGCTGTGTTCGATTGGCTATAACAGGAAATCCCTGGCCAGGGTTGCTGAGATTTACTGGTAAGTGTTACCAGTAGTTTCTCGAACAGTTATAGACCTCATATCGACACGACTTATTGAGCTATTGGGGTCTGACGTATACCACCCCTAGGCGAGATATGCGACATATCAGACGATCAGACCGGACTGTACGGTAGTGTTACTGGTCGGATTCACTGGAGTGTGAGCGGGCTTGCTCGTCGATCTTCAGATCGCTCAATACCCGGGTGGCCGTTACGTTTAGCAGACCGCTTGCGGCTTGTGGGTGTTTTGATATGATCATCATCTGCGGCCGGCGTATTGACGAGTCTTTAGAGTCCTACACAGAGGTTTCCTGGCTAAAGCGAAACGAAATAGGAGCGCATATGAGATATGTGCGGGACCGAGAATAATGCGTGTATGTGATACCGTATTCTATTCTCGCGATAAATGTATCGAATGGTTGTATGTGATATAACCTAGTTATCGATTCAAGCGTTGATTCGATAAGCCGATATATTGTATACTAGTCGGTTGTGTGCGACATAACCGGGTCATTGAATCAAGTGTTGATTTAATGATTTAATGCATATTTATATATTTGATATATTACTTTGCATCAACTAGTATCGGTTTACTTTAAATGGATTTTCTCACTCGGGTGTGCGCATTACATATGCGATATGATTTTGTGCACTTGCTTGTATCATGTTTGATGATACATGTTTACTTGGTTAAGTGCAAAGAATTAAACCATGGTTAAAAGAATGGCTAGGGTTTCATTTCCTTTATTTATTCCTTTATTTATTTATTTATTCATTTTGGAAAAGAAGAGAAAAGAATGGTTGCTAGATTTGGAGTTTAGTTGAAGCTTCATGAAGCTTTGATAAAGTCAACCATACTTATCTCATCCTTAACCCTAACCATTCCCACTAACCATGATTCATTCTCTACACTTGACTCTAGTTAAAATTATGATAAGAATTCATTTTCTATTCTTATTCTTTTAACTTATCATAACATTTTCTTCTTCTTCTTCCTTGCTTCAAGTGAAGAAAAGCTTACCTCATCAATGGTGATTGATGTTTTTGAGTGAGAAATCCAATTCTAAAGTTAACCCACTTCCTATTTCTTCATCCTCTACCTCTTGCCAAGTAGTAGAGTGTGTTTACTTCACAAGTTTCTTGACTTGGTGAAGTCGGAGCTTGATTTAGCGATGCCTCGACGTAGATCATCTTCGGCATGGACATCGACGACCAAGTTTGCCCATTCTCCGACGAAGCCGATCCTAGAGCCCGGATTTGACTTGGACAGCGGAGAGGACCTCGTTGCGGAGCTATGGAGGTGGAGCACCGGATCTACAAAGGTTGTATTTCCGTTTTCTCATTAGTTAAGTGTTAACTAGTTCATTGTTCGCCTAGACATCTAGTTATCGATCCGTAGTTTAGGGTTTGTAGGCACCATATTTTTGAAATTGCCATGGTTGATGGCTTGGGAGACCTCACAAGTGTGCCTAGGAACCCTACAGTGGTATCAGAGCCTAGCTAGAGCCTTAGGCGAAGTCCAGACGGAAATTGAAGTCCGAACGAACCCGGAACTCCAAAACAAATATGCTCTCTGTACTTTTTTCAAAACAGTGCATTTTTCCACATTAAAAATATTCAGAAAAACAAGCAGGAAAATCTAAGAGTAACTGTGCAACCCGTAGCCCTAACTCCATTAAAGCGCCGCGCTTCCGCGGCACGAGCATGGCTCGTGCGGCGGAAGAGCGGCCGTTTTGTCGTTTTATATGGGTTCGTTTGCACAGTAACTCCTATATAACTGTTCTGAGTTCTCTGGATATTTTTAAAATTTTATTCAAGTGTTGAATAATCTGGAATGTTTTGGAGCTTCGGTGTTTCGATCGGGGTATCAAATTTTGTCTGTTTGGCTTTCCGGATAAATTTTAGAATATGTTAAAAAGTTCGACCGGATATAAATACCCAATTTTTCCCCTGTCGGGAAATTTCCAAGTGTTGGATTTTTCCGTAGTTTAACGACGTTCTAAGTAGTGCAAGTAACGCGATGGTCCCTCTAGAAGACACAAACCTTAACTCGATTATGTGACCGTCTTGAACTGCCCTTTGAACCTTCGGGTTTGGGGCAGTACGGCGTGCCACATGTGAGGCGTTGGCTTGACCCTTCTACGGCTGGACCGTTGGTACTGAGGTACGAACTGAATGTTGTTAGACTTATTTCATGTGTTGATCTGTATCGGGAAAACTTGGGTGTTCGATTGTTCGATCGAAAAGTTTAACATTTTCTGTTTATCTGGAATGGGATACAATAATTGGAATTCACAAAAGTTATGTGATAACTGAATGAATGTTATAAACGTAGCAATTTAGTCTCACTTGATCGGTTGCCACGGAATTTTGATATGATCAAAAGTCCGTCGCAATCACGTAGCGTACGCGGATACTCGCCGGGTAAACTTAATAGACAGCTTCACTCCATAGCCCCGACCAAGTGACTGTAGGAGAACCCCGTCGCCGAAAGCATCCGTTCGGGTGCTCGCGGTAGCGGTGTTCCGCCTTGGTGCACTTCGTCGACGGTATCGGGGGTGCGGCCGTCTACTGAAGTTTGCGACGAGCATTCGATCAGGATGTCGGGAATCTTGTTGAATTACCCGACTTGATATTGAAAAGTGTTTTCGATTTTGAGACTAAAATGCGGGGTTTATAATTGTTAGGCATGCGATGTCTAAGTAATTCATTTGGTCAGGCATGCGATGTCTGAGGTGGTTGCGGATTCCAACTGTTGTAGTTTTACACTTTCTTTTCTGTGACCGTAAGTGTAATATGTGATATCGCCGGTTTCGTTGCTATACGTCAACGACAATTGGGATGCGCATATTTACTTACGTTGATGACATGTGATGTTATGTGTTGCTGGATATGTTATATTGGATCGTCGTGATTGAATAGCCGGGGGTTTTTATGTGAGATGAGTGTTTTTCATTTTCATTCATGTAAAAACTTGTATGTAATATTCTTTTATTGGGGCGCTTCCAGGTTGCGGAAGTAGTCACCGTTTGTATATTATTTACTTTTCCGCACTAGGATAGACCCAAGGAGGAGGGCACAAGTAACCGGGTTCTGGAGTCCAGTGGGAAACCAACTCGAGGAGTCGGGTCCGGGTCTCCTAACTCCAGAATTGGTAGGGTTACTTGCCGCTCTCGTAGGGGTCTAGGGGTGTGGGTTTGGCTATTCATCACGACCGTGGAATCCGTGTTTTATACTGGCTCGTATTGAAAACACGGACGTCCTAGTATATCCAATATTTCATATGATTCTTCTGCTGCGATATCTGTGATGTGATCATGAGATGTTCTGTGATAGATATAGTATATAGTATATATGATATATTATATAGACGTTACTTATGTTTTACACCCGCGCTAGCCCTGCCCCGCTCTGTCGTTAGTTACCTAACCTAACGGTGCACGAGGGGACATCGAGGCGAATGCGGATGGCATAAGTGTACGTCGTATTTATCTGTGATGTTTAGGTACTTAAATGATGGGACTTCATTAATGTGATTAATGAAATAAAAGAAACCTAAGATGTTGTATAATCGAATTTCAAAATAAAACAGGTAGCTACAGTTTTTGCTTTGCACAGCGGTATATGTGATATATCCTGCACCTTATTCGATGAGGAAAGGACCGAGATCCCTTCACCGGGAGTGACTCCTTTAGCAATAACTGGCAGATGCTACACCCTCGGTTTGTCTTTTGATTGCTTTTAAGAGTTTTTGCTTTGCACAGTGATATATATGATATATCCCGCACCTCATTCGACGAGGAAAGGACCGACGATCCCTTCACCGGGAGTGACTCCTTTAGCAAAACTAGAAAAGCCTCAAAAACACTCCATTTCAAAATTCATTCGATCCTACAACGATATCAAGTTCATTACGCAATAGGTTTTCAGAAAAACCTGTCGTAGCCCTCCGTCATTACAGATAAGTACTAGTTAGTATTCGTGCTGCGGTAGTTTGGCATTCGTCAAGGCGTAGTGTGCGGTAGCTAACTAGTATTTATCTGCTTATGCATATGATGCAGATTGGATTAGGGTATTCGTACGGCGTTGTTTGGCATTCGTCAAGGGTCGTGCGGGTGGGTTTAATTCGATCAAGTAATGTACGGGTTGAACTTGACTAGTGGACTATGGGTTGTTTGGCATTCGTCAAGGTCATAGCGAGCTAGGGGCAAAATATTATCGGGAATTTCAAGTGTTGAAATTTGCAATGAGATTGCATACCTTCTATGAGATAGTTGGATCCCGATACCCGCTGCGAGTAAGTGTTACTCCTGGGAGAGTTTTATACATTACAATTAGCCGATCAAGTAGGTGTCTAGAAAGGTGTCAACGGGGTTACGCCTCTGAGAAAACGAGGTTTACATTAATTAGGTTCGTGCGAAAGCACGGGGGACCTCCCTCAAAGTACCGACACTGGCCTGGCTGAAAGATTGGCGAACTTGTAGTGTGTAATTAATCCCGGCTATTCTTTCCTTTTAGGGTTTGAAGGAAGATTTGATAAAAAGCAGTGGGAGCCATCCTGATTAGATAAAATAATAACCAATCTATTCTTGACAGAGCGCACGCTGAGTGTTTTCTTCTCTCTCTCTCCAGGTAGCGACCATATCACGCCTTAATCAAGATAATAATACGGATTATTGACCGAACCCGCTTGTTATACTGAGCTGGGGAACGTTGGTCCCGCTCCAACTTATAATTGTTATAAGACAGAGCAGGAAATTGGGGATTACCAGAATTCCCGTGCCGCCCAAACGAAGAGAGTGCATGCTGATGCATCATCTTCGGGTGTGTTCATTATACAGAACTGTTTCTCAGTATCCTTTACGTCCTGGGTATGTGATACCAGATCAGGATCCCAGATATGTAATATGTTACATAGGGCTACAGATAGGTAAAGAACTGAGAACGGGTGATAAGTTTCATGAGGCAGAAAACGGGGCAAGAGTTGCAGCCAAGTCTGTCGGTCACTGTCACCCTGTATTACCGATACATTGATTCTGAACGAATGTTATTAGATACCGAACCTGATATACAAAATCATATCAGTCTCTTTATTAGTAAAGAAAGGATATAATTTTGTATTGTTGGATAGTGTTTTGAACATTTCCTATATCAAAAGTTGATCGGTTCAGACACGTTATCTAAAAGCATTAATGTTCTAAATCAAACTACAGTTCTTAGTATACGGATCACACATAAGAGGAAGAGTTCAGAAATGAACGGATTCTTCTTAAGGCATTGTAGACTAGGTCAGATCAATGCGACCCGACTGGCTAGAGTTACATATAGATGTATATTTAAATCAGTTTGAATTTACATCTTGTGAAACTCGCCAGTCATGTCACAAAGATAAGATGACCATAGCTCCGTTTACTGGAAACAGAGAAAGAGTTAGTAAACTCTTGGGATGATACATGTTGATGTATGTAGGTCCCCTGTCTACACATGCCAGGATTGGTTCTTTATACTTCATTATATTCTCTGATAATCTTTCGAGTTTCAGACATATGTTCCTGTTGAAACACAAGTCCGAACCTTTTGAGATATTCACGGAATATAAGTTAGAAGTAGAGAACCAGAATACGGGTATAAGTATTATGTCCTTTGATGAGATCAAGGAGGAGAATACTTGAGCACGGAATTCCTGGACTTTTCTAAAAGAGAATGAGATTCTCTCTCGGCATTACTCCTCCGTATACACCATAGCACGATGGTATATCGGGGCGGAGCAATAACACCCTATGTGATAAGGTGTGCTCTATGATGAGTACTACTGAGTTACCTATTTCCTTTTGGGAGTTATGCGCTTGAGAAGCTGCATACCTATTGATCAGGGTTCCAATCAAATCAGTTGCCTACCATTTCATATGTGATATGGAAAGGGAAGAGCCCATATCTTAAGCTAGTTGAGATTTGGGGTTGTCCAGCCTATGTCTAAAAGCATAATCCGGACAAGCTCGAGGCAAGGTCAGTTATGTACAACTGGAAAGGTTCCAGCTATACAAACTACAGCTGATGATTTGATAGAACCAAAGGATTCAGTAGATTCCAACGAACCTCAGCCTCTCCGCCGATCTAGTAGGGTTCCTCACCCACCTGAGAGATACTTCGGTTTCTCTATGACAGTGGGAGCGAGGATTGCATCATGAGATGATGATCCAACTAGTTTCGAGCTGGCCATCAGGAGTGAGACTCTGTAAGAATGGCTGGATGCTTATCGATCTGAGATGGAATCCTTATACACCAGCAAAGTATAGACTTTGGCTGCTATATCTGAAGGGTTAAATCCCCATCAGGAGCAAGTATATCTTGAGAAGATTACTTGGTGTAGATGGAAAAGTTGAGACTTTCAAAGCTAAACTTGTTAAAGCTTTTCGTCATCGACCAGGCGTGGATCATGATGAAACCTTTTCAAGTGACTATGCTTAAGTCCATCCAGATCCTACTTACCACGGCTAGATACCATGACTACGATATCTGGTGGTTGGGTGTCATGACTGCTTTTCTAAATGAAGTTTTAGAAGAGTGCGTCTATAAGTACACAGCCAGAGGGCTTCGTAGACAGTGGGAGCAGCGGAAACGTGTGCAAGATGCTTTATAGGATAAAGCAGGCATCGCGGAGTTGGAACATCTGTTTTGATGAATCAGTCAAAGAGTTTGACATCATCAAAATGGTAGATGAACCTTGTATAAACAAAAAGGTAGTAGGGAGTATGGTGACGATCCTCGTAGAGTACGTGGATGACATACTCTTGATAGGGAAGGAGTTTCCTATACTACGCTCGATCAATCTCCGCTTATCACAATGATTCTCCATATAGGATCAAAGTGATACCTCCTAAATCCTGGATTTTGGATCTATGAGATAGATTTAATTGGATGTTAGGATTCTCACTAGTTGTAGTGAGATGGTATCAAACGATCGTGGGAAGAATCACTGGAAGGGTTCCAGGGTGATAAAGACGACTGAATGTCAGTCACAGGCATTGTCTTTACCCTCAGTAAAGGGACGGTATGTTGGAAGAGTTCCAAGCTAGATACCGTGACATACTAGACGATAAAGGCAGGATACATCGCTACTTAAGATGCTACCAAAGAGGCTGTTTGGGTGTATATTAGTTCATGAGATGAACTTCGTTCCTACCATTATGAGACAATGGAGTTGTGGCTTATGCCAAGGAACGCCCGTCCCATCAGTGATCCAGACATATTCTAAGGCAGTATCACTTGATCATGGAGATGGTTGATCTCCAGGGTGATCGAGGATAGGTGAGTAGGCTCAGAGGACAACACAGCGGATCCACTCACAAAGGCCTGTTCCCAGAGAGAGACTTTTAATGGGATGGTTGAGTATGAGATACTGCAACCACTGCTACAGATGGCCCTAGTGCAAGTGGGAGATTGTTAGTTATATGTATGCCCTAGAGGCCATTACTGTACATAGGATGTATATTGTAGTGGATGCTGGGACATATATAGGGAGGACTTTCTTGCTCGACATGATAGTATGCTATCTGGTTATCCTTTACCTTAACGTGTATGCTGATTGTCTCTCTGTTACATGTTGGTAAAGCCCTTAGGATCTGTACTTGACTACCTGGACTATGATGCGGATCATACTAGTGGGGACATGGTAGTCCATAAGTACATCCTTCAAAGTCCCTAGTCGTGGGTGTATCGAGACGGGGCATCGATATACCAGAGTAGACTAGCGTATACCTTCTCGACCCATACAGATGGGCGATGGATGATCCCATATCCATCGGTGTTTGATATCAGAGGAGATATACGGGTGCTCAGTAGAGACTGGGTACACTGGACGGACTCGCCGAGAACTCCCAGATGGTATTATACCTCACGTCAGATGGCAGTTCTCTGGTGACACTGGTACAGAGTAGTCTGTTGACCCGAGATCGTCATAGAGTCTTGTGTGGTTCCCACTGTGCTTTGATTTCCATCTTACCACGTCCAAGAGGGCGTGCAAAACGGTGGTTTTTGGGTACAGTCCCGAGTCACATGGAGGCAATGAGCGATAGGAGGGGATTCGTCTCTCCCGGTATAGGGGGTTGATGTTGCGCTGTGTTCGATTAGCTATAACAGGAAATCCCTGGCCAGGGTTGCTGAGATTTACTGGTAAGTGTTACCAGTAGTTTCTCGAACAGTTATAGACCTCATATCGACACGACTTATTGAGCTATTGGGGTCTGACGTATACCACCCCTAGGCGAGATATGCGACATATCAGACGATCAGACCGGACTGTACGGTAGTGTTACTGGTCGGATTCACTGGAGTGTGAGCGGGCTTGCTCGTCGATCTTCAGATCGCTCAATACCCGGGTGGCCGTTACGTTTAGCAGACCGCTTGCGGCTTGTGGGTGTTTTGATATGATCATCATCTGCGGCCGGCGTATTGACGAGTCTTTAGAGTCCTATACAGAGGTTTCCTGGCTCAAGCGAAACGAAATAGGAGCGCATATGAGATATGTGCGGGACCGAGAATAATGCGTGTATGTGATACCGTATTCTATTCTCGCGATAAATGTATCGAATGGTTGTATGTGATATAACCTAGTTATCGATTCAAGCGTTGATTCGATAAGCCGATATATTGTATACTAGTCGGTTGTGTGCGACATAACCGGGTCATTGAATCAAGTGTTGATTTAATGATTTAATGCATATTTATATATTTGATATATTACTTTGCATCAACTAGTATCGGTTTACTTTAAATGGATTTTCTCACTCGGGTGTGCGCATTACATATGCGATATGATTTTGTGCACTTGCTTGTATCATGTTTGATGATACATGTTTACTTGGTTAAGTGCAAAGAATTAAACCATGGTTAAAAGAATGGCTAGGGTTTCATTTCCTTTATTTATTCCTTTATTTATTTATTTATTCATTTTGGAAAAGAAGAGAAAAGAATGGTTGCTAGATTTGGAGTTTAGTTGAAGCTTCATGAAGCTTTGATAAAGTCAACCATACTTATCTCATCCTTAACCCTAACCATTCCCACTAACCATGATTCATTCTCTACACTTGACTCTAGTTAAAATTATGATAAGAATTCATTTTCTATTCTTATTCTTTTAACTTATCATAACATTTTCTTCTTCTTCTTCCTTGCTTCAAGTGAAGAAAAGCTTACCTCATCAATGGTGATTGATGTTTTTGAGTGAGAAATCCAATTCTAAAGTTAACCCACTTCCTATTTCTTCATCCTCTACCTCTTGGTAAGTAGTAGAGTGTGTTTACTTCACAAGTTTCTTGACTTGGTGAAGTCGGAGCTTGATTTAGCGATGCCTCGACGTAGATCATCTTCGGCATGGACATCGACGACCAAGCTTGCCCATTCTCCGACGAAGCCGATCCTAGAGCCCGGATTTGACTTGGACAGCGGAGAGGACCTCGTTGCGGAGCTATGGAGGTGGAGCACCGGATCTACAAAGGTTGTATTTCCGTTTTCTCATTAGTTAAGTGTTAACGAGTTCATTGTTCGTCTAGACATCTAGTTATCGATCCGTAGTTTAGGGTTTGTAGGCACCATATTTTTGAAATTGCCATGGTTGATGGCTTGGGAGACCTCACAAGTGTGCCTAGGAACCCTACATGGGTACACTGGATGGACTCGCCGAGAACTCCTAGATGGAATTATACCAATCGTCAGATAGCAGTTCTCTGGTGACACGGTACAGGTTAGTCTGTCGACCTGAGATCGTCATAGAGTCTTGTGTGATTCCCACTGTGCTTTGATTTCCACCATACCACGTTCAAGAGATCATGCAATAAGGTGGTTTTTGGGTACAATCCTAAGTCACATGGAGGCAACGAGCGATAGGAGGGGATTCGTCTCTCCCTGTATTGGGGGTTGATGTTGCGCTATGCTCGATTAGCCATAACAAGAAATCCCTGGACAGGGTTGCTGAGATTTACTGGTAAGTGTTATCAGTAGTTTCTCGAACCGTTATGGACCTTGCATCGGCATGACTTATCAGGCTATTGGTGTAAGACTACGGTAGCGCCCCGGCCGTCTTTCCGAGGCCAAAATGCGGAAACGAAATTTTTTCTAAACTAGAAACCGGCGCTATCATATGCTTAAAAACCTGGATAGAACCATTAACCTACTACTAGCTATCTAGAGAAGGGATAGAAAGGCTATACCGATCAGTCCGTGTCCTTCGGTCTTTGGCCACCATCCCAAGCTCCTCGCGGCATCTCCGGTCTTGATCTCCTCGTCGGAAAGGGCACCACATCTACGAGTCTTTTTATGGGCTCCCGCTTCATCCGAAGCAACTCGGGCACGAAGTGTGCTAGCCGACATGTCCAAGGTATTGTAGAGAATGTTTGTGATCAGTTTGTCTCTTGCATCCATGGCTTGGATGGAGGTTAGAGGTGTTGCCATTGATGGAGATAAAGAGCTAGAGGAGGAAGAAGAAGAGAAGAGCTTTTTCTTTTCTTATGTGATCATATGATAATGAGAGTGAGTGGAAAATAATCCAAGAGCTAACCATATACATGGCTGCCCCTCTCTCCTCTCATCAAATCAAGATACAAATCAATCCACTAATGTGACATTTTTCACAAAAAAGAGACCATGAGTCACTATATATGTCCATGTCACATTAATGCATCTCATGATGAATTCTAGCTTATTATTTCCACCATCCGAACGTTAATCCAAATGTTTGGTCCAACAAAAAGATCCGGCAACATTTAAAGTAAACTCGTGACTGATCACAAGGATACCCCTCACCTGTATATACATATCTGCATCCGCATTCCGACTGAATGCGAATGCGATGAAACTAAAGTAATCCAACAAATCTAATACTAGGATCCGGCTTAAACCAAAGCCCACTAGTATGATCCGCCCGATCATGATCCGTGCAATACCGCACGTATAAGATCGAACCTGCCATATATCATACGGCCTCTACAACGTTTCGCCCGAAACTTTAGAAACTGTCTGTGGGGGACTCTAAAGACTCATCAATACTTTGCTGTAGATTTAATCACTAGCACGTCAGAGGTATTAGCCGTACGTAACGAGCTACCAGGTATTGACCAAAAGGGAGGTCGATGAGCGAACTCATCCTGACACCCTACTGAGCCTGTCAGTGATAATATCCGTACAGTCCGGTCCGTTCGTCTATGAGCATCGCATGGCGGGCCTAGAGGGTTGGTAAAAGTCAGACCCCCAAAAGCGGTACAAGTCGTGTCGGAGTGTAGCCCAGAACACCCTGAGATACTACTGGAATACCTACCAGTAAATCTCCTGCCTCGGCCGAGGGCTTTGTGTAAAGGCTCTCCTAGACACAGCGCGACCTCACCCCCAATACCGGGAGAGACGAACCCCTGCCGATCCGCTTACTGTCTCCATGTGGCTCGGGACTGTACCCAACTAAAACCTGATTGCACGACTCCTTTGAGCCGTGGTAGGGTAGTAATCAAAGCACAATGGGAACTCACACGAGACAAATGATGATCTCAGGTCGATGAACTAACCTGTACACATGTCACCAGGGAATTGCTATCTGACGTCAGGTATAATACCAACTAGCATGTTCCCGGCGAGTCCTGTCTGGTGTATTCATAACCCAATGAGCACCTGTATACATCTTAGGTGAACCAACAGACACCAATGGCTTGTGAGACCGGCCACCGCCCCTCGTCGGGGTCTCGACTGTTTACACTAGTCTACTAATGGAGTATCGATGCCAAGTCTCGAAACTCCCACGACTAGGGACCTTTTAAGGATGTGCTTATAGACCCCAGCTCCCACGTATTTGATCGCCATCATACTGCTGGTCGTCAAGCAAGAATCCTAAGGGCTCTATCAGCGTGCAATAGCGACCTGTAAGGTCACCTAAAGCAGTATACGATGATAAAGACAAACCATGGTAGCATACTATTCTCCATCAACGTGTAATAGTGAACCACAATGTCACCTAAAGCGTGCACACGATGATAGAGACAAACCAGATAGTATACAATTATCTCGAGTAAGACTGTCCTACCGGTATAGGTCCTCCCTCAATCATTGCAATCACGTGCCTGCGATCCAATAATTGACTCTGAGGGCACTATATCCAACAGTCTCCCATTTGCACTCAAGGCTAATTATTGCGATGTCGCATACTCACAGCCCGTGTAATACCGAACACCCAACTCCTCTACTAATCAGTCTCACAAAGCCCGTTTGCGAAACTATTGCGTTCAAGAAATAGCCTCAGCTAGTGGATCCGCCCTGATGTTTCTTTCTATGTCACTCTTTATCTCAAGTTCGCGGAGAAAGCCATTTCCCGAAATGAGCAATACCTGTCTTAGAATATGTCTGGATATCTGATGGGACCTAGTTCATAAATGTACTCCAAATCCAAACTTCTTAGGCTGTATCGTCAACTGAAACCAATCAGTATCCTGCGCCATGCCTCCCTCAGTATCCAATTAGACTACCTGTCCAAAATACAGCCCCTCGTCAGAGGGAAAACTATAACTCTGACAGCCACTCTGTCATCCAGGTCACCTTGGAAGCCTGGAATGATAACTGTCTCCTAAAAGAGGCTGTTGTTATCATATCCCTAGAACATCCACTTATGTTCTAAAGCTGCTTCCGAATGTTTCTCCAGGATTGGATCAATATCTTATTGCATCTACTGCAAAAACAACATCTGGTGTGGTACTTGACATCTCATGATTGACTCAACTGCTTAAGCAAGTGATCTGCCAATCATGTACATCTCTCTCCCCTTTAGTCTGTAAGACACCTTTAGAGAGGGTGACTCCATCACCTGCATGTACACTACCATGCCTGGAGTCATCCATTCTAAATACTTTTAGAATGCTGTCTAAGTACCCTGATTGGAAAACTACCCAAATCTAGATCTAAAACCATAGATCTAGTAGTCAAAATATCTGATATAATATCCATGTCCTATGTGGAGAAACCACTATGCGACAACCAAAGTATAACCGATCGTAGTATAGGAATATCACTTCCTACTCTGTGTATGTCATCCAAATACCAGGACATCACACCCTACTTCCTTCTTAACAGATCCATCTCTTATTCTGATGAAGTCAAACCTATGACTGTCACATCAGAAATAGATGATCTATCTCCGCTATATCCGCTTTAGTCTATAAATAGACATAAGCCACTTGTCCACTATGCTTCCGCTGCTCCCACTGACTACGACAACCCTCTGGCAGAGTCATATACACGTACACTTCTAAAGCTAGTTTAGAACGACGCTATACTCATCCTCCTGCCGGGTCTCATAGCCTAGAACAACAGTAGTGTCAAGTCTGGGTAAAACAAGAACCTCCCTGTCACCGTCCTTGAGGCTACCGGAGTACCTCTCGGGTGCCTGAGGTTACCCACCATATTTGCAGAGTGGCCAATGGAATGTCAAACCAGATTGAATCTTTAGGTTCTTATCAAATTTTCAGTAATCGTTTGCGGTTCTGGAATCACTTCCAGTTCTACTATACTCCCACTACTGTTTTCTGAAAAAAAAAATCCATTTTACTAAAACTGTGGCGAGTCAAGAACAATATCACCATTGATCTTCCAGATGGTAGAAAGTCAACCCTTGTCATAGCCCGGGTCAACCCAAAAACAGCCATTACAGAAACGTGCCTTGAGTTATCTAGAGTCTGGTTTTAAGCACAAGCCGGACAACTCCCCGTACCTTAACATTGTTAAGATATGAACTATTCTATATATCCAATATAGAAACAGAGGCACTGATTTAATTAGAACCAGATTCAAATCATGCAGCTGTCTCCAGTGCATGTCAACTAAATGGAGAGAGGCCGATCAACATTACTCAACTTAGGAGTGCTCCCAATTATGAGTAACCTGAAAGAGAAGCAAGTTCCTTTAATCATTACTATTAACTGAATACCATACACAAGTATCTACATCTTCGATCACCTTGAAGAATCCTGATACTTGCATCGCCTGGTTCTCTACTTTATTCTTATACCTATAACTTCTCAAAACTTAGACCTTGCATTTCTACGAAACACATGTCTAAGAACCAGAGAAGTCATAAGTAAACAAAATATAGTACGAGTACCAACCCCTCTGTCCTCATGGACACTGGACAACATACATTACTTTGTATAAGTCTCTTGAGTCTAATAACTCATTCCCTGTGTGTCGTAGGTTGAAAACTGTACTTATGGTTAAGAAGAATTACACCGCTGTTTAATACTCCTTATCTAACCATCCACTGATATAGGTAAATGTCATAGACATAATTTCAAAAAGTTATATCTCACTTTATAAAAATAAACGTGCAGATATATCAATTTGAAATTGGTGCATAACAACGGATATTCAAAACCAAATATTTGCCGTCCGGCAAACATCCCAGGCGATTTCCTCAAATATCACCAATTACAACGAATCCCGATATAATGAGGATGATCACCCAATTCCCAATAACTTACTCCCACTCATCATCTGTAAAACCATACAGATGTGAGAATCATACCTGGTAAATACATACCCTGGAGCAAGTGTTAATTGGGAAATCAGTTTTCTTTTAACAGTACACAGTGAAACTGAAACATTGAAATGTTTCGTAAGGGTATCCAGGTATTCCTAGTAATGCCTCTTCCATTATCCAAATTCACAACTGTAACCGTATATTTCTTTGCCATCTCTCCAAATCCCTTTATATGTCTTTAGTCATTACCTTCTGTACACCCTCTTTGGCTAAATGGTTTTCTTCCTTCCCTACCGTTCGACACCAGCCTATGGTTTGGAAGAAGACTATCCAATAAGCATAATGGGTGTACTGTCCTAATCCTAGGAGCACTCGCAACCCGAGATAAGGTAAAGATAAAAGACAACTGAATAAACCTTATTCCTATTTCTCCTGAACCAGAATCCATCCCCGAACTGGAACAAGTTCCTTCGAGTTCGTATATAACCATACGATGGAGTATCCAAATAACTGTGGATCTTCATAGTGATACGGAGTGTCCCGGAGAAATACAAAGGTGAAATAGGAGTGGCGATTAAATACTTGGTTTGGTCGTGAATAGCAGTCGCAATTTACTTTGCCCTCTTACTAATCCCTTTATTTGTCTTAACTTATTACCTTCCGTACACCATCGTTAGGCTAATTGGTTTTCTTCATTCCCTACCGTTCGGCACCTGCCTATGGTTTGGAAGAAAACTATCCAATAAGCGTAATAGGTATACTGTCCTAATCTAAGGAGCACTCGCAACCTGAGAGAAGGTAAAAGGAAAAGACAACTGAATAGTCCTATTCATTTTCTCCAGAACCGGAAACCATCCTCGAATCTGAAATAAGTTCCTTCGAGTTCATATATAACCATACGATGGTTTTATCCAATGGAAGTGGATGTTCATAGTAATACGGGGTGTTCTGGAGAAAAGGGTAAAAGTAGGAGTGGCAATGAGGTATGCAACTCTGACAATCCAAAAGCCAGTGTTATAAGAAGGTTCGGTCAACTCGGTCACTGAGTCATAGTTAAGGGTCGGGTCATGGTCGCTGCCAAAGAGAGAGAGAAAAGAAACACTCTGCGTGCACTCTAGCCTAGATCATAATGGTTATCACTTTATCTAATCAGGAAACCTCCTACTATATCCTCAAATTCTCCTCCAAACCTGAAAGAAGAATTAGTCGGGATCACCCGAGGAGTAAACCAACTCATCAGTGGGAATCGGGATCCAACTATCATCGCATGATAACGTGACAGAATCCATTCACATTATCACACTCCAGAAGGTATGCACATGCCTGGAAAGTTTCAGTTTCTTTAGAAACTCCCGATGTGATTTTTACCCCTAAGACCTGAGTGTCCTTGACACAGTCAACAAATCAAAGAGTCCTAGTCAAGTTCAACCCGTCATTATCCTGGATTGCATTAAACCCACCTGTACGAGCCCTTGACACAGTTAACAAGGCCGCACGACTGTCCTAACCAATACCATTAATATGCCACAAACGAACACTACTTAGCAACCGTACACTACGTCTTGACACAGTCAACAAACGCAGCACGAATACTAAGTAATACTTGTAAGAAATGACGGAGGGCTACGTCTAGTTTTTGGCGAAAAACTTTTAACGTATTGAACTTTATATCGTTGAAGGAACTGCATAGCTTTATATAAAAATATAGTGGCGAAAACCTTTGCTAAAGAGGTCACTCCCGGTGAAGGGATCTCGGCTCTGTAGGGTTCCTAGGCACACTCAAGAGGTTCCACAAGGGATCAACCATGCCAAATTCAAAAATTATATGCCGAGAAACCCTAATACTAGATCGTTAACTAGAGGTAAAGGCGAAAAGCAAGCAAGTAAATAACTTTATTGCTAAGTGAATATAAATACAACCTTTGTAGATCCGGTCCACCACTTCTTTAGCTCCTTGATGACGTCCCTTTGCTGCGATCACCGGGATCCCGGACTCTAGCGATGGTTTCATCGGAGAAATGAGCGGGTTAGGTCGTTGACTTCGATGCCGAAGATGATCTACGTCGAGGCAACTCTAACTCAAGCTCCATCTTCAGTAGCTCATGAAACTTGTGAAGAAAACACCCTATACAACATGGCAAGTGGTAGAGGATGAAGAAATAGGAGGTGGGTTCACTTTGGATTTGGATTTCACACTTGGATTCATCACTTAGAATTTTCTAGTAAGCTTTCTTCAACTCATGAAGAAGATGAAGAAGAATAGAAAAGAATGAATTATCTAATTAGAAAATTCAAGTGATGCTTATCATTTAGCAACCATGGGTGAGGCTAACTCATGTAGAGAATAAACAAGGGTTTAGGCAAATGGTTAGGTTAAGGAAAAAACAAAATGGTTTTAACTTTTCAAAGCTTCATGAAGCTTCAAATAAAAACAAAGAATGCCACCATTTTATTTTTGCCAAAATGAATAAATAAATAAATAAATAAATAAATAAATAAAAACCGTAACCATTTACCTAAACATGGTTTAAATCAAACATACACCCAAGTTTGCATGTATCATCAAACATGATACAATCAAGTGCACAAAAATATATCATATATACAATGTGCACAATCTAGTGAGAAAATAATCTTAAGTGAACCAATACTAGTTCATGTAAAGTAATATATCAAATATATAATTATACATTAAATCATTAAATCAACACTTGATTTAATGATTTAATGTATTAATGATCCGGTCATACTGCATATAACCGACTAATATCAAGTGTATCAATGTATCGAATCAACACTTGATTCGGTAACCCGGCTATATCTCATATAACCGTCCAATGATACAAATCGCGAGAATAGAATACAGTATCACATACTGGTATTATTCTCGGTCCCGCACATATCTCATATGCGCTCTTATTTCGTTTCGCTTGAGCCAGGAAACCTCTGTGTAGGACTCTAAAGACTCGTCAATACGCCGGCAGCAGGTGATGATCATATCAAACACCCACAAGCCGCAAGCAGTCTGCTAAACGTAACGGCCACCCGGGTATTGAGCGATCAGAAGATCAATGAGCAAGCCCGCTCACACTCCTGTGAATCCAACCAGTAACACTTACCGTACAGTCCGGTCTCGTCGTCTGATATGTCGCATATCTTGCCTAGGGGTGGTAAATGTCAGACCCCAATAGCTCGATAAGTCGTGTCGATATGAGGTCTATAACAGTTTGAGAAACTACTGGTAACACTTACCAGTAAATCTCAGCAACCCTAGCCAGGGATTTCCGGTTATAGCCAATCGAACACAGCGCAACATCAACTCCCTATACCGGGAGAGACGAATCCCCTCCTATCGCTCATTGCCTCCATGTGATTCGGGACTGTACCCAAAAACCACCGTTTTGCATGCCCTCTTGGACGGGGTAAGGGGAAAATCAAAGCACAGTGGGAATCACACAAGACTCTATGACGATCTCGGGTCTACAGACTAACCTGTACTAGTGTCACCAGAGAATTGCCATCTGACGTAAGGTATAATACCATCTGGGAGTTCTCGGCGAGTCCGTCCAGTGTACCCAGTCTCTACTGAGCACCCGTATATCATCTTTGATGTCAAATACCAATGGATATGGGATCATCCATCGCCCATTTGTATGGGTCGAGAAGGTATACGCTAGTCTACTCTGGTATATCGATGCCCCGTCTTGATACACCCACGACTAGGGACCTTGAAGGATGTACTTATGGACTACCATGTCCCCACTAGTATGATCCGCATCATAGTCCAGGTAGTCAAGTACACATCTTAAGGGCTTTACCAACATGTAACAGAAAGACAATCAGTGTACACGTTAAGATAAAGAGCAACCAGATAGCATACTATCATGTCGAGCAAGAAAGTCCTCCCTATATATGTCCCAGCATCCACTACAATATACATCCTATGTACAGTAATGGTCTCTAGGGCATACATATAACTAACAATCTCCTACTTGCACTAAGGCCATCTGTAACAGTGGTTGCAGTATCTCATACTCAACCATCCCATAAAAGTCTCTTTCTGGGAAAATGCCTTTGTGAGTGGATCCGCCGTGTTGTCCTCTGAGTCTACTCTTCTTACCTCGATCACCCTGGAGATCAACCATCTCCATGATCAGGTGATATTGCCTTAGAATATGTCTGGATCTCTGATGGGACAGGCGTTCCTAGGCATAAGCAACAACTCCATTGTCTCACAATGGGAGGAACGAAGTTCATCTCATGAACTAATATAAACCAGACTTCCTCTTTAGTAGCATGTTAAGTAGCGATGTATCCAGCCTTTATCGTCTAGTATGCCACAGTATCTAGCTTGGAACTCTTCCAACATACCGTCCGTTAACTGAGGGTAAAGACAATGCCTGTGACTGACATTCAGTCGTCCTTATCACCCTGGAACCTTTCCAGTGATTCTCCCTAGGATCGATTGATACCATCTCACTACAACTAGTGAGATTCCTAATATCCAAATAGATCTATCTCATAGATCCATAACCCAGGATTTAGGAGGTATCACCTTGATACTATATGGAGAATCATTGTGATAAGCGGAGATTGACCGATCGTAGCATAGGAAACTCCATCCCTATCAAGAGTATGTCATCCACGTACTCTACGAGGATCACCACCATACTCCCTACTACCTTTTTGTATGTACAAGGTTCATCTACCATTTTGATGAAGTCAAACTCTTTGACTACCACATCAAAACAGACGTTCCAACTCCGCGATGCCTGCTTTATCCTATAAAGCAACTTGTGCACGTTTCCGCTGCTCCCACTGTCTACGAAGCCCTCTGGCTGTGTACTTATAGACGCCCTCTTCTAAAACATTATTTAGAAAAGCTGTCGTGGCACCCAACCACGAGATATCGTAGTCATGGTATGTAGCCGTGGAAAGTAGGATCTGGATGGACTTAAGCATAGGCCCCAGAAAAGGTTTCATTATTAGCCACAACTGGTCTACGATGCAAACCTTTAACAAGTCTAGCTTTGAAAGTCTCAACCTTTCCATGTACACCAAGTAATCTTCTCAAGATATACTTGCTCCTAATGGGGATTTAACCCTTCAGATAAAGCAACCAAAGTCCATACTTTGTTGGTGTATAAGGATTCCATCTCAGATCACTAAGCATCCAGCCATTCTTATAGAGTCTTACTCCTGATGGCCAGTTCGAAACTAGTTGGGTCATCATCTCATGATGCAATCCTCGCTCCCACTGTCATAGAGAAACCGAAGTATCTCTCAGGTGGGTGAGGAACCCTACTAGATCGGTGGAGAGGCTGAGGTTCGTTGGTAACTATTGAATTCTTTGGTTCTATCAAATCATCTGCTGTAGTTTGTATAGCTGGAACCTTTCCAGTTCTACATTACAGATTTTGCCTTGAGCTTGTCCGGATTATGCTTTTAGACATAGCCCGGACAACCCCAAATCTTAACCGACTTAAGAGATGGGCTCTTCCCCTATCATATCAAATATGAAGTGGTAGGCAACTGATTTGATTTGAACCCTATTCAATAGGTATGCAGCTTCTCAAGTGCATAACTCCCAAAAGGAAATAAGTAACTCAGTAGTACTCATCATAGAGCACACCTTATCATATAGGGTGTGATTGCTCCGTCCCGATACACCGATGTGCTGTGGTGTATATGGAGGAGTAATGCTGAGAGAGAATCTCATTCTCCTTTAGAATAGTCCAGGAATTCTATGCACAAGTATTCTCCTCCTTGATCTCATCAAAGGACATGATACTTATACCCGTATTGGTTCTCTACTTCTAACTTATATTCTGTGAATATCTCAAAAGGTTCGGACTTGTGTTTCAATAGGAACATATGACTGAATCTTGAGAGATCATCAGAGAATGTAATGAAGTACAAAGAACCGGTCTTGGCATGTGTATACGGGGGACCTTACATACATCAACATGTATCAATCCCAAGAGTTTACTAACTCTTTCTCTGTTTCCAGTAAACGGAGCTATGGTCATCTTATCTTTGTGACATGACTGGCAAGTTTCACAAGATGTAAATTCAAACTGATTTAAATATGCATCTATATGTAACTTCAGCTAGTCGGGTCGCATTGATATGACCTAGTCTACAATACCTCAAGAAGGATCCGTTCATTTCTGAACTCTTCCTCTTGTGTGTGTTCTGTATATTAAGAACTGTAGTTTGATTTAGAACATTAATGCTTTTAGATAACGTACCTGAACCGATCAACTTTTGATATAGGAAATGTTCAAAACATTTTCCATCAATACAAAATTATATCCTTTCTTTACTAATAAAGAGACTGATAAGATTTTGCATATCATGTTCGGTATCTAATAGCAATTGTTCAGAATCAATGTATTTGTAATACAGGGTGACAGTGACCAACAGACTTGGCTGCAACACTTGCACCTTTTTCTGTCTCATGAAACTTATCGTCCGTTCTCAGTTCTCTACCTTTCTGTAGCCCATGTAATGGATTACATTTGCAGGATCCTGATCTGGTATCTAATACCTGGGACGTAGAGGATACTGAGAAACAGTTCTCTGTAATGAACACACCCGAAGATGATGCATCAGCATGCACTTTCTTCATTTGGGCGGCACGGGAAATCTGGTATTCCCCAATTTCCTGCTCTGTCTTATAACAACTATAAGTTGGAGCAGGACCAACGTTCCCCAGCTCAGTATAACAAGCGGGTTCGGTCAATATATCCGTATTATTATCTTGATTAAGGCGTGATATGGTCGCTGCCTGGAGAGAGAGAGAGAAGAAAACACTCAGCGTGCGCTCTTACAAGAATATATTGGTTATTATTTTATCTAATCAGGATGGCTCCCACTGTTTTTATCAAATCTTCCTTCAAACCCTAAAAGGAAAGACTAGCCGGGATTAATTACACTCTACAATTTCGCCAATCTTTCAGCCAGGCCAGTGTCGGTACTTTGAGGGAGGTCCCCCGTGCTTTCGCACGAACCTAATTAATGTAAACCTCGTTTTCCCAGAGGCGTAACTGTTAGTTATATGTATGCCCTAGAGGCCATTACTGTACATACGATGTATATTGTAGTGGATGCTAGGACATATATAGGGAGGACTTTCTTGCTCGACATGATAGTATGCTATCTGGTTGTACTTTATCTTAACATGTACTCTGATTGTCTCTATATTACATGTTGATAAAGCCCTTAGGATATGTACTCGACTACTGGGACTATGATGAGATCATACTAGTAGGGCCACGGTAGTCGACGAGTACATCCTATAACTGTTCCCAGTCGAGGGTGTATCGAGACAGGGCATCGATACACCAGAGTAGACTAGCGTATACGCATCTTGACCCATATGATGGGCGATGGATGATCCCATATCCATCGATGTTTGACATCAAGGATGGTGTACGGGTGCTCAGTAGAGACTGGGTACACTGGACGGACTCGCCGAGAACTCCCAGATGGTATTATACCTCACGTCAGATGGCAGTTCTCCGGTGACACTGGTACAGAGTAGTCTGTTGACCCGAGATCGTCATAGAGTCTTGTGTGATTCCCACTGTGCTTTGATTTCCATCATACCACGTCCAAGAGGGCGTGCAAAAAGTTGGCTTTTGGGTACATTCCCGAATCACATGGAGGCAATGAGCGATAGGAGGGGATTCGTCTCTCCCGGTATAGGGAGTTGATGTTGTGCTGTGTTCGATTGGCTATAACCGGAAATCCCTGGCCAGGGTTGCTGAGATTTACTGGTAAGTGTTATCAGTAGTTTCTCGAACTGTTATAGACCTCATATCGACATGACTTATCGAGCTACTGGGGTCTGATGTTTACCACCCCTAGGCGAGATATGCGACATATCAGACGACGAGACCGGACTGTACGGGAGTGTTACTGTTTGGATTCGCAGGAGAATGTACAGGCTTGCTTGTTGATCTTCTGAGCGCTCAATACCTGGGTAGCTGTTACGTTTAGCTGACCGCTTGCAGCTTGTGGGTGTTTGATATGATCATCACCTACTGCCGGCGTATTGACGATTCTTTAGAGTCCTACACAGAGGTTTCTTGACTCAGGCAAAACGGAGTAGGAGCACATATGTGATATGTGCGGGACCGAGGATAATGCGATATGTGATACCGTATTATATTCTCGCGATATTTGATATCAGCCGGGTCATCGGATCAAGTGTTGATTCGATGAATCGGTACGGATAAATATTAGCCGGTTATATGCGATATAGCCGGATTGTCGGATCAAGTGTTGATTCGATAATTTAATATATAATAATATATATGATATATTGAATTACATTAACTAATATTTTCTCACTAAAAGATTCTTTTTCTCACTCGGGTAATACATTGATATATGTTAAATGTATTATTTTATTTTGTTACGATAAATATTATATATGTGATATATAATATTGTAACATGATATGATAACTAATGCAACTTGTTAAGTAGAGATTAAACAAGATTAGGGTTTGATTTGGGTTAATGATTTCTAGATGATTCTAGAAGGTTTTTGTTTTGTCATGGAAAAGATATTTACTTATGACTCATTCTTAACTCAACCCAAAACCCTAACCCATAGTTAATTCTCTATAATGGTTAAGTGAACCATGGTTGCATAATTGATCATTATCTCCTTTTCCTATTCATCACAAAAGGATTATTATTATGTTCATCTTCTTCCTCCTTCATTCTTTCATGAAAAACCTTGCTTGATTTTTCAAAAGCGATGAATAAATATGAGAAAAAGATAAATAAAGAGAGCAAAAATCCTACTTCATCATCCTCATCTTCCCTTGCCATTTAGATGAGGGTGTTCACATCATTTCATGAGTGTTAGCTTGTGTTAAAGAAACTTCAAGGTAGATCATCTTAGTATCGAAGATCGGAAGCAAAGGTTGCGTCTTTCTCTTCGTGGAACCTCTCGAGAGTCCGGATCCCGATGATCGCAGCGAAGGGACCACAACACGGAGCATATGAAGTGAAGGACCGGATCTACAAAGGTTGTAATTCCTCTCACTTAGTGTTAAAATGTTTAGCATGCTTGTTTTCGCCTAATCTCTAGTTTAAAGTTCCGTATTCGGGTTGTTCGGCACGGCTAAATTTTTAATCGGGCATGGTTGATGCCTCGTAGACCATTGTGTGCGTGCCTAGCAACCCTACAGTGGTATCAGAGCTAAGCTAGAGCTTTAGGCGAAGTCTAGACGAAGTTTGAAGTCCGATCGAACCCGGAAAACCCGAACAAACCCCTTCTCTGGAAATTTTCTGAAAGTTTGGATTTTTGCGAATTAAAAATTGCCAAAAAATTCAGCAGGGAATTCTATGAGATACTGTGAAGCACGTGGTTTTAACTCGACAAGTGAGGCGCGGAACCGCGGCCTATCCCTGGTATTAGCGGCGATTCCGCGGCCATTTGGCTGAGTTACACCACGTGGCTTACACAGTAATTCTTGTCTTGAAGTGCTGAGTCTTCTGGAAATTTTTATTTTTACTCAACAGTTGAGTTTTTCTGGGGTTGTTTTGGGGATTCAATTATTCGATCGGATTGTCTAATTTTGTCTATGTGTTTTGTCCGGATAATTTTTAGAAATTGTTAAAAAGTTCGAACGGATATCAATAACTCACTTTTTTCCCTGTCGGAAAATTTTTCAAAAGTTGGATTTTTTCTCGTGTTTAAGAATGTTCTAAGTCGTGCAAGTAACTCGGTGGACCCTCTAGAAGACAACAAACCTTAACTCGATTATGTGACCGTCTTGAACTGCCCTTTGAACCTTAGGGTTTGGGGCAGTACGGCGTGCCACATGTGAGGCGTTGGCTTGACCCTTCTACGGCTGGACCATTGGTACTGTGGCATGTGATGGATGTTTTTAAACTGTTTTCAAGTGTTGAGATATATTGGGGAAATCTTGGGTGTTTGATGATTCGATCGGAAAGTTTAACTTTTTCTATTTATCTGGAATGTGATACAATATTTGGAATCCACAGGTAGTTATGAGATAACTAATTTGAATATTATAAACATAACAGTTTAGTCTCAGATGATCGGTTGCCACGGAATTTTGATGCGATCAAAAGTCCGTCGCAATCACGTAGCGTACGCGGATACTTGCCGGGTAAACTTAATAGACAGCTACGCCCCATAGCCCCGACCAAGTGACTGTAGGAGAACCCCGTCGCCAAAAGCATCCGTTCGGGTGCTCGCGGTAGCGGTGTTCCGCCTTGGTGCACTTCGTCGACGGTATCAGGGGTGCGGCCGTCTACTAAAGTTTGCGACGAGCATTCGATCAGGACGTCGGGAATCTTGTTGAATTGCCCAACTTGATATTGAAAAGAGTTTTCGATAAATGAGACTAAAATGCGGGGTTTATAATTGTTAGGCATGTGATGTCTAAGGAATTCATTTGGTTAGGCATGCGATGTCTAAGGAAGTTGCGGATTCCAACTGTTGTAGTTTTACACTTTCTTTTCTGTGACCGTAAGCGTAGTATGTGGGGTATCGCCGGCTTCGTTGCTATACATCAACGACAATCGGGATACGCATACATGCTTACGTTGATGATATGAGATATTATGTGTTGCTGTGATATGTTATATTGGATCGTCGCGTTTTGAATAGCCGGGGGTTTTATGTGAGATGAGAGTTTTTCTTTTTCATTCATGTAAAATTCATTTGTATGTAATATTCTTTTATTGGGGCACTTCCAGGTAGCGGAAGATGTCACCGTTGTATATTATTTACTTTTCCGCATTAGGTAGACCCAAGGCGGGGAGCACAAGTAACCGGGTTCTAGGGTCCAGTGGGAGACCATCTCGAGGAGTCGAGACCGGGTCTCCTAACCCTAGAATTGGCAGTGTTACTTGCCGCTCTCGTAGGGGTCTAGGGATGTGGGTTTGGCTATTCATCGCGACCGTGGAATCCGTGTTTTATACAGGCTCGTATTGAAAACACGGACGTCCTAGTATATCCAATATTTCATATATGTTCTTCTGCTGCAATGCTCTGTGATGAGATCATATTACTGCCTGAGACGAATGTTTATATTATATATATGAGATATATGTTATATTGCAGATTTCGGTTCAAAAGAGATGCTTATGAAGCATATTAAATGGGACTTCATTAATGAGATTAATGAAATAAAAGAAACCTAAGATGTTGTAGAAACTTGTTTATAAAAACTGGTAGCTCTATTTGTTGCTTTGCATAGCGGTGTTCCTTGTAGAACATCCAGCGCCTTATTCGATAAGGAAAGGACCGAGATCCCTTCACCGGGAGTGACTCCTTTAGCATATACTGGCAGATGCTACAAACTCGGTTTGTCTTTTGATTGCTTCTATAGTTCTTACTTTGCATAGTGATATTTGTGAAATATCCTGCACCTTATTCGATGAGGAAAGGGCCGACGATCCCTTCACCGGGAGTGACCCCTTTAGCAAAACTAGAAAAGCCTCAAAAACACTCCATTTAAAATCACTCGATTCTACAAAGATATCAAATTCATTACGCAAAGGGTTTTCTTAAAAACCTGTCGTAGCCCTCCGTCATTTCAGATAAGTCCTACTTAGTATTCGTGCTACGTTTGTTGGCCTCCGTCAAGGCGTAGTGTGCGGTAGCTGACTAGTATTTATCTGCTTATGCATATAATGCAGATTGGATTAGGGTAGTCGTGCGGCCTTGTTGACCTCCGTCAAGGGTCGTGCGGGTGGGTTTAATTCAATCAGGAAATGACGGGTTGAACTTGACTAGTAGCCTATGGTTTGTTGACCTCCGTCAAGGTCATAGGATGCTAGGGGTAAAATATTATTGGGAATTTCAAGTGTTGAAATTTGCAATGAGATTGCATACCGTCTATAAGATAGTTGGATCCCGATACCCGCTGCGAGTAAGAGTTACTCCTGGGAGAGTTTTACACATTACAATTAGCCGATCAAGTAGGTGTCTAGAAAGGTGTTAACGGGGTTACGCCTCTGTGAAAACGAGGTTTACTTTAATTAGGTTCGTGCGAAAGCACGGGGGACCTCCCTCAAAGTACCGACACTGGCCTGGCTGAAAGATTGGCAAACTTGTAGCGTGTAATTAATCCCGGCTAGTCTTTCCTTTTAAGGTTTGAAGGAAGATTTGACTAAAAACAGTGGGAGACATCCTGATTAGATATATTATATAACCAATCTAATCTTGCAAGAGCATACGCTGAGTGTTTTCTTCTCTCTCTCTCCAGGTAGCGACCATATCACGCCTTAATCAAGATAATAAAACGGATATATTGATCGAACCCGCTTGTTATACTGAGCTGGGGAACGTTGGTCCCGCTCCAACTTATAATTGTTATAAGACAGAGCAGGAAATTGGGGAATACCAGATTTCCCATGCCGCCCAAACGAAGAAAGTGCATGTTGATGCATCATCTTCGGGTGTGTTCATTACACAGAACTATTTCTCAATATCCTTTACGTCCTGGGTATGTGATACCGGATCAGGATCCCGTATATGTAATCTGTTACATGGGCTACAGATAGGTAGAGAACTGAGAACGGGTGATAAGTTTCATGAGACAGAAAACGGTGCAAGTGTTGCAGCCAAGTCTGTTGGTCACTATCACCCTGTATTACCTGAATACATTGATTCTGAACAAATGTTATTAGATACCGAACCTGATATACAAAATCATATCAGTCTCTTTATTAGTAAAGAAAGGATATAATTTTGTATTGCTGGATAATGTTTTGAACATTTCCTATATCAAGAGTTGATCGGTTCAGGCACGTTATCTAAAATCATTGACGTTCTAAATCAAACTACAGTTCTTAGTATACAGAACACACACAAGAGGAAGAGTTCAGAAATGAACAAATCCTTCTTGAGGCATTGTAGACTAGGTCATATCAATGCGACCCGACTGGCTAAAGTTACATTTAGATGCATATTTAAATTAGTTTGAATTTACATCTTATGAAACTTGCCAGTCATGTCACAAAGATAAGATGACCATAGCTCTGTTTATTGGAAACAGAGAAAGAGTTAGTGAACTCTTGGGAATTGATACATGCTGATGTATGAAAGTCTCCTGTCTACACATGCCAAGACCGGTTCTTTGTACTTCATTACATTCTCTGATAATCTCTCAAGATTCAGACATGTGTTCCTGTTGAAACATAAGTCCGAAGCTTTTGAGATATTCACAGAATATAAATTAGAAGTAGAGAACTAAAATACAGGTATAAGTATTATGTCCTTTGATGAGATCAAGGAGGAGAATACTTGAGCACAGAATTCCTGGACTATTCTAAAGGAGAATGAGATTCTCTCTCAGCATTACTCCTTCGTATACACCACAGCACGATGGTATATCGGGGGAGAGCAATAGCACCCTATTTGATATGGTGTGCTCTATGATGAGTACTACTGAGTTTCCTATTTCCTTTTGGGAGTTATGCACTTGAGAAGCTGCATACCTATTGAATAGGGTTCAAATCAAATCAGTTGCCTACCACTTCATATGTGATATGGAAAGGGAAGAGCCCATATCTTAAGTTGGTTAAGATTTGGGTTGTCCGGCCTATGTCTAAAAGAAAAATCCGGACAAGCTCGAGGCAAGTTCTGTTATGTAGAACTGGAAGGGTTCCAGCTATACAAACTGCAACTGATGATTTGGTAGAACCAAAGGATTCAATAGTTTCCAACGAACCTCAGCCTCTCCGCCGATCTAGTAGGGTTCCTCACCCACCTGAGAGATACTTCGGTTTCTCTATGACAGTGGGAGCGAGGATTGCATCATGAGATAATGACCCAACTAGTTTCGAGCTGGCCATCAGGAGTGGGACTCTGTAAGAATGGCTGGATGCTTATCGATCTGAGATGGAATCCTTATACACCAACAAAGTATGGACTTTGGTTGCTTTATCTGAAGGGTTAAATCCCCATCAGGAGTAAGTATATCTTAAGAAGATTACTTGGTGTACATGGAAAAGTTGAGACTTTCAAAGCTAGACTTGTTAAAGGTTTGCATCATAGACCAGGTATGGATTGTGTTGAAACCTTTTCTAAAGATCTATGCTTAAGTCCATCCAGATCCTACTTGCCACTGCTACAAACCATGACTACGATATCTGGTGGTTGGGTGTCATGACTGCTTTTCTAAGTGATGTTTTAGAAGAGAACGTCTATAAGTACACAGCCAGAGGGCTTCGTAGACAGTGGGAGCAGCGGAAACGTGTGCAAGATGTTTTATATGATAAAACAGGCATCGCGGAGTTGGAACATCTGTTTTGATGTGGTAGTCAAAGAGTTTGACTTCATCAAAATGGTAGATGAACCTTGTATATACGAAAAGGTAGTATAGAGTATGGTGGTGATCCTCGTAGAGTACGTGGATGACATACTCTTGATAGGGAAGGAGTTTCCTATGCTACGCTCGGTCAATCTCCGCTTATCACAAGGATTCTCCATATAGGATCAAAGTGATACCTCCTAAATCCTGGATTTTTGGATCTATGAGATAGATCTAATTGGATGTTAGGATACTCACTAATTGTAGTGAGATGGTATCAATCGATCCTGAGGAGAATCACTGGAAAGGTTCCAGGGTGATAAGGACGACTGAATGTCAGTCGTAGGCATTGTCTTTACCCTCAGTGGAGGGATGGTATGTTGGAAGAGTTCCAAGCTAGATACCGTGACATACTAGATGATTAAAGGCAAGATACATCGTTACCAAGGATGCTACCAAAAGAGGCAGTCTGGATATTTATAATTTCATAAGATGAACTTCGTTCCAACCATTGTGTGACAATGGAGTTGTGGCTTCAGCCAAGGAACTACCGTCCCATCAGAAATCCAGATATAATTCTTAGGCAGTATCACCTGATCATGGAGATGGATGATCTCCAGGGAGATCGAGGTTAGGACAGCAGACACAGAGGACGACAGCGCGGATCCACTCACAAAGGCCTTTTTCCCAGTAGAGACTTTTACGGGATGGTTGAGTATGAGATACTTCAACCGCAGCTAATTGTTGGGTATGCGATACCATAACAGATGGCCCTAGTGCAAGTGGGAGATTGTTAGTTATATGTATGCCCTAGAGGCCATTACTGTACATACGATGTATATTGTAGTGGATGCTAGGACATATATAGGGAGGACTTTCTTGCTCGACATGATAGTATGCTATCTGGTTGTACTTTATCTTAACATGTACTCTGATTGTCTCTATATTACATGTTGATAAAGCCCTTAGGATATGTACTCGACTACTGGGACTATGATGAGATCATACTAGTGGGGCCACAGTAGTCGACGAGTACATCCTATAACTGTTCCTAGTCGAGGGTGTATCGAGACAGGGCATCGATACACCAGAGTAGACTAGCGTATACGCATCTTGACCCATATGATGGGCGATGGATGATCCCATATCCATCGATGTTTGACATCAAGGATGGTGTACGGGTGCTCAGTAGAGACTAGGTACACTGGACGGACTCGCCGAGAACTCCCAGATGGTATTATACCTCACGTCAGATGGCAGTTCTCCGGTGACACTGGTACAGAGTAGTCTGTTGACCCGAGATCGTCATAGAGTCTTGTGTGATTCCCACTGTGCTTTGATTTCCATCATACCACGTCCAAGAGGGCGTGCAAAAAGGTGGCTTTTGGGTACAGTCCCGAATCACATGGAGGCAATGAGCGATAGGAGGGGATTCGTCTCTCCCGGTATAGGGAGTTGATGTTGTGCTGTGTTCGATTGGCTATAACCGGAAATCCCTGGCCAGGGTTGCTGAGATTTACTGGTAAGTGTTATCAGTAGTTTCTCGAACTGTTATAGACCTCATATCGACATGACTTATCGAGCTACTGGGGTCTGATGTTTACCACCCCTAGGCGAGATATGCGACATATCAGACGACGAGACCAGACTGTACGGGAGTGTTACTGTTTGGATTCGCAGGAGAATGTACAGGCTTGCTTGTTGATCTTCTGAGCGCTCAATACCTGGGTAGCTGTTACGTTTAGCTGACCGCTTGCAGCTTGTGGGTGTTTGATATGATCATCACCTACTGCCGGCGTATTGACGATTCTTTAGAGTCCTACACAGAGGTTTCTTGACTCAGGCAAAACGGAGTAGGAGCACATATGTGATATGTGCGGGACCGAGGATAATGCGATATGTGATACCGTATTATATTCTCGCGATATTTGATATCAGCCGGGTCATCGGATCAAGTGTTGATTCGATGAATCGGTACGGATAAATATTAGCCGGTTATATGCGATATAGCCGGATTGTCGGATCAAGTGTTGATTCGATAATTTAATATATAATAATATATATGATATATTGAATTACATTAACTAATATTTGCTCACTAAAAGATTCTTTTTCTCACTCGGGTAATACATTGATATATGTTAAATGTATTATTTTATTTTGTTACGATAAATATTATATATGTGATATATAATATTGTAACATGATATGATAACTAATGCAACTTGTTTAGTAGAGATTAAACAAGATTAGGGTTTGATTTGGGTTAATGATTTCTAGATGATTCTAGAAGGTTTTTGTTTTGTCATGGAAAAGATATTTACTTATGACTCATTCTTAACTCAACCCAAAACCCTAACCCATAGTTAATTCTCTATAATGGTTAAGTGAACCATGGTTGCATAATTGATCATTATCTCCTTTTCCTATTCATCACAAAAAGATTATTATTATGTTCATCTTCTTCCTCCTTCATTCTTTCATGAAAAACCTTGCTTGATTTTTCAAAAGCGATGAATAAATATGAGAAAAAGATAAATAAAGAGAGCAAAAATCCTACTTCATCATCCTCATCTTCCCTTGCCATTTAGATGAGGGTGTTCACATCATTTCATGAGTGTTAGCTTGTGTTAAAGAAACTTCAAGGTAGATCATCTTAGTATCGAAGATCGGAAGCAAAGGTTGCGTCTTTCTCTTCGTGGAACCTCTCGAGAGTCCGGATCCCGATGATCGCAGCGAAGGGACCACAACACGGAGCATATGAAGTGAAGGACCGGATCTACAAAGGTTGTAATCCCTCTCACTTAGTGTTAAAATGTTTAGCATGCTTGTTTTCGCCTAATCTCTAGTTTAAAGTTCCGTATTCGGGTTGTTCGGCACGGCTAAATTTTTAATCGGTCATGGTTGATGCCTCGTAGACCCTTGTGTGCGTGCCTAGCAACCCTACAGTAACCTCGTTAACACCTTTCTTGACACCTACTTGATCGGCTAATTGTAATGTGTAAAACTCTCCCACGAGTAACTCTTACTCGCAGCGGGTATCGGGATCCAACTATCTCATAAAAGGTATGCAATCTCATTGCAAATTTCAACACTTGAAATTCCCGATAATATTTTGCCCCTAGCGTCCTATGACCTTGACGCAGGACAACAAACCATAGTCCGCTAGTCAAGTTCAACCCGTCATTTCTTGATTGAATTAAACCCACCCGCACGACCCTTGACGCAGGCCAACAAAGTCGCACGACTACCCTAATCCAATCTGCATCATATGCATAAACAGATAAATACTAGTTAGCTACCGCACACTACGCCTTGACGCAGGCCAACAAACGTAGCACGAATACTAAGTAGGACTTATCTGAAATGACGGAGGGCTACGACAGGTTTTTCTGAAAACCTATTGTGTAATGAACTTGATATCGTTGTAGAATCAAATGATTTTAAAATGGAGTGTTTTTTAGGCTTCTCTAGTTTTGCTAAAGGGGTCACTCCCGGTGAAGGGATCGTCGGCCCTTTCCTCATCGAATAAGGTGCAGGATATATCATATATACCGCTGTGCAAAGCAGAAACTATAGAAGCTATCAAAAGACAAACCGAGTGTGTAGCATCTGCCAGTTATTGCTAAAGGGGTCACTCCCGGTGAAAGGATCGTCGGCCCTTTCCTCATCGAATAAGGTGCAGGATATATCATATATACCGCTATGCAAAGCAAGAACTGTAGCTACTTGTTTTATTATTGAAATTCGATTCCACAACATCTTTAGGTTTCTTTTACTTTCATTAATCATATTAATGAAGTCCCATCATTTAAGTCACCTAAACATCACAGATAAATATGACGTACACTTATGCCATCCGTGTTCGCCTCGATGTCCCCTCGTGCACCGTTAGCTTAGGTGAGTAACGGCAGAGCGGGGCAGGGCTAGCGCGGGTATAAAACATAAGTAACGTCTATATAGTATATTATATATACTATATACAGTATCCATCACAGCATATCAAATGATCACATCACAGATATCGCCGCAGAATAAACATATGAAACATTGGATATACTAGGACGTCGTGTTTTCAATACGAGCCAGTATAAAACACGGATTCCACGGTCGCAATGAATAGCCAAACCCACACCCCTAGACCCCTATGAGAGCGGCAAGCAACCCTACCAATTCTAGAGTTAGGAGACTCGGACTCGACTCCTCGAGTTGGTCTCCCACTGGACTCCAGAACCCGGTTACTTGTGCCCTCCTCCTTGGGTCTATCCTAGTGCGGAAAAGTAAATAATATACAATGCTGACATCTTCCGCAACCTGGAAGTGCCCCAATAAAAGAATATTACATACAAGTTTTTACATGAATGAAAATGAAAAACACTCATCTCACATAAAAACCCCCCGACTATTCAAACACGACGATCCAATATAACATATCCAGCAACACATAACATCACATGTCATCAACGTAAGTAAATATGCCCATCCCAATTGCCGTTGACATATAGCAACGAAACCGGCGATATCACATATTACACTTACGGTCGCAGAAAAGAAAGTGTAAAACTACAACAGTTGGAATCCGCAAACTCTTTAGACATTGCATGCCTAATCAAATGAATTCCTTAGACATCACATGCCTAACAATTATAAACCCCGCATTTTAGTCTCATTTATCGAAAACTCTTTTCAATATCTAGTCGGGCAATTCAACAAGATTTCCGGCATCCTGACCGAATGCTCGTCGCAAACTTTAGTAGACGGCCGCACCCCCGATATCGTTGACGAAGTGCACTAAGGCGGAACACTGCTGCCGCGAGCACCCGAACGGATGCTTTCGGCGACGGAGTTCTCCTACAGTCACTTGGTCGGGGCTATGGGGCGTAGCTGTCTATTAAGTTTACCGGCGAGTATCCGCGTACGCTACGCGATTGCGACGGACTTTTGATCGCATCAAAATTCCGTGGCAACCGATCAAGTGAGACTAAACTGCTATGTTTATAACATTCATTCAGTTATCTCATAACTATTTGTGGATTCCAAATATTGTATCACATTCCAGATAAACAGAAAATGTTAAACTTTCCGATCGAACAGTCAAACACCCAAGTTTTCCCGAAACAGCTCAACACATGAAATAAGTTTAAGAACATTCACTTCGTGCCACAGTACCAACGGTCCAGCCGTAGAAGGGTCAAGCCAACGCCTCACATGTGGCACGCCATACTGCCCCAAACCCTAAGGTTCAAAGGGCAGTTCAAGACGATCACATAATCGAGTTAAGGTTTGTTGTCTTCTAGAGGGTCCATCGAGTTACTTGCACTACTTCGAACGTTCTTAAACTACGGAAAGATCCAACACTTGGAAATTTCCCGACAGGGGAAAAAGTGGGTATTTATATCCGGTCGAACTTTTCAACATTTTCTAAAATTATCCGGAAAAACCCATAGACGAAGTTAAACTTCCCGATCGAAACACCGAGTCCCCAATACAACCCAGAAAACTCAACTCTTGAGTAAATATTAAAAATTCCCATAAAACACAGCACTAACAGAAACAAATTACTATGCAAACCACGTGCACTAATTTAACAAACTGGCCGTGGAACCGCCGCACAAACCAGGGTGGGGCCGCGGTTCCGCGGCGCTTCTGTCGAGTTAAGTGCACGTGCAGCACAGTAACTCCTACAGTTTCCTGCTGAATTTTTTGGAAATTTTTAATCTGGAAAAATCCACTGTTTTAAAAATTGTACAAAGAAAGGGTCGGATTAGGGTTTCGTGTTTTGATCGGACTTAAAACATCGACCACACTTCGCCTAAAGCTCTAGCTAGGCTCTGATACCACTGTAGGGTTCCTAGGCACACTCAAGAGGTTCCACAAGGCATCAACCATGCCAAATTCAAAAATTATATGCCGAGAAACCCTAATGCAAGATCGTTAACTAGAGGTAAAGGCGAAAAGCAAGCAAGTAAACAACTTTATTGCTAAGTGAATGGAAATACAACCTTTGTAGATCCGGTCCTCCACTTCTTTAGCTCCGTGATGACGACCCTTCGCTGCGATCACCGGGATCCTGGACTCTAGCGATGGTTTCGTCGGAGAAATGAGCGGGCTAGGTCGTTGACTTCGATGCCGAAGATGATCTATGTCAAGGGAACTCTAACTCAAGCTCTATCTTCACTAGCTCATGAAACTTGTGAAGAAAACACCCTATACAACATGGCAAGTGGTAGAGGATGAAGAAATAGGAGGTGGGTTCACTTTGGATTTGGATTTCTCACTTGGATGCATCACTTAGAATTTTCTAGTAAGCTTTCTTAAACTCATGAAGAAGATGAAGAAGAATAGAAAATAATGAATTATCTAATTAGAAAATTCAAGTGATGCTTATCATTTAGCAACCATGGGTGAGGCTAACTCATGTAGAGAATAAACAAGGGTTTAGGCAAATGGTTGGGTTTAGGCAAACAAAATGGTTTTAACTTTTCAAAGCTTCATGAAGCTTCAAATAAAAACAAAGAATGCCACCATTTTATTTTTGCCAAAATGAATAAATAAATAAATAAAAACCCTAACCATTTACCTAAACATGGTTTAAACCAAACATACACCCAAGTTTGCATGTATCATCAAACATGATACAATCAAGTGCACAAAAATATATCATATATACAATGTGCACAATCTAGTGAGAAAATAATCTTAAGTGAACCAATACTAGTTAATGTAAAGTAATATATCAAATATATAATTATACATTAAATCATTAAATCAACACTTGATTTAATGATCCGGTCATACTGCATATAACCGACTAATATCAAGTGTATCAATGTATCGAATCAACACTTGATTCGGTAACCCGGCTATATATCATATAACCGTCCAATGATATAAATCGCGAGAATAGAATACAGTATCACATACTGGTATTATTCTCGGTCCCGCACATATCTCATATGCGCTCCTATTTCGTTTCTCTTGAGCCAGGAAACCTCTGTGTAGGACTCTAAAGACTCGTCAATACGCCGGCAGCAGGTGATGATCATATCAAACACCCACAAGCCGCAAGCGGTCTGCTAAACGTAACGGCCACCCGGGTATTGAGCGATCAGAAGATCAACGAGCAAGCCCGCTCACACTCCTGTGAATCTAACCAGTAACACTTACCGTACAGTCCGGTCTCGTCGTCTTATATGTCGCATATCTTGCCTAGGGGTGGTAAACGTCAGACCCCAATAGCTCGATAAGTCGTGTCGATATGAGGTCTATAACAGTTCGAGAAACTACTGGTAACACTTACCAGTAAATCTCAGCAACCCTGGCCAGGGATTTCCGGTTATAGCCAATCGAACACAGCGCAACATCAACTCCCTATACTGGGAGAGACGAATCCCCTCCTATCGCTCATTGCCTCCATGTGATTCGGGACTGTACCCAAAAACCACCGTTTTGCATGCCCTCTTGGACGTGGTAAGGTGGAAATCAAAGCACAGTGGGAATCAAACAATACTCTATGACGATCTCGGGTCTACAGACTAACCTGTACCAGTGTCACCAGAGAACTGCCATCTGACGTAAGGTATAATACCATCTGGGAGTTCTCGGCGAGTCCGTCCAGTGTACCCAGTCTCCACTGAGCACCCGTATATCATCTCTGATGTCAAACACCAATGGATATGGGATCATCCATCGCCCATCTGTATGGGTCGAGAAGGTATACGCTAGTCTACTCTGGTATATCGATGCCCTGTCTCGATACACCCACGATTAGGGACCTTGAAGGATGTACTTATGGACTACCATGTCCCCACTAGTATGATCCGCATCATAGTCCAGGTAGTCAAGTACACATCTTAAGGGCTTTACCAACATGTAACAGAGAGACAATCAGTGTACATGTTAAGATAAAGAGCAACCAGATAGCATACTATCATGTCGAGCAAGAAAGTCCTCCCTATATATGTCCCACATCCACTACAATAAACATCCTATGTACAGTAATGGCCTCTAGGGCATACATTTAACTAACAGGCTCTTTCCCCGTAGAATGAGGTGCAGGATATTCCTGCCGAATACCACGATGCAAAGCAAAAAGTAATCGACTATAATTAAGTTATTACCCTGACGCAAACTTCTGTCCTAGGGGTCACTCCCGGTGAAGGTATTTCGGCCCTTGCCTCGTCGACCGAGATACTGGATATTCATAACCGAATACCACTGTGCAAAACAAAAGAGAATGTCCTTGCAATAACAGCTTTTTTTGAAAAATATTCCAACAACATTAGAATGGGTTTGTTTAGCTTGCATTGATCCGAAACAATGCAGTCCCATCAATTAATCACACCATAAAAGAACGAAAATACGATGTACGTATATACCATCCGCATTCGCCACTGGGTCCCGTCATCACCCGTTAGGTTACTTAACTAACGACAGAGCGGGGACTGGACTATTGCGGGTGTAAAACATATACAACATCTACTAGTATATATATCAATATATAATAATCGCTCAAGGCGTGATAAAATACAACATCAAAGAAATGTAATAAGCATCACAGAACAATACAGATAATCTGGGATCCCGGGTTTCATAGAGCCGCTACTGAAACCAGACGTTCCCCTGGTCGTGTGGATAGCCTGTGCAATGAAATCATAGACCCCTACGGGCGCGGCAAGTTACCTGCCAAAACCTGAAGCGAGGCAGCCCCCTTCAACAACGTGAATGGACCACCCAGCACTTCACGGAATCTGGTAACTTGAGCACCCCTCCTTAGGTCAACCTATACCCCCTACGAGTGCGGCGAATAGCCCGCCAATTCTAGAGTGAAGCCCTCTCCGTCTCAAAGCCATGAGATGCGGGCCCGTTGCCCTCCAGAACCCGGCTACCCGTGCATCCCTACGTGGGGTAATCCTAGTACAGAAAGTAAAATATATACAACGGGTACATCGACCTCAGCCCGGTCGTGCCCTAAAAGAATAATATACAAACAGGCAGTGACGACAGTCCACATGTCGGACGCTCGCCCCGGAATATCAAATGTACAAATACAACCAAACTGTACTACCATTGCATCCAGGTTATCCACCACGACAAATCCGCAACATCACAGCACAACACAGAACATCAACGTGAATGTCACGTTCGCAAATCCGTCTAAAAGAGCTATAGCAATTAGACAGGATTAATCGATCAAATGACATTCACGGTCGCAGATATAATGTTAATACTGTGAACTAATATATTTAAATTTTCGATCGACAAAATTTCCTAAAGTGGGCCCTAAGCAAAATACCCAGTACTTAAACAAATCTGGGCCCAAACTAAAAATACCAGAAAACACAATTCCTAGTCAGAGAGCAATGCACAAAATTTGGTGCCCTAAGGCTACAGTAGCGCGGCGGATCCGCGGCCAAAACATGGGTACGTCCGCGGTTCCGCGGCTCTACAGGGAGTTCACTGTACCAATTTTCTGCAGTACTCTTAGAAAACCCTGCACGAATTTCTGTAATACACCAAATAATTTTTTGACCACAGGAAAAATTCGACAGAAACTGATGACTTGGAAATGCGGTTTTTGAAAATTTCGTCCGATCGAAGTTCTAAACACGTTAGAGCAAGCTAGTGAAGGTTAATGGCGTGGCTCTGATACCATATAAGAATACGGTAGCACCCCGGCCGTTTTTCCGAGGCCAAAATACGAAAACGAAAATTTTTCTAAACTAGAAACCGGCGCTATCGTATGCTTAAAAACCCGGATCGAACTATTAACCTACTACTAGCTATCTAGAGAAGGGATAGAAAGGCTATACCGATCGATCCGTGCCCTTCGGTCTTTGGCCACCATCCCAAGCTCCTCGCGGTATCTCCGGTCTTGATCTCCTCGTCGGAAAGGGCACCACATCTACGAGTCTTTTTACGGGCTCCCGCTTCATCCGAAGCAACTCGGGCATGAAGTGTGCTTGCCGACGTGTCCAAGGTGTTGTAGAGAATGTTTGTGATCACTTTGTCTCTTGCATCCATGGCTTGGATGGAGGTTAGAAGTGTTGCCATTGATGGAGATAAAGAGCTAGAGGAAGAAGAAGAAGAGAAGAGCTTTTTCTTTTCTTATGTGATCATATGATAATGAGAGTGAGTGGAAAATAATCCAAGAGCTAACCATATACATGGCTGCCCCTCTCTCTCTCCTCTCATCAAATCAAGATACAAATCAATCCACTAATGTGACATTTTTCACAAAAAAGAGACCATGAGTCACTATATATGTCCATATCACATTAATGCATCTCATGATGAATTCTAGCTCATTATTTCCACCATCCGAACATTAATCCAAATGTTTGGTCCAACAAAAAGATCCGGCAACATCTAAAGTAAACTCATGACTGATCACAAGGATACCCCTCACCTGTATATACATACCTGCATCCGCATTCCGACTGAATGCGAATGCGATGAGACTAAAGTAATCCAACGAATCTAATACTACGATTCGGCTTAAACCAATGCCCACTAGTATGATTCGCCCGATCATGATCCGTGCAATACCGCACGTATAAGATCGAACCCTGCCATCATACGGCCTCTACAACGTTTCGCCCGAAACTTGAGAAACTGTCTGTGGGGGACTCTAAAGACTCGTCAATACTTTGGCTGTGGATTTAACCAGTAGCACGTCAGAGGTATTAGCCATACGTAACGAGCTATCAGGTATTGACTAAAAGGGAGGTCGATGAGCGAACTCATCCTGACACCCTACTGAGCCTGTCAGTGACAATATCCGTACAGTCCGGTCCGTTCGTCTATGAGCATCGCATGGCGGGCCTAGGGGGTTGGTAAAAGTCAGACCCCCAAAAGCAGTACAAGTCGTGTCGGAGTGTAGCCCAGAACACCCTGAGATACTACTGGAATACCTAACAGTAAATCTCCTGCCTCGGCCGAGGGCTTTGTGTAATTGCTCTCCTAGACACAGCGCGACCTCACCCCCAATACCGGGAGAGACGAACCCCTGCCGATCCGCTCACTGCCTCCATGTGGCTCGGGACTGTACCCAACTAAAACCTGATTGCACGACTCCTTTAAGCCGTGGTAGGGTAGTAATCAAAGCACAGTGGGAACTCATACGAGACAAATGACGATCTCAGGTCGATGAACTAACCTGTACACATGTCACCAGGGAACTGCTATCTGACGTCAGGTATAATACCAACTAGCATGTTCCCGGCGAGTCCTGTCCGGTTTACTCATAACCCAATGAGCACCTGTATACATCTTAGGTGAACCAACTAACACCAATGGCTTGTGAGACCGGCCACCGCCCCTCGTCGGGGTCTCGACTGTATACACTAGTCTACTAATGGAGTATCGATGCCCAGTCTAGAAACTCCCACGACTAGGGACCTTTTAAGGATGTGCTTTAGACCCCAGCTCCCACGTATATGATCGCCATCATACTGCTGGTCGTCAAGCAAGAATCCTAAGGGCTCTATCAGCGTGCAATAGTGACCTGTAAGGTCACCTAAAGCAGTACACGATGATAAAGACAAACCATGGTAGTATACTATTCTCCATCAACGCGTAATAGTGAACCACAATGTCACCTAAAGCATGTACACGATGATAGAGACAAACCAGATAGTATACAATTATCTCGAGTATGACCGTCCTACTGGTTTAGGTCCTCCCTCAATCATTGCAATCACGTGCCTGCGATCCAATAATTGACTCTGAGGGCACTATATCCAACAATTGGGGTCTGACGTTATACCACCTCCAGGCTATGATATGTGACATATCTGATGAAGAGACCGGACTGTATGGTAGTGTTACTGATTGGATTCGCAGGAGTATGTGTAGGCTTGCTTGTTGATCTTCTGATCGCTCAATACCCGGGTGGCCGTTACGTTTAGCAGATCGCTTGCGGTTTGTGGGTGTTTGATATGATCATCACCTACTACCGGCGTATTGACGAGTCTTTAGTGTCCTACATAGAGGTTTCCTGGTTCATGCGATACGAAATAAGAGCACATATGTGATATGTGCGGGACCAAGATTAACACGCGTATGTGATAACGTATTCTATTCTCGTGATATATGATATTGGACGGTTATATGTGATATAGCCGGGTTATCAGATCAAGTGTTGATTCGATAGATTGTTACATTTGATATTAGTCGGTTGTATGTGATATAGCCGGATTATTAAATCAAGTGTTGATTTAATAATTTGATTTATAATTATATATGTGATATATTGAATTACATTAACTAATATTATTTCACTTAAACATTTCTTTTTCTCACTTGTGTGCATATAGTATATATGTGATATATATTAATGTACATATTTTGTGTATGCCACATGCAACATGGGTGTATGAGACTCACACCATGCTTGATATAATGTAGGGTTTTATTTATTTAAAGTTAATCAAAATTAGATGGAATTAAGTCACATGGTTGAAGCTTGTAGAAGCTTGTGGAACCATTGACCAAGTCCACTAATTTTGTTTTATTTGTAGATATTTATTAACCCAACCATTATTGATTAGCAATGGTTCATTCTCTACATGAGTTAGTGTATGACACTAACTCACCCATAGTTGCTATTCTCATCTCATGAGTTTCATTTCTCATCCTCATTTCATCTTCTTCTTCCTCATGAAAAAAGCTCACTAGCTTTTCAAATGGTGAAGAAATAATGTGAGAAAAATAAATCTAAAGTGAGCTCATTTCTTACTTCATCATCCTCTACTATATTAGCTATTTTGTTTAGGGTGTTTGCTTCACTAATCTACCATCAGTGAAAAGGTTGCATGAGCTTGAATCTCCTCGACGTAGATCATCTTCGGCCTCAAAGACTTCGAGCAAGCATGTTCATTTCTTCATGTGAACCTTTACTAGAGTTCGGGTGCTCACAACTTGGAGCGAACAGACTACTACACGGAGCTTTAGAAGTGAAGGACCGGTCTACAAAGGTTGTATTCCTCATTCACTTAGATGTAAAGTTGTTTGCATTGCTAGTTCGTCTAAATCTCTTGTTAAGATTCTAGGGTTAGGGTTTTATAGTACGGAAAAAATTTGAAAACGGCATGGACGATGCCTCCCGAAACCTTGCCGTCGCCCTACGGAACCCTACAATAAGTTAGGCCGATGTGAGGCACATAACGGTTCGAGAAACCACTGATAACACTTACCAGTAAATCACAGCAACCCTGGCCTGGGATTTCCTGTTATGGCCAATCGAGCATAGCGCAACATCAACCCCCAATACCGGGAGAGACGAAATCCACTCCTTTCACTCATTGCCTCCATGTGACTCGGGACTGTACCCAAAAACCACCGTTTTTCACGATCTCTTGAACGTGGTAAGGTGGAAATAAAAGCACAGTGGGAATCACACAAGACTCTATGACGATCTCGAGTCTACAGACTAACCTGTACCGGTGTCATCAGAGAACTGCTATCTGACGATAGGTATAATACCATCTAGGAGTTCTCGGCGAGTCCGTTCAGTGTACCCAGTCTCCACTGAGCACCCGTATACCTTCTCTGATGTCAAACACCAATGGATATGGGATCATCCATCACCTATCACATGGGTCAAGAAGCGTATAAGCTAGTCTACTCTGGAATATCGATACCCCGTCTCGATACTCCCACGACTATGAACAATTGAAGGATGTACTTACTGACTACCCTGGTCCCCACTAGTATGATCTCCATCATAATCCCGGTAGTCAAGTACTCATCCTAATGGCTTTATCAACATGTAATAGAGAGACAATCAGTGTACATGTTAAGATAAAGAGCAACCAAATAGCATACTATCATGTCGAGTAAGAAATTCCTCCCTATGTATGTCCAAGCATCCACTATAATATACATCATATGTACAATAATGGCCTCTAGGGCATACATATAACAAACAATCTCCCACTTGCACTAAGGCCATTTGTTGTGGTACCTCATACTCAACGCCCCATAAAAGTCTCTCTTGGAAAAGGTCTCTGTTAGTGGATCCACCGTGTTTTCATTTGCGTCAACTCTCCTGACCTCGATCCTTTGGAGATCAACTATCTCCCTGATCAGGTGATACTGTCCTCAGAATATGTCTGGATCGCTGATAGGACCGGCGTTCCTAAGCCAAAGCCATAATTCCATTGTTGTCATAATAACAGTTATTGGACGCTCGATGGTAGGAACCATGTTCATCTCATGAACAAAAAATTTCCAGACAGCCACTTTGGCAGCATCGTTGGTTGCGATGTGATCAGCCTTTATCGTCTAGTTTGCCACGGTATATAGCTTGGAACTCTTCCAACATACCGTCCTTCCACTGAGGGTAAATACAAAGCCTGTGACTGACTTTCAGTCGACCTTATCACTCTGGAAGCTCGAATTGGTAAAGGACTCCTACTGGAGTTCACCGTTACCAAAGACCAAGAACATTTCTTTGGTGCTTCTCATGTACATAAGAATGTCTTACGCAACGGTTCAGTGATTCTCCCAAGATCCGATTGATTCCTGGTCACTACACATAGTAGGTTAGCTACATCTGGTCTGGTACATAACATCGCATACATGATAAAGCCTACTGCCGAAGCATAGGGTATCCCTTGCACGCGAGCTCTCTCCAAATCAGTCTTGGGAGACATCTTTTTAGAGAAAGTGAATCATGAGCAAGTGGGCGAACCACCACACTTAGAATCTTCCATACTAAACCCTTTAGAATGGTGTTAATGTACCTGGATTTGGGACACTCCCAACATCCACTTAGATCTATCACTATAGATCATAATCCACAAGATGTAGTAGGTATCATCCAGATCTTCCATGGAGAATCCTCGTGATAAGAGGAGCTTGACCGAGTGTAGCATAAGAAACCATTTCCTATCAAGAGTATGTCATCTACGTACAATACGTGGAAGACAACCTTACTCTCTACAACCTTCTTGTATATACAAGGTTCATCTACCTTTTTAATGAAGTCAAACTTTTTGACCGCAACATCAAAACAAATGTTCCAACTCCGCGATACCTGCTTTAATCCTGATGGACTTAAGCATAGCTTTGAAAGTCTCAACTTTTCCATTTACACCAAGAATCTTCTCAAGATCCACTAGCTCCTGATGGGTTTTACCCCTTCAGGTGCAACATTCAAAGTCATACTTTGTTGGTGTACATGGATTCCATCTTTGATTGTATAGCATCCAGCCATTTCATAGAGTCCCCACTCGTGATGGCCTGCCTGAACCTAGTTGGGTCATCATCTACCATGATGCAATCCTCGCTCCCGCCGTCACCGAGGAAACCGTAGTATCTCTCAGGTGGATGAGGAACCCTACCAGATTCACGGAGAGGCTGAGGTTCGTTGGAGACTATTGAATCCTTTGGTTTCACCAAATCATCACCTGTTAGTTTGTCCAGCTGGAACACCTTCCAGTTCTACCTCATGACCACAAATTTTTTCATAAAAAATTCCTTTTCTAAAAAGGTGGCATGCTGAGAAACAAAACACCTTTTGCTCCTCAGTGTGGTAGAAGATATTCCCTCGCAAATGTTCGGGATATCCAACAAACCTATAGAACCGACCTTGCCTCGAGTTTGTCCGGATTTTGCTTTTCAACATAGGCCGGAAAACCCATATCTTAACTAGTTTAAGACATGGTCTCTTCCCATACCATATCTCATATGGAGTGGTAGGCACTGATTTGGTTGGAACCCCATTCAATAGGTATGCAGCTTCTCAAGTGCACAACTCTAAAAGGAAACAGGCAACTCAACAATACTCATCATAGAGCGCGTCATATCTCATAGGGTGTAATACCTCCGTCCCGATACACCGTTGTGCTGTGGTGTATACGAAGGAGTAAGCTGAGAGAGAATCCCATTCTCTGTTTAGAAAATCCAGGAACTCCATGCCCAAGTATTCCCTTCTCCGATCACATCGAAGGACTTAATACTTTTACCCGTCTGGTTCTCAACTTCAAGGTTATATTCCTTTAATTTCTCAAAAGTTTCAACTTGTGTTTCAACAGGAACACATGTCTGAATCTTGAGAGATCGTCGATGAATATAATGAAGTATAAAGAACCAACCCTGGCATTTGTAGACATAGGACCGTATACATCATCATGTATCCATCCCAAGAGTTCAATAACTCTTTCTCTGTTTACGGAGTATTGGTCATTTTACCTTTGAGACAAGACTGGCAAGTATCATAAGATAAAAATTCGAACAGATTCTCATATTCATCCTTATATAACTTAGCTAGTCGTGTCGCATTGATATGACCTAGTCTACAATACCACAAGAAGAATTCGTTCATTTCTGAACTACTCCTCTTGTGTGTGTTCTATATACTTTGAACTGTGGTTTGATTTAGAACGTATATGTAATTTCATAACGAGAATGTCCAATCAACTCTTGATTATGGAAAATGTTCACAATATTATCTTACAATATAAAATTATATCCTTCTTTAACTTAATAAAGAAACTGGTCTCATGTTGTATATCAGGTTCGGCATGTAATAACATTTGTTCAGAATCAATGTATTTACCATTTGGTAATACAAGGTGATATCTTCCAATTGATTTGGCTGCAACAATTGCACCATTTTCTAACACTTAGAGACATATCACCCAATCTCAGTTCTCTACCTTTCTGTAGCCCATGTAACAGATTACATATGTAGGATCCTGATCCGGTATCTCATACCTAGGACGTAGAGGATACTGAGAAACAGTTCTCGGAAACGAACACACCCGAAGAATATGCATCAACATGCTCATTCCTCGATTGGGTGGCATGGGAATCCTGGTATTCCCCTATTTCCTGCTCGGACTTATAACAATTATAAGATAGAGCGGAACCAACGTTCCCTAGCTCAGTATAACAAGAGGTTAGGTCAATACATCCATATTATTATCTTGATTAAGGCATGTTACGGTCGCTACCAGGAGAGAGAGAGAGAAGAAAAACACTCTGCGTAAGCTCTTGCAAGATTAGATTGGTTATTGTTTTATCTAATCAGGATGGCTCCCATTGTTTTTATCAAATCTTCCTTCAAACCCTAAAAGGTAAGACTAGCCGGGATTAATTACACCCTACAAGTTTGCCAATCTTTCGGCCAGGCTAATGTCGGTACTTTGAGGGAGGTTCCCTGTGCTTTCGCACGGACCTAATTAAAATAAACCTCATTTTCCCAGGGGCGTAACCTCATTAACACCTTTCTAGACACCTACTTGATCGGCTAATTGTAATGTGCAAAACTCTCGCAGGAGTAACTCTTACTCGAAGTGGGTATCGGGATCCAACTATCTCATAGAAGGTATGCAATCTTATTGCAAATTTCAACACTTGAAATTCCCGATAATATTTTCCCCTAGCAACTTATGACCTTGGCTATGGTCAACAAATCATAAGCGCTAGCCAAGTTCAACCCGTCATTTCATGATTGAATTAAACCCACCTATACGACCCTTGGTTAAGGTCAACAAAGCCGTACGACTACCCTAACTCAATCGCATCTCATGCTTGCAGATAAGCACTAATTAGCTACCGCACACTACGCCTTGGCTAAAGTCAACAAACGCAGCACGAATACTAAATAGTCCATATCTGAAATGACGGAGGGCTACGACAGGTTTTTAAGAAAACCTTTTGCGTAATGAACTTGATATCGTTGTAGAATCGAGTGATTTTGAAAAGGAGTGTTTTTTAGGCTTTTGCTAGTTTTGCTAAAGAGGTCACTCCCGGTGAAGGGATCTCGGCTCTTTCCTCATCGAATGAGGTGCTGGATATTCATGAATACCACTATGCAAAGCAAGAACTAGAGAAGCAGTCAAAAACAAAACCGAGTGGGTTGTAGGATCTGCTAGTTTCGCTAAAGAGGCCACTCCCGGTGAAGGGATCTCGGTTCTTTCCTCATCGAATGAGGTGCTGGATATTCATGAATATCACTATGCAAAGCAAAAACTAGAGCTACCCTTTTTGAAAATTTGATTATACAACATCTTTAGGTTTCTTTTCTTTCATTAATCTCATTAATGAAGTCCCATAATATATGCTTCCTAAGAATCACAGAAGAAACAAAAATACAACGTACGCTTATGCCATCCGCATTCGCCACAGTGTCCCGTTATGCACCGTTAGGTTACTTAACTAACGGCATAGCGGGGCGGGATTAGCGCGGGTGTAAAACATAAGCAACGTTTATTATATATCATATATATAATAACAACATTCGTCTCATCATATAAAGTGATCACATCACAGAATATCAGCAGCAGAAGTCCATATATGAAAATATTGGATATACTAGGAATTTCGTGTTTTAAATTAAGCCAATAAAACACGGATTCCACGGTCGCAATGAATAGCCAAACCCACATCCCCAAACCCCTACGAGAGCGGCAAGCAACCCTACCAATTCTAGAGTTAGGAGATCCGGTCTCGACTTCTCGAGATGGTCTCCCACTGGACTCTAGAACCTGGTTACTTGTGCTCCCCACCTTGGGTCTATCCTAATGCGGAAAAGTAAATAATATACATCAATGGTGATATCATCCTCAACCCGAAAGTGCCCCAATAAAAGAATATTACATACAAGTTTTTACTTGAATGAAAATGAAAAACTCTCATCTCAAATAAAAACCCCCGGCTATTCAAACACGATGATCCAATATAACATATCACAGCAACACATAACATCACATGTCATCAGCTAAGTAAATATGCGTATCCCAATTGTCGTTGACGTATAGCAATGAAACCGGAGATACACCACATATTACACTTATGGTCGCAGAAAAGAAAGTGAAAACTATAACAATTGGAATCCACAACCACCTTAGACATCATAAACCCAATGTATCACATACTTTGGATTTCATGCCTAACCAAATGAATTCCTTAGACATCGCATGCCTAACAATTATAAACCCCGCATTTTAGTCTCGATATTGAAAACACTTTTCAATAACCAGTCGGGTAATTCAACAAGATTCCCGACAACCTAATCGAATGCTCGTCGGAAACTTTAGTAGACGGCCGCACCCCCGATGCCGTCGACGAAGTGCACTTAGGCGGAACACCACAGCCGCGAGCACCCGAACGGATGCTTTTGGCAATGGGGTTCTCCTACAGTCACTTGGTCGGGGCCATGGGGCGTGGCAATCTTGTAAGGCTACCTGGCGAGTATTCGCGTACACTTCGTAATTACGACGAACTTTTGATCCACATCAAAATCCCGTGGCAACCGATCAAATGAGACTAAATTGCTAGATATATAAAATTCAAATTAGTTTTCATAAAACTAAATATTGTGGATTCCAAATGTTGTATCACAATCATAGATAGCTCAACGATGTTAAACTTTTCGATCGAATCAACAAACACCTAAAATTTCGCAAAGAGCTCAACACTTGAGCGAAATTTAAAAAGTACCCAGGACATGCCACAACACCTATGGACCAACCGTAGAAGGGTCGACCCACGCCTCACTCATGGCTCCGTGGAACTGCTGCAAACCCTTGGGTTTGGTCGCGGTTCCGTGGTCAAAGAGTCGAGTTTGGTATCGTTCTTCTAGAGAGTCCACAGAAAACACCTGCATGATTTTCTGAAGATTTTAACCTTGGAAAAATCCAACTTTTGGAAAATTTCCAGCGAGGGAGAAAATGGGTTATTGATATTCGTTAGAACTTTTTAACGTCGTCTAAAGTTACCCGAAACGATGTTGGAGTTACGACTATGAAACACTCTGAATTGCCTTTACAGAAAGATAACATCACATGTAATCTCAGCAAAAACAAGCAACACCTGAAACACCAAAATCCAGAGACCGGAACACCACCAAAATTTGAACCCAGAACAATTCTAAAAAAGAAGTGGTGCCGGTTTTTAAGTGCATGTGGTCGGCCAAAATCCAGCGAGGAGGGCTCAAATTTCTGTGGTGTTCATATTACATCTCATGCAACATTCTGCAACTGCTTAAAAAAATTTTAGACACTCTGAAAAATTCGACAGAAACTAGGATTTTGTTTCGAGTGTTTCGGTTTCGTAATTCTATAAACATTGTCTAATTCTATAGCTTGGCTCTGATACCACTGCTTGGTTCCGCAGCACCGCCACTGGGTTTCGGGAGGCATCGACCATGCCGTTTTCAAAAAATTGGCGTGCTAAAGAACTTTAACCTAGAATCTTAACTAGAGAATTATACGAAACTAGAATGTAAACATCTTTACATCTAAGTGAACAAGGAATACAACCTTTGTAGACCGGTCCTTCACTTCATAAGCTCCGTGTAGTAGTCCGTTCGCTCCAAGTAGTGATCTCCCGAACTCTAGTAAGGCTCCACAAGGTGAAACGAACAAGCTTGCTTGAAGTCTTCGAGGCCGAAGATGATCTACGTCGAGGAGACACTAACTCAAGCTACCTCTTCACTAATTGTGAAGTTAGTGAAGCAAACAACCTAAACTAAATGGCTAGTCTAGTGTAGGATGATGAAGTAGGATTTTTCTCACTTTAGAAATAATTTTCTCACTAATTTTCCTCACCTCCCAAAAAGCTAGAGAGCTTGAGGAAGGAGATGAAGAAAAGCAACCATGGAATGAAGCAAGTGTAGAATGGCAACCATGGGTGAGTTAAGATCATATACTAATTAATGTAAAGACTAAACCATGGCTAATCATAATGGTTGGGTTAATAAATATCTCAAGTAAAACAAAATTAGTTGGACTTGGTCAATGGTTCCACAAGCTTCAACCATGTGACTAATTTCCATTTAATTTTGATTTACTTCAAATAAATAAAACGCTTCATTATGTTAAGCATGGTGTGAGTCTCATACACCCATGTAGCATGTGGCATCTAGCATGACACAATAAAATGTACATTAATATATATCACATATATACTAAATGCACAAGTGAGAAAAAGAATTCTGAAGTGAGCTAATATTAGTTAATGCAAAATAATATAACAAAATATATAATTATACATTACATTATTAAATCAACACTTGATCTAATAATCCGGCTATATCACATATATCCGACTAATATCATATGTATCATCTTATCGAATCAACACTTGATCCGATAACCCGGCTATATCACATATAACCAACTGATATCACATATCACGAGAATAGAATTCGGTATCACATACGCTCATTAATCTCGGTCCCGCACATATCACATATATGCTCCTACTTCATTTCGCCTGAGCGAGGAAACCTCTGTGTAGGACGCTAAAGACTCGTCAATACGCTGGCAGTAGGTAGTGATCATATCAGTCACCCACAAGTCGTCAGCGGTCTGCTAAACGTAACGGTCACCCGGGTATTGAGCGATCAGAAGATCAACAAGTAAGCCTGCTCATACTCCAGCGAATCCAATCAATAATATTACCGTACAGTCCGGTCTCTTCATCTGATATGTCGCAAATCACAGCCTGGGGGTGGTAAACGTCAGACTCCAATAGCCTGATAAGTCATGCCGATGTGAGGCCCATAACGGTTCGAGAAACTACTGATAACACTTACCAGTAAATCACAGCAACCCTGGCCAGGGATTTCCTGTTATGGCCAATCGAGCATAGCGCAACATCAACCCCCAATACCGGGAGAGACGAAATCCCCTCCTATCGCTCATTGCCTCCATGTGACTCGGGACTGTACCCAAAAACCATCATTTTGCACGATCTCTTGAATGTGGTAAGGTGGAAATCAAAGCACAGTAGGAAACACACAAGACTCTATGACAATCTCGGGTATACAGACTAACCTGTACCAGTGTCACCAGAAAACTGCTATCTGACGATAGGTATAATACCATCTAGGAGTTCTCGGCGAGCCCGTTCAGTGTACCCAGTCTCCACTGAGCACCCGCATACCTTCTCTGATGTCAAACACCAATGGATATGGGATCATCCATCGCCCATCACATGGGTCGAGAAGCGTATATGCTAGTCTACTCTGGAATATCGATGCCCCGTCTCGATACTCCCACGACTAAGAACAATTGAAGGATGTACTTACCGACTACCCTGGTCCCCACTAGTATGATCTCCATCATAATCCCGGTAGTCAAGTACTCATCCTAAGGGCTTTATCAACATGTAATAGAGAGACAATAAGTGTACATGTTAAGATAAAGAGCAACCAGATAGCATACTATTATGTCGAGCAAGAAAGTCCTCCCTATGTATGTCCAAGCATCCACTATAATATACACCATATGTACAATAATAATCTCTAGGGCATACATATAACTAACACTCATAACCCAATGAGCACCTGCATACTATCTCTAGTACGACGTACTAATGGCTGTGGGACAGACCATTTCCCCTGCTAGGATGAGAAGCGCATACACTAGTCTACTTTGGAGTATCGATAATCCAACGACTACGGACCTGTATAAGGATGTGCTTATAGACTACCCAGCCCCCACTAGTGTGACTGCCATCACAATGCTGGTAATCAAGCAAAGATCCTAAGGGCTCTACCAATATATATAAGCAATATGCTAAAAGAAACACAAGCACATATTGAGGTAGAACCAAACCAGGTAGCATACTACCATTTTGAACAAGACTGTTAATACAATTGTGAATATCCCATGCTTCCATTAAGTAATATACAAACCAGTATGATACAATAATGTCCTCTAGGGCATATATCACTAACAATCTCCCACTTGCACTAAGGCCATGTATTGGCATATCGCAGACCTATCATCTCGGATAACCTCTCGAACTGTGTCTGAGGGATGGCCTTTGTGAGTGGATCAGCAGTGTTGTTCTCCGTATCCACTCTCCTCACCTCGGCAATCAATAATCTCCCTGATCAGGCGGTACCGCCTCAAGATATGTTTGTACTTCTGATGGGACCTGGGTTCCTTCGCTAAAGCTATAGTGCCGTTGTTGTCACAATACAGAGGTATTAGATCTACAATGGACGGAACCACCTGATGTTCTGTTAGGAACTTCCTCATCCAGAATTCTTCTTTCGCGGCATCACAAGCAACTATATACTCCGCTTCTATCATCGAGTCAGGAACGGTGTCCTGCTTGGAGCTCTTCCAACAGACCGCCCCTCCATTGAGGGTAAAGACATAACCCGACATAGACTTGGAGTCATCCTTGTCACTCTGGAAGCTGGAGTCAGCAAAGGACTCGATCTGGTGGTCTTTTCCGCCGTACACCAAGAATATCTCTTTAGTCCTTCTCAGATACTTAAGAATGTTCTTTACTGCTATCCAGTGCTTTTCCCCTAGGTTTGACTGATACCGGCTTACCACGCTTAGTGCGTAAGCAACATCTGGTCTGGTACACAATATCGCCTATATTATAGAGCCTACCGCAAAAGCGTAGGGTATAGATATCATGCGAGCCCTTTCCAAATTAGTCTTGGGAGACATCTCTTTGGAGAGGGTGATTCCGTGACAAGCCGGTAGATTACCGCGCTTTGAATCTTCCATACTAAATCTTTTCAGTATGGTATCGATGTACCTGGACAGCGAAAGTCCCAACATCCTCTTAGATCTATCACGATAGATCTGGATCCCCAGAATGTAGGAGGCATCACCCAAGTATTTCATGGAGAACCTCTGTGACAAGAATCCTTTGACTGATTGTAGTATAGGAATGTCATTTCCTATTAAGAGAATGTCATCCACGTACAAGACGAGAAATAGCACAGTTCTCCCTACAATCTTACATATATGCATGGTTCATCTGGATTTTTGATAAAGTCGAATTCTTTGACCGTCACATCAAAACAGATGTTCCAACTCCGCGATACCTGTTTTAGTCCATAAATGGACTTAAGAAACCTGCACATTTTCCCGCTGCTCCCATTCTGAATGAAACCCTCTGGCTGATCCATATAGACGCACTCTTCTAAATTTCCATTTAGAAAAGCCGTCTTTACGTCCATCTGCCAGATCTCATAATCGTGGAAGGCAGCAATGGCAAGAAGATCCGAATGGATTTGAGCATGGCTACTAGAGAAAAATATTTCATCATAGCCCAAACCAGGTGTCACGACCCGAAAGAGCACGTGACTGGCCCTTGAACCATATGAAGTCTATAGGACTCCATCTTATCCAAGTAAGCCAAAAGCCCAGAAATCTAAAAACATTTTAAATAATAAATGAAGGTAAAATAGTTTTTTTTGAAGAAAAGAAAACATGTTTCAAAAGTAAAGTTTTTAAATACATAAGCCGAATATGAAGTTTTAAAATGTATAATATTTTCTGAAAATTTCGGCAGAGTTTCCCTTGTAAATACTGGCTCCGAACGGGGTACAACAAGAATAATATATATGCAATGATAAAAGGCATCCCCAAGCGGGAGCTAGCTCTTCGTCAATCGACGGTCACAACTACGCAAGCAATACAATATACAACGCCGAAGGGCGATGATCAAAACTCAAAAAGAAAGTCAAATAACATGAAAACCGTAATACTACTACACGCGAATCTAAGGTCGAAATAATACATCACTAGTGTTTAACTCTGAAACAATATACAAGTTTTGGTTGATGGAATTTGTTAGGTCCACGTTACCTCTCCCGGTACTTTCGGGGAAGCGGAAACGGTAAAACAAAATTTTTTCTAAACTTTGTAACATGGACCGTAAAAGCCGGATCTTTGCTAAACTAAACTAGCAAACTTGCAAAGAAGAGTTAACTACTCGGCGAAGCGGTTATACCTCAACTTGAACTCCTTCTCTTCTTGTTGTTCTTCTTCTTTCTTGCTCTTTGTAGTAGCTTGAATGGCTTCCCCTCCTCGTCTCCTCTTTGCCGAAGATAGATCCACCTGAGGGCTTCATCCTTGGGCTCCTTTCTCGATCTTGAGAGAACTAAGGTATTCGGCTTGCTAGACCTTCTACCTTAGAGTGAGTAGAGTGTGCTTTGGGGTGTTATATCTTCAAGGAGATGATTCTCAACACATGAGATTTGCTCTCCTTGAACAAGATGAGGAAGAAGATGAAGTGAGGAGAGAGAATCAATATGATAGAATGAGCTAGTTTCCTCTTGCAACCTTAACAAAAGGAAAATGATTTATCTAATTAATAATAATAAATCAAAATGAAATAGTTGATGGTTGTATTTGGAATGACCACCATCATCACTTCAATAAATGAATGTAAGCTAGAATCAAGGAGTATCCTTGCAAAGCAATGATGATGGTCAACATTCAACCATGGTCAACAAGTCAACCATGGTCAACAAGTCAACAAAAACAACCATAACATTATTTCATTTAATTACTATTATTAATTGATATTTCATAAATCCATTAGGGTTTGGAAAAAAGACGACTGTCAACTGTGCATACGCACCCGTTCCGAAACCCTAATGAAAGACCTCATCCTCCTCCTCAAGCAGCTGTGCATACACACCTGCATTCTCGTTCCGAGGAACAAGAATACTGAGAGATAAAAGCAACCCCAAAACATATACCAGTATCTGGCTCAAACCAGAGCCTGCCAGTATAATCCGTTCGGACTCCAAACGTGCACAAGTGCGCGGATGAGAACGAACTCTGCCGCAATACCATGCGACCTCTACTCAGTTTTGCCCATAGGCGAATAGCCCTCTGTGTGGGACTCTAAAGACTCGACGCTACGCTGGCAGTGGGTTTAACCACAGACCGCAAGCGGCACTAGCTGTGCGTAACGGTCCCCAGGTAGATGCCGATAAGAAGACTGACGAGGTAAAACCCATCTGAACTCCTACTGAGTCTGAATGTGACATTCTCCGTACAGTCCGGTCTGTTCGTCTGATACATCGCATGGTGGGCCTAGGGGGGCGGTAAACGTCAGTCCCCTAATAGCGGTACAAGTCGTGTCGGAGTGAAGCCCAATACACCCTGAGATAACACTGGAAACCTACCAGTATATCTCGCTTGCCCTGGCCAGGGACTACTCGTGTAATGGCTCTCCTAGACACAGCGCGATGTCAACCCCCAATACCGGGAGAGACGAATCCTGTCTAACCGTCACTGCCTCCAAGTGCTTCGGGACTGCTCCCAACTACTACCTGTTTGCACGACTCAGCAGAGCCGTGGTAGGGTAGTAATCAAAGAACAGTGGGAACACACTCGAGGCGAAGTGACAGTGTCAAGTCAGCGGACTAAGCTGTACTCATGTCACCTGGGAACTGATAACTGACGATAGGTATAATACTAACCATCAATTCCCGACGAGTCCTGTCCAGTGTACTCGTAACCTTACGAGCACCCGCATACTATCTCAAGTACGACGTACCGACGGCTGTGGGACAGACCGTCTCCCGTGCTGGGATGAGAAGCGCATATGCTAGTCTACTCCGGAGTATCGATGCCCTATCTCGATACTCCCACGACTAGGGACGTGTATAAGGATGTTCTTGTAGATTACCCAGCCCCCACGAGTGTGATCGCCATCACAACGCCGGTAATCAAGCAAAGATCCAAAGGGCTCTACTAATGCGTATAGGTGATATAATAAATAAACACACAAGTACACATTAAAGCAGAGACAAACCAAGTAGCATACTACTATATTGAGCAAGATTGTCTGTACAACTGTGAATATCCCAAGCTTCCATCAAGTAATATACATACTAGTATGATACAGTAATGGCCTCTAGGGCATATACACTAACAATCTCCCACTTGCACTAAGGCCATGTACTGGCGTATCGAAGACCTATCATCTCGATCAGCCGCTCGAACTGAGTCTGGGGTAAAGCCTTCATGAATGGGTCCGCAGTGTTGTCCTTTGTGTCCACTCTCCGCACCTCGATCTCCTGTCGATCAATGATCTCCCTGATCAGGTGATACCGCCTTAAGATGTGCCTGGATTTCTGATGGGACCTTGGTTCCTTCGCTAAAGCTATAGCCCCATTGTTATCGCAATACAAAGGTATTGGGTCAACAATGGACGGAACCACCTGAAGTTCACTAATGAACTTCTTAATCCAGACCGCCTCTTTTGCGGCATCGCTTGCAGCAATGTATTCAGCCTCCATCGTCGAGTCTGCGACGGTATCCTGCTTGGAACTCCTCCAACATACCGCCCCTCCATTGAGGGTAAACACAAAACCCGAGACAGACTTGCTGTCATCTTTGTCACTCTGGAAGCTTGAATCGGTAAAGGACTCGACCCTGAGGTCTCCATTACCGTAAACCAGGAACATCTCCTTAGTCCTTCTCAGGTACTTGAGAATGTTCTTCACTGCTGTCCAGTGGTCCTCCCCTGGGTCTGACTGATACCGGCTTACCGCGCTCAGCGCGTAAGCTATATCTGGTCTTGTACATAGCATCGCATACATTATAGATCCTACCGCCGAAGCGTAGGGTATAGTGCTCATGCGAACCCTCTCCTCGTCAGTCTTAGGAGACATCTTCTTGGAGAGGGTAATTCCGTGCAATGCGGGTATATTACCGCACTTGGAATCCTCCATACTAAATCTCTTTAGTACGGTCTCTATGTACCTGGACTGCGAAAGTCCCAGTAGTCTCTTGGATCTATCTCTATAGATCTTGATCCCCAGAATGTACGAGGCATCACCCAGGTCTTTCATGGAGAACCTTTGTGACAAAAATAGCTTGACCGATTGTAGCATAGGAATATCATTTCCTATCAAAAGAATGTCGTCCACGTACAAGACTAGGAACACGACAGTTCGTCCTACAATCTTCTTATATACACAGGGTTCATCTTCGTTCTTGATGAAATCAAATTCCTTGATTGCCTCATCAAAATAGATGTTCCAGCTCCGCGATGCCTGCTTTAATCCATAAATGGATTTAAGCAACTTGCACACCCTTCCGCTGCTCCCACTGTCTACGAAACCTTCTGGTTGATCCATGTAAACGCACTCTTCCAAACAACCATTTAGGAAAGCCGTCTTAACATCCATCTGCCAGATTTCATAGTCATGGAAGGCAGCAATGGCAAGTAGGATCCGAATGGATTTGAGCATAGCCACCGGAGAAAAAGTCTCGTCATAGTCCAAACCAGGTCTTTGACGAAAACCTTTTGCAACGAGTCTAGCTTTATAGGTTTCCACCTGCCCATCTACACCAAGTTTCCTTTTGTAGATCCATTTGCATCCAACGGGTTTTACCCTAGGTGGAGCAATATCCAAGGTCCACACTTTATTGGCGTACATAGACTCCATTTCGGATTGCATTGCTTCCTGCCACTTATCAGAGTCCCTACTGATAATGGCCTGCCTGAAACTGGTAGGGTCATCTTCTTCCAAGATGCAATCCTCTCGATCCCCGTCTATGAGAAAACCGTAGTATCTCTCGGGCGGATGAGAAATCCTACCAGATCTGCGGAGTGGCTGAGGTTCGTTTGGGGTTATTAAATCTAGCGGTTCCTCCAAATTTTCAGTTACATTTTGTGGTCGCTGAACTTCTTCCAGTTCTACCGAACTCCCACTAGCTTCTTTTGCAAGAAACTCCTTTTCTAAGAAGGTAGCGTGGCGAGATACAAACACCTTCTGTTCCTCAGTGTGGTAGAACAGATATCCTAGTGAGTCTTTAGGATATCCCACAAATTTACAGAGAACTGACCGTGCCTCTAACTTGTCCGGTTTCTGTGTTTTCACATAGGCCGGATAACCCCATATCTTAAATCGCTTTAGATACGGATTTCTGCCATTCCATATTTCATATGGAGTCTTAGGCACTGATTTGGATGGAACATAGTTCAATAGGTATGCCGCTGTCTGAAGCGCATGCCCCCAAAATGAAAGAGGCAACTCAGCACTACTCATCATGGAGCGAACCATATCCAATAGGGTACGATTCCTCCGCTCCGAAACACCGTTGTGCTGTGGTGTATAAGGAGGAGTAAGCTGAGAGAGAATACCATTCTCTTTTAAGTAATCTAGGAATTCCGTGCTTAAGTACTCCCTTCCCCTGTCAGACCGGAGGATCTTGATACTTTTGCCAGTCTGGTTCTCTACTTCCTTTCTGAATTCCTTGAATTTCTCAAAAGCTTCAGATTTGTGTTTCATCAGATACACATATCCGAACCTAGAGAGATGGTCAGTGAATGTGATGAAGTATGAGAACCCACCCCTTGCATGTATAGACATCGGACCACACACATCACTGTGTGTGAGTCCCAAGAGCTCTCTTGCTCTTTCTCCATGTCCGGTGAACGGAGATTTGGTCATCTTTCCTTTGAGACAAGACTGACAAGTTTCATAAGATAAAAACTCGAACGTATTCAAGAGTCCATATTTATGTAACTTATTCAGTCTTTTCTCTCCGATATGACCAAGCCTACAATGCCACAAGTAGGATTCATTCGTATCTGAATTCTTCCTCTTGCGTGTGTTTTGTATATTGAGAACTGTATTCTGATTTTGAACGTAGATACCATTACACAGTGTACCCTCTGCAACCAGTACCTTATGAAGGTAAATGTTCATGATATTCTTTTCAAGAACAAAGTTATATCCATCTTTATCGAGTAAAGAAACTGATATGATGTTGCAAACCATGGAGGGTACATAGTAGCAATCGTTCAAAATCATAGTCTTGCCATTTGGCAATACTAGGTGATATTCACCGACGGCTGCCGCATTAACTTGTGCTCCGTTCGCTACTCTGAGCGACATATAACCCGGTGCAACTTTACTACTTTTTCTCAGTCCCTGCAATAAATTACAGATATGAGATCCTGATCCGGTATCAAGTACCCAGGAGGTAGGGCTGACCGTAAAACAGTTCTCAATTACAAGAACACCTGAAGTAGATGCAAAACCATGCTTCTTCTTCAACTGGGTATCCTGGAAATCCATACTTTCCCCTTTCCCATTCTCATACTCATGACTGTTGTCACAAGTTAGAGCTGAACCAACTTTCCCCAGTCCCGAATAAGAATTCGGATCGGTCAAGCGATACATTTTATTATCTTGATTAGGGCGTGAAAAGGTTGCTGCCTGGAGAGAGAGAAAAGAAACACTCAGCGTATGCTCTTGCAAGATTAGATTGGTTTATTAATTTATCTAACCAGGATGTCTCCCACTGTTTACTCAAATTCTTCTTAAAACCTTTTTAAAAGAAGAACTAGCCGGGTTTTAATTCACGTCACAATACTTGCTTAACCTTTCAGCCAGGCTAGTGTCGGTACTTCGAGGGAGGTTTTCCAACGCTTTCGCGAAGTTCCTTAATTAAAGAACCTCTTTTCCCTGGGGGCGTAACCCCGCTAACACCTTTCTTGACACCTACTAGGTTTATAGCATTGATCGTTAAGTGAAATAACCTCCCGAGAGTAATCCAACTCATCAGTGGGATCGGGATCCAACTGTCATTGTGTGATAACCTAGATGGAATCCACTCTAGTCACCACACTCCAGAAGGTATGCTAAATCTGCAAGTTTCAGTACTTTTGAAACTCCCGATGTGGTTTTTGCCCCTAGGACCCAAGTGATCTTGACGGAGTCAACAAATCAAAGAGTCCTAGTCAAATTCAACCTGTCATTATCTGGATTGCATTAAACCCACCCGCATAACCCTTGACGGAGTCAACAAGGTTATACGACTGTCCTAATCAATCCCATATACCGATACAAACAAGCAGCACTTAGCTACCGTACACTACGCCTTGACGGAGTCAACAAACGCAGCACGAATACTAAGTGTTACTTGTAAGAAATGACGGAGGGCTACGGCTGGGTTTTTGGCGAAAAACCCGTTAACGTAATGAACTTGATATCGTTGAAGGAACCTGGTAGTCTTTTTGAAAATATAGTGGCGAAAACTTTTGCTAAAGAGGTCACTCCCTGTGAAGGGATCTCGGCTCTTTCCTCGTCGAGTGAGGTGCTGGGCATTCGTAAGATGAATACCTCGATGCAAAGCAAGAATAATCGACTATGGTGAAGTTATTACCCTGACGCAAACCTTTTGTGCAAGGGGTCACTCCCGATGAGGGGATCTCGGCCCTTGCCTCGTCGATTGAGGTGCTGGGCATTCATAACCGAATACCTCGATGCAAAACAAAAAGATGAACGTCCTTGTAATAACAGCTTTTTGAAATACTTGTTCCAACAACGTCTTTTAGGTTTATTTTCTTGCATTAGTTCTTTTAATGCGTCCCATCATTTAAATCCTACCATTGCAGAAAACAACCAAAATATGACGTACGCTTATGCCATTCGCACTCGCCACGGGGTCCCGTCATCATCCGTTAGGTTACTTAACTAACGACAGAGCGGGGGCTGGGCTAGCGCGGCTGTAAAACATAAGCAACGCCTAAATATAAAGCAATGATAGACATTACAGATCACAGATGAATACATTGGATATACTAGGAATCCACAATCCGTTCGAGCCTGCAACGAAAAACGGATTACACGGTCGCGGTGAATAGCCAATACCCTACCCAAGACCCCTACGGGTGCGGCAAACTACCCGCCAAGTACCCGGTAGTTTGTGCACCCCTCCATGGGTCTATCCTAGGAGCAAAAACAATAAAAAGAATTATACAATGACGGCTACAACCCCGACCCGGTTGTGCGGCCATACAAATAATATTATTACATCAATTTACATTTACAAATGAATGAAAGAAAAACAAAAGCTCATCTCACATCCACCCCGGCTATTCACCCGCGACAGTCCAACACATTCATATACACATTCCAATGTCAAACACAGATCACAGAGATGTATAACCCCGACTAATCGACTTATAGCGATTAGCCGACGTTCAATACATACAAACATCACAGATATAACTAATATAGCCAAAGTGTAGCGAAGTTCGAAAAAAAAATACGGATTTATAGGACCCCAAAAGTAAATTTCTTTTCTGGAAAATCTGGGCACATATAATATATCTGAAAAATCCCAAAACCCTACCAGAAGAACACTGCACAAAACACGAACCCACGAAGAGCCAAAACGGCGGCGGATCCGCGGCGAAGAGAATAGCTGGGGCCGCGGATCCGCGGCGGTTTAAAGGTTTCATGGGATCGTTTTTCTTGGGTGTTCTCACAAAACCCTGAGCCGATTTTAGGAGTAAAAAGTTTTACTTTTAGAGCACAAAAAATTTCAACAGAAACTTAGGGTTTTGATTTCCGGTTTTTGTGATTTTTCCGTTTCGAACTTCCATACACTTCGCTACCAAGCTAGTTTAAGTTCAGTTAGGCTCTGATACCACTGTTAGGTCCACGTTACCTCTCCCGGTACTTTCGGGGAAGCGGAAACGGTAAAACAAAAATTTTTCTAAACTTTGTAACATGGACCGTAAAAGCCGGATCTTTGCTAAACTAAACTAGCAAACTTGCAAAGAAGAGTTAACTACTCGGCAAAGTGGTTATACCTCAACTTGAACTCCTTCTCTTCTTGTTGTTCTTCTTCTTTCTTGCTCTTTGTAGTAGCTTGAATGGCTTCCCCTCCTCGTCTTCTCTTTGCCGAAGATAGATCCACCTGAGGGCTTCATCCTTGGGCTCCTTTCTCGATCTTGAGAGAACTAAGGTATTCGGCTTGCTAGACCTTCTACCTTAGAGTGAGTAGAGTGTGCTTTGGGGTGTTATATCTTCAAGGAGATGATTCTCAACACATGAGATTTGCTCTCCTTGAACAAGAGGAGGAAGAAGATGAAGTGAGGAGAGAGAATCAATATGATAGAATGAGCTATTTTCCTCTTGCAACCATAACAAAAGGAAAATGATTTATCTAATTAATAATAATAAATCAAAATGAAATAGTTGATGGTTGTATTTGGAATGACCACCATCATCACTTCAATAAATGAATGTAAGCTAGAATCAAGGAGTATCCTTGCAAAGCAATGATGATGGTCAACATTCAACCATGGTCAACAAGTCAACCATGGTCAACAAGTCAACAAAAACAACCATAACATTATTTCATTTAATTACTATTATTAATTGATATTTCATAAATCCATTAGGGTTTGGAAAAAAGACGACTGTCAACTGTGCATACGCACCCGTTCCGAAACCCTAATGAAAGACCTCATCCTCCTCCTCAAGCAGCTGTGCATACACACCTGCATTCTCGTTCCGAGGAACAAGAATACTGAGAGATAAAAGCAACCCCAAAACATATACCAGTATCTGGCTCAAACCAGAGCCTGCCAGTATAATCCGTTCGGACTCCAAACGTGCACAAGTGTGCGGATGAGAACGAACTCTGCCGCAATACCATGCGACCTCTACTCAGTTTTGCCCAGAGGCGAATAGCCCTCTGTGTGGGACTCTAAAGACTCGACGCTACGCTGGCAGTGGGTTTAACCACAGACCGCAAGCGGCACTAGCTGTGCGTAACGGTCCCCAGGTAGATGCCGATAAGAAGACTGACGAGGTAAAACCCATCTGAACTCCTACTGAGTCTGAATGTGACATTCTCCGTACAGTCCGGTCTGTTCGTCTGATACATCGCATGGCGGGCCTAGGGGGGCGGTAAACGTCAGTCCCCTAATAGCGGTACAAGTCGTGTCGGAGTGAAGCCCAATACACCCTGAGATAACACTGGAAACCTACCAGTATATCTCGCTTGCCCTGGCCAGGGACTACTCGTGTAATGGCTCTCCTAGACACAGCGCGATGTCAACCCCCAATACCAGGAGAGACGAATCCTGTCTAACCGTTACTGCCTCCAAGTGCTTCGGGACTGCTCCCAACTACTACCTGTTTGCACGACTCAACAGAGCCGTGGTAGGGTAGTAATCAAAGAACAGTGGGAACACACTCGAGGCGAAGTGACAGTGTCAAGTCAGCGGACTAAGCTGTACTCATGTCACCTGGGAACTGATAACTGACGATAGGTATAATACTAACCATCAATTCCCGACGAGTCCTGTCCAGTGTACTCGTAACCTAACGAGCACCCGCATACTATCTCAAGTACGACGTACCGACGGCTGTGGGACAGACCGTCTCCCGTGCTGGGATGAGAAGCGCATACGCTAGTCTACTCCGGAGTATCGATGCCCTATCTCGATACTCCCACGACTAGGGACGTGTATAAGGATGTGCTTGTAGATTACCCAGCCCCCACGAGTGTGATCGCCATCACAACGCCGGTAATCAAGCAAAGATCCAAAGGGCTCTACTAATGCGTATAAGTGATATGATAAATAAACACACAGGTACACATTAAAGCAGAGACAAACCAAGTAGCATACTACTATATTGAGCAAGATTGTCTGTACAACTGTGAATATCCCAAGCTTCCATCAAGTAATATACATACTAGTATGATACAGTAATGGCCTCTAGGGCATATACACTAACAGAATTCTAGATACAATGAATAATACATCAACAATGGTGGTTCTGATGCAAAAGAACCCACCTACCAAATGCAATTCACCCGCAAAGGAAGCAGTGTGCCAGAAATGCCGCTATGGAACCTGTACGGCAAAACCTGCAGGAACTATGGCACAACGGGGGTGAGTTGCCAACTCGTGAATAGAAAATATCTACAAGCAGAAATCGAATGCATGACATAATCCTAGGTCAATACGATCATATATATATATATATATAAACCTCAAATGATAAGTCTGAAGCATGATAAGGTGGTAATGTAACATCTATACATGTATGTAGTGCCAAGTGCTCGTGCATATCATAAATATAAGGTATGTCTGCATGAATAAGTATGATGAAGTATCTAAATTGATATCAATACACATATATTAGCGTTCCATTCCACTAATATTGGTGTGAGGGCATGTATAACAGCGTCCTCATCCACTGTTATATATACATATGAGGTATGATCAATGCAATCAAAGTCTGTATGTGATCAATGTCTGTATATATGTGGATCCCGTCCACCTGTCACCCAATGACAATAAGTATCATGCATGTAAATATCGTAAAGCATATGCATGGAAATATAAGGATATAATCAAATCATGGAACCTGAGTGCCTAGCATCGACACTCGAAAACATCATGAAACCTGTGCCTAGCATCGGCACGTAAATCCTCATCTATCAGGCGTTGTCACCAAGACTGGCTCTGATAGGTACGTATCATACGCTATCTCGAAAACCCGAGTGCCCAGCTTCGACCCTCGAATTTCGACGTATCCATACGTACATAACTACGGTCGGTTTCCCCAAGGTTACCGCCGAGTAAAAGGTAATGTCATCGGACGGTATAGTTCCCCTGACAGGCTCACCATTTAACAAATCCAGCGATCCGTTCTCGCCCCGGGGTACCTCCGGGCCCCACCATGTACCCTCATCGGCCTCTACGCCTCCTCGCATGGGGTATATATATATATATCAGAACCGATAAAACTCATGGTGGAAGCTGAAATATCATATCAAGGGTAACCAGGTTTTTAAAGCATTTACATAATCTTTTTGAAATACCCACGGTTCCTAAATCCAGAAATATCATAGAAACAACAAATGTCTCAATGCGCATAATCAGAAAGTATGATGTATGTGACATATAAATGAAATGCAAGTATAACAGTATATCATGCAACATGGAATAATAGTATGCACATACAAGGGTCAGATCCTGATGCAATAATTCTACTGTATAGTGACATGGCAATTATCGATGATGAAGTGTGTGAGCTGGCAAGCAAGTGTACGTGGAACATACGCATCATCGATAATAGTGCCGTTGTCCTAACAGCATGATGGTAATATAGCAATAAACACATTTACACTTGCAAAGCGATGTGAATAGCATAAATATGCGGAAATCGAATAATCAACGCAACAGTGAAGAATCTACATCAATATGTATATGTCATGCAGTTATGCCATTTGAAATAAGACGAATCGGGGTTTTTGGTCAAATAAGGGCTACAGCGTTTTTAAGAAAGGACGCACCTTTGAAAATGTCCGTAGAGTCCCTTTTTCCTATCTTTGAAATATTTCCGATTCGTTAGTTTTGAAATAGGTATGACTCGGGTCTAGTCTAATATCGACTATGTAATATATATCTAACTATCAAGTCCATCGGGAGGGGTATGGAAACCACCTAAATCTGAGTCGATATATATAAATATAAATATAAGAGTCGGTGATCCCGCCTCAATAGAATCGCGTACGATACCGTATATCATCTGACATCCTCGAGTCATGAGTACGGATCAATCATCAATATATAGCTCGTACGGTAAATCGTCGTACGCCATCCCAATAGCTGGGTACGGGTCAATATCACATTGTCTCATCAATTATCTGGTATCCTTATCATCATCTCACATAATCGGGGGTACTGAGCCAAGTCTAGTACAAATCGATACCATCTATATAAGTATGAATGCGGGTGTGAAACACACGTCCAAAGGCCCGCTAAAATCACATGTCGTATCCCAAATACGAATCACATCATATTACCGATCTCACGGCACTATGTCCAATATCATCGACTCATCTCCATTGTCATCCACTATCATCATCAACACAGTATAATTATAGCAAAACAGCATGTGTGTGCGTGGGTGTGTAAACCTATTCTAGGGTTCGTGACTAGGAACTACACTAGTTTACTTCTAACCCCAATCAATCCATAGTACAGCTAACACAATATCCACGACACACTATAGCTATCATATATATAATATATACATATATAGTATACCAACTACAGACTGCGGGGGTGCTATACGCCATCCACCCGACTTCCCCCGTAGATATAATCTACTCACCTTGCGTCTTCATTTGTCGACGTCGCCACGCGCTTGCTTGTCGTCCCGAAGTCTTCATTGGGTACCTACACGTCAAAGTATCGTAAATGCGTATTAAAACCGAATCAAAGCTAAAACGACACACGAAAACCAAAACGATACGCTAAGGGGCCTATAGGTTAGAACCTATGGGTACGCTTTCAAAACCATCAATAAATCCTCGATATCGTCATATAAACGCCAAGTATTCGAGGTAATACACGGATACACAATTCCAGAATTCAAAATACGAAATACGGAACAGAAATCAAAACAGCAACTAGAGAAAAGGGTCCCAGATTTCACCCTAGGTCAAATTAGACAATTTTGCACATGCCAGGGGTCTAATCTATAGATGTAGGAGCTTTGGAACAAAAACGAGACAATTTTTTGCTGGTCTGGCCGCAAATTGCGGCCAATTTGAATAAATTTGCGGCTGGGACTGGGAGTTAGGGGCCAGGGTCTTGGTGGTAGCTTCCTGGGTGCCTGCACATATCACTATCTAACCAAAATAATTTTCAGAGTCTCGGGTTGATAGCAGATTCAATATAACCTTCATAGATTTAACAATTCTTCCGATATCGGTTTCTAAATCCGTATTCCGGGTTTCAAGTCTCAGGTTTGGGTCTCAATTCATGCACTAGGGTGTTTGTATAACCTCTACTGAGCTCAATTTCACATCATAACCCAAATTCCCTCAAACCCTAACTAGGTTTTTCCTTAAGTCCACCAAATCAAACAATATCGGTTCTAAACTAGCATAGGGGTATAAGTAATGCTAAAACTAAACTAATGGTTCAGTATATATCTCATTTGGCAACTCAAGAATCTTCTTGAGTTGCCCCTAGTGGCCAAAATCCTTGCTTTCTTGGTCCAAAGGGCTTGTGCACACTTTTTGTGAAATGAAGATGAGGTTTTGGTGTTGTTTTTGAGATGTTTTTGAGGAGGTGAAGTGGGGAGAGAGGTGAGGAGCAGCAGCAGCAGCAAGGGCTGAAGAGGGAGAGAGATGAGTGAAGAAAGAAGAGAAATGGCTAAGTCTAAGTCAACACACCTCACCCTCTCATTCTCTCACTTGCCCATACCTAATATTATAATCCTTTCTCTTTTCTTTTCTTTTTCTTTTCTATTTCCTTCTCACTCAAATAGTAACCCCAAAAGAAACACGATAGAAAATGCAATAGTGTAGAAAAAAAAAGATATGTGCATGTTTTGCATAAAATTGCTAAAAAACCGATTAGCGATTTTTTATCGCGATTAGCACTAAATTAGCATATAATTAATCATAAAAACTTAAAAATGGCATAATTCCATAAAATACCCTATTTTAGAATTTTCCATAATTTTTTCCAAAATTTTTCCCATTTATCTGTATTTAATTATACCGAAATATTAAAATATTCATTAAAATTATAATAATTTATAAAAATTCCCAAAAATAATATTTTTTTTTGAAATGTTACAATCTTCCCCCTTAAAGAAATTTGGTCCCCGAATTTAAATTTAAACCCCCAAATTCTAAAACATTTCAGTAAAAATCCAAATTGTCCGAGCTCCGAAATCATCAATACATAAAATGCATCATAGCGCAATGCATGCGCATAAGTAATGAGCAGATAGCTCAAAATCAAAACTCCATCAAGCATCCCGCAATCATCGGAGTCATGATAAAGACACAAATGTCAAATCCAAAACAAAACCAGTATGACGTATATCCAAGTTATACATGTATATATAAAATCTATATATGTAAATAACTAAAGGAAATGCGTGTAAGATATGTTCAGAAACTGTCCTTTGACTAGTCCTACTCTAAAAGAAATCAATCCTAAAATGTGTATATGAAAATATCCTGTGCGCCTGGTGCGCAAGGAAATCAAAATCCATATATGTGCCATACATGTGCACAAAACAACATCTAGGTGCAACGGGTGTGCACGCAACATCTGTCATAGGCAACGTGTGTGCCCGACAGTAAAATCAGGTGCATCTGACATGCACAAGGAATCCCGATTTAGTGCATCTGGTGTGCACCAAAATCGTATCTCAACACATTCGCTCAACACGCGCGAAAATCCAACCCAAATGCACGGAATGCAAGAAATCAATATCAATATCAGAAGCGAAGTCGACGGTATACAATACGGCTCAATCCAAATCAGGTATACCGCGGTGGATAATCTCACAATCGTGTGCATCAGCGTGCACAAATCAAATCAAAACACTAAAAGTGCATGAAAACGATGCTGGAAGCATAAATCAAATCACCGGCATAAAATAGGCATGAAATCACAATCAATACCCCAAGAGTAATAACTATGCGCAAAGTATAAATATCCAGTAGGTGCAACCATGGTGCATAAAAACAAATATCATGAAACTCAGCCATCAAGACTAAATCATGCAAACAGAACGCCCAAAATACCGAAATCCAAGATGACGGATATGTGATAATTGAATCACAAAATTACAAATCATAAATACCGTCGTCGGTAGTCCCTCCTTCAAAGTCGAGAAGGTGTCTGCACATCCAATGTTAGCAGTGCAAGATATCTACTTGCCTCTTGCTCGCGGTCTGGCGTCCTCTGTCTCTGGGTCTTTATCTTCTCTGTGGATCACCAATCTCACGATCCATCGGCTCAACGGCCCTGTCAGGTGTGCTAACGGGGACGATTCTGTTCTGGTACTTCTCTGGTCATCTCTTGGTCAATCCTCACGACCACTCGTAAAGCAGCATGTCACTGGCGTCGGCCTTTGGCTCTCTGAATGCACGTGACACATCTGATCCTAGGTGCAAATATCAATGCAGCAGTGTCCTGGAAGGAATCCTGCTCAAGGCCTCTTCCGATCTCGCCTAAGCCGAACTGTACGGAGGCTAGTACTCTGGCATAATCTTTTCTCGCTTTCTTGACATCCGCGTTCTTAGTACAACATTTACTCGAAAACTGGTCGCATCCCAACGCCTCTGTAGACATATCCGACCATAGTCTCCACGGGGAGTAACAACAGCTCATCAGTGTCTCGCACGTACCTCTTGTCCCGCTTGTCTGTATCATGGTCCACTTCGACGTCATGTCTCTATCTGTGCACTACAATGTTCTCGGCTACGGTTCATCCAAAGTCTCTCTCATATCTCTTTTCTGCCGAACTGCCCGGAAGTCATCGTCCTTTACTGAAGCTAATTCTTGTTCCGGAACGGCTGCATACTCATCACGCCTCTTTCTGGAAGATATATCCATATACAATGCCTCTGCGTGTGTATCACATCTCTGATGTCAGCGGAGTGGGACGTCATCTCATCGAAATCTCTTGCTAACTCTTTACTTCACTCTGCTCAATGTCGACTGATTCGGACTCGTCTCATCGTGGCTGCATGGACTATGCTCCAATGGCTATACTCGTATCTGGAGTCTCCCAAGCAATGTGTCCTATCACATGATATCCGAATGATGTCGAACCATCCGATCGACTCGTCAGAACCCCATAATCCCCCAAGAGATCAACATCTTGGGTACAGTTTAATAGTATCGAGTATATACCACAGCATCAGTGGTCCAGCCGTAGAAGGGCAAACCCAAGCCTCACTAATGGCGCTGCGGAACTGCCGCAAACCCTAAGGTTCATTGGCTTTCACACGGTCTGTTGGAGATAGTGCCCTCAGAGTCAATTATTGGATCACAGGCACGTGATTGCAATGATTGAGGGAGGACCTATACCGTTAGAACAGTCTTACTCAAGATGATAGTATGCTATCTGGTTTATCTTTATCATCATGTACTGCTTTAGGTGACCTTACAAGTCACTATTGCACGTTGATAGAGCCCTTAGGATTCTTGGTTGACTGCCAGCAGTATGAGGCGATCATATACGTGGGAGCTGGGGTCTATAAGCACATCCTTAAAAGGTCCTTAGTCGTGGGAGTTTTCGAGACAGGGCATCGATACTCCAGAGTAGACTAGTGTATACAGTCGAGACCCCGACGAGGGGCGGTGGCCGGTCTCACAAGCCACTGGTGTCAGTTGATTCACCTAAGATATATACAGGTGCTCATTGGGTTATGAGTACACTGGACAGGACTCGCCGGGAACATGCTAGTTGGTCTTATACCTGACGTCAGATAGCTGTTCCCTGGTGACATGTGTACAGGTTAGTTCATCGACCTGAGATCGTCATTTGTCTCGTGTGAGTTCCCACTGTACTTTGATTACTACCCTACCATGCTCAAAAGAGTCGTGCAAACAGGTTTTAGTTGGGTACAGTCCCGAGCCACATGGAGGCTGTGAGCGGATCTTCAGGGGTTCGTCTCTCCCGGTATTGGGGGTGAGGTCACGCTGTGTCTAGGAGAGCCATTACAAGAAGTCCTTGGCCAATGCAGGAGATTTACTGGTAGGTATTCCAGTAGTATCTCAGGGTGTTCTGGGCTACACTCCGACACGACTTGTACTGCCTTTGGGGGTCTGACTTTTACCAACCCCCTAGGCCCGCCATGCGATGCTCATAGACGAACGGACCGGACTGTACGGATATTGTCACTGACAGGCTCAGTAAGGTGTCAGGAAGAGTTCGCTCATCGACGTCCCTTTTGGTCAATACCTGGTAGCCCGTTACGTATGGCTAATACCTCCGACGTGCTAGTGGTTAAATCCACAGCCAAAGTATTGACGAGTCTTTAGAGTCCCCCACAGACAGTTTCTCAAGTTTCGGGCGAAACGCTGTAGAGGCCGTATGGATATATGCCAGGGTTCGATCATATACGTGCGGTATTGCACGGATCATGATCGGACGGATAATACTAGCGGGCTTTGGTTTAAGCCGGATCCTAGTATTGTACTGTGTAGATTTTGTCTCATTGCATTTGTATTCGGTCGAAATACAAATGCGGGTATGTATATACAGTCGCGGGGTTTTCCTGTAATTTATTACGGGATCGTCTTTTTGAAGTTGCCAGTTTGCTTTCCGTTACGGCCATTTTTCTTTGTATCTTTCTTTGGCTGAAAAATGGTGGAGGGGGGGGGGGTTATTTGCAATTGTGCAATTTATATTGGAGAAGACTTTTTGTGGCACATGATGGTTCTCATGATGGTTCTTGCTTCCATTGACTTCTTTTTCCATCATTGCTTACTTTGTATGATGAGGATGAGTATGGACTTTGTTGTGATGATGATTCTTAATCATCACCCTTTTCTCTTTCTTTGATTATTGGTTCACTCCCTCTCTCACTCTTATGAGCATGGCCGGCCACTCTTGTGTGGGATTCATTTTTTTTTGTGGAGGGAAAAAGATTGTTCTCATTTTTGGCTTGCAACACAAAACTCCTTAGCTCCTTCTCCAAAAGGTTTTCTTTTTCTTCACCTCCATAAAATGGCAACTTCTCTAACCCCTTGAGACAAAGAGTTCTACACTTAGCCTACAGCATTTTAGGACACGTCGGCTCGCCAACTTCGTGCCCGAGTTGCCTCGGTCCAGAGGTAGGAGCCCGTAAAAGAACCCGGCGATGTGGTGCCCTTTACGACGAGAAGATGAAGACCGGAGATTCCGCGAGGAGATCGGGATGGAGGCCGAAGACCGAAGGACACGGATCGCTCGGTATAGCTTTCTACCCATTCTCTAGTTAGCTAGGAGTAGGTTAATGGCCCGATCCGGGTTTTTAGTACGCGGTAGCGCCAGTTGCAAAGTTTTGTAAAAGTTTCGTTTCCGCATTTTGGCCTCGTACAGACGGTCGGGGCGCTGCCGTGCACTTACACTGGTATCAGAGCCACGCCATTAACCTAGTCTAGCTTCCTCTAACGTGTTTACAAGTTCGATCGAACGGATTTTCAAAAACCCGCGTTTCCATATCAAGTTTCTGTCGAATTTTTCCAGTGCTTTAAAAATTATTTGGTACATTGTAAAATTACGTGCAGGGTTTTTTATGCATTCTGTGAAAATTTGGTAGGCTGAAGTTACTGAAGCGCGGCGGATCAGCGGCTAAAACCATGTTTTGGCCGCAGAACCACCGCCGAATTTTGGCTTCACTGCATCAAATTTTTACAGTGGCTCTCTGACATGGAAATAGGGTTTCTGGTATATTCTTTTTGGGCCCATATGTTTTTGAGTGCTACAGTTGTGCTTGGGGCCCACTTCGGAAAATTCAGTCGATCGAAAATTTTAAACATGTTAGTTCACAGTATTTACATTATATCTGCGACCGTGAATGTCATTTGATCGGTAAATCCCGTCTAACTGCTATAGCCCTTTTAGACGGATTTGCGAACGTGACATTCACGTTGATGTTCTGTGTTGTGCCGTGATGTTGCGGATTGTCGTGGTGGATAGCCTGGATGCAATGTTAGTACAGTTTGGGTGTATATGTACATTTGATATTGCGGGGCGAGCGTCCGACATGTGGACTGCCGTCACTGCCTGTTTGTATATTATTCTTTTGGGGCACGACCGGGCTGAGGTCGATGTACCCGTTGTATGTATATTTTACTTTCTGTACTAGGATTACCACACTGAGGGGTGCACGGATAGCCGGTTTCTAGAGGGCAACGAGCCCGCATCTCATGGCGTTGAGACGGAGGGGGCTTCACTCTAGAATTGGCGGGCTATTCGCCGTACTCGTAGGGGTATAGGTTGACCCAAGGAAGGGTGCCCAAGTTACCGGATTCAGTGAAGTGTTGGGTGGTCCATTCGCGTTGCTGAAGGGGGCTGCCTCGCTTCAGGTTTTGGCGGGTAACTTGCCGCGCCCGTAAGGGTCTAGGATTTCATTGCACAGGCTATCCACACGACCAGGGGAACATCGGGTTTCAGTAGCGGCTCTATGAAACCCGGGGATCCCAGATATCTGTATTGTTCTGTGATGCTTATTACATTTCTGTGATGTTGCATTTTATCACGCCTTGAGCGATTATTATATATTGATATATATACTAGTAGATGTTGTATATGTTTTGCATCCGCGCTAGTCCAGTCCCCGCTCTGTCGTTAGTTAAGTAACCTAACGGGTGATGACGGGACCCAGTGGCGAATGCAGATGGCATATACGTACATCATTATTTTCCTTCTTTATTGGTGTGATCAATTGATGGGACTGCATTGATTCGGATCAATGCAAGCTAGACAAACCTATTCTGATGTTGTTGGAACAATTTTTCAAAAAGCTATTATTGCAAGGACGTTCTCTTTTGTTTTGCACAGTGGTATTCGGTTATGAATATCCAGCACCTCAGTCGACGAGGCAAGGGCCGAGATCCCTTCACCGGGAGTGACCCCTTGGACAGAAGTTTGCGTCAGGGCAATAACTTCTCTATAGTCGTTTACTTTTGCTTTGCATCGTGGTATTCGGTTGGAATATCCTGCACCTCATTCTACGGGGAAAGAGCCGAGATCCCTTCACCGGGAGTGACCTCTTCAGTAAAGGTTTTCGTCATTATATTTTTAAAAAGCTATCTGGTTCCTTCAACGATATCAAGTTCATTACGTTAAAGGTTTTTCGCCAAAAACCATTCATAGCCCTCCGTCATTTCAGACAGGTAGCAAGTAGTATTCATGCTATGTTTGTTGGCCTTAGTCAAGGCATAGTGTATGGTAGCTGCTTGTTACCTTTCTGCTGCATAGATAGATGCGTTGGTTTGGGACAGTCGTATAGCCTTGTTGGCCCTATCAAGGGCTTGTACGGGTGGGTTCAAATTAACTTGGACAATGACGGGTAGAACTTGATATGTGACTTATGATTTGTTGGCCTTAGTCAAGGTCATAAGAGCATGGGGCAAAAATCACATCGGGAGTTTCTAAAGAAACTAAAACTTGCCAGATATGCGCATACCTTCTGGAGTGTTATAGCGTGAGTGGATTCCATCACATTATCATGCGATGATAGTTGGATCCTGATTCCCACTGATGAGTTGGTTTACTCCTCGGGTGATCCCGACTAATTCTTCTTTCAGGTTTGGAGGAGAATTTGACGTTACAGTGGGAGGTTTCCTGATTAGATAAATTGGTAACCATTCTGATCTAGGTTAGAGTGCACGCTGAGTGTTTCTTTTCTCTCTCTCTCTTTGGCAGCGACCATGACCCGACCCTTGACTATGACTCAGTGACCAAAATTAACCGAACCTTCTTAAACACTGGCCTTTGGATTGCCCGAGTTGCAAACCTCATTACCGCTCCTACTTTTACCCTTTTTCTCCAGGACACCCCGTATTACTACGAACGTCCACTTCCATTGGATAAAACCATCGTATGGTTATATACGAAATCGAAGGAATTTATTCGAGGATGGTTTCTGGTTCTGGAGAAAACGAATAGGACTATTCAGTTGTCTTTTCCTTTTACCTTCTCTCTGGTTGCGAGTGTTCCTTAGATTAGGACAGTACACCTATTATGCTAATTGGATAGTCTTCTTCCAAACCATAGGCAGGTGCCGAACGGTAAGGAATGAAGAAAACCATTTAGCCTAAAAGGTGTACAGAAGGTATTAAGTAAAGACAAATAAAGGGATTAGTAAGAGGGCAAAGTAAATTGCGACTGCTATTCATGACCAAAACCAAGTATTTCATTACCACTCCAACTTCACCTTTGTATTTCTCCAGAACACTCCGTATCACTACGAAGATCCACAGTTTATTGGATACTCCATCGTATGGTTATATACGAACTCGAAAGGAACTTGTTCCAGTTCGGGGATGGATTCTGGTTCAGGAGAAATAGGAATAAGGTTTATTCAGTTGTCTTTTAAATTTACCTTCTCTTGCATTGCGAGTGCTCCTAGGATTAGGACAGTACACCCATTATGCTTATTGGATAGTCTTCTTCCAAACCATAGGCTGGTGCCGAAAGGTAGGGAAGGAAGAAAACCATTTAGCCTAAGAGGGTGTACAGAAGGTAATGACTAAAGACATATGAAGGGATTTGGAGAGATGGCAAAGAAATATACGGTTACAGTTGTGAATCTGGATAATGGAAGTGGCATTATTAGGAACACCCGGATACCCTTAGGAAACATTTCAATGTTTCAGTTTCACTGTGTACTGTTAAAAGAAAACTGATTTCCCAATTAGCCCTTACTCCAGGGTATGTATTTACCAAGTATGATTCTCACATTTGTATGGTTTTACAGATGATGAGTGGGAGTAAGTTATTGGGAATTGGGTGATCATCCTCATTATATCGGGATTCGTTGTAATCGGTGATATTTGAGGAAGCCACCTGGGTTGTTTGCCGGACGGCAAATATTTGGTTTTGAATATCCGCTGTTATGCACCAATTTCAAATTGATATATCTGTACGTCTATTTTTATAGAGTGAGATATACCTTTTTGAAATTATGTCCATGACTTTTAACTATATCAGTAGATGATTAGGTAAGGAGCATTAAACAGCGGTGTAATTCTTCTTAACCATAAGTACAGTTTTCAACCTACGACACATAGGGTTTGAGTTATTAGACTCAGGGGATTTATACAGAGTATTGTATGTTGTCCAGTGTCCATTAGGACAGAGGGGTTGGTCCTCGTACTATATTCGGTTTACTTATGACTTCTCTAGTTCTTAGACAAGTGTTTCGTAGAAACACAAGGTCTGAGTTTTGAGAAGTTATAGGTATAAGAGTAAAGTAGAGAACCAGGTATTGCAAGTATCGGGATTCTTCAAGGTGATCGAAGATGTAGATACTTGTGTATGGTATTCAGTTAATAGTAATGGTTTTGAGAAACTTGTTTCTATTTCAGGTTACTCATAATTGGAAGCACTCCTAAGTTGAGTAACGCTGATCGGCCTCTTTCCATTTAGTTGACATGCACCGGAGACAGCTGCATGATTTGAATCTGGTTCAATTAAATCAGTGCCTCTGTTTCTATATTGGATATAGAACGGTTCATATCTTAACGATGTTAAGGTACGGGGAGTTGTCCGGCTTATGCTTAAAACCAGACTCTGGATAACTTAAGGCACGTTTTTGTAATGGCTGTTTGTGGGTTGACCCGGGCTATGACGAGGGTTGACTTTCGACGATCTGGATGATCAATAGTGATATTGTTCTTGACTCGCCACAGTTTTAATAAAAATGGATTTTTTCAGAAAACAGTAGTGGGAGTATGGTAGAACTGGAAGTGATTCCAGAACTGTAAACGATTATTGAAGATTTGATAAGAACCTAAAGAGTCAATCTGGTTTGACATTCTATTGACCACTCCGCAGAAAAGGTGGGTAACCTGAGGCACCCGAGAGGTACTCCGGTAGCCTTAAGGACGGTGGCAGGGAGGTTCTTGTTTACTCAGACTTGACACTACTGTTGTTCCAGGCTATGAGACCCGGCAAGAGGATGAGTATAGCGTCGTTCTGAACTGGCTTTAGAAGTGCACGTGTATATGACTCTACCAGAGGGTTGTCGTAGTCAGTGGGAGCAGCGGAAGCATAGTGGACAAGTGGCTTATGTCTGTTTATAGACAAAAGCAGAAATAGCGGAGATAGATCATCTATTTCTGATGTGACAGTCATAGGTTTGACTTCATCAGAATAGGGGATGGATCTGTTAAGAAGGTAGTAGGGTATGATGTCCTGGTATTTGGATGACATACACAGAGTAGGATATGAAGTTCCTATACTACGATCGGTTATACTTTAGTTGTCACACAGTAGTTTCTCCACATAGGACTTGGATATTATATCAGACATTCTGGTTACTGGATCTATGGTTTTAGATCTAGATTTAGGTAGTTTCCCAATCTGGGTATTTAGACAGCATTCTAAAAGTGTTTCAAAATGGACGACTCCTAGCACGGTAGTATACCTGCAGGTGATGGAGTCACCCTCTCTAAAGGAGTCTTACAGACTAAAGGGGAGAGGAATATGCATGATTGGCAGATCACTTGCTTAGGCAATTGAGTCAATCATGAGATATCAAGTACCACACCAGATGTTGTTTTTGCAGTAGATGCAATAAGTTGATATTGATCCAATCCTGGAGAAACATTCAGCAGCAGTTTTAGAACATAAGTAGATGTTCTAGGGATATGATAACGACAGCCTCATTCGGGAGACAGTTATCATTCCAGGCTTCCAAGGTGACCTGGATCACAGAGTGGCTGTCAGAGTTATTGATTTCCCTCTGACGAGGGGCAGTATTTTGGACAGGTGGTCCAGGCGGATACTGAGGGAGGCATGGCACAGGATATTGGTTAAGTTCTGTTGACGATACAGTCTGAGAAGTTTGGATTTGGAGTTCATTTATGAACTAGGTCCCATCAGATATCCAGACATACTTTAAGACAGGTATTGCTCATTTCGGGAGATGGCTTTCTCCGCGAACTTGAGATAAAGAGAGACAGAGAAAGAAATATTAGGACGGATCTACTCATTGAGGCTATTCCTCGAATGCGTTAGTTTCGCAAACGGGGTTTGTGAGACTGATTAGTAGAGGAGTTGGGTGTTCGGTATCACACGGGCTGTGAGTATGCGACATCGCAATAATTATCCTTGAGTGCAAGTGGGAGATTGTTGGAGATAGTGCCCTCAGAGTCAATTATTGGATCACAGGCACGTGATTGCAATGATTGAGGGAGGACCTATACCGTTAGAACAGTCTTACTCAAGATGATAGTATGCTATCTGGTTTATCTTTATCATCGTGTACTGCTTTAGGTGACCTTACAAGTCACTATTGAACGTTGATAGATCCCTTAGGATTCTTGCTTGACTGCCAGCAGTATGAGGGCGATCATATACATGGGAGCTGGGGTCTATAAGCACATCCTTAAAAGGTCCCTAGTCGTAGGAGTTTTCGAGATAGGGCATCGATACTCCAGAGTAGAATAGTGTATACAGTCGAGACCCTGACGAGGGGCGGTGGCCGGTCTCACAAGCCACTGGTGTCAGTTGATTCACCTAAGATGTATACAGGTGCTCATTGGGTTATGAGTACACTGGACAGGACTCGCCGGGAATATGCTAGTTGGTCTTATACCTGACGTCAGATAGCAGTTCCCTGGTGACATATATACATGTTAGTTCATCGACCTGAGATCGTCATTTGTCTCGTGTGAGTTCCCACTGTACTTTGATTACTACCCAACCACGCTCAAAGGAGTCGTGCAAACAGGTTTTAGTTGGGTACAGTTCTGACCCACAAGGAGGCAGTGAGCGGATCTTCAGGGGTTCGTCTCTCCCGGTATTGGGGGTGAGGTCACGCTGTGTCTAGGAGAGCCATTACACGAAGTCCTTGGCCAAGGAAGGAGATTTACTGGTAGGTATTCCAGTAGTATCTCAGGGTGTTCTGGGCTACACTCCGACACGACTTGTACCGCTTTTGGGGGTCTGACTTTTACCAACCTCTTAGGCCCGCCATGCAATGCTCATAGACGAACAGACCGGACTGTACGGATATTGTCACTGACAGGCTCAGTAGGGTGTCAGGATGAGTTCGCTCATCGACGCCCCTTTTGGTCAATACCCGGTAGCCCGTTACGTATGGCTAATACCTCTGACGTGCTAGTGGTTAAATCCACAACCAAAGTATTGATGAGTCTATAGAGTCCCCCACAGACAGTTTCTCAAGTTTCGGGCGAAACGCTGTAGAGGCCGTATGGATATATGGTAGGGTTCGATCATATACGTGCGGTATTGCACGGATCATGATCGGACGGATAATACTAGCGGGCTTTGGTTTAAGCCGGATCCCAGTACTGTACTGTGTAGATTTTGTCTCATTGCATTTGTATTCGGTCGAAATACAAATGCGGGTATATATATACAGTCGTGGGGTTTTCTTGTAATTTATTACGGGATCGTCTTTTTGAAGTTGCCAGTTTGCTTTCCGTTTCGGCCATTATTCTTTGTATCTTTCTTTGGCTGAAAAATGGTGGAGGGGGGGTTATTTGCAATTGTGCAATTTATATTGGAGAAGACTTTTTGTGGCACATGATGGTTCTCATGATGGTTCTTGCTTCCATTGACTTCTTTTTCCATCATTGCTTACTTTGTATGATGTGGATGAGTATGGACTTTGTTGTGATGATGATTTTTAATCATCACCCTTTTCTTTTTCTTTGATTATTGGTTCACTCCCTGTCACGACCCAAAAATTAGCCCGTGACGGCCCTAGTACTACGCAACGCACTAAGATGTAACGTAGTAAAAGAAAGCCAAAACCCAGAAATCTAAACCATAAAAATACGGAAAAGATAATATAAGTTTTTGAAACATTTGAAATCGCAACCCAAATTCTTTAAAAGTCCTACTTTATTTCTTTAAAATTTTGGCAACATCCCTTTTTGAAAAAAAACTAACCCAAGATGAATACAACACAAAAATATGAAGCTATAGCGAAGAAATAAAGACAATAGAGAAAAAGCTGTATATAAAAGACAACAAACCCACAAATAATATACACTAACGTCCTCACCAAGTCTCTAAGTCAACAACATAATAGTAGATGGAGAGTACAAGATACAACGAAGGTACAATACAAAATACAGATGACCACCAAAACCCACCTAAGCAAAATAATACTGTGAGCTGATGCGGTATCTGTAGCAAAAGATGATAGCTGAAAAGCTGAATAGCCTGCCTCGACTACTCTGGGGAACAACCTGAAACACCTGTGGCACAACGGGGGTGAGTTGCCAACTCGTGAATAGTAGATAACATATGCAGGTAATCGCAGGAATGTACGTACAGCATGAATCTAAGATATGCGATTACAGTAATAACATGTCATGCAAATACTGAAGAAAGGGAAGTACACTAGCAGGTACAATCAATATGTGAAGCAATAGTAACATGACAATAGTATGCAACTATCATAAGGGTACACTAACAGGTACTACCAATATACGAAACTGTGCATAAAATAGATAAGTGTGAGGTATAGGGTGGAATATGTCATTTCCACGGAAACCTAACATCGTGGCAGGATCACAGACCATCAAGACACTCAAATCCACAATTTCCTCAAATCAGCTCCCCAAACTGGGCTCTCACAACATATAAGTCTCACATCACCTCAATCTACAATATCGAATAGCCCTCATATATCTCGAATGTACAAATCAACAATCTCTTTCATATCCAATATCCAATGTCAATGAATCACCTATATCCCAAGTCGAATCTCAAGTAAGTTTCTAACATCCTAAAGGTATATATAATTGCAGAAATAAATATGATGGGGGCAATACACATATATTAGCGTCCCATTCCACTAATATTGGTGTAAGGGTATATATAACAACGGCTAATCCCCTGTTATATATACAAAGGTATTAAAAGAAATATCATGAAAACAATGTGCCAAGCATCGACACAGAAATCCTGATAGGTACGTATCATACGCTATCCCGAAAGCACGAGTGCCTAGCTCTGACCCTCGCCTTTCGACGTATGCATACGTGTATGACTCCCAACGGTGTCTCCATGACCCCCGCCAAGTCATCAGTACTGTCACCGGTAGGTACTAGCCCGCCTCCAGGCTCAATCGGCAAAATCCATCGATCTTCTTGCCGAGGGGAACCATACCGGGCCCCACCATGTACCCTCTACGGCCTCGACGCCTCCTCGTAGGGGTATATATATAATCAGCACCGATAAAACCCATGGTGGATGCGCAAATATCATATCAAGGAAACCGGGTTTTTCAATGTACGCATAATTTCATGAACTCCCGCGGTTCCCAAATCCAGAAAACATCATGGAAAATCCAAATAATAATGCGCAATCCAGGAATAAATATATACGATATATCTGAAATGCGAGCATATAACAGAGATTATGTAGCTGAAACCAGATGTATGCGAAACCAATAAGGTACAGCTAGGTAAAATCAGTAAAGGTAAATATATGACTGTAACTGAATATGTGTGTAACATACAGGTGTAGCAATGTATAGGTATCTACCTATAAGAACTGATGTCGTATACCCCCCTGGGTATAAGTAAAATATGTAGGATATCCTCCCGGTATAACTAAAATATGTGCAAGGTATACATGTAGCTGTATCGCAAGGTGTATATGTACCTATCACTAAAGGTATGATACACTATAGGTATACCGATAAGCTAGATGTCATGTGTGACAAGCAATAGTATCTAAAATGGTTAGTGTGTGACATGGCAATTATTGACGGTGTGTGTGTAGCATACAATCGTGCTCGTGCAACATGAACCGTCAATAATGTGTGCAGTGCCCTACGGCTACTAGTCACCGTACAACTACATCTAAGTAAAATAGGGTAAAGGCGCAATTCTAACAATGACGTAGAATATGCGACAAGTATTGAATCCTAGCCCAGAAGCATAACGCCATGCGGGCGATTCCCCCGTAGATGTTAAATCTACTCACCTACGCTCCACGCTAGATGAATCCTACCATCTGCTCCCCCTGTAGTAGTGTCCGTAGTCCCTGCCTGCAAACTTGCAAATAAGACACAAAAATCATATATAAGCCAAATATTCCGCGAAACGCGATATCGAACCAAAACGAGAAACTCGCGTCGCGAACTAAACGCGCGTGTGCACGATACGCTGAATCGTGTGTGTACGCGTCTAAAACCATCGCGACACGCCGTGATACGCTGGATCACAGAACCCATTCACGTATCGCGCGTATCGCGCAAACACAACGGACACAAAAACGATATACTGCCCCAGATTTCCCTACAGGTCAAATAATACAAAACTAGATATGCCAAAGCATTAGACAACACAGCAGAGAACCCTAGCCAAGACCCCAACACCCCTGTCCCCTTCCTGGCCGCAATTTGCGGCCAGAATCAATAAATTGGCGGCTTGCATTAGGAATGGTGGGTTCGTATTCTGGTGGTGGTATCTAAACCTAGTGTACATGCTCCAGTTTGCTCAATTTTGTTCTGAAGGATCCGGGTCAAAAGCAGATCACAAAAACCCAATATATCGCTTTAAAAACGCCAAACTGCACAATTAAGAAACCTTATGGTATTTTAGTGAAATCTGGGGTTAAACTCAGTTAAAGTAACCCTAACAACACTAAAATAGGCTAGGTTAACTAACACAATCACCACTTATCCAAAAGTCCACACAAAACACCTTAATTGGCACTAAACTCACTAATTAACACAAACCGACACAAAACTACGCACAAGCTAGCAATAAAGGGAATTGGGTCTAAGAGTTATACCCTAAAGACCCTCAAGAAGCAGGTGAAGAAGTGGAGAAGAGTTGCTGTAGGTTGCTGGAGCTCCTGCTACTGCTGTTGCTGCCTGCTGCTCCTGCTGCTGCTGCTGCTGATGATGATGCTGTTGCTGATGATGATGCTGCTGCTGCTGCTACTGAAGGCTGCTGCTTCTGCTGATGATGCAGGTAAGTGTGTGTGTGTGTGTGTGTTTGAGAGTGAGGGAAATGAGAGTGAGAGTGAGAAATGAGAGAAACAAACAACCCCCTCCTTCTCACACTCTCTCACTTCATTAAAGAGGCATGGCTCACCATGTAGCCCATGCTCCTTCTCTCTCTCAAAAGTCAACATTCAACCAAAATAAAACCCTTTTAACTTCATTTTTCATTTTCTTTTTAAAAGAACAACCATAACTATATTTAAACCCAAAACTCCTAACAATAATAAAACTAGATTAAGCAATGGTTAAACCACAATTAACACCCTAGTTTACATGCACAAGTGTGTGTGTGCCTAGAAAAATTCTAATAAAATACTCATTAAATAGGATAAAATATTTGAAACTAAATTTGGTAAACTTTTTATTAAAAACCACACATTAAAATATAATTAGCTACAAAACACATTCTAAGGTGTTACACTCCCTCTCTCACTCTCATGAGCATGGCCGGCCACTCTTGTGTGGGATTCATTTTTTTTTGTGGAGGGAAAAAGATTGTTCTCATTTTTGGCTTGCAACACAAAACTCCTTAGCTCCTTCTCCAAAAGGTTTTCTTTTTCTTCACCTCCATAAAATGGCAACTTCTCTAACCCCTTGAAACAAAGAGTACTACACTTAGCCTACAGCATTCTTGGACACGTCGGCTCGCCAACTTCGTGCCCAAGTTGCCTCGGTCCAGAGGTGGGAGCCCGTAAAAGAACCCGGCGATGTGGTGCCCTTTATGACGAGGAGATGAAGACCGGAGATTCCGCGAGGAGATCGGGATGGAGGCCGAAGACCGAAGGAGACGGATCGCTCGGTATAGCTTTCTACCCATTCTCTAGTTAGCTAGGAGTAGGTTAATGGCCCGATCCGAGTTTTTAGTACGCGGTAGCGCCAGTTTCAAAGTTTTGTAAAAGTTTTGTTTCCGCATTTTGGCCTCGTACAGACGGCCGGGGCGCTGTCGTGCACTTACACGGTCATTATGTCGAGTTAGGGTTTCATTCTTCTAGAGGGTCCATAGAATTGCTTGCATGTCTTTCCGAATACTTTAAACTTGGAAAATGGCTCCTGACATTCGATCGTCTTTATCGACTCTCAATGAATCTGCGTGAAGTCGCCTCTAGCTGAAATCAATCTATCTGGGCGATATCTCGTCATTTGCAGCAACAACTGGCTCATTCGTCTGTACGCTGAACAGCGCCTCAATCCTCATGAATAAGCGATATATCAATGGTCATCACATCCTGGCTAGCCTCTAGCAGTAGCCTGATCCTCTGGTACTGATCGGCACGTCCGAGAAATTTCGTGAAAGCGACCTGTCAAAAGCCCATAGCGTGAAATACAATAAAACGAAGCCTCTTAATGCAATCGTATGTCCCTGGAATCACGCCCTGGTCAGTCCTCGTCTGCGAGGAGCTCAAGCTGATGCAACTCTAGCCGTAGCTCTCTCTGCCCGTGTGATCATGGCAGCACAATCATAACGAGTATCGATGAGGATAGATCATAGGAATGAATATAATACTGTGCAAGAAAATGTACATCCTAAGGTTCCTTAAACGGAGTGGCGTGTCGTAAGTATGCCGCGGAACATACACACGGTATGTCACTCTACTGAAGTCACCTATTCCATCAACCAAGGGTCATCCTACGCGACGAAAGTTCGGGTCTAATACCCTCTCGACTAAGTCTAAGTTCTATAAGGTCAAGCCTAAGTTCCGTATATATATATATATATATATATATATATATATATATATATATAAACGTCCTAGGCTCCACATAGTCAAACTTAGACTCGAACCAAGGTTAACCTAGCGCTCTGATACCAACTTTGTCACGACCCGAAAGAGCACGTGACTGCCCCTTGAACCATATGAAGTCTATAGGACTCCATCTGATCCAAGTAAGCCAAAAGCCCAGAAATCTAAAACCATTTTAAATAATAAATGAAAGTAAAATAGTTTTTTTTGAAGCAAAGAAAACATGTTTCAAAAGTAAAGTTTTTAAATACATAAGCCGAATATGAAGTTTTAAAATGTATAATCTTTTCAGAAAATTTCGGCAGAGTTTCCCTTGTAAATACTGTCCCCGAATGGGGTACAACAAGAATAATATATATGCAATGATAAAAGGCATCCCCAAGCGGGAGCTAGCTCTTCGTCAATCGACGGTCACAACTACGCAAGCAAAACAATATACAACGCCGAAGGGCGAGGATCAAAACTCAAAAAGAAACTCAAATAACATGAAAACCGTAATACTACTACACGCGACTCTAAGGTCGAAATAATACATCACTAGTGTTTAAGTCTGAAACAATATATAAGTTTTGGTTGATGGAATTCTAGATACAATGAATAATACATCAACAATGGTGGTTCTGATGCAAAAGAACCCATCTACCAAATGCAATTCACCCGCAAAGGAAGCTGTGTGCCAGAAATGCCGCTATGGAACCTGTACGGCAAAACCTGCAGGAACTGTGGCACAACGGGAGTGAGTTGCCAACTCGTGAATAGAAAATATCTACAAGCAGAAATCGAATGCATGACATAATCCTAGGTCAATACGATCAGATATATATATATATAAACCTCAAATGATAAGTCTGAAGCATGATAAGGTGGCAATGTAACATCTATACATGTATGTAGTGCCAAGTGCTCGTGCATATCATAAATATAAGGTATGTCTGCATGAATAAGTATGATGAAGTATCTAAATTGATATCAATACACATATATTAGCGTCTCATTCCAATAATATTGGTGTGAGGGCATATATAACAGCGTCCTCATCCACTGTTATATATACATATGAGGTATGATCAATGCAATCAAAGTCTGTATGTGATCAATGTCTGTATATATGTGGATCCCGTCCACCTGTCACCCAATGACAATAAGCATCATGCATGTAAATATCGTAAAGCATATGCATGGAAATATAAGGATATAATCAAATCATGGAACCTGAGTGCCTAGCATCGACACTCGAAAACATCATGAAACCCGTGCCTAGCATCGGCACGTAAATCCTCATCTATCAGGCGCTGTCACCAAGACTGGCCCTGATAGGTACGTATCATACGCTATCTCGAAAACCCGAGTGCCCAGCTTCGACCCTCGAATTTCGACGTATCCATACGTACATAACTCCGGTCGGTATCCCTAAGATAACCGCCGAGTAAAAGGTAATGTCACCGGACGGTATAGTTCCCCTGACAGGCTCACCGTCTAACAAATCCAGCGATCCGTTATCGCCCCGGGGTACCTCCGGGCCCCACCATGTACCCTCATACGGCCTCTACGCCTCCTCGCATGGGGTGTATATATATATCAGAACCGATAAAACTCATGGTGGAAGCTGAAATATCATATCAAGGGTAACCGGGTTTTTAAAGCATTTACATAATCTTTTTGAAGTACCCACGGTTCCCAAATCCAGAAATATCATAGAAACAACAAATGTCTCAATGCGCATAATCAGAAAGCATGATGTATGCGACATATAAATGAAATGCAAGTATAACAGTATATCATGCAACATGGAATAATAGTATGCATATACAAGGGTCAGATCCTGATGCAATAATTCTACTGTGTAGTGACATGGCAATTATCGATGATGAAGTGTATGAGCCGGCAAGTAAGTGTACGTGGAACATACGCATCATCGATAATGGTGCTGGTGTCCTAACAACATGATGGTAATATAGCAATAAACACATTTACACTTGCAAAGCGATATGAATAGCATGAATATGCGGAAATCGAATAATCAACGCAACAGTAAAGAATCTACATCAATATGTATATATCATGCAGTTATGCCATTTAAAATAAGACGAATCAGGGTTTTTGGTCAAATAAGGGCTACGGCGTTTTTAAGAATGGATGCACCTTTGAAAATGACCGTAGAGTCCCTTTTTCCTATCTTTGAAATACTTCCGATTCGTTAGTTTTGAAATGGTATGACTCGGGTCTAGTCTAATGTCTACTAAGTAATCTACATCTAACTATCAAGTCCATCGGGAGGGGTATAGAAACCACCTAAATCTGAGTCGATATATATAAATATAAATATAAGAGTCGGTGATCCCGCCTCAATAGAATCGCGTACGATACCGTATATCATCTGACATCCTCGAGTCATGAGTACGGATCAATCATCAATATATAGCTCGTACGGTAAATCGTCGTACGGCATCCCAATAGCTGGGTACGGGTCAATATCACATTGTCTCATTAATTATCTGGTATCCTTATCATCATATCACATAATTGGGGGTACTGAGCTAAGTCTAGTACAAATCGATACCATCTATATAAGTATGAATGCGGGTGTGAAACACACGTCCAAAGGCCCGCTAAAATCATATGTCGTATCCCAAATACGAATCACATCATATCACCAATCTCACGGCACTATGCCCACTATCATCGACTCATCTCCAATGTCATCCACTATCATCATCAACACAGTATAAGTATAGCAAAACAGCATGTGTGTCCGTGGGGGGTGTAAACCTATTCTAGGGTTCGCGACTAGGAACTACACTAATTTACTTCTAACCCTAATCTATCCATAGTACACCTAACACAATATCCACGACACACTATAACTATCTTATATATAATATATACATATATAGTATACCAACTACGGACTGCGGGGGTGCTATACGCCATCCACCCGACTTCCCCCGTAGATATAATCTACTCACCTTGCTTCTTCATTTGTTGACGTCGCCACGCGCTTGCTTGTCGTCCCGAAATCTTCATGGGGTACCTACACGTCAAAGTAAAACCGAATCAAAGCTAAAACGACACATGAAAACCAAAACGATACGCTAAGGGGCCTATAGGTTAGAACCTATGGGTACGCTTTTAAAACCTTCAATAAATCTTCGATATCGTTGTATAAACGCCAAGTATTCGAGGTAAAACACGGATACACAATTCCATAATTCAAAATATGAAATACGGAAACAGAAATCAAAACAGCAACTAGAGAAAAGGGTCCCAGATTTCACCCTAGGTCAAATTAGACAATTTTGCACATGCCAGGGGTCTAATCTATAGATGTAGGAGCTCTGGAACCAAAACGAGACAATTTGGTGCTGGTCTGGCTGCAAATTGTGGCCAATTAGAATAAATTTGCGGCCGAGACTGGGAGTTAGGGGCTAGGGTCTTGGTGGTAGCTTCCTGGGTGCCTGCACATATCACTATCCAACCAAAATAATTTTCAGAGTCTCGGGTTGATAGCAGATTCAATATAACCTTCACAGATTTAACAATTCTTCCGATATCGGTTTCTAAATCCATATTCCGGGTTTCAAGTCTCAGGTTTGGGTCTCAATTCATGTACTAGGGTGTTTGTAAAACCTCTACTGAGCTCAATTTCACATCAAAACCCAAATTCCCTCAAACCCTAACTAGGTTTTTCCTTAAGTCCACCAAATCAAACAATATCGGTTCTAAACTACAATAGGGGTATAAGTAATGCTAAAACTAAGCTAATGGTTCAGTATATACCTCATTTGGCAACTCAAGAATTTTCTTGAGTTGCCCCTAGTGGCCAAAATCCTTGCTTTCTTGGTCCAAAGGGCTTGTGAACACTTTTTGTGAAATGAAGATGGGGTTTTGGTGTTGTTTTTGAGATGTTTTTGAGGAGGTGAAGTGGGGAGGGAGGTGAGGAGCAGTAGCAGCAGCAAGGGCTGAAGAGGGAGAGAGATGAGTGAAGAAAGAAGAGAAATGGCTAAGTCTAAGTCAACACACCTCACCCTCTCATTCTCTCACTTGCCCATACCCAATATTATAATCCTTTCTCTTTTCTTTTCTTTTTCTTTTCTATTTCCTTCTAACTCAAATAGTAACCCTAAAAGAAACATGATAGAAAATGCACAAGTGTAGAAAAAAAAAAGATATGTGCATGTTTTGCACAAAATTGCTAAAAAACCGATTAGCGATTTTTAATCGCGATTAGCACTAAATTAGCATATAATTAATCATAAAAACTTTAAAATGGCATAATTCCATAAAATACCCTATTTTAGAATTTTCCATAATTTTTTCCAAAATTTTTCCCATTTATCTGTATTTAATTATACCGAAATATTAAAATATTCATTAAAATAATATTAATTTATAAAAATTTCCAAAAATAATATTTTATTTTTTTTTGAAATGTTACACCAGGTTTTTGATGAAAACCTTTTGCAACAAGTCTTAGTCTTATAGGTTTCAACATGTCCATCTATACCAATCTTCTTTCTGATGATCCATTTGCAGCCTACGGGTTTTACCCCTTCTGGAGCAATGTCCAAAGTCCATACTTTATTGGTATAGATGGATTCCATCTCGGTCCGCATTGCATCCAGCCATTTTACCGAGTCGCCGCTCTGAATGGCTTGCTGGAAGCTAGTTGGCTCATCATTGTCAATGATGCAATCCTCTCTATCCCCATTTATGAGAAAACCGTAGAATCTCTCGGGCGGATGAGACAGCTTACTAGTTCTGCGGAGTGGCGCGGGGATTTCCGGTTCTTCTAAAACCTCTAGTTCTACCATGCTCTCAGTAATAGCTCGTGGTTATGGAATTTCTTCCAGTTCTATTGCGCTCCCGCTTTTTTGAATTTCTAAAAATTCAATTTCTAAGAAGTGGGTGATTGATAGAATTTTAGTATGCTAGTTTTAATTACCGCAATCATGACGGTTTCGCTTGGTAGCTAGCCGGATGAGTACGGGTCGGTCCACGGTGAGATGGGAATCTTTTTCTTAGTGTTTTAACGAGTTAAGTCCAAATTGTCCAGGTTTGTTCAAGGTTAACTATGTGCTAAATATGTATGATAAAAGAGCTTGTTAGGGTTAGGATTAGATTAGTTTGAGTTAGGAGTTCACTCACTTCTTTCGTTTGCCACTCTTAATATCGATGTTACGGTAATCGACAACAACGAGGATTAGCACGACTAGGACGGAAACTTACGAGTATAAGCTAGGCTTTCCAACACTTAGTTCCTTCCTTTTGGTCCTTGTCCGTCCGTTCTTGGCTCTTAGCCATAACCTTCGGTCAATTCAACCACAACCGGTCTCACTAGGGTGTCACCACTATCATGTAGGATAGAGTGCTGCAGGGAGCGGATTATGGTTGCTTTGACGGGAGTTCAAATCAAGATGTTGGGCAAAGAAAAGAGTGAGAGAGATTTCTTTCTCTCAAACTTTCCTTATCCTACCCTAACAAGTGAGAAACTACTCACCCATTATAAAAGAAAAGGAAAATAAAACAAATAAAGAAGATGGAAAGAAATGAGGTATAAAATTACAACTAGCTATTTGGGACCTCACTTAGGCAAGGATCACACTTAAGCATCATGATTGCAAGGATAAAAGAAAAGAGAAGAAGAACAAACAAACAAACATACAAAAACTATTTAACAAAGAGAATTACAGGCAATAAATATAAGAACTAAATTATAAGACATGCATATGAAAAGAACTTTTCTTTATTCATCATTCGCTCAAAAGCTCACTACAATGTTAATGGAGGAAAGATGGAGAAGGAAAACAAGTTATAACTAAACTAGTCTAATCCTAACAAAAGAATAACATCCTCACTTGGGCAAAAAACTGGAGTATTTATAGGCAGAGAGATGAAACCCTAGGGCTAAATTCTGAGCCCAAATGAAGTTATAAAAATAATCCCAAACTCCTATCAGAAGCCGAGTTGACTGGGCCTCGCAACCGCCGCATAAGTGGCCAATTGGCCGCGGTTCCGCGGCATTATGGAGGAATTGGGATGTCGTTTTTCTAGGGTTATCTCGTGTTGCATTCTTCTGTTGTTCTACATGTCCTAAATTGCAAAATGCTTCCAAAGTTTCTTCAGATTTGCAACAGTCCAAAATGGCTTCACTTTTAATTCATTTGACCTTTATCTCTCTCGAGCTCCGTGCACCCATTGAATCTTGTGTTGCCCCTCTCGTTCTTTGTGCTTGTCCGAGACACGAATAACCACCGTTATTTGTCTTGTCTGTTGAACTGGTAAGTGGCACTGGATGGATGTGGATGACCGGAACCCGGCTTTTATCTGTTTGTGACAGATGTTCTGGATTTTGGCGCAATTGTGGAGATTTTGTATGATTTGCATTACTTTTGACTAGGTACCTATAACCTGTAAATATATAGCAACTACGAATCAAAAGCACCTGCCTATAAACAAACGAGCAGAAGAATGGACGGTATTAAATTCAATATTCTGGTATGAACAGTGGGCATGACGAAAAACAAAGACATTTTGTTCCTCTGCGTAATAGAAAAGATACCCCATGGAGTTATTTGGGTATCCCACAAACTTACACAGTATTGAGCGTGACTCGAGCTTGTCCGCATGCTGCTTTTTTTTTTACAAAAGCTGGACATCCCCTTGTCTTAAGGTACTTAAGATAGGGTTTCTTCCCACTCCACATCTGATATGGTGTGGTAGGCACAGTCTTGGTAGGAACCTTATTCAAAAGATATGTAGCTGATTCTAGTGCATAACCCTAGAAGGATCGCGGCAACTCAGCGTTACTCATCATGGAACGAACCATATCCAATAGCTATTCTTCCTTTCCGATACACAATTGTGTTGTGGTGTGTATGGAGAGTAAGCTAAGAGAGAATACCATTCTCTTTTATGTAGCCCAGGAACTCGGCACTTAAGTATTCACCATCTCGATCAGATCTCAGTGTCTTGATACTTTTGCCTGTTTGTTTTTCCACTTCATTCGTATATTCTCGGAATTTCTCAAAGGCCTCGAATTTATGTTTCATCAAGAAGACATGTCCATACCTAGAGAAATCATCCGTAAAAGTAATGATTAGGAATAACCATTTCGTGCATGTGTAGACATTGGACCACACACATCGCTGTGTATGAGTCCCAAGAGCATGCTCGCTCTTACTCCGTGTCCAGTGAACGGAGTCTTTGTCATCTTTCATATGAGACAAGATTGACAAGTTGCATAAGATTGATATTCGAACGGATCCAAATATCCTTCTTTATGTAACTTCGTTAACCGTGTTTCATTGATGTGACCAAGTCTACAAAACCATAAGAAAGCCTTATTTAATTCTGGAGACTTTCTTTTAAGTGTGTTCTGGACACTGAAAACCTGAGCTTGATTTAATACGTATATACCGTTATCTAGTGTACCTGACCCAATCAAACTTTGATTTAGGTGGATGTGGACCACATCGCTTATAAATGTAAAATCATATCCTTCCTTAGAAAGTAAAGATACAGATATGATATTACAAGCTAGACTAGGTATACACAAACAGTTACGTAAAATCAATATCTGCCCACTTGTCAATCCTAGGTGATATTCCCTTACGGATACAGCGTCCATGCTCATTCCGTTAGCAACCCTAAGAGTCATATCACCTGCCCTGATAACTCTACGGTTTCTCAAAACCTGTAATGAATTACAGATATGAGATCCTAATCCGCTATCTGGCACCCACGAAGTAGAGTTAATTGACAGATAATTTTCAATCACAAACACACCCGAAGTCGAAGCCACAACATACTTCAGATCCTGGATTCTGGCTTTCTAAGCCCTGCATTCCTTTTGCCAATGCCCTTTCTCATGACAATAGGAACATCCCTCCTTCCTTACTGTTAGCCCCGAAACTTTTGCCCTGCCCTTTCCTTCTACCTTACTGACACCGCTTATTGTCTTGGTGGAGGACTTCTTCTTCTCACCCTTGGCTTTCGTCTTGGATCCAGAAGAGGAAGATTTCCCAATAAGCAGAGCGGGTGTCTCCCTGGTTTCCTTCCGGGTGTAAGTAGAAGGGAGGGAATTTAGAATCAAGTCAGCATATGACTCGTTCTCTATTGTGGTCTCCAGGTCCATGAGCTCATCAATATAGCTAGTCATTGTAAGGACGTCGTCCCCTACAGATGACCTGATAGCCAAGCTCGCTTGAAGCAAGTCCTTCAAGGTCTCATATCTTGGGATACGAGATTGCTCTCCATATAAATCTTTGTTATAGAGGAAGATGGAAACTAAGTCTATCTTCTCGTGCTGCCTCTGGTTTACATCATCTACTGAGACCAACACGAGGCACTTAGCATTCACACTGTCTTTTTCCGTTGTTTTATGGATAACTATATCCGCGACGGTGGAAACTGGACCTGGGACGGCGGGGGTTTTAGTAGTAATGAGGTGGCCCAGCTTGTCATAGGCAATGGACATCTGGACAAACCTTTGCCAGTCAATATAGTCTGGTCCAGTCAATTTATTATCTAGCTATAACCTATGTCTGGTCACCTGGTTGCTGCAATTAGGAGAGAGAGAAGAAACACTTAGCATGACACTCTTGCAAGTTTAGATTGGTTTTTAATTTATCTAAACAGGATGGCTCCTACTGTATCTCGAATCCCTCTTCAAACCATAAAAGAAGAATTAGTCAGGATTTAATCTCACCCTACAATACTTGCTTAACCTTTCAGCCAGGCTGGTGTTGGTACTTCAAGGGAGGTTTTCCAACGCTTTCGTGAAGTTCCTTAATTACACGTTGCCCTGGTAACACCGTTCTAGTCACCTACTTGGTTTATATCATTGATTGTGTAGTGAAAAAAAATCTCCCGAGGAGTAGCAGATACTGACAGTAGGACCGGGATCCAAATATCATTGTGTGATAATCTTGAAGGAATCATACCAAAATTATCACACTCCAAATGGTATGCATCACTAGCAAATTTCAGTTTCTTTAGAAACTCTCGATGTGGATTTTTTTCCCCATGCTCTTATGACCTTGACGAAAGCCAACAAATCATAAGTCATATGTCAAGTTCTACCCGTCATTATCCAGATTAATTTGAACCCACCCATACATATCCTTGACGAAGGACAATAAAGTAGTACGACTGTCCCAAACCAACGCATCTATCTATACTACATATGAATACCCAGCAGCTACCAATCACTATGCCTTGGCGAAGGTCAACAAACATAGCTTGAATACTACTGAATATTCATATGAAATGACTTAGGGCTACGAAAGGTTTTGGCGAAACCATGAATGCAGTGAACTTGATATAGTCGAAGGAATCATGATAGCATTTAAAGGAGTGGTTTATGTTAGTTATATGTATGCCCTAGAGGCCATTATTATACATGTGATGTATATTATAGTGGATGCTTGGACATATATAAGGAGGACTTTCTTGATCGACATGATAGTATGCTATCTGGTTGCTCTTTATCTTAACATGTACACTTATTGTCTCTCTATTACATGTTGATAAAGCCCTTAGGATGAGTACTTGACTACCAGGATTATGATGCAGATCATACTAGTGGGGCAAGGGTAGTCGGTAAGTACATCCTTCAAATGTTCCTAGTCGTAGGAGTATCGAGACGGGGCATCGATATTCCAGAGTAGACTAGCGTATATGCTTCTCGACCCATATGATGGGCGATAGATGATCCCATATCCATTGGTGTTTGACATCAGAGATGGTATACGGGTGCTCAGTGGAGACTGGGTACACTGAATGGACTCGCCGAGAACTCTTAGATGGTATTATACCTATCGTCAGATAGCAGTTTTCTGGTGACACTGGTACAGGTTAGTCTGTCGACCCGAGATCGTTATAGAGTCTTGTGTGATTCCCACTGTGCTTTGATTTCCACCTTACCACGTTCAAGAGATCGTAAAAAATGGTGGTTTTTGGGTACAGTCCCGAGTCACATGGAGGCAATGAGCGATAGGAGGAGGTTTCGTCTCTCCCGGTATTGGGGGTTGATGTTGCGCTATGCTCGATTGGCCATAACAGGAAATCTCTGGCCAGGGTTGCTGAGATCTACTGGTAAGTGTTATCAGTAGTTTCTTAAACCGTTATGGGCCTCACATCGGCATGACTTATCAAGGCAATTGGGGTTTGACGTTTACCACCCCAGGCTGAGATATGCGACATATCAGACGAAGAGACCGGACTGTACGGTAGTGTTACTGATTGGATTCACAGGAGTATGAGCAGGCTTGCTTGTTGATCGTCTGATTGCTCAATACCCTGGTGGCCGTTACATTTAGCAGACCGCTTGCGGCTTGTGGGTGACTGATATGATCACCACCTACTGCTGGCGTATTGACGAGTCTTTAGAGTCTTACACAGAGGTTTTCTGGCTCAAGCGAAACGAAATATGAGCACATATGTGATATGTGCGGGACCGAGATTAATGCGCGTATGTGATACCGCATTCTATTCTCGCGATATGTGATATCAGACGGTTATATGTGTTATAGCCGGGTTATCGGATCAAGTGTTGATTCGATAAGTTGATACTTATGATATTAGTCGATTATATGTGATATAGACGGATTATTAAATCAAGTGTTGATTTAATAATTTAATTTATAATTATATATTTGATATATTGAATTACATTAACTAATATTAGCTCACTTAAACATTTCTTTTTATCACTTTTGGGTACACTTTAATATATATGTGATATATGTTATTGTGTCATGGTTATTGATATATGCAACATGGGTGTATAAGACTCACACTATGCTCTTGATAATTAAAGGTTTTTATTTATTTTGGTAATTCACAAATTGCTGGAATTAGTCATGGTTGAAGCTTGTAGAAGCTTGTAGTGTCCATTGACTTAGTCCACTGATTTGTTTTACTTAAGATATTTATTAACCTAACTATTATCCTTATCCATAGTTTAGTCTCTACATGAGTTAGTATATGATACAAACTCACCCATGGTTGCTATTCTCACCTCATGAGTTTCATTCTCTTCTCCACTTCATCTTCTTCTTCATCAAGAGAAAGCTTTCTAGCTTTTCTCAAGGTGAAGAAATGTTGTGAGAAAAATAAATCTAAAGTGAGCAAAATTCCTATTTCATCATCCTCTACTATACTAGCCATTTAGTTTAGGGTATTTTCTTCGCTAAACCCTAATTAGTGAAGAGGTAGCTTGAGTTGGTGTCTCCTCGACGTAGATCATCTTCGGCCTCGAAGACTTCAAGCAAGCTTGTTCCGTTCATCTTGTGGAGCTTTTCTAGAGTCCGGGAATTCACTACTTGGAGGGAAGGGACTACTACACGGAGATATTGAAGTGAAGGACCGTCTACAAAGGTTGTATTCCTTGTTCACTTAGATGTAAAGTTGTTCACATGTTCTATTGTCTAATTCTCTAGTTAAGATTTTAGGGTTAGGGTTTTTTAGCATTGAAATTTTTTGAAATTGTCATGGACGATACCTCCCGAAACCTTGCTGTCGTGCTACGCATCCCTGCAGTGGTATCAAAGCCATGCTAGAGAATTAGACGATGTTTATAGGATTACGAAACCGAAACAACTCCGAAACATACAAAATGAAAACCTAGTTTCTGTCGAAATTTTCAGAGTGTCTAAATTTTTTTAAGCAGTTGCAGAATGTTATATGAGATGTTACATGAACACCACAGAAAATTAAACCCCTCTCGCTGGAAAATGGCCGGCCACATTGCACTAAAAACTGGCTTGCTCGGTTTTTCAACACAGTTTTGGGTTGAATTTTTTATGGTGTTCTAGGCTCTGGGTTTTGGTATTTCAGGTGTTGCTTGTTTTTGCTAAGATTGCATGTGATGTTATCTTTCTGTAAAGGCAATTCGGATTGTTTCGTAATCGTAATGCTAACACCATTTCGGTTTATTTAGACGACGTTAAATAGTTTGAACGGATATTAATAACCCATTTTTTCTCTCGCTGGAAATTTTCCAAGAGTTGGATTTTTCCATGTTTGAAATCTTTAGAAAATCATGCAGGTGTTTTCTATGGACCCTCTAGAAGAACGAAACCCTAACTCGATTCTGTGACTGTCGGAACCGCCACCAAACCCTAGGGTTTGCGGTAGTTCCACGGCGCCATAGGTGAGGCAAGGGTTGACACTTTTATGGTTGGTCCATAGGTGCTGTGGCATGTTCTGGATACGTTTTAAACTCCGCTCAAGTGTTGAGCTCTTTGGGAAATTTTGGGTGTTTGTTGATTCGATCAAAAAGTTTAACATCATCTAACTATCTGTGATTGTGATACAATACTTGGAATCCGCAATATTTAGTTTTGTGAAAACTAATTTGAATTTTATAAATCTAGCAATTTAGTCTCATTTGATCGGTTGCTACAGAATTTTGATGTGGATCAAAAGTCCGTCGCAATTACGTAGTATACGCGGATACTCGCCGGGTAACCTTACCAGATAGCCACGCCCCATAGCCCCGACCAAGTGACTGTGGAAGAACCTCGTCGCCAAAAGCATCCGTTCAGGTGCTCGCGGCCGCGGTGTTCCTCCTAAGTCGGGGGTGCGGCCGTCTACTGAAGTTTCCGACGAGCATTCGATCAGGTTATCGGGAATCTTGTTGAATTACCCGACAGGTTATCAGAAAGTGTTTTCAATATCGAGACTAAAATGCGGGGTTTATAATTTTTAGGCATACGATGTCTAAGGAATTCATATGGTTAGTCATGAAATCCAAAGTATGTGATACATTGGGTTTATGATGTCTAAGGTGGTTGCGGATTCCAATTGTTGTAGTTTTTCACTTTCTTTTCTACGACCGTAAGTGTAATATGTGGTGTATCGCCGGTTTCGTTGCTATATGTCAACGACAATTGGGATACGTATATTTACTTACGTTGATGACATGTGATGTTATGTGTTGCTGTGATATGTTATATTGGATCATCGTGTTTTGAATAGCCGTGTTTTTTGTATGTAAGATGAGAGTTTTTCATTTTCCTTCACGTAAAAGCTTGTATGTAATATTCTTTTATTAGGACACTTCCGGGTTGAGGATGATGTCACCATTGATATATATTATTTACTTTTCCGCATTAGGATAGACCCAAGGCGGGGAGCACAAGTAACCGGGTTCTAGGGTCCAGTGGGAGACCATCTCGAGGACTCGAGACCGGGTCTCCTAACTTTAGAATTGGTAGGGTTGCTTGCCGCTCTCGTAGGGGTCTAGGCATGTGGGTTTGGCTATTCATCACGACCGTGGAATCCGCGTCTTTTACTGGCTTAATTTAAAACACGGAATTCCTAGTATATCCAATATTTCATATGTGTTCTTCTGCTGCTGATATTCTGTGATATGATCACTTGATATGTTGAGACGGATGCTTATATTATATATATGATATATAATAAATATTGCTGTTTTCGTTTATTCTGTGATGCTTAGGAAGCATAATTGATGGGACTTCATTAATGAGATTAATGAAATAAAAGAAACCTAAAGATGTTGTGGAATCTTATTTTAAAAACTGGTAGCTCTAGTTCTTGCTTTACATAGCGGTATTCCTTGTAGAATATCCAGCACCTTATTCGATAAGGAAAGAGCCGAGATCCCTTCACCGGGAGTGACCTCTTTAGCGAAACTAGCAGATGCTACAACCCACTCGGTTTTGTCTTTTGATTGCTTTTTTAGTTCTTGTTTTGCATAGTGGTATTTGTGAAATATCCTGCACCTCATTCGATGAAGAAAGAGCCGAGATCCCTTCACCGGGTGTGACCTCTTTAGCAAAACTAGCAAAAGCCTAAAAAAACACTCCTTTTCAAAATCACTCGATTCTACAACGATATCATGTTCATTACGCAAAAGGTTTTCTTAAAAACCCGTCGTAGTCTTCCGTCATTTCAGATAAGTACTACTTAGTATTCGTGCTACGTTTGTTGGCCTCCGTCAAGGCGTAGTGTACGGTAGCAAACTAGTGCTTATCTGCAACATAAGATGAGATTGGATTAGGGTAGTCGTGCGACTTTGTTGGGCTCCGTCAAGGGTCGTGCGGGTGGGTTTAATTCAATCATGAAATGTACGGGTTGAACTTGACTAGCAGCCTATGGTTTGTTGGCCTCCGTCAAGGTCATAGCACGTTAGGGGTAAAATATTATCGGGAATTTTCAAGTGTTGAAATTTGCAATGAGATTGCATACCTTCTATGAGATAGTTGGATCCCGATACCCATTGCGAGTAAGAGGTACTCCTGGGAGAGTTTTAAACATTATAATTAGCCGATCAAGTAGGTGTCTAGAAAGGTGTTAATGGGGTTACGCCCTTGGGAAAACGAGATTTATTTTAATTAGGTCCGTGCGAAAGCACGAGGAACCTCCCTCAAAGTACCGATACTGGCCTTGCTGAAAGATTAGCGAACTTGTAGGGTGTAATTAATCCTGGCTAATCTTACCTTTTAGGGTTTGAAGGAAGATTTGATAAAAACAGTGGGAGCCATCTTGATTAGATAAAATAATAACCAATCTGATCTTGCAAGAGCATACGCAGAGTGTTTTCTTCTCTCTCTCTCTCCTGGTAGCGACCGTAACATGCCTTAATCAAGATAATAATATAGATGTATTGACTGAACCTGCTTATTATACTGAGCCGGGGAACGTTGGTTCCGCTCTTTCTTATAATTGTTATAAGTCCGAGCAGGAAATAGGGGAATACCAGGATTTCTATGCCACCCAAACGAGAAATAAGCATGATGATGCATATTCTTCGGGTGTGTTCGTTACCAAGAACTGTTTCTCGGTCTCCTCTACGTCCTAGGTATGAGATACCGGATCAGGATCCCACATATGTAATTTGTTACATTGGCAATAGAAAGGTAGAGAACTGAGATTGGGTGATATGTCTCTAAGTGTTAAAGAATGGTGCAATTGTTGCAGCCAAGTCAGTTGGCAAATATCACCTTATATTACCAAGTGGTAAATACATTGATTCTGAACAAAATGTTATTACATGCCGAACCTGATATACAACATTACATCAGTTTCTTTATTAAGCTAAAGAAAGATATAATTCTGTATTGGAGGATGATGTTGTGAACATTTTCCTGAATCAAGATTTGATTGGATCAGGCACGTTATGTAATGGCATATTAGTTCTAAATCAAAACACGGTTCAAAGTATATAGAACACACACAAGAGGAGTAATTCAGAAATGAACGTTCTTCTTGTGGCATTGTAGACTAGGTCATATCTATACGACACGACCGGCTAAGTTACATAAGGATGAATATGAGAATTTGTTCGAATATTCATATTATGATACTTGCCAGTCTTGTCACAAAGGTAAAATGACCAATACTCCGTTTACTAGAAATAGAGAAAGAGATACTGAACTCTTGGGATGGATACATGATGTTGTATATGATCCTATGTCTACAAATGCCAAGGTTGGCTCTTTGTACTTCATTACATTCATCGACGATCTCTCAAGATTCAGACATGTGTTCCTGTTGAAACACGAGTCTGAAACTTTTGAGAAATTCAAGGAATATAAGCTTGAAGTTGAGAACCAGACGGGTAGAAGTATTAAGTCCTTCGATGTGATCAGAGAAGGGAATACTTGCGCATGGAGTTTCTGAAGTTTCTAAAAGGAGAATGGGATTCTCTCTCAGCTTACTCCTTTGTACACACCACATCACAACGGTGTATCGGGGCGGAGGTATCGCTCCTTATGAGATATGGTGCGCTCTATGATTAGTACTGCTGAGTTACCTGTTTCCTTTTGGTGTTATGCACTTGAGAAGCTGCATACCTATTGAATGGGGTTCCAACCAAATCAGTGCCTACCACTCCATATGCGATATGGAATGGAAAGAGACCATGTCTTAAACGAGTTGAGGTATGGGGTTGTCCGGCCTATGTTGAAAAACAAAATCCGGACAAGCTCGAGGCAAGGTCAGTTCTGTATAAGTTTGTTGGATATCCCAAATATTTGTGAGGGAATATCTTCTACCATTCTGAGGAGCAAAAGGTGTTTGTTTCTCCGCATGCCACCCTTTTAGAATAGGAATTTCTTATGAAGAAATTAGTGGTCATGAGGTAGAACTGGAAGGAGTTCCAGCTGGACAAACTAACAGCTGAAGATTTGGTGAAACCAAAGGATTCAATAGTCTCCAACGAGCCTCAGCCTCTCCGCGAATCTGGTAGGGTTCCTCATCCACCTGAGAGATACTACGGTTTCCTCGATGACGGTGGGAGCAAGGATTGCATCATGGTAGATGATGACCCAACCAGGTTCAGGCAGGCCATCATGAGTGGGGACTCTGTGAAATGGTTGGATGCTATGCGATCAAAGATGGAATCCATGTACACCAACAAAGTATGACTTTGAATGTTGCACCTGAAGGGGTAAAACCCATTGGGAGCAAATGAATCTTGAGAAGATTCTTGGTGTAAATGGAAAAGTTGAGACTTTCAAAGCTAGACTTGTAGTAAAAGGCTAACGTCAATAACCTGGTGTGGTTTATGATGAATCCTTTTCTCTAGTGGTTATGCTTAAGTCCATCAGGATTAAAGCACACATCACGGAGTTGGAATATCTGTTTTGATGTGGCAGTCAAAGAGTTTGACTTCATCAAAAAGATAGATGAACTTTGTATATACAAGAAGGTTGTAGAGAGTAAGGTTGTCTTCCACGTATTGTACATAGATGACATACTCTTGATAGGAAATGGTTTCCTATGCTACACTCGGTCAAGCTCCTCTTATCACGAAGATTCTTCATGGAAGATCTGGATGATACCTACTATATCTTGTGGATTATGATCTATGGTGATAGATCTAAGTGGATGTTGGGAGTGTCCCAAATTCAGGTACATTAACACCATACTAAAGGGGTTTAGTATAAAGGATTCTAAGCGTGGTGGTTCGCCCACTTACTCAGGAATCACTCTCTCCAAAAGGATGTCTTCCAAACCTGATTTGGAGAGAGCTCGCATTCAAAGGATACCCAATGCTTTGGCACTAGGCTCTATCATGTATGCGATGTTATGTACCAGACCAGATGTAGCTAACTCACAAGGTGTAGTGATCAGGAATCAATCGGATCTTGGGAGAATCACTGGACAGCTGCATAGGACATTCTTAAGTACTTGAGAAGCACTAAAGAAATGTTCTTGGTGTTTGGTAACGGTGAACTCCAATTGGAGTCCTTTACCAATTCCAGCTCCCAGAGTGATAAGGTCGACTGAAAGTCAGTCTCGGGCTTTGTCTTTACCCTCATTGGAGGGACGGTATGTTGGAAGAGTTCCAAGCTATATACCGTGGCAAACTAGACTATAAAGGCTGTATACATCACTACCAATGATGCTACCAAAGTGGATGTCTGGATAATTCTTGTTCATGAGATAAACATGGTTGCTACCATTGAGAGTCCAATAACTGTTATTGTGATAACAACGGAGTTGTGGCTTTAGCCTAGGAACACCAGTCCCATCAGCGACCCAGACATATTCTGAGGACGGTATCACCTGATCAGGGAGATGGTTGAACTCTAAGGGATCGAGGTAAGGAGAGTTGATGCGAAGGATAACACGGTGGATCCACTCACAGAGGCCTTTCCCTAGAGAGACTTTTATGGGGCGTTGAGTATGAGATACTACAACAAATGGCCTTAGTGCAAGTGGGAGATTGTTAGTTATATGTATGCCTTAGAGTCCATTATTAAGCATGTGATGTATATTATAGTGGATGCTGTAAGACTACAGTAGCGCCCCGGCCGTCTTTCCGAGGCCAAAATGCGGAAACGGAAATTTTTCTTAACTTGAAAACCGGCGCTATCGTATGCTTAAATCCCGGATCGAACCATTAACCTATAACTAGCTATCTAGAGAGAGGGTTGGAAAGCTATACCGATCGATCCGTGTCCTTCGGTCTTTGGCCACCATCCCAAGCTTCTCGCGGCAACTCCGGTCTCGATCTCCTCGTCGGAAAGGGCACCACATCTACGAGTCTTTTTACGGGCTCCCGCTTCATCCGAAGCAACTCGGGCACGAAGTGTGCTAGTCGACGTGTCCAAGGTGTTGTAGAGAATGTTTGTGATCACTTTGTCTCTTGCATCCATTGCTTGGATGGAGGTTGAAGGTGTTGCCATTAATGGAGATAATGAGCTAGAGGAAGAAGAAGAAGGAGAAGCTTTTTTCTTTTCTTTTCTTTTGCTATGATAAAATGAGAGTGAGAGAGTTAGAAAAAATACAGGATCAAACATATCATATGGCAGCCCCCTCTCTCTCTTCTCATCATATCAACACAAATCAAACATCAAATGTGACATATACACACTTAAAGAGACCATGAATCATCATATATGTCCATGTCACATTTAATGCATAAAATGATGATTTCTAGCTCACAATTTCCATTATCCAAACATTAATCCAAATGTTTGGTCCAACAAAAAGATACGGCAACATCTAAAGTAAACTCGTGACGGATCACAAGGATACCCTTCACCTGTATATACATACCTGCATTCACATTCCGACCGAATGCGAATGCGACGAGACTAAAGTAATCCAACAAATCTAATACTAAGATCCGGTTTAAACCAAAGCCCACTAGTATGATCCGTCCGATCAAGATCCGTGCACTACCGCACGTATAAGATCGAACCCTGCCATATATCATACGGCCTCTACAACGTTTCACCCGAAACTTAAGAAACTGTCTGTGGGGGACTCTAAAGACTCGTCAATACTTTGGGTGTGGATTTAACCACTAGCACGTCAGAGGTATTAGCCGTACGTAATGGGCTACCAGGTGTTGACCAAAAGAGAGGTCGATGAGCGAACTCATCCTGACAGTCTGTCAGTGACAATATCCGTACAGTCATGTCCGTTCGTCTATGAGCATCGCACAGCGCGACCTCACCCCCAATATCGGGAGAGACGAACCCCTGCCGATCCGCTCACTGCCTCCATGTGGCTCGGGACTGTACCCAACTAAAACCTGTTTGCATGACTCCTTTGAGCCGTGGTAGGGTAGTAATCAAAGCACAGTGGGAACTCACACGAGACAAATGACGATCTCAGGTCGATGAACTAACCTGTACACATGTCACCAGGGAACTGCTATCTGACGTCAGGTATAATACCAACTAGCATGTTCCCGGCGAGTCCTGTCCGGTTTACTCAAAACCCAATGAGCACCTGTATACATCTTAGGTGATCCAACTGACACCAATGGCTTGTGAGACCGGCCACCGCCCCTCGTCGGGGTCTCGACTGTATACACTAGTCTACTAATGGAGTATCGATGCCCAGTCTTGAAACTCCCACGACTAGGGACCTTTTAAGGATGTGCTTATAGACCCTAGCTCCCATGTATATGATCGCCATCATACTGCTGGTAGTCAAGCAAGAATCCTAAGGGCTCTATCAACGTGTAATAGCGACCTGTAAGGTCACCTAAAGCAGTACACGATGATAAAGGCAAACCATGGTAGCATACTATTCTCCATCAACGTGTAATAGTGAACCACAATGTCACCTAAAGCATGTACACGATGATGAAGACAAACCAGATAGTATACAAACCTCTCGAGTAAGACTGTCCTACCGGTATAGGTCCTCCTTCAATCATTGCAATCATGTGCCTGTGATCCAATAATTGACTCTGAGGGCACTATATCTAACAGATGCTTGGACATATATAGGGAGGACTTTCTTGCTCGACATGATAGTATGCTATCTGGTTGCTCTTTATCTTAACATGTACACTTATTGTCTCTCTATTACATGTTGATAAAGCCCTTAGGATGAGTACTTGACTACCAGGATTATGATGCAGATCACACTAATGGGGCAAGGGTAGTCGGTAAGTTCATCCTTCAAATGTTCCTAGTGGTGGGAGTATCGAGACGGGGCATCGATATTCCAGAGTAGACTAGCGTATACGCTTCTCGACCCATATGATGGGCGGTGGATGATCCCATATCCATTGGTGTTTGACATCAGAGATGGTATACGGGTGCTCAGTGGAGACTGGGTACACTGAACGGAATCGCCGAGAACTCCTAGATGGTATTATACCTATCGTCAGATAGCAGTTCTCTGGTGACACTGGTACAGCTTAGTCTGTCGACCCGAGATCGTCATGGAGTCTTGTGTGATTCCCACTCTGCTTTGATTTCCACTTTACCACGTTCATTAGATCATGCAAAACGGTGGTTTTTGGGTACAGTCCCGAGTCACACGGAGGCAATGAGTGATAGGAGGGGATTTCGTCTCTCCCGGTATTGGGGGTTGATGTTGTGCTATGCTCGATTGGCCATAACAGGAAATCCCTGGCCAGGGTTGCTGAGATTTACTGGTAAGTGTTATCAGTAGTTTCTCAAACCGTTATGGGCCTCACATCGGCATGACTTATCAGGGCTATTGTGGTCTGACGTTTACCACCTCCAGGCTGAGATATGCGACATATCAGACGAAGAGACCGGACTGTACGATAGTGTTACTGATTGGATTCACAGGAGTATGAGCAGGCTTGCTTGTTGATCTTCTGATCGCTCAATACCCGGGTGGCTGTTACGTTTAGCAGAACGCTTGCGGCTTGTGGGTGACTGATATGATCACCACCTACTGCCGGTGTATTGACGAGTCTTTAGAGTCCTACACAGAGGTTTCCTGGCTCAAGAAAAACGAAGTAGGAGCACATATGTGATATGTTCGGGATCGAGATTAATGCGCGTATGTGATACCGCATTCTATTCTCGCGATATGTGATATCGGACGGTTATATGTGTTATAGCCGGGTTATCGGATCAAGTGTTGATTTGATAAGTTGATACTTATGATATTAGTCGGTTATATATGATATAGCCGGATTATTAAATCAATTGTTGATTTAATAATTTAATTTATAATTATATATTTGATATATTGAATTACATTAACTAATATTAGCTCACTTAAACATTTCTTTTTCTCACTTTTGTGTACACTTTAATATATATGTGATATATGTTATTGTGTCATGTTTGTTAATATATGCAACATGGGTGTATAAGACTCACACCATGCTCTTGATAATTAAAGGTTTTTATTTATTTTGGTAATTCACAAATTGGTGGAATTAGTCATGGTTGAAGCTTGTAGAAGCTTGTAGTGTTCGTTGACTTAGTCCACTGATTTGTTTTACTTAAGATATTTATTAACCTAATCATTATCCTTAGCCATAGTTTAGTCTCTACATGAGTTAGTATATGATACAAACTCACCCATGGTTGCTATTCTCACCTCATGAGTTTCATTCTCTTCTCCACTTCATCTTCTTCTTCATCAAGAGAAAGCTTTCTAGCTTTTCTCAAGGTGAAAAAATATTTTGAGAAAAATAAATCTAAAGTGAGCAAAATTCCTACTTCATTATCCTCTAATATACTAGCCATTTAGTTTAGGGTGTTTGCTTCACTAAACCCTAATCAGTGAAAAGGTAGCTTGAGTTGGTGTCTCCTCGACGTAGAACTTCTTCGGCCTTGAAGACTTCAAGCAAGCTTGTTCCGTTAATCTTGTGGAGCCTTTCTAGAGTCCGGGAATTCACTACTTGGAGCGAAGGGACTACTACACGGAGCTATTGAAGTGAAGGACTGGTCGACAAAAGTTGTATTCCTTGTTCACTTAGATGTAAAGTTGTCTACATGTTCTATTGTCTAATTCTCTAGTTAAGTTTCTAGGGTTAGGGTTGTTTAGCATGGCAAAATTTTGAAATTGGCATGGGCGATGCCTCCCGAAACCTTGCTGTCGTGCTACGCATCCCTGCAGTTTAAGCTCCGCATTTTAAAAGTTTCTGTTTTGAAAAAACCGAGTGGTTTTAAAAGTGTTCCAACAATTTAGCTTTGGTTTGTTTGCTTTGCATTAATCTAATGTAGTCCCATCATTTACACCTATCATTACAGAGAGAAATGAAAATAACACGGCCGCTTATGCCATCCGCATTCGCCACTAGGCCACGTCCAACACCGTTAGGTTACTTAACTAACGCTAGAGCGGGGGCTGGACTAGCGCGAATGCAAAACATAAGCAACGTCTACTATATAGCTTATATATAATAATCATTCGTCTCACGCAATAATAGGCATTCTAGATCACAGATGAACATATTGGATATACTAGGAATTCCATGTTTCGTTTAAGCCTGTAACGAAAGACGGATTCCACGCTCATGATGAATAGCCAAACCCCACCCCAGACCCCTACGGGTACGGCAAACTACCCGTCAAATTCCAGAAGTGAAGCAACCTCCCTCAGCAAAGTGAGTAGGCTGCTCTACACTTCAAAGAACTCGGTAGTTTGTGCACCCTACCTTGGGTTTATCCTAGGAGTAGAAACAGTATAAGAAATAATACAACGGTGGCTACAAGCTCAACCCGGATGTGCCCCGCAAAATAATATTACATCAAATTACAATTTACATCGAATGAAAGAAAAACAACCCTCTTCTCACATTCCCGGCTATTCATCCATGACGATCCAATAAAATTCATATACATAAACCAACAGATATGTGCAATCTCAAACTAACCGACATATAGAAATTAGCTGAACTTTAAAAACATATATAACAACACAGAACATCCGGTTAGCCAAGAACATTTAGAATTTCGATCGAAAACAATTTTCCATGTCTACCCCAAGTGCAAACCAGCACTCAGAAAAATACTGGGTAGAAACCAAATATACAAGAAGACAGAACACCCAAAATAAGAAACACATTGGAAAAATGAGCCGACTCGGCCTCGAATCGGCCGCGGAACTGCGGCAAAACCCACCGTTTCGCCGCGCTTCTGCGGCCTTCTTGGCGAGTCAGTGACTCATTTTTCTACAGTGATCTTAAAATTTGTTGCACTGAATTTTCATCCCTCTTAAATATTTTTTCTTGCTTTTTTAAAATTCGATAGAAACTTGAGGTTGCAAGTGTTCCGTTTTGGTGTTTTTTCGACGATTGAAGTTCTAACACTCGCTAACAAGCTAGTAATGGTTTAGTAGGTTCTGATACCACTGTAAGTCAATGTTACACACTCCACGGTTTCGCGGGGAGGCGGAATATGCAAAAAATAATTTTTTTGGGCTTCGTAACACCGACTCGAATTCCAGGATCGATACTAAACCCTAACTAGCAAACTACTATGGGGTAAATAACATGAATAGAATGTTATACCTCATGATTTCAAGTCCTTCGGGTCTTCTTGTCGCTGTCCTCCTCCTCGTCACAAGCTCCAAAGATCGTAACGGATCGGCACTTCCTCGTCGACCTCCTCAAGTCAAAGACGATCCACCCGAGAGTCTATAGTCCGGGCTCCAACCTCAAATCCGAGGAAACTAAGGCACCTAGTTCGCTACACTAGATGACCTAAGTGATGTAGAGAGTATAGATGGATTGGTATGTCTCTCATAGCCTTAGGTTTCTTAACACATGGGACATGAAAGGCTAGAGGTAGAAGAAGATCAACTTAAGGAAAAGCTAGTGAAGTGTTAGCATGAAATGGAGAGTGTACTCTCTTGTGTAAATCTGAACCATTCTCCTTTTTCAATAGAATAACCCTAATAAAAAATCATGTATAGTTCATATTTCATCTTAGTGAGTCATGACTTCAAAACCCTCCATGTGTCACCAAGAGTCATGCTACATATTATGCAAACTTCCATCTCATTTCCTCCACCTCTTAATGCATTAATCATTTAACCTAAAATGTTTAATACATAATATGTGGTGTCTTCTTCTAGAAGCATCTTTGAACAAATTACGAAAATTCCCCTCATCCGTATATACATACCCGTATCCATATTCCGAAAAATACGAATACAAAAGAGACGAAAATAATCCATCAGTATAATACTAGGATCCGGCTTAAACCAAAGCCCACCAGTATTATCTGTCCGAATTATCATCCATGCACAAGTACACGTACGTGATCGAACCATGTCGTAAAAAGATACGACCTCTACATCTTTTGCCCGATGCAGGGAAACCCTCTGTATGTGACTCTATAGACTCGACACTACGTTGGCAGTGGGTTTAACCACAAGCCGCAAGCGGTACTAGCTGCACGTAACGGCTACCCAGGTATCTGTCGATAAGAAGGCCGATGAGCAAACTCATCCGAACTCCTACTGAGTCTATCTGTGACAATCTCCGTACAGTCTGGTCTGTTCGTCTAAGAGTATTGCATATCGGGCCTAGGGGGCGGTAATTGTCAGACCCTTCATAGCTCAATAAGTCGTGCCGGAGTGTAGCCAAAAACACCCTGAGAAACTACTGGAGTACCTACCATTAAATCTCTCTTGCCCTTGCTAGGGACTTTGTGTAATGGCTTTCCGAACACAACGCAATATCAACACCCAATACCGGGAGAGACGAATCCTATCTAACCGCCACTGCCTCCAAGTGCTTTGGGACTGCACCCAACTACTACCTATTTGCACGACTCCTTTGAGCCGTGGTAGGGTAGTAATCTATGAACAGTGGGAACACACTCGAGGCAAAGTAGCAGTGTCAAGTCGACGGACTAAGCTGTAGTCATGTCACCTGGGAACTGCTACCCGAAGATAGGTATAATACCCACTGGCAGCTCCCTACGAGTCCTGTCCAGTGTACTCATAACACAATGAGCATCTGCATACTATCTCCAGTACGACGTACTAATGGCTGTGGGACATACCATCTCCCCTGCTGGGATGAGAAGCGTATACACTAGTCTACTCTGGAGTATCGATACCGCGTCTCGATAATTCAACGACTAAGGACCTGTATAAGGAGGTGCTTACAGACTACCCAGCCCCACTAGTGTGACTGCCATCACAACGCTGGTAATCAAGCAAAGCTCCTAAGGGCTCTACCAATATGTATAAGCAATATGCTAAAAGAAACACATGCACATATTGAGGTAGAAACCAACCAGGTAGCAAACTACCATTTTGAGCAAGACAGTTAATACAACTGTGAATATGTAACAACCTAGTTCATTTATACCTATTCCAGTTCTCGTATTTTTCTTATTTGTGGTATTTTCTTGATTTATCGTGTTTTGGGTGAGAATGGTATTTTACATTTTACACTGCATTCGACCCGACCCGCTTGCTTGAACTTGTTTGATTCATATTATGAATTATCTTGACTTGTTACATAGACATGTGCAGTTTCATAAATACTGCATAGTGACATTTTATCTAGCATTTGCATTTTACGATATAACATTTTTAAGTCACATAAAATATTTTAAAAAAATACGCTGCATGGCCTGCATGATACCCCTAACCCCGTGGTAGCATCCGCACATCTTGTTCTCGTCCCGTTCAGTGAAACGGACTTGTTTGGATGGCTACGCACACCTACGTGCATCCGTTCTTGGGGTATGCATTTTCGTTACCCGGACATCCAATTTGAGTTTTAGTCGACATATATATTTTTCATATTTTGAAACTGAATTTTAGACCCAACCTGGGAATGTTTTGGACTATGTTTGTATTTAACAGAATATCAAATTTTATTTATACAATATTAATTTTATAAACTGATACAAATTAAAATTTAGTTAACTAATAAAAGATTTTTTAAATTTAAATCTAAGCTAATTTCTTAACAAACTAACAACCCCTTTCTCTCTTTCTCGTGACTCTCTCTCTCTCCTCTGCATATATATATTTATATATATTTTATTTATTTATTTATTTATCTTTCCTTATTTAATACACAGCCTCTCCTTCTTCTTCTTTCTTCTTTCTTTTTTTTGATCTTGTTTCTTAATTCCGGTGATCACCGCCGGAGCCGTGCTCGTTGCTGACGATCAGAGTGATCCAGTGAACGTACCTTGCCTATGTGATCACCCTCTTGCCTTGCCTGGACCCGTTCCGCGTGCCGAGTGTGCGTTACGACGATTTACCGACGTCGGAAGTGCCGTGCGTATCCGTCGCGTGATTCGATCGAGGCAAGTTTACAACTTGCTACATGCTATGCTTTATGTAATTTATTTATATGTTTCTGTATTATTATCATCATCATCATCATTATCATACAGCTATGTCTATATAATTTATACACCGTAGTTATTTAACGTTAATCGGTTTTATAATATAAAATGTATGAAAGTTTACAACTTACGACATGCTATAATTATATCTATAAAAATATATATCGCCGTAATATTTCTTATTATTATCTTTAATTACTTTATAATCTGCATTTTATAATGTTATACAAAATATAGCTTGAAAATATTATAGTTTACACATGAAACGTCGTTGCAAAGCGGATACGACAAATCTGAAGTTTACTGTACACCTTACCTTATAAAATTCATTATAAATCATATAAAAATCATTAGTATACGTTCTTTAGTTCGATACGAATATAACTCAGAATACTATAACTCTATTGAATATTTACTTGCAAAATAAATTGTTTAAATAACATAAAATGCAAATGAAAATATCTCTAAACTGCTGTCCATGGAAATTCCTGCAGCAAACTTTCAACTTCAAATGTTCATAGATTTTTGTAGGAACAACCTGAAATACTTCAACTTATAAAAATGAAAACCTTATTGAATTATCTTTGTTTTGGTATAAGACACGTCCCTTTTGGAGAACGTTTGTTATTTTTAAGCTATTTTACAAATCAGGGTGACGCTGAATTTCTGAACGGAACTTTTTTGTGCATGGTTAATCAATACCACTTTTATAGTTATTAATCGGTTTGAATATGTTATCCATGTTAATATTATTATATCAATATATATTTAATAAATAATAGTTCTTGTGTTTTAATATTCAGCAAATTTTACCGATTTACAGTTTTATAGTATCCGTCTGTATCCGTACGGTTTATTACATATCTAGTTGCACGCCGAGACCATATTATTTCATTTTACTGTTACATTAGTATCCCATACTTGATCTTATGCATCCTAGATAGTCATGATGTAATCCCTGATAAATATTTGTGCATCCATGCTTTATTTGTGCACCTGTACTTATTACAGTTTTATTATGAGCATCCGTTTTATACCTGTACACTACTTGACATGACTTGATACATGTGCACTACCTGACATGACCTGATGTACCACAGCTTGACTTGATACCTGATCTTGTTACTAATGCCGACAAATCTTGACCTGTTGTCCCTACGGACATATCCTATTGTCTATACAGACAAACCTGTACCTGCTTGATCCTGTGTTGGCATTAGCTCCAGATTTATCAATACCCAACTTGAACACATAACTTGGGGGTATGGGGAAATCAATGATGAAACCTGACTTGTAACTCGACAGTTCGCTTGCTTATACTAATCAGTTTTAGAGGCTAGGCCAGCCTTGGGATGATGCTGCTGACATCATTCATCTATACATATTTCCTATTTTAGTGCCTAGCGGCATGTCTCGGTTTCAGCTCGAGAATGTTGACCGTAGTCCCGGGTATGCACGAGATACTATTGAGTTACATCGACGATTCATTAAATTGATTTCACAGACTTTAGAATAGATAACTCAGTAGCACAGTTTAGATTGATCACTGCACGTCACTTATACTGATATACTTCACTGTTATATATTCCTGTTGACTTGTTACTGTTCATACTCGTGCCTGCATGTCTTGTTACCTCTTGATTATATTATTATTGATATTATGACGCGCTGACGTCTGGGTTTTGCATGGCCCAGATCCTCTACCTTTGTCGCAGGCTGATCAGGAGTATTTCCGCCATCAGGCCGAGCAGTGAGGATCCTGTTAGTATCCAGTTAGTATCCAGTTTAGTTATGTTTACCCTCCAGATGTTATTGCTTATTGGATTTATTGCTTCCGCATATTATTTCTTGACTCATTATTTCTGGCTCATGGACATGTACTAGATAGTTTCTTTTACTTTCCTGTTCTTGATATCTATAGACAGCCGTAATGTGACTGTGGAGAGATGTTTCCTAGCCACAGGTAGCATGGTTGGCTCTGTCACATGCCGATCTTAGTGCACTCTGGGAAGCGGGGCGTGACAAGGTTTGTTTGGTATCAGAGCCATAGGATTTAGGTTAATCGGGTTTGATTCTTTTGTAGTTGGGTATTGGACCCAATACAGGAATTAGAAAATCCGTGATTAGGAACATGTCCTGCCACATTGTTATCATGATTCTTGAATCATATCTTTCTCTTGACCCTTATCTTGACGATATGCAAACAACTTTACATCTCGGCTTGAAATCTTTGGTTCCCTATTGTTTCTCCCTGTTCCTTTGATTCTGATACTAGGATTTGGACGACTTGAACGGAGTTATGTGATTGTAACTATGAACTGCAGCATGGTTACAATGCGGTACTCTATTTAAGTAACTTGGAGTCCTGGTCTTGATTCATTTCCTTGTTCCATGGTCGTTTTATTACCTTGGTTCTCTCAGTTTCATTGCTTACCAGTTCATGTTTTGCAGATTTCTTGGTGATCGATACCGGCAGCTATGATGTTGTCTTGGGAATGGACTTTCTCGGCACTTTCTACGCTCATATTGATTGTAGTGCAAAGAAAGTGATTTTCCAGATTCCAGGACATCCGGAGTTTGTTTTTGCTGGAGGAAGCAGTTCTGTCGGGCCAGTCGAGTTTAGGGCTAGGCCAACAAGCAGTGTTCTCTCATCAATGGAAGTTGATAAGGAGGAAGCGCCAGTTGTAGTTCGAGAGTTCATGGACATGTTCGAGGACATCTCGGGTTTACCACCAAAACGAGATGTGGTGTTTGCGATTGATCTTGTTCCTGGTGCAGCGCCAATCTCAAAGGCGTACTATCCGATGGCATCAGTAGAGTTGGAAGAAGTCAAGAAGCAGGTTACCGAATTACTTGTGAAGGGTTGGATTCGCAGCAGTAATTCACCTTGGGGAGCTCCAGTTCTTCTAGTAAAGAAGAAAGATGACACAAGGAGGATGTGCATCGATTATCGAGAATTAAACCGGGTGATTATTAAGAACAAGTAACCGATCCCTCGCATTGGCGAATTGTTCGAGCAACTTAGTGGCGCGAGGGTATTCTCGAAGCTGGATTTGCGGTCCGGATATCATCAAGTTTGAGTTAAATCAGAGGATATTTGCAAGACTGCATTCCGAACTTGGTATAGACATTACGAGTATTTAGTGATGCCATTCGGAGTCACGAATGCACCGACGATATTTATGGACTTGATGAACTGAATCTTTTCACCGTTCTTGGACCAGTTTATAGTGGTGTTCAATGATGATATTCTGGTCTACTCGAGGAGCATAGAGGAACATGCAGAATACTTGAAGATCGCACTGCAGACATTGAGGTAAGAAAGATTGTATGCAAAGATGAGCAAGTGTGAGTTTTGGCTTGAAAAAGTGAAGTTTTTGGGGCATGTCATGTCTGGAGATGGAATCGCCGTTGATCCCGATAAGATTGCAGCAGTTCGAGATTGGCCGATTCCGAAGAATGTAGCAGAGATCAGAAGTTTTCTTGGACTTGCAGGATATTACAGAAGGTTCGTGGAGAATTTTGCTTGTTTGGCTGAGCCTTTGACCAAGCTTACGCGAAAGGAAGTACCGTTCGTATGGACGGATAAATGTGTGTCAGCTTTTGAGGCATTGAAGAAAAGATTGATAACCGCTCTTATTTTGACCGTGCCAGACGGTTCCGGAGGATTGGTGATTCATAGCGACGCATCTGGGAAAGGTTTGGGATGTGTTTTGATGCAGCATGGAAAGATTATAGCTTATGCATCGAGACAGTTGAAGACCCAAGAGAAGAATTACCCAACTCATGATTTGGAGCTAGCAGCTATGATTTTCTCTTTAAAGATTTGGAGACACTTCTTACTGGGTGAAAGGGTCGAAGTATTCACCGATCACAAAAGCTTAAAGTACGTGTTCATGCAGAAAGAGCTTAACATGAGGCAGCGTAGATGGTTGGAGTTGATGGCTGACTATGATATTGATCTCAAGTACCATCCGGGGAAAGTTAATATAGTGCCGGATGCGCTTAGTCGGTTGCCAGCAATTCGAATGTTGACTGCACAGAAGGAGTTTATCGAAGATTTTCGGAGATTCGAGTTGGAGATTGTGTTACCGCATTCTTCGGGACAGTTGATGCAGCTGCAAGTACAATCGTCGTCGATCGAGAATATTATAGCAGCGCAGTCACAGGACCCAAGATTGCAGAAGTTTTGAGAACAGGTCGAAACAGGACTTCGAACGAACTTGTTGATTCATGAAAATGGTTCGTTGCGATATGGTAGCCGTTTGTGTATGCCAAAGGGAGACATTCATGAAGAAGTTATGAAGGAGGCGCACAGTTCAACGTATTCTGTACATCCAGGAGGCACGAAGATGTACCATGATCTAAGACAGCATTTCTGGTGGGAAGGCATGAAAAGGGAGATCGCCCGTTTTGTAGCAAAGTGCATGGTGTGACAGCAAGTTAAAGATGAACATCAAAGTGTTGCTGGTTTATTGCAACCACTTCCGATTCCTAAATGGAAGTGGGAACATATAACCATGGATTTCATGACTGCTTTACCGCGGAGTCCAAAGGGCAACAATGCAGTTTGGGTGATTGTTGATCGATTGACCAAGGCAGCTCATTTCATACCATTTCGAGTTGGTCAGTCAACGGAAGCATTAGCGGAATGGTACATGCAGGAGATTATGAGATTGCATGGAGTACCTGTGAGCATCGTGTCCGACCGTGACACCCGATTCTTATCACACTTCTGGAGAAGTTTACAGGAAAGTTTGGGGATGCAATTGAAGTTTAGCACAGCTTATCATCCTCAGACAGATGGCCAGTTGGAGAGAACGATCCAAACTCTCGAAGACATGTTGAGAGCTTGCATGTTAGACTTCAAGGGTTCGTGGGAGGATCATCTACTCTTGGTGGAGTTTCTTACAACAACAGTTTTCAGGCGACTATTCAGATGGCTCCATTGGAAGCATTGTATGTTCGCAAGTGTCGTTCACCTGTTTGTTGGGACGATGTTGGAGAACGAAGATTGTTGGGACCGGATTTGATCGTGCAAACAGTTGAGAAAGTTAACACTATCCGGAATCATATGAAGGCAGCACAAGATCGACAGAAGAGTTGGGCCGACACATCGAGAAGACCTCTGGAGTTCGTTGTTGGTGATATGTTATTCTTGAAAATATCACCGACTAGAGGAGTGATTCGTTTTGGGAATCGAGGCAAGCTTAGTCCTCGATTCGTGGGGCCTTTCGAGATATTGGAGCGTGTTGGAGAAGTGACTTATCGATTGGCTTTACCACAATCTTTGGCGAATGTTCATGATGTTTCATGTATCTCAACTCCGTAAGTATGTTCAAGATGAAACACACGTACTGGATCATTCGGAGCTGACTGTAAGAGAGGATTTGACCTTTGAGGAACGACCGATGTCGATTGTGGATCGAAGGGAAAAGGTTCTTAAGAACAAGGTTATCCCTCTCGTACTTGTTTCTTGGGGAAATCGCTCGCATGGAGAATCAACTTAGGAACGAGAAGATGAAATCTGACAGAAGTTTCCATATCTATTCTTGTAGTTTCTTGATTGTTTATCCTTTCTTGTTCTTGGAATTTCGAGGACGAAATTCTCTTTGTAGTTGGGTATAATGTAACAACCTAGTTCATTTATACCTATTCCAGTTCTTGTATTTTTCTTATTTGTGGTATTTTCTTGATTTATCGTGTTTTGGGTGCGAATGGTATTTTACATTTTACATTGCATTCGACCCGACCCGCTTGCTTGAACTTGTTTGATTCATATTATGAATTATCTTGACTTGTTACATAGACATGTGCACTTTCATAATTACTGCATACTGACATTTTATCTGGCATTTGCATTTTACGATATAACTTTTTTAAGTCACATAAAATATTTTAAAAAAATACACTGCATGGCTTGCATGATACCTCTAACCCCGTGGTAGTATCCGCACATCTTGTTCTCGTCCCGTTCAGTGAAACGGACTTATTTAGATGGCTACGCGCACGTATGTGCATCCGTTCTTGGGGGTATGCATTTTCGTTACCCGGACATCCAATTTGAGTTTTGGTCGACATATATATTTTTCATATTTTGAAACTGAATTTTAGACCCAACCCGGGCATGTTTTGGACAATGTTTGTATTTACCAGAATATCAAATTTTATTTATACAGTATTAATTTTATAAACTGATACAAATTAAAATTTAGTTAACTAATAAAAGATTTTTTAAATTTAAATCTAAGCTAATTTCCTAACAAACTAACAACCCCTTTCTCTTTCTCTCGTGACTCTCTCTCTCTCCTCTGCATATATATATTTATATATATTTTATTTATTTATTTTTTTATCTTTCCTTATTTAATACATAGCCTTTTCTTCTTCTTTCTTCTTTCTTTTTCTTGATCTTGTTTCTTGATTCCGGTGATCACCACCGGAGCCATGCTCGTCGCTGACGATCAGAGTGATCCAGTGAACGTACCTTGCCTGTGTGATCACCCTCTTGCCTTGTCTGGACCCGTCCCGCGTGCCGCGTGTGCGTTGCGATGATTTACCGACGTCGGACGTGTCGTGCGTATCCGTCCCGTGATTCGATCGAGGCAAGTTTACAACTTGCTACATGCTATGCTTTATGTAATTTATTTAAATGTTTCCGTATTATTATTATTATCATCATCATCATACAGCTATGTCTATATAATTTATAAACCGTAGTTATTTAACGTTAATCGGTTTTATAATATAAAATGTATGAAAGTTTACAACTTGCGACATGCTATAATTATATCTATAAAAATATATATCGTCGTAATATTTCTTATTATTATCTTTAATTAGTTTATAATCTACATTTTATAATGTTATACAAAATATAGTTTGAAAATATTATAGTTTACACATGAAACGTCGTTGCAAAGCGGATACGACAAATCTGAAATTTACTGTACACCTTACCTTATAAAATTCATTATAAATCATAGAAAAATTATTAGTAAACGTTTTTTAGTTCGTTACGAAGATAACTCATAATAATATAACTCTATGAAATATTTACTAGCAAAATAAATTGTTTAAATAACGTAAAATGCAAATGAAAATATCTCTAAACTGCTGTCCATGGAAATTCCTGCAGCAAACTTTCAACTTCAAATGTTCATAGCTTTTTGTAGGAACAACCTGAGATACTTCAACTTATAAAAATGAAAACCTTTTTGAATTATCTTTGTTTTGGTATAAGACACGTCCCTTTTGGAGAACGTTTGTTATTTTTAAACTACTTTACAAATCTGGGTGACGTTGAATTTCTGAACGGAACTTTCTTGTGCATGGTTAATCAATACCACTTTTGTAGTTATTAATCGGTTTGAATATGTTATCCATGTTAATATTATTATATCAATATCTATTTAATCAATAATAGTTCTTGTATTTTAATATTCAGCAAATTTTACCGATTTACAGTTTTATAGTATCCGTCTGTATCCGTAAGGTTTATTACATATCTAGTTGCATGCCAAGGCCATATTATTTCATTTTACTATTACATTAGTATCCCATACTTGATCTTGTGCATCCTACATAGTCATGATGTAATCCCTGATAAATATTTGTGCATTCATGCTTTATTTGTGCACCCGTACCTGTTACAGTTTTATTATGAGCATCCGTTTGATACCTGTACACTACTTAACATGACTTGATACATGTGCACTACCTGACATGATCTGATGTACCACAGCTTGACTTGATACCTGATCTTGTTACTAATGCCGACAAATCTTGACCTGTTGTCCCTACGGACATATCCTGTTATCTATACAGACAAACCTGTACCTGCTTGATCCTGTGTTGGCATTAGCTCCAGATTAATCAATACTTGACTTGAACACATAACTTGGGGGTATGGGGAAATCAATGATGAAACCTGATTTGTAACTCGACAGTTCGCTTGCTTATACTGATCAGTTTTAGAGGCTAGGCCAGCTTTGGGATGATGCTGCTGACATCATTCATCTATACATATTTCTTGTTTTAGTGCCTAGCGGCATGTCTCGGTTTCAGCCCTAGAATCTTGACCGTGGTCCCGGGTATGCACGGGATACTATTGAGTTACATCGACGATTCATTAAATTGATTTCACAGAGTTTAGAATAGATAACTCAGTAGCACAATTTAGATTGATCATTGCACGTCACTTATACTGATATACTTCACTATTATATATTCCTGTTGACTTGTTACTGTTCATACTCGTGCCTGCATGTCTTGTTACCTCTTTATTATATTATTATTGATATTATGACGCACTGACGTCTGGGTTTTACATGGCCCAGATCCTCTACCTTTGTCGCAGGCTTATCAGGAGTATTTCCGCCATCAAGTCGAGCAGTGAGGATCCTGTTAGTATCCAGTTTAGTTATGTTTACCGTCCAGATGTTATTGCTCATTGGATTTATTGCTTTCGCATATTATTTCTTGACTCATTATTTCTGGCTCATGGACATGTACTAGATAGTTTTTTTACTTCCTGTTCTTGATATCTATAGACAGCTGTAATGTGACTGTGGAGGGATGTTTCCTAGCCACAGGTAGTATGGTTGGCTCTGTCACGTGTCGATCTTAGCGCACTCTGGGAAGCGGGGCGTGACAAAATATACCAAGCTTCCATTAAGTAATATATAAACCAATATAATACAATAATGGCTTCTAGGGCATATATCACCAACAGATCTACCTGAGAAAAACCGATCCAAGCTCCGGCTTCAACTAGTGGAGCGACCGATGCTCCAAGCACGCTAAGAATGGAGAGTGGGGATGTAGGAATATTTTCACTATCTTTTTCTCTCTTTTCTAAGCTCAAGTGAGCTACCTAGAGGAAGGAAGAGGAGATGAAGAAGAAGAAGCCATGGAAAATGGCTAAAGTCTTCAAGTGAAGAAAAAACTAGCAAGCATGAAAAGAATGGCTTGATTATTTGCAACCATAAAAGAATAGTGTATCCAAATGAAATATATTATATAAAAATAAAGCCATACCTCTCTACACCATACTTCTTTACACCTCATCCTCCACCTCATTTTTGATTTTCTATAAAGGAAAAATTAAGAAATGTAGTGCCCATCTATTAGAACAAATTTCGTATAAATACGGAATACAGTCGAGTTTACGTATCGAAATACATATACGCGTATTTATACAAATAATACAAATAACGAAGAGAGAGAAAATAATTAGTGAACAATAATACTAGAATATACATATTATATAAATGAATAGTGAACAATAATACTAGAATATACATATTATATAAATGAATAGTGAACAATAATACTATATATATATATATGTATATATATATATTAAATCAAAACCCGATTTAATAATCCGAATTAATCCTAAATTGCTAGTATTATCAACCGTCTAATTAAAGTCTGTATAGCATGTACACATATTTAATCGGACACCCTGCATGCACCAACATACGTTATCTGCATCATATCGCCTAAACCGGGAAAACCCTCTGTGTGGGACTCTAAAAACTCGACAATACGCTGGCAGTGATTTACTGGATAAATCCAAAAAGCACAAGCACGTCAACGGCACTAATTGTACGTAACGGCTGCCTAGGTATCTGTCGAAAGGGAGGTCGACAATCAAGTCCGTCCGAACCCTACTGAGCCTAAATGTGACAATATCCGTATAGTCTTGTCTCTTTGTCTGAGAGTATCGCATACCGGGTATAGGGGTGGAAACGTCAGACCCCTAATAAACCGATAAGTCATGTCGGAGTCAAGTTCATCACCAACCGAGTGTTACGACCCGGAAATGGGACATGACCAGCACTTAGATCACGTGAAGTCTATAGGACCCCACCGTAACCCAAGTAAGTCGAAAGCCAAGAAATCTAAACCTTTTAGGAGAATAATGGAGGTGAAGTTTTGAAATAAAGGTATAATTTAATCAAGTTCTTCTTTTAAAAGTATAAGTAATATTATATGAAAATACAAGTAGGTTGTATACTATAATTGAAAAAAATTTCGTCATTTGAAATTTGGGCAGCACCTCCTTTGTAAATTTTTGATCCAAAACCAATACATAACAACAATAATATAGGCATCCCCAAGTGGGAGCTAGCTCTTCACCAATTGGCGAAAACAACCACGCAAATACAAATATACGACGCCCAAGGTGAAGATCAACACAGAAAGAAAATAAAGAAAACCAAGACATTATCAAATAAAATATAGGAATATATATACAAGTCTCGATTCAAAATACAAAGAATATATAAACTGGTCTTTAGGTCAACCAAATATATATAGTCTGGTTGATGGAGCCTTTAACTAGATACAAATGAATATACAACGGTGGTTACGCCTTGAAATGTAATCCATCTACCAATGCAAATCACCCAGAAAGAAGCAATGTGTCAGCAAGCCGCTACTGAATCCGAGCAGTCGATTCTGCAAGAAAACTGTAGCACTGTTCATCTCAGAAAAATGCATCTTAATACCACTCATTCATTATCTATTTTGTTATATATCGGTGCTATTAACCAGTGTCTGCTCAGTAAATACAGATTACAGCTATCCGTGACACAATACTGGAAACACACTCAAAATCACGGATATAACGTTTTGGCGCCAATACTGCAAACAGAACAGAAAACCAATCATGATTCAAAGAACTCGTTTTTGCAAATAAACAAGTTTTGGTCCAACAAAATGCAAGTGTGCACATGCTCTTTGGCACATGGACCATGGTGGAGCTGCCTTGGCATAAGTGAGTGTGATGTGTAAAAAATGCTAAAATATGTGATGTGATTTAAAAGTATAAAGTTTCCCTCTAAGACTACTAAGTATAACCCAAGCTGATATGAAGAAATCAAACACTACCAGTGGACTTCTTGAGTGCACTCGAGACCACCACACCAACTTGAGCCCATTTTCTCAGACCAAGCCCGGCGAGATTCCCAAAAAAACCGGCATGGCTGGGTCCTCTAGCTCCAATTGTTCTCATTTTTCTTTTGGTGGTTTATCTGGGTCACATCATCTAATTTTTATTGTTTGTTTATTTTGGTATGAGACCTATAAATACCAGATCAATAGGCAAGGGAAGGGGATATACTTTTTTGCTTTAGTTTTAGTCTAGAACAATTGTAATTTGTCTTTCCTTTGAACTCTTGAGCTCTTGCCCCTTTGTCTTGACCTTGCAACTTCTTCATTGAACTTGCAAGCTTAAGATTTAGGTTCTTGAATTCAAGATTAGTTGTATCTTATTTGAAATTCAATAAAAAGTTCTCATTGTTCATTACATATGTCTTGCTTTCTACAATCTTCAAATTTGTGAAATCCTTGCCTTGCTTTGATCTTGCAACCTCTTAAGTGAGCTTGCAACCTTAAAGTTTGGTATTTTTATTTCACATTGGTACGGGCTTAAAGAACAACTAAAGAAATTTGCACGTTGAATTTATCGGTTCTTAACTTTCTAACCTTAACTTTACTTTTCTTGCAATTTTTTTTGTGCCTTACTATTTTCTTTCTCTTTATTTTTATTGTAAATATGTGAGTAATTGATTTACTTGTTAAGGGTAGAATATGGTAAGTTTGTGTTAGGAGATGTGTTTGCTAAAACCTTAAAAACCTTAACTTTGTAATCTCGCAATTCCGCTCCGTTAGGCACCCTATCCTACCACGATAGCGGTGAATCTTAATCGCGACCGGTTGCGAGTGGTTTGCAGAAGGCTAGGTCAAGAGACAACAACGGAAGGACAAGGGACAAGAAATATGGATTTAGCACACCATTGCAAATTCCGTACTTCAAGTTCCTTAATCCACGTTGTTGCCTATTGCCTTAGTGTCAATATCAGAATTAGGTTTATAAGGAAACGACAAATATCATCCTAACGCAAGCTAACCTAAAACTACCCCTAACAAGTCTTTTTTATTTACGACACTTAGTATAAAACAACAACTCAAGATACGGTATTAACTCATTAAAACAAGCTTAAAAACCTACCATCTCCCTGCGGACGACCCGTACTCATCGCGGCTCGCTATATGCGACACCATCTTTGATTGCGGTTATTTTAAATTCTTTCTAAATACGACACGGTGAAAATTTGTGTTAATCAAATGGCGCCGTTGCCGTTTCTTCATTAGTCCTGCTACCATTTTGGGACTAATTAAAAAAGTTAAACAATAATATTGAGACACTAGTAGAACAATTAGATCACATAAAAAATTTGGAGCCTAAATTCAACAACTGGACCAGCGAGATCCTACAAAAATCCGGCGCCGCTGGTTATTTCATCTCCTTTTGCTCCCAAATTTTGTTCTGTGCTCCAATGTTCTATTATCACCCCAATTTTATTGTTTGATTTTTTTTATTATATGTGTGCAGGACTTTGGGCACTCATATCGATTTTTCGCACTAAAAATCCATTTTCCGACATTTGCAGATTTTGACGGATTTGCGAACTGCGATTGTGTAGAGTAAAGTGTACATTCAAAACTAAGGTGATTGCGAAGTACAGTGCCAAAGATCCGGATAGTTTGACCCACTCAAGCGAACTTTTCAAGCTAGCCGAATTCAATTCAACGAGGGTTTCTTAACCCAAAAATTTATCGGTACGTATTTCCTAACACCTTCTTCTCACATCCGACACATCCTATATACCATCTTTGCAGGATTCTTTGCAAGTTCGCTGTCAAACGCTAAAAGTGACTAACCCGTATTTGTTGCAGTGCTGTGCCTAAACATAAAAAACGATTGTTTGACGTTTTGAACTTTCTCATTGATTTGCCTATTGCATCATTAATACGGACTTAAGGGGCTATAACACCAATTCATATTGGGTGGGGATTTCATCACCCTTCTTAAGACCCCGGAAATCACTAATTGCATAAGTGTCACCTCAACCTTAATAAAAAATATCTAGACTCGGCCAACTAAGGACTTGTCGCGCTCAATAGGACAAAGGAAGATTGTGGGCATTCGGTCGTTTATCTAAACATGACTTTTGTGGTGCCTAGGCTAGATAAGTGAGGAGGTAACTTTAAAAGGCCCGTCTCACGGTGATTCGTGAGCGGAACCCTCCTTACCTCACTTGTGCTTACCTGGACACAACTGGCTGTGAAGAGGCGATTTGAGGGTTATCTCACAATTTGTCACTTTGGAACAGTTAGGAGCAGGTCTAGTGGACTTAGAGGACCCTAGTCTAGGTATTGATTATGCATTTGTGATTGTGTTTGTTGAACTATCGTTTCATTTTCACATTCACTTTTACCACCTTCACCCAATTTCTCTCCATTTTACGTTTTCTTACCCTCACATTCTACGCTTCGACTACACTAAACTCATTTAGTGTATGTCCGCTTGGACTAGGGACCCTAGTGCCCGTTTAGTCCACGTTTCGTTAGTCGTTACGGACTACGCGATCGACTCCGACGTCGAAACTCCTTCCACACCTCTTTCACCCTTACCTTTGCCGGCCAACTCCGACGTTGACCGTGATTCTGTTCATACATCTTCACCTTCAGTTTCACCGTCACCAAATTCTTCTTCCGAGATGTCGGGGTTTCCTTCTAACATCACTTTACCTCCCCCGGGAATAATTCCACCTCCATTAGGTACGAAAAACCCGCGACCACCTCTTGTTGAAGTGGCAACATCGAATTGCGCTCCAGGATTGTTTCTATCCTACCCGCGCTGCACTTCCAACCTGTCTTTCACTTCCACCGGCCAATGGCGATAATTTCGAAATTAATCCCCACTTCATCAGCATGTTGCCCAAATTCCACGGCCTTGAATCCGAAGATGCCTATATCTTCATCAATAAATTCCAGAACGTTTGTGCGATGATGAAGACAACCCAACTGTCTGATGATGCTATACGGATACGAGTTATTCCTTTCACTTTGTGCGACCTTGCTGAAAAGTGGCTGTATAGCACCGCATCTCATTCAATAACTAGTTGGGACGAGTTTGTAAAGGTTTTTCTAAAAAAATTCTACCCGAATCATAAGACTGCAAGGATCCGAAACGAAATTAATCAATTCACCCAGCTTCCAATCGAACCTTTTTGGAAGTGCTTTGACCGGTACAAGGACCTCCTTGTTCATTGTCCTCATCACGGTATAGAGAAATGACAGCTTTTCCAAAGTCTGTATGAGGGCCTGAATCCAGCAACCAGACAGTTGATGGAGACCATCTATCAGGGCCACTTCCTGTCCAAATCTGACGAGGAGGCTTGGCAATTCTTTGACGATCTTGTGGAGCAAACGCTGCAGTGGGAGAGCACCCAACCGAACACCTCAACTTCTTCTTCTTCTTCTTCAGGTCTCTCTAGGACAGGAGTTTATCAACTTGACATCTCAATTGCAATGAAGGCCGAGATGGCTGCAATCATGCGGAAACTGGAAGCAATTGAAAGAAAATTCTCATCTCCTTCTCCTGCCCCTGTTCTTCCCCCTCATACCATTTGCGCTTGTTGTTCGGATCCATCTCATTTGACTGAAGAGTGTTCTTACAATCCACCATCTCAAGGAAAAGATCAGGTTAATGCTGCATTTCAGCAAAGACCAAGAAACGATCCATACTCTTCCATATACAATCCCGGTTGGAAGAACCATCCCAATTTCGCCTGGAATCAGAACAAACATCAATTCCAAAGGCCTCTTCCTCCTCAAAAACAAACTCAACAACAATTTCAGCAGTCTTTCTAACCCCAACCTTTTCAGAATCCGACGAACAACTTTGCACCCTGCAACAATTCTTTTCCTCAAAACAACTTTGTTCTATCAAATAACGATAAGGTTTCCTCACTAGAACGGAGTCTTGAGGCTTTTGTAAAGCACTTGACTCAACCCATCACCAACATCCAGTCTTCTATTCAGTCTCTGGTGCAACACACCGCTGCACACGGGCAAAGCGTCAAGACCATCGAAGCCCAGATTGCACAGCTGAACGTAGCTTTAAGCGAGCGAGAGAAAGGAAGGCTTCCATCTCAACCACTCCCAAATCCTTGTCACCCACATAATGTACATGTTGCTATTGAAAAATAGAACCATAATGTGAGTGCCGTAACTACGTTGAGATCTGGAAGAATGTTGAACAAAAACATCGGCACACGAATTGATGATGATGACACCCCGACCGTTTCTTCTACTGCTCCTTCTTCTTCTAAGCCTATTCTCCATTCTTCAAAAGGATTTTCTTCTTCAACCGCTGCTCCAAACGGATCTATGTCTCACTCCACTCAAACTCAAGTTTTGGGATCCGTTCTAACTCCACAATCTTCTCTACAAGCATTGGACTTAACCAATTTAAAAAATGTTCCATTTCCAAACCGGTTGAGGTCCAATAAACAAAATCCACAAATGGAGAAGATTCTGGAGTTGTTCAAACAGGTTAACATCAACATTCCCCTCTTAGATGCAATCCAACAAGTCCCCTGCTATGCAAAAATCTTGAAAGACTTGTGCATTAAGAAGAGGAAATCTCAGGTACCAAAGAAGGTTTTCCTAGCTAGTAACGTGAGTGATGCTCTTACCCAAAATTTACCACAAAAACAGAAGGACCATGGCTTTCCTACAATTTAAATAACCATTGGGGATAAGAATATCAACCGCGCTCTTTTGGATCTTGGTGCCAGTGTTAACCTGCTTCCTTATTCTGTATATGAGCAACTAGGTGTCGGAGAACTGAAACCTACACATTGTACTCTTCAAATGGCCGATCGATCTATCACCCATCCTAGAGGTGAGCTAGAGGATGTGTTAATTATGGTTAGGGACTTCATATTCCCCGTTGACTTCATTGTTTTAGATACACAACCTGTAGCTAACCCCCAGAATCAAATTCCAGTAATACTCGGTCGCACATTCCTTGCAACCTCAAATGCTGTGATCAATTGTTGAAATGGTTCGATGAACCTATCTTTTGGCAACATGACAATTGAACTCAACATTTTTAGGTTAGGGAATCAGCCACCCGAACCAAGTGCTCATATACTAGAAGTTTGTTCCATTCAGGAGATCGCCCCCGAGGACTGTGAATTTGAGGAATTTTTGTTTGATCACAGTAATCCTGATGCCACTAGTGCGTTCCTATTTGAAACTACTGCTTCCGCTTCCGACAACGATTATGAGTACTTCACGTTTTCGAATGATCTTGGCTTGTCACCACCCGAGTTTGAATCTTTTGAATTTTCGGATGCATTAGTTGAATTATCCGACTCGGTAGCATACACTCACTTTGAGCCCCTGTTGGAATCTTTTGAGTTCGATACATTTTCTCCAATCTTGCCTTCAGTCATTTCACTTCCTACGCTCAAACTCAAGCCCCTGCCATCTCACCTCAAGTATGCTTACTTAGGTGAAAACAAGACCCTCCCAGTTATCATCTCGGCTGCTCTAGCTCTAGAGCAAGAGAAAGCCCTTCTCACGGTCTTGCAATCCAATCGGCAAGCATTCGGCTGGACGATAGCGGACATCAAGGGGATTAGTCCCCTGATCGTTGAACAACACATTCACCTGATGGATGATGAAAAACCAGCTAGGGATCCACAGAGGCGATTAAATCCAGTAATAAAGGAGGCTGTGAAAAAGGAGATCGTCAAATGTCTGGATAGTGGTATCATTTACCTTATTTCAGACAGCCAATGGGTAAGTCCTATACACGTTGTCCTTAAGAAGTCGAGCATTACGGTCATCACAAACGAGGCGAATGAGTTGATCCCTACTCGCACCCAAACCGGGTGGCGAGTGTGCATTGATTATCGGAAACTCAATGCCGCAAGACGGAAAGATCACTTTCTGCTGCCATTCATTGACCAAATGCTCGAAAGATTATCTGGACATGAGTATTACTGTTTTCTGGACGGCTACTCAGGCTACAACCAGATTCCCATCGCCGAGAAAGACCAGGACAAAACCACTTTCACTTGTCCCTTCGGCACATTCGCATATCGCCGCCCTTTGGGTTATGCATTGCTCCCGCTAACTTCCAGCGGTGTATGATGGGAATTTTCTCTGACATGGTTGAGAAATTTTTAGAGATATTCATGGATGATTTCTCCATGTTTGGTGATTCTTTCGACGAGTGTCTGCAACATCTTGACGCTGTTCTTACCCGATGTAAGGATAAAAATATCACTTTAAACTGGGAAAAATGCCACTTCATGGTGCGCGAAGGAATTGTCTTAGGACATATCATTTCGCGAAATGGCATCGAGGTTGACAAAGAAAAGATTGATGTCATTTCCAACCTCCCTCCTCCCAAATGCGTCAGAGATATCCGAGCTTTTATTGGCCATGCCGGTTTCTACAGATGGTTTATCAAGGACTTTAGCAAGATTGCTAGACCCTTGACTCTTCTTCTGGCCAAGAATACCACGTTCAACTTCGAATCGAGCTGTTTGACTGCTTTCGAATCATTGAGAAGCTCACTCACCACTGCTCCTGTTCTTTCTTCACCTGAATGGACACTTCCTTTTGAGATTATATGCGATGCATCCGACTTTGCTATCAGTGCGGTCCTAGGACAGCACATGGATAAGATGCCGCATATAATCTACTATGCGGGGCGGACCCTGAATGACGCCCAAATGAATTATACAACAACCGAGAAAGAGTTCTTGGCTGTTGTGTTTGCTTTAGAGAAATTCAGACCCTATCTAATCGGCTCCCCAGTCATTGTCTATACAGACCATTCCGCTCTAAGACATCTTTTTGCGAAAAAGGATGCAAAGTCTCGGCTAATACGTTGGATCCTCTTACTTCAAGAATTTGACCTTATCATAAAGGACAAAAGAGGATGTGAAAACGTAGTAGCCGATCATCTTTCACGACTTCCTTCTTCGCCGATGCTCCCTCTCCCAATCAATGATACTTCCCCTGATGAACAACTCTTGACGGTATCTTGCGAACCCTGGTTCGCAGATATTGTGAACTACCTGGCGACTGGACTCATACCTAACGATTGGTCAAGTCAGGACAGACTTAGATTTTTATTCCAAGTAAAACACTTTTACTGGGACGAACCCTACCTGTTCAAGTACTGTCCAGACGAAATCATCCGCCGGTGTGTTCCGGAAAACTAATTAAAGAGTGTATTGTCTTTTTGCCACGATCAAGCATGTGGCGGGCATTTTTGCCCAAGAAAGACAGCCGAGAAAGTCTTGCAATATGGCTTTTACTGGCCAAAACTTTTCAAAGATGCGCATGAGTACTGCAAGACTTGCTCCCGGTACTAACATTTGGGCCGGATTTCCAGGCGAAACGAAATGCCGCTCCAACCAATCTTGGTTGTTGAGATATTCGATGTTTGGGGGATAAATTTCATGGGCCCGTTTCCCAACTCTTTTGGGAACCTGTACATTCTCTTAGCTGTTGATTATGTCTCCAAATGGGTTGAGGCAGTGCCAAGCCGGACTAACGACAACAAGGTTGTTGTTAAATTCCTGAAAGAAAACATCTTTTCCCGGTTTGGGCACCCGCGCGCTATCATTAGCGACAATGGGATACATTTCTGCAATAGGTCTTTTGAGGCCTTGATACGGAAATACTCAATTAATCATAAGCTATCCACACCCTACCATCCCCAAACATGTGGGCAAGCCGAAGTTTCAAATCGGCAAATCAAGCAGATATTGGAGAAAATGGTTTCGAGGAACCGTAAAGATTGGTCTGTGAAATTAACCGATGCCCTTGGGGCATTTTGAACTGCATATAAGACTGATCTTGGCATGTCTCCCTATCGGCTTGTGTATGGAAAAGCTTGCCACCTCCCTGTGGAAATCGAACATCGTGCTCTTTGGGTGATCAAAGAGCTGAATCTCAATCTTGAAGATGCGGGCAGCTATCGGAAGCTGCAACTTAACGAACTGAACGAGCTTCGGGATGAGGCTTACGACAACGCGGTTGTTATAAAAAACCGAACAAAGATGTTTCATGATAAATACCTTACGCGCAAAACCTTCACGCTTGGACAACAGGTACTTCTTTATGACACCCGACTCTATTTCCATCCTAGTAAACTTCGATCTCGCTGGAAGGGACCTTTTCTTGTGCGGTGTGTGTACCCGCACGGCGCAGTGGGTTTGGAGAATCCAAAGGAAGCTTCGTTCTTCAAAGTAAACAGACACAGATTGAAACCGTTCCTTAGCGCAGAACCATCAGAGGAGCTCCTGATATTGCAGGAGCCGGTTTATCCTGCATAATCTTCCTCTGTTTACCACCAAACTTCGGTTATCCAGCCATAAACAGTGGAGACACTGTTTCAAATGAGTTTGGGGGTATGTATATATTATTCTTTATTTATATATATGTGGATATTCTTGTCCTGTGCATATCCTTTTTTTTCTTTTTCTTTTTGACAAGCAATCTTGTCTGGTGATTCTTAGTCATTTGTTCATTACAAAACAAAACAAAAAAAGGGAACCGACGATTTTGACCCTTCAGCAATTTTGCCCTCTTGATGTACAATGACAGTGAGGGCACTCTCCAGTTTAAGTTTGGGGGTGTGCTCGGTACGCATTTCTAACCTTCGCATTCATGTGTATATTTTGCATTTGCATACTTATTTAAAAACCCATAAAAATCAAAAAAAATTACAAAAAACATAAAAACTTTGTCGTCAAGTTAGCTAGTGGGAGAACTTAGATTCGATATTTCGACAGTTTTTGTTTGATAAGATAGGAACAACTAAATCCTATTTTTAGATTTTGAAAACCTGAAAGATAACCCTCCTTTGATTTTAACTGTAGCTATACGTTTTTACATCACTCTACATGCGTCGTGAGTTTTGAAAATTAGATAACAAGTCTAATATATCTGAAAACTTTTAAATTGATAAACTATTTTTTGAGGATCAAATAGGTTTATTATGAAATAAGTAATATCAAGAATAGTTTCGATAGGAAGTGGATATGAAGGGATATTATAGATACCTTAATAGGAACTAATTCTGAAGAATAATCTATCTGGAACTTGATTGGAGTGATTACACACCTGATCCACTAAACACGTCTTTTATCTTAAAAATAATTGAACAACTGGTTATATCTCCGTTCGCATTAAATCTTTATGATTTTCACGCCAAAATGGGTCTTTTTGTTTCAGGACTTAGGTAACTTGAGCAATTAAGTCCGCCGGGGTGTCTCCACACCTAATGCCCTAAAACCAACTGGTTTGGGAGCATTGGCCCAAAGCTCGCTAAGAAGCTTAGAAAGTCCAAATTAAAACAAAAGTCAAGCAAGTGTTTTCTCCGAGTTAAAATTCCTAACGGTTCTTTGTGTGAGAATAATCTTGACAAAAAACAGGTTTTTATAAAAATATTTTTAACGGAGATATGAAGGTTTTATCCTATGATGAAGACTATTGCACGTTCACAAAGGTGTGTATGAAACGAAAACAAGTAAAAGGTGGAGTGAAAAATAAGACCTAGTTTCCTATTAAGGAAGATAGAAATTCTGAATTTGAAACCTAACTGGAAAACGAAACTTGAGAAATACTTAACTCTTATAAAACTTGTGTGATGCCTTTTAAGTTTTTATCTGGGCTTTATTTTGTGACATAATGACTTTAATCGATCCTTTTGAAACTTAACGACACTATTTGCACCGCACGTAAAGACATATATGATCTTAAGTTAAATAAGAAGCGAGGTGTGAAAAATAAAGGTTCGATATTTCTAACTTAGGATAATAGAATTTCTAGCTTTAAAGCTAAACCTTAGGGTTAGAATCAATAGTTATTTCGTGAAACTAGCTTGACAGGATTTTGTGGGTGAAATCCGCTAAAAACCCGCAGGAGACAACACTCCTCGTACTAGAAATACCTAGAGGTTTAACGGCTTGTTGCACGAGCTCAGTGCAACCGCGTTCCTTGCTAAAATGAGGTTAGCATTTTTGTTTTGCTCGGGACGAGCAATAGATAAGTATGGGGGTATTTGTTCATCTCAAAAACTGCATCTTAATACCACTCATTCATTATCTATTTTGTTATATATCGGTGCTATTAACCAGTGTTTGCACAGTAAATACAGATTACAGGTATCCATGACACAATACTGGGATCACACTCAAAATCATGGATATAACGTTTGGGCGCCAACACTGCAAACAGAACAGAAAACCGATCATGATTCAAAGAACTCATTTTTGCAAATAAACAAGTTTTGGTCCAACACAATGCAAGTGTACACATACTCTTTGGCACATGGACTATGGTGGGGCTTCCTTGGCATAAGTGAATGTGATGTGTAATAAATGCTAAAAGATGTGATGTGATTTAAAAGCATCAAGTTTCCCTCCAAGACTACTGAGTATAACCCAAGCTGATATGAAGAAATCAAACAATACCAGTGGACTTGTTGAGTGCACTTAAGACCACCACACCAACTTGAGCCCATTTGCTCGGACCAAGTCCGGTGAGATTCCCAAAAAAACCAGCATGGCCGGGTCCCCTAGCTCCAATTGTTCCCATTTTTCTTTTGGTGGTTTATCTGGGTCACATCATCTTATTTTTATTGTTTGTTTATTTTGGTATGAGACTAATAAATATCAGATCAATAGACAAGGGAAGGGGATATACTTTTTTGCTTTAGTTTTAGTCTAGAACAATTGTAATTTGTCTTTACTTTGGACTCTTGAGCTCTTGCCCCTTTGTCTTGACCTTGCAACTTCTTCATTGAACTTGCAAGCTTAAGATTTAGGTTCTTGAATTCAAGATTAGTTGTATCTTATTTGAAGTTCAATAAAAAGTTCTCATTGTTCATTACATATGTCTTGCTTTCTATAATCTTCAAACTTGTGAAATCCTTGCCTTTTGATCATGCAATCTCTTAAGTGAGCTTGCAACCTTAAAGTTTGGTATTTTGATTTCACATTGGTACGGGCTTAAAGAACAATTGAAGAAATTTGCACGTAGAATTTATCGGTTCTTAACTTTCTAACCTTAACTTTACTTTTTTTGCAATTTTTTTATGTGCCTTACTGTTTTCTTTCACTTTATTTTTATTGTAAATATGTGTGAGTAATTGATTTACTTGTTAAGGGTAGAATATGGTTAGTTTGTGTTAGGAGATGTGTTTGCTAAAACCTTAAAAACCTTAACTTTGTAATTGAAACTCTGATCAAACGACTCACAATTCCGCTCCGTTAGGCACCCTATCCTACCACGATAGCGGTGAATCCTAATCGCAACCGGTTGCGAGTAGTTTGTCGAAGGCTAGATCAAGAGACAACAACGGAAGGACAAGGGACAAGAAATACGGATTTAGCACACCATTGCAAATACCGTTTTTCAAGTACCTTAATCCACATTGTTACCTATTGCCTTAGTGTCAATATCAGAATTAGGTCTATAAGGAAACAACAAACATCATCCTAACGCAAGCTAACCTAAAACTACCCCTAACAAGTCTTTTTTATTTACGACACTCAGTATAAAGAACCAACTCAAGATACGGTATTAACTCGTTAAAACAAGCTTAAAAACCTACCATCTCCTTGCGGACGACCTGTACTCATCGTGGCTCGCTACACGCGACACCGTCTTTGATTGCGGTTATTTCAAATTCTTTCTAAATACAACACGGTGAAAATCCGTGTTAATCAGGCACAACGGGGGTGAGTTGTCAACTCGTGAGTAGAAGACATCATCAGGTAGAAATTGAATGTATGACGATCTGCTAGGTCATACAGTAATATAATAATATAATACCGTGTGGTAACAAGGGTGATCATGTATACATAAGTATAATAATAATAATTTCATGCCTGTGGTAGTATATGGTACTATGTCATCTGTGTCATATATAAGTATATATATGTATCATCCACCATGTGTCCATCAATGACACATCAAATCATCATTAAAACCTGAGTGCCAAGTATCGACACTCGAAATCATCATAAAACCTGTGTCCAGCATCGACACGTAAATCCTCACATCTCAGGTGCCGTCGCATCGGATCGGCCCTCATATCCATCTGTCTCATATCACACTATTCGGTATCCTCCGGATATCTTCCGAGTCCAGTACTGTCATCGATAGGTAGTGTTCTCCTGCCAGGCTCAACGTCTCTCTATACGATCATCTTGCCCTGGGGTACCGTACCGGGTCCACCATATACCCGCAGATGGTGCCTCCTCTCTCCTCGAATCGGGTATACACATAACTATGAATCGAGAAAACTCATGGTAGACGCCAAATATCATATCAAGGGAAAACCACGTATTTTTATATAAATCATAAATTTTTAAAATATATCCACGGTTTCTCAAATCCAGAAATCTTATGAAAGCAGAAACTCATAAGCATGTAGCGATAATGAAACAATATGTACAGGCACAGAACAAATCTGTAATGCATAACAAGTGTGTTTATATGAGCATGGCGTTTAACTAGGTAAGGAAATGTAATAATTGAACTAGTAAGTATGGTACGGGGTACTAAACAATAACTAAAATGCTACAGGTTATAAGGTGATACAGTGACGTAGCGATTTCTAATGTATACGTGGCATGGAAATTACCGATGTTGTGTGTATGAGCCGGCAAGTAACTGTACATGCAACATGTACATCATCGGTAATAGTGCATGTGTTCTAGCAGACGAAGTCATATATAATGGTAAGGGTATGAACGCAGTACATCGTAAACGAAATAATGCGAACGTATGCAGAAATAAGAAATCGTAGCCAAGCATGAGTAGAATAAAGAAATCGTAAACGCAAATGGTATAAAAATACGAAACTACGTATGAGCAATACTGTTATAGTTTAAAATAGTACGAATCGTTGTTTTTAGAAGAAAAAGGAGGCTACGATGTTTTAGAAAAAGATACCATTAAAAAGTCGTAGCATCCCTAGAACTTATCATTTAAAAGTGCGTAACGATTCGTTAGTTTTGAAAATAGGTATGGCTCTAAATATATCGTAATATCTACTTAAGGATTTTAATTAATATTTCTCAAGTCAATATATACAAAAGTCGGGGATCCATTCTCATCATATCACGTACGGTATAATCCATCGTACGATATCATCAATAAAATAGTAAGATCAATCGTCACGTACATCATATCATATCATTTTGTCATATATCGTCACATGTCATATCATTTCGTATCACATCATGTATATATATCGCCTCATATCATCATATCATATCATATCGACTCATTTCATCATATCGGATCATATCCTCATCATCTCGTATCATGTTGTAAATATATGTAGTTATATACTTTCATGAGTAGATATAGATCATAGGCTAAGAACTAGTACTTAGGATATGTCATTCTACTAATATACTACTATTGCCCATAATATTTTAGAACATTATTAGCTAAGTATACATATCTAAAATCTATATATATAACTATATATCTAGTATCCTAGTATACACACACACACACACCCTAATACTACGGTTGCAGGGGTGCTATATGCCATCCACCCGACTTTCCCCGTAAATATACATCTACTCACCTACTATGCCTTGCTCTAGTCGATCCCGACGGATGCCTTGCTGTCACGACCCCAAGTTTGGCACGTGACCAGCACTTAAACCACGTAACGTCTACAGGCGTAATGCAATTTAAGTAAGCCGAAACCCAGAAATCTAAACCATCAAAAGTAGTAAGTGATAAAAAGATTGTAAAACATTTGGAAATCTCAAGTAAAAATCTTTAAATTTAAGTTTATTTTCTTAAAAATTTTGGCAGCACCTCCTTTGTAAAAACCAGCCCCAAAACGGGTGCAATCATATGATATAAGTAAAGCATCCCCAACAGTAGCAAATCACGCCCAAGGGCGGAAACAACCACAACGAATTTATATAATGTAGATATACGACGCCGTAGCGAAGGAATAAGCAAAAAGGAAGTGAAATAACATCACAACATAATAAAACAGTCGACTGAACGAGCTCGACACCCAAGTCATAAATAACACAACACCGATCCTTACAAACTCGTCTCTAAGTCAATATACATGAAAGTGGTGGATGGAGAGTACTAGATACAATAAGATACACAATGAGATCATACGGATAACCGCAAACCACCCACCTATCCAAAATGACGACCAACAGCAGTGGTATCCGTAGAAGAAAATAAGAAGCCCTGCCGCGACTACACCGAGGGTCGAGCCTGCAAAACACTGTGGCACAACGGGGGTGAGTTTCCAACTCGTGAATTGTAAATAACATCATACAAATAATCACAAGTATGCACAAACAGTGATAATCTATCATATGCAATCTGATAGTATAAGTATGGCAATATGGATAGGCAACAATCATGATCAAGGTACACTACCAGGGTGCTACAACTACATGAAACAATGCATATCAAGTAACTACTGAGTATGGGATAAAACATCTCATCATCGATGAATCATCATCGTAGAAAAACCGGTGTCCATCAAATACACCCCAAATCCCAATACCTCAGGCGCCGTCACTCTAATCGGCCCTCATATCCTGTAAATCTCATGGAACCTGAGTGCCCAACATCGGCACTCGAGAACATCATGAAATACTCGGGTCCAGCATCGACATGCAAATCCACATATATCGGGCTCCGTCAGTCCAGATCGGCCCATGGGCTCCGTCTGTCCGGATCGGCCCTCGGGCTCTGGCAGTACGAATCGGCCCATATCCATCTCTCGACTCCGGTCGGTATCCTTCGGATAACCGCTAGGTCCAACCAATCACCAGTAGGTAGTAGTCCCTCTACCAAGCTCATCGTCTACTGCGCGACATCTCTTTGTTGCCCCGGGGTACCATACCGGGTCCACCATGAACCCGCAAACGGATCATCCAGCTCTTCGAATCGGGTTTCTATCATACGTCTCAAAATCGAGAAAATGCAAGGTGGACGCACTGAAATATCATATCAAGAGAAACCGGGTTTTCAAAACAATGCATACTTTCTTGAAATAATGCCACGGTTCTCAAATCCATAAATCACATGAAATCCGTATCTCAATGCGTAAATCCATGAAATATGATGTATGCAACATAGAACAGTAATATGAGCATATCAAGGGAAAACCGCTCTTTTAAATGAATCCAGTTTTTATATATATCCTGCGGTTCCCAATTCCTCCAAAAGCAAATCCAACATCATCTAAAGGTGCACATGTAACTATAGCAAGTATGGGTGTATACATGTAAGTATGTATGCACGATGTATCTCATATGCGCAATAGAACAATAATCCATGTGTCAATAATCAATAACAATACAATACCGTATAAGTGTATAGGTTGTGCGTGTTATGACAATTACCGACGATGTGGGTTTAGCATACAATTTAGTGCTCGTGCAATATAAACCGTCAGTAATGATGCAGTATCCACTAGGTACTAAGTCAAGGCACAACAAGTAATGGTATATAATGATGCTCATGCACAATCAACATATAAATATAAACATGCAGCTATAATATTATCTTAAGCCCTAACGCATAACGCCATACGGGCAATTTCCGCGTAGATGTTAAATCTACTCACAGATGATCTCGAGCTAAGTATATCCAACCACTTGCTTTCCTTTCTTCGCAGCATCTGAAGTCCCCGCCTGCGATCCTATTAACACACGAAACATAACAAGTGTAACTTAGAAATCGACCAATAACACGTACATACTACGCTTAAATCGACGCACCGACTCCAACACCTTCTCAAGTGTTCTCTTAGAGGTTAACGAGTGTAGCGACAATCTAAAACAACCCTAAGTGAAGAAATCAAGCGAAGCATAGAAACTGAGTCGGACACCGTGTCGGATATCATAACGCGCGTAGTCGAATTACTAAAAACTAGCTAATCGATCCCAGATTTTACCCACTGCCAAAACATCAAAATCAAGCGGCACCAAACACCTGGAATAGCACACAGACAGCTACCCACAAAAACCCAACACCCCAATCCCCCATCGGGCCGAGCTCGCCGGAATTTCCCCAATTGTGGCTGGCCGAACAGTGCATGGTTGGGTCAGGATTTCAGGTGAACACTCAGGGCCTCTAGTACAACACTACTATACTTCTAGTGTATTCAGTAAAAATTCGTGGTCGTAGAAGATCACTGTGACATCAAAAATGACCCTAAAAATACGATATGTGCACGAAACTATAGCTTTAGTGTTTAGAACCTGAACCAATAAGCATACAAACTTCATATAGCCTAATAAAGAGTCAAAGATCACTACCTCACCAAAACTTGGGAAAAATCCTAGCTTTCCAAGCTCCAAGTCATCACAAGCATGATTAATAAAGGTTTTTGTGAGGTTGATGAAGGTTTAGACTTTGGATTGTGAAGCAAACATATAGTTTAGATAAAGAACTTGATGTGTAGTGAAAGAGAGAGGAGCAACTGAGTTGAGATTAATAATAGAGAGAGTGAGGTGAGAATGAGATATTTGTGAAGGAATTGAGAGCATAAGTGTTATGGGGTGAGGGTATGTGAGTGTGAGTGCATGGGGTGAGTGTATGTGAGTGCTATACTCACTCTCCCTCCATAAATGCCAATAAAGGCAGCCATCCCCCTAAGTCTCCCTAGAATTCAACCCTTCTTCCCTTCTATTCTCTTCTATTCTTTTCTCTTTTCTTAAATTTTAAAACAATAACCTTTGTTTGAATAATTTAAATAGATAAAATGTTAAATTTTGCATAACATGATAAAAAGAGAGGGTTAAGTGTGCCAAGACTATATGAGCATGGTTAACACCCCTTAAACCCCAATTCAACATGCACACGTGTGTGAACGTATTAAAAAAATAATTAAGTAAAAATATTAATTAATTAAATAAAATGTGAAGAAAATATTTATTAGTTAAATTTCATTAAAAACCCGTATTATCGCTCAATTAACACAATACACATTCCAAAGTTATAACATTTCAGAAAAATAAAATATTATTTTTTGGAATTTATATAATTAAATAATAAATATTATGAATATTTTAATGATGTGGTATAATTATATACCGATAGTTTGGAAAATATTGGGAAATTAAATTGAATGGTGAATTTTGGAGGATTTATGTGATTTAGGCAAATTATAAATCTTTATAATTAATTATATATAAGTTTATCCTAAATTTTATTAATATTCACTAATTACACATTGATGGTGTTTTGTGCATGTGACATGCACCATGTCATATTACATATTTGTTATATTTTTCTACAATGGCTTTTTTTTCATGCATGGCTTTGTTTTAAATGAGATGAAGAGTTAATGGAAAAGAAAAAGGAAAATAGAAAAGAAAAGGAAAAAGATTAGAATATGGAGGTATGGGCAAGAGAGATAGAGGTGAGTGGTCTTCTTTGACCTTGACTATTTTCCCCCTCATTTCATTTTCTTCATTCTCTTTCCTCTCTTCTCCTCTCATGGCTGCCCTCTCCTTCCACCACCTCAACCTCCTCACTACAACCCCAAAACCCCATCAAAACCATGCATCCTTTTCACAAAAAATGTGCACAAGCTCACTACAAGCATGGGAGACCAAGAAAGTTTGGATTTTGAGCAATTTGGGCAACTCAAGAAAATTCTTGAGTCGCCAAATGAGATAATTCTTTCACATTTAGTGTAGCATTTGGTTTCCTTTAGCCTCTAGATTAGTTTAGAATCCATTTAGTGAGGTTTGGTGATCTTTGGAAAATTGTAGATAAGTTAAGGGATTCTTGAGTTGTGCTGGTGCAAGTGAGTGTATTTGGTAACTACAACCCCCCTTAGTGATCGAAACCAGTGACCAAACCCAAAATACAAGTTCGATATCGAAATGTCGGTTTTGAGAACAAATTGTGGGTGCAGGGAATCTAGAACGACCTGAGAACTTTACGGGGAAAACAAGCAATACCATTAACCAAGATTGAGCACTAGGAGACCACCCTGCAAAGACGAACCCATTTCAAGCTTCCCAAACTGAGCAGGCTGGTTTTCTAGGGTAAGTGGCCGGCCAAATTGTGGAAATTGGGGTCTAGGTTTGGTCTGTAGCTCATATACCCCCTCTATACAACACCCCAGTACTGTTTGTTTATCCTTATTTCACCTGAACTAAAATCTGGAGCAAGTTTTGTAAGTTGCTGTTTTGGTTTCCTCGATGTTCATGACTTGAATTTTTGGATATTGTGTTTTATCTCGATCACTTGACGTTTGTACGTCGATATCGGGTGTTGTTTGGTTCTTTAACATGCGTAGGCTATAGGTTCTAACCTATAGGCATCTCACGTGTCGTTTTGGTTTTGAATCGGATTTTAATGCGATACGATACGCTATGACATGTAGGGACCTCCGCGTGAACTCCGGGACGACAAGCAAGGGGGTGGCGACATCGACTTCAGCAAGCAAGGATCGAGGTGAGTAGATATATATCTACGGGGGAAGTCGGGTGCATGGCGTATAGCACCCCCGCAGTTCCGTAGTGTAGTATACGAATACGTATATATGTGTGTGTGTGTGTGTGTTGTGAGACTAAATGATTATCAAGATAGGCTTTAGGTTCACGGGTTAGTTTTAGTGTAATTGTAAGATAGTGCTTAGTGTAATTTCTTAGTTGCGAAACTCTAGGATAAAGGTTCACACATACACACGCATACATTTGATTTTCTTGTGCATATATGGGGATATATATATATATATATATATATATATATCTGTGTGTGTGTGTGTGTGTGTGTGTGTGTGTGTGTGTGTGTGTGAGTATGTATATATATGTATACATATACTCGGATGATGAGGATAGTATATGATACATGGAGATGAGTCGATGTGATCGGGCATGATGCCGTAAGATCAGTTATGCGATTTGGGTCCTGTTATGTTATACTACATGATAGTATAGTGCATCGATAGGCGATATGTTTTATTCACACGCGGATATATGTTTGATGGTATCGGAATGTACTAGACTTTAGATCAGTACCCCTAATTCAGGATATGATGATAATGATACCAGATAAGTAATGTGTTATATGTGATAATTGACCCGTACCCCGATTTGGGATGCTGTACGATAGATTTTTCCGTACGATGTATAAATATGATGATTAATCTGCATTCTTGACTCGAGGATGCCGTATTATATATTTTATCGTACGTGACGCTATTGAGGCGGGATCACTGACTACTAGATATATCGACTCGGACTTAGGTGGATTTCCTTACTCCTTTTGATTAGTCTCTTAGCTTTGTCCTATAGTTTACTTAGTAGATGTTAGATTGGACTCGAGTCATACATATTTCCAAAACTAACAAATCGTGAGTATTTTAAAAATGCATACTACGGCTTATTTTGTTAAACCACTTGCTTTAAAACTAAATTTTTTCCTTCTCTCTCTTTTCAAATGGTTTAGATTTCGGAGATTTTGGCTTGCTTGAATTAGATGGGGTCCTATAGACTTCATATGATTCAAGTGCCAGTCACGTGCCGTTTCGGGTCGAGACAAAGTTGGTATCAGAGCGCTAGGTGTAAGCTTGGTTCGAGTCTATGTTTGACTATGCGGAGTCTACGGCGTATATTTATATTCAGAACCTAGGCTTGACCTTACAGAACTTAGACTTGGTCGAGGGGGTATTAGACCCAAACTTTCGTCGCATAGGTTAACCAAGGTTGATGGAGTAGGTGACTTAAGTAGAGTGACGTACCGTGTGTATGTTCCGCGACATACTTACGATACGCTACTCCGCTTAAGAAGCCTTAGGATGTACATTTTCTTGCACCGTATTATATTCATTCCTACGATCTATCCTCATCGATATCGGTTAGTGGTTTTGTTACCACGATTGCATAGGCAGAGAGAGCTGCGGCTAGAGTTGCGGTCAGCATGAGCTCGTCTTGGACGAGGACTGACCAGGGCATAATTCCGGTGACACATGATTGCATAAATGTGTCGTTTTATTGTGTTTTTCGCGCCTTGAGCATTTGATTTTACTAAAATTTCTCGAACGTGCATATCAGCACTAGAGGATTGGGCCACTGCTAGAGCCCAGCTAGAATATGATGACCGTTAATGTATCGTCTATTCTTGAGGATTGAGGCATTGTTTAGCGTGCGGACGAATGAGCCAGCGTTGCTGTGACTGACAAGATATCGCCCCAGATGTTTGAAGCTAATGCAACACGAGTTGCACTTAGAGATATGATAGAAGATCGCTAGTCACCCAAGGATGAATGACTAGTACATATGGTTCATTTGCATACCCCGATGCGAGGTCATCATATTGATTGATTTCAGCTAGAGGAGACTTCACGCAGGTAAGTTGAGAGTCAATTGAAAACGATCGAATGTCAGAAACCCATTTTTTCCAAGTTTAAGGTATTCGGAAAAACATGCAAGTAATTCTATGAACCCTCTAGAAGAATGAAACCCTAACTCGACATAATGACTATGGAAACGCTTTTGAACCTTAGGGTTTGCGGCAGTTCCGCGGTGCCATTAATGAGGCTTGGGTTTGCCCTTCTACGGCTGGTCCATAGGTACTGTGGTATGTACTGGATATTATTAAACTGTGCTCAAGCGTTGAGCTCTCGGGAAATTATGGAACTCTGATGAATCGATCGACAAGTTCGACGTCGTCCGAATATCATGTGATGGGATACATTACTTGAGAGACTTTAGGTATAAGTATAACCGTTGTAGCGCAGTCCATACAGCTACGAAAAGACGAGTCCGAATCAGTCGACATTAGAGAAAAGTGGAGTAAGTGGTTCGTACGAGATTATGATGAGATGACGTTCCACTCTGTTGACATCAGAGATGTGATACGCATGCAGAGGCGTTGAATATGGATATATCTTCCAGAAGGAGTCGTGATAAGTATGCAGCCGTTTCGGAACAAGAAATAGATTTAGTAAATGGTGATAACTTCTGGGCAGTTCGGCAGAAACGAGATTTGAGAGAGAACTCGAAGGAATCCTTCTGGAATACTATACGAGGAGACTTGGACCCAGGATCGGTCATATTACGCACACCCAGTAGGCCAGAGTTCGGCAGCATCGACGAGGCATATTATGAGTGACCATGATAGTTGGCCGGAGACCTTTAGAGGATGTGCCAGAGCGGAACTGTTTCCGTCATCGTTCCATATTGGGTCGTTGAGCTGAGAAGCTATTTAACTAGCAATTCGCAGTCAGAGACTAGAGCCTAAGGGCACTAGGAGCCAGGCCATGAACATGAGACAAGTGGATATCTTGCTCTGCTAGCTTTGGATGCATCGACACCTTCTTGATTTTGAAGGAAGGACATATCGACGACAGTGTTTACGATTTGCGATTTGGTGTTTCGAATATCACGTATCCGTCATTTTGGATTTCGGTATTTTGGGCGATTTATTTTCATGATTGAGATTTTGTGCACCACGGTTGCACTCGACTTCAATTTGATGTCATTCGAGATGTTGATTTTGATTTCATGCCTATGGCATGCATGTGATTTGACTTGTGTCTTCGGTGTAGTTTTCATGCACTTCAGCATTTTGATTCGATTTTGTGTACGTTGATGCATGTGGTTGTGAGATTATATACCACGGTATACCTGATTTGGATTGATGCATGATGTATACCGTCGATTTCGATTGTGATATTCGATATTTGTTTTCGTGCACCTAGTGCACTCGATTTGGGTTCTTGCGCATACTTGACGCGCTTGATGCGATTTTGGTGCACACCAGATGCACTAAATCGGGATTCTTCGTGCATATCAGATGCACCGGATATTGTTGTCATGCACACTGTTGCCCTTGACAGGTGTTTTCGTGCACACCCGTTGCACTTAGCTTTTGGTTCTGTGCACATGTATGGCACGTTCATTGATTTCGATTTTTGTGCGCACCAGACGCACGTGGAATTGTTACCTGTACTATTAAGTACGATTTCTCTTGAGCAATATGTTTTTATGATATTTACTATTTGGTTTAGTAGCTGAGCAGGACTAGTCAGCGGATAGTACCTGAATATGTTTTTGCATGCATCGATAGTTTTCGAAGGGATTTCCAAGAATGAGCTACAGTCTTAATATTTTTCCAATGTGTCCGAGATGACACGAAACAGTTTACAAAGGAAACCCTTCTATATTATTTTCAAAAACGGCGGGACGTGTATGTTAAACAAAAGATATATATATATATATATATATATATATATAATTATTTTCTCATAATGAACACCCGCTACTTGTGCCGTGATACGCGCATCGCACAGCGACTTGAAAAAGGTTTGGCATGCATTCCTTTCAGATGTTTTGACAGTTTACAACGATGTGTGCTATGTATATATTTTAGTCTTGAGTATATCATGTTAGTTTTCACATCGGATTTTGACATTGGTATATTCCCCATAACTCCAATGATTACGGGATGCTTGACGGAGTTTTTGATTTTGAGTTATATACTCTTTTTTCATGTGCATGCATTGCGCTACAATATGTTTTATGTATTTATGATTTCGGAGCCCCGACGGCTTGATCATTTTACTGAAATGTTTTAGTATTTGAGGGGTTTAAATTTAAATTCGGGGACCGAATTTTATTTAAGGGGGGAAGACTGTAACATTTCAGAAAAATAAAATATTATTTTTGGGAATTTATATAATTAAATAATAAATATTATGAATATTTAACGATGTGGTATAATTATATACCGATAGTTTGGAAAATATTGGGAAATTAAATTGAATGGTGATTTTTGGATGGATTTATGTGATTTTGGCAAATTATAAATCTTTATAATTAATTATATACAAGTTTATCCTAAACTTTATTAATATTCACTAATCACACATTGATGGTGTTTTGTGAATGTGACATGCAACATGTCATATTACACATTTTTTATATTTTTCTACCATGGCCTTTTCTTTTTTTTCATGCATGGCTTTGTCTTAAATGAGAAGAAGAGTTAATGGAAAAGAAAAAGGAAAATAGAAAAGAAAAGGAAAAAGATTAGAATATGGAGGTATGGGCAAGAGAGAGAGAGGTGAGGGGTCTTCTTTGACCTTGGCTATTTTCCCCCTCATTTCATTTTCTTCATTCTCTTTCCTCTCTTCTCCTCTCATGGCTGCCCTTTCCTTCCACCACTTCAACCTCCTCACTACAACCCCAAAACCCCATCAAAACCATGCATCATTTTCATAAAAAATGTGCACAAGCTCACTACAAGCATGGCAGACCAAGAAAGTTTGGATTTTGAGCATTTGGGGCAACTCAAGAAAATTCTTGAGTTGCGAAATGAGGTAATTCTTTCACATTTAGTGTAGCATTTCATTTCCTTTAGCCTCTAGATTAGTTTAGAATCCATTTAGTGAGGTTTGGTGATGTTTGGAAAATTGTAGATAAGTTAAGGGATTCTTGAGTTGTTGATTGATTGAATTCTTGTTGTGTTTATCAAATCAAATGATCTCCGGCAACGACGCCATTTGATTGATTTATAAAAATTCGAGACTGTGTAAATCGAATAAAACGAATAAGTTTCTTTGTGTCGGTATTTAGAAAATTGAATAAAATTCACAATCAAAGAATTATATTTGACCGCAATCAACTACGGTGTCAGTTGTAGATCGTAAGCGAGTGCGGATCGTCCATAGGGATTGTGCGATTCGTTTTTATGTTTGATTTGTTTGAATTGAAAAGTTATTCGAAAAGAAAAGAAAACATGATTCAAGATTTTATCGATTGATTCAGATGTCACTAGTCTAATCAAGAATCAAGAAAATGATAAACAATCGAGAATTGGTTTTCGATGATATTTCCAACCAAATGTCAAGAATCTAAATGAGGCTCGCAGAAATCGATCGGATCTATAGACGTGATGTAATCTTAAAATGACGTATTCTTATCCTTCGATGAATTGATACTAGATCGATGATGATCGACAAGAATTATGGATTTCTTGTGAAACTAGGGTTTCATCTTATCCCTTGTTCTTTCATCGATATCATTCATATTCTAGCCTCTAGTAAATTCAAGAAACGATCGTAGATCCCTAATTTCGAGCGATCACATTCAAGAAAGCATCGCAACGAAACTAGATCATCGATTCTTGAACTTGCTAGCGTTTACAATGCTCGTAGGACTTAAGAATCGTATTAAGATTTGTTACATCATCATTCTATTGATCGTCTCGACTCCTTTACGAGCGGAGTTTTACTCAAACATCATCACAAGAACTACAATCATAAATTGAGATCGAATCATGATGCAAGAATTTAAAGAAAACAAGATAAAAGAATTTCACCTTTTATTTATATCAACAATTTCATTACATTCGCTCAAGAATTACAAGAGGAAGAACTCGATCGTCGATTTGGCTTCGCTCGGCTCCGTGAGTTGTGGATCGGCTTGGATCACTTGCTCGGTTGGAGATCGGCTCCGCTCCTAAAAGGTTGAAGGGCTTCTTGCTTGATTTGGTACTCGGGATCTTGGCTTTTGGATTGGAATTAGGGTTAGGGTTTCACACAAGTCTTGTCACTAGACTTGTGGAAGAAGATGAGAAAAGGGGTAAAAATGAAAAAAGTAAAGATTGAATGGTTCTAGATTCTAGATTCTAGATTCAATCATTGGATCCCTCAACCCTAGGTCTAGGTTCCTATTTATAGACAACCAAATCCTAGGTCTAGGTTTGAAATTACAATTCCCTCCAAAAGTTTGTTGAGGAGCTTCTAGAAAGAGTTTGTTTGGAGCTTAATCAAGATTAGCATGCTTAATGATCTTTGCTGATCTGGTAGAAGCTTAGAGAGAATTCTGGAATTTGAAGCATGTGAAATGAATGTGGGCCTCGAGAGATGAATTGTGCACTGAAAAAATATGTGCTGAAGTGTCAAGACTGCGGCGGATCCGCGGCGCAAGCAGGCTCCCGCCGCGGATCCGCGGCGCTTCAAGGGCCTTGGGCTTTAGTCTTTTCTGGTAATTCCTTCTATAATATTTGGGCCTTGTTTTGATGTGTTGAATTTTATTTGGCCTTCTGTATTGCTACCAGTTCTCAGGCGTAATGTTTGATCAGCAAAATGACAATTTTGGCTTTTCTTCCGGATTTTCCTGCAAAATTTCTCAAGACAAGTGTTGCGCAATATAGAGATGATGCGATGCCATGAAATGCAGTCAATTTCCTTAGAAATGTCGGTTTTAGAATCTAACACATGCAATCTGATATTTAACGACTGATTTTCTAATATGTGTAATATGAATGCCGAACACTTCTAGATGAGTGCAAAAGATAGGGAAATTGCCGTGTTAAAATTGCATTATTTTCGACTGATCAGTTGTGTTGGTGCAAGTGACTGTATTTGGTAACTACAAACCCCCCTTAGTGATCGAAACTAGTGACCACACCCAAAATACGAGTTCGATATCGAAATGTCGGTTTTGAAGATAAATTGTGGGTGCAGGGAATCTGGAACGACCTGAGAACTTTACTGGAAAAACAAGCAATACCATTAACTTAGATTGAGCACTAGGAGACCACCATGCAAAGACGAGCTTCCCAAACCGAGCAGGCCGGTTTTCTAGCGTAAGTGGCCGGCCAAATTGTGGAAATTGGGGTCTAGGTTCGGTCTGTAGCTCATATACCCCCTATACAACACCCCAATACTATTTGTTTATCCCTATTTCACCTGAACTAAAATCTGGAGCAAGTTTTGTAAGTTGCTGTTTTGGTTTCCTCGATGTTCATGACTTGAATTTTTGGATATTGTGTTTTATCTCGATCACTTGACGTTTATACGTCGATATCGGGTGTTGTTTGGTTCTTTAACATGCGTAGGCTATAGGTTTTAACCTATAGGCATCTCGGGTGTCGTTTTGGCTTGAATCGGATTTTAATGCGATACGATACGCTATGACATGTAGGTACCTCTGCGTGAACTCCGGGAAGACAAGCAAGGGCGTGGCGATATCGACTTGGGCAAGCAAGGATAAAGATGAGTAGATATATATCTACGGGTGAAGTCGGGTGGATGGCGTATTGCACCCCCGCAGTTTCGTAGTGTAGTATACGAATACGTATATGTGTGTGTGTGTGTGTGTGTGTGTGTGTGTGTGTGTGTTGTGAGACTAAATGATTATCAAGATAGGCTTTAGGTTCACAGGTTAGTTTTAGTGTAATTGTAAGATAGTGCTTAGTGTAATTTCTTAGTTGCGAAACCCTAGGATAAAGGTTCACACACACACATTCGCATACATTTGATTTTCTTGTGCGTATATGGGGATATATATATATATATATACTTACATACATACATACATACATATATGTATGTGAATATGTATATATATTTATACATATACACGAATGATGAGGATAGTATATGATACTTGGAGATGAGTCGATATGATCGGGCATGATGCCGTGAGATCAGTTATGCGATTTAGGTCATGTTATGTTATACTACATGATAGTATAGTGGATCGGTAGGCGATGTGTTTTATTCACACGCAGATATTTGTTTGATGGTATCGGAATGTATTTGACTTTAGATCAGTACCCCTAATTTAGGATATGATGATAATGATACCAGATAAGTAAAGTGTTATATGTGACAATTGACCCGTACCCCGATTTGGGATGCCGTACGATAGATTTTTCTATACGATGTATAAATATGATGATTGATCCGCACTCTTGACTCGAGAATGTCGTATTATATATTTTATCGTACACGATGCTATTGAGGCGGGATCACTGACTACTAGATATATCGACTCGGACTTAGGTGGATTTCCTTACCCCTTTTGATTAATCTCTTAGCTTTGTCCTGTAGTTTACTTAGTAGATGTTAGATTGGGCTCGAGTCATACTTATTTCCAAAACTAACAAATCGTGAGTATTTTAAAAATGCATACTATGGCTTATTTTGTTAAACCTCTTGCTTTAAAACTAATTTTTTTTCTTCTCTCTCTTTTCAAATGGTTTAGATTTCTAGGATTTTGGCTTGCTTGAATTAGATAGGGTCCTATAGACTTCATGTGATTCAAGTGCCAGTCACGTGCCATTTCGGGTCGTGACAAAGTTTCTATCAGAGCACTAGGTTTAACGTTGGTTCGAGTCTATATTTGACTATGCGGAGTCCAGGGCGTATATTTATATTGGGAACCTAGGCTTGACCTTACGGAACTTAGACTTGGTCGAAGGGGTATTAGACCCGAACTTTCGTCGCATAGGTTAACCTTGGTTGATGGAGTAGGTGACTTAAGTAGAGTGACGTACCGTGTGTATGTTCCGCGGCATACTTACGATACGCCACTCCGCTTAAGAAGCCTTAGGATGTACATTTTTTTTGCACCGTATTATATTCATTCGTATGATCTATCCACATCGATATCGGTTGGTGGTTTTGTTACCACGATTGCATAGGCATAGAAAGCTGCGGCTAGAGTTACGGTCAGCATGAGCTCGTCTTAGACGAGGACTGACCCGGGAATAATTCCGGTAACACACGATTGCATAGATGTGTCGTTTTATTGTGTTTTTCGCGTCATGAGCGTTTGATGGATTGATTTTACTAAAATTTCTCGAACGTGCAGATCAGCACCAGAGGATTGGGCCACTGCCAGTGGCCGGCTAGAATATGATGACCGTTAATGTATCGTCAATTCTTGAGAATTGAGGCATTGTTTAGCGTACGGACGAATGAGCCAGCGTTGGTGCGACTGACAAGATATCGCCCCAGATGTTTGAAGCTAATGCAGCACGAGTTGTACTTGAGATATGATAGAAGATCGCTAGTCATCTAGGGATGAATGACTAGGACATATGATCCGTTTGCATACCCCGATGCGAGGTCATCAGATTGATTGATTTCAGCTAGAGGAGCCTTCACACAGGTAAGTTGAGAGTCGATAGAAAACGATCGAATGTCAGAAACCCATTTTTTCCAAGTTTAAGGTATTCGGAAAAACATGCAAATAATTCTATGAACCTTCTAGAAGAATGAAACCCTAACTCGACATAATGACCATGGAAACGCTTTTGAACCTTAGGGTTTGCGGAAGTTCCGTGGTGCCATTAATGAGGCTTGGGTTTGCCTTTCTACGGCTGGTCCATTGGTACTGTGGTATGTACTGGATATTATTAAACTGTGCTCAAGCGTTGAGCTCTCGGGAAATTATGGAACTCCGATGAATCAATCGACAAGTTCGACGTCGTCCGGATATCATATGATGGGATACATTACTTGAGAGACTTCAGGTATGAGTATAACCGTTGTAGCGCAGTCCATAAAGCTACGAAGAGACGAGTTCGAATCAGTCGACATTAGAGAAAAGTGGAGTAAAAGATTCGTACGAGATTATGATGAGATGACGTTCCACTCCGTTGACATCAGAGATATGATACGCATGCAGAGGCGTTGAATATGGATATATCTTCCAGAAGGAGTCGTGATGAGTATGCAGCCATTCCGGAACAAGAAATAGATTTAGTAAATGGTGATAACTTCCGGGCAGTTCGGCATAAACGAGATTTGAGAGAGACCCCGAAGGAATCCTTCTGGAATACTACACGAGGGGACTTGGACCCAGGATCGGTCGTATTGCGCACACCCAGTAAGCCAGAGTTCGGCAGCATCGACGAGGCATGTTATGAGTGACCATGATAGTTTGCCAGAGACCTTTAGAGGATGTGCCAGAGCAGAACTGTTTCCGTCATCGTTCCATATTGGGCCATTGAGCCGAGGAGCTATGTAACTAGCAATTCGCAGTGAGAGACGAGAGCCTAAGGGCACCAGGCGCCAGGCCATGAATAGGAGACAAGTAGATATCTTGCTCTGCTAGCTTTGGATGCACCGACACCTTCTTGATTTTGAAGGAAGGACATATCAACGACAGTGTTTACGATTTGCGATCTGGTGATTCGAATATCACGTATCCGTCATTTTGGATTTCGGTATTTTGGGCGATTTATTTTCATGATTGAGATTTTGCGGTTGCACTCGACTTCGATTTGATGTCATTCGAGATGTTGATTTTGATTTCATGCCTATGGCATGCATGTGATTTGACTTATGCCTTCGGTGTAGTTTTTATGCACTTCAGCATTTTGATTCGATTTTGTGCTTGCTGATGCACGTGGTTGTAAGATTATATACCACGGTATACCAGATTTGGATTGATGCATGATGTATACCGTCGATTTCGATTATGATATTCTATATTTGTTTTCTTGCACCTAGTGCGCTCGATTTGGGTTCTTGCGCATACTTGACGCGCTTGATTTTTCCATACGATGGATTTTTCCATACGATGTATAAATTTGAAGATTGATCCGCACTCTTGACTCGAGAATGTTGTATTATACATTTTATCGTACGTGACGCTATTGAGGCGGGATCACTGACTACTAGATATATCGACTCGGACTTAGGTGGATTTCCTTACCCCTTTTGATTAGTCTCTTAGTTTTGTCCTGTAGTTTACTTAGTAGATGTTAGATTGGACTCGAGTCATACTTATTTCCAAAACTAACAAATTGTGAGTATTTTAAAGACAGGCCAAGGGATACTACGGATATTTCAAAGGACGTACCTTTGCTTAAAACCACCGTCGCCCCTATTTTCTAAACACCACGATTCGTGCTATTTCAAGTGCCAAAACTGTATGACACGTATATATTATGTATATTCTTATAGCTCGGGCTAGCTGGACAAGCAGAACAAGGACGTTGTGTTTACTATTCTTTTTCCGTATATATTTGTTGTTCGCATCGCATTGCATGCTTAAATGTGTTTTTATTGTTATTTTGAACCCATACTGTCAGGACACCTGTTCATATCATAATATTGCATTTTATATTCCCCATTCTTATGCGTTTTATAAATAAATAGGTGCTTTTGACGCATGTCTGCTACATATTACAGGATACAGGTTCTTGGAGCGAAAACAGTAAAAAAGACAAAAAAATGATACAAAAGAGGGACTTTTGACCAACAAGTAGAAGGATCCTAGTCAAGCCAAGATGAAGAACAGTTCGCAATTGTGCAAGACAACGCAAGGTCCAAAATGTCAAAGTGAACAGTTAAAAGACCATTACCACTTTCACGGAAAGATCTGGAGAAGACCCAGAAGTCAAATAGAGAAAAGAACTAGAGAAATACAAAGCCCCAAGCATTATGAATGATCCCAGAAAAATTGAGAAGACGTCCTCACCAATGGGCCACGGAACCGCGACCCAACCCCCACCCATGCCGCGGTTCCGCGGCCATCTGATGCACGTGTCGGTGCATATTTCTTCTGGCGGTGCGTCGGTGCTTTTGTTGGGATTTTTTGGGGGTAAATCTGTAATAGCACATGCGCGAGCAATTGTAACCCTAATTTTCCTATTTCCTTATAAATATGTAATCAAAATATTGTATGAGGGATGCCTCTTTTTCAATAAATAAAATTCAGATTCTTTTGAAGATTTAAGAGCATCAAATCTGTAAGTTCATCCTTTTATTTTCTGCTTTAGTTGATAATTAAATTCTTGAAGTAGATTAAGTCATTCTTTGCCCTAGCTTTAGAATTAAATTCTTGCCTTAGATTGATTAATCTTTTGCCCTAGTTTAATCTAGTGTAGAACCTTTTAATCTGCAGTAGATAATTAATCCATTAGATCTAAAAAAAATACACATAATAAAAATGCTGTTTTTAATAGATCCCCTAATGAGCGAGTAATTTCATCGCTTGTTAGGGTTAGGAATAAGGGAGGGATTGAGAGATGAAGATCTCTCATCTTTTTCGTACCCAATCAAATATAGAAATTAGAACTTCATGCATGCATGCATGATCCGCTCCCTACGGCACCCTACCCACGAGGTAACGGTGAAACTGTAGTATAAAGGACCGGACATGCATGACTTCCATGAAGGTTAAAGCAATTATTAGGAAAGGACGGACAAGGATCTAGAGGAAGAAACTTCATTTCTTCCCAATCATCCTAATCCCCTCTACTAATAATTGCTATAACTTCTAAAAAGATTTAATTTAGGGCATTGAAAGAGGTGTGACATTAAATCTTATCAAACTCCACCTTAGACCTAATCCTAGCAAGTTTCTAATCATCGTACAACTTCGTTTTTAGATTCAATTAAAAAAACCAAACAACCATTGGAATCAGCTCGTAAGAACACTTAGGAAAATTACACATCCCTGTGGACCGACCCGTATTCACCGGAAGCTTCATGCGACATCGTTCTTGATTGCGGTAAATATTTTTGATCGATAAAAACCTACACTAATCAAATGGCGCCGTTGCCGGGGATGGCGTAAAATTTCTTTTGTGTAATTTCGGGTTGATATAAATTTTAAAAATCATAAAAATATGAAAATATAAAAAGTAAAAAAAGTTTTCAATTATTGTTATTGTTTGAAGGGTTTATTGTTTGAATCTTGCAGGAACAGCGAAGAATCTGGGATATGGAAATTTACAGAGGGCAAAATAGAAATTGGTATATCTGAACAGAGGAGGAGTGGAACAAAGGTGCGGCAGATTTTTTTCAGAGACCGATCCATCCAAAAGACCACGTTTCCGCAGCCTTTCTGCGCGCAAAACCGCGGTTCCGTGGTGAGCTTGCCACGTCAGCTCCTAAAATTTTGCTGGTTTGTTTTCTGTACCCCCCTCTGCCAACCTCCATATATCTTTTTGCGAAATTTTCTGCCGGATTTCTTTGCGCTAAAAATCTTCCTCCCCCTTTTCAATAACAGATTTTTTGCAGGTTTCTTTGCGCCGCGCTAAAAATAATTGATTGTAAGTGAATTTACTGTTTTTGCATATTTTAATCGGACTTTAAGGGGATATTGACCAAACTCAGATTGGGTGGGGATTTCATTACCCTTCCCAGGACCCAAGAAAACACTTAAAGCATTCGCATTGACCATTCTTAAATTAAAAAAATATTAGACTCAGCCCTAAGGACGTCGCGCTCACTAGGACAGAGGACTAGTATAGGCATCAGCCGTTTATCCTAACCTGACTTTGCGGTGTCTAGGCAAGTGTGTCAAAGGCTAGTGGTTTTTAATTAAGCCCACTACTGTGGTTCCTTCCCACTTACCTGGCCACAATTGGCGGTGAAGAGGCGGTTTGAAGTCCTATCTAGCCCTTTGGAACAGTTAGGAGCTGTCTAGCTGACCAAGATGACCCTAGATCTAGGCCTGATTGTGCATTTGTGGTTGAGTGCATTTGTGTCAAAAGTCTCTTTTCAAAAATATTTTTGCAAAAATCTCACATAAAGGAAAAATCTTTTCAAAACTTGCAACTTGTCGCTAAAGAAATCTTGCACCTCACTTACACCACTTCTTCTCATTGACGTTTTCTTACCTCCATATTCTGTCTTTCGCTTTTTGACTACACTACCCTTTTAGTGTATGTCCGGTTGGACTAGGGACACTAGCGCCCGATTAGTCCGTGTTTCGTTGGTACCGACCGACGAACCGTTCGACACCGAAGTCGAAATTCCGTCCACTTTCGTATCTCCACCTTCAAATTCTTCTTCCGAAGGTATGTCGGGATACAATCCTAATAATACCTTACCGACGGGAATGATTCCACCTCCGTTAGGTGCGAATAACCCGAATCAACCGCCTGTTGAAGCGCCCACACGAGTCGCGCTCCAGAATCTCTTCTACCCCGTCCGTACCTCTTTACCTACCTGTCTTTCACCCCCACCGGCAAATGGGGACAATTTTGAAATAAAACCCCACTTCATCAATGTGCTGCCGAAGTTTCACGGTTTGGAATCCGAAGATGCATATATCTTTATTAATAAATTCCAAAACGTTTGCGCTATGATGAAAACGACCCAATTAAGTGATGACGCTATAAGGCTAAGGGTCATTCCTTTCACCTTATGTGACTTAGCCGAGAAGTGGCTATACAGCACCGCATCACATTCTATTAGAAATTGGGTCGAGTTTGTGAAAGCTTTTCTTAAAAAGCTCTATCCTCATCACAAAACTGCTAGAATCCGCAATGAGATTATACAATTTTCACAGCTTCCTTCCGAACCATTTTGGAAGTGTTTTGAGAGATTTAAAGACCTACTCGTTCAATGCCCTCATCATGGGATCGAAAGTTGGCAACTTTGCCAAACATTATACGAGGGATTGAACTCGGCAACGAAGCAGTTGCTAGAAACCATCTGTCAAGGTCACTTTCTCTCCAAATCTAGTGAGGAAGCGTGGCAGTTTCTTGAGGATCTTAGTGAACAAACAATTCAGTGGGAGAGCTCCAAGACCACATCATCCTCTTCTAGTGGTCAATCTAGGGCAGGCATACATCAAGTAGAGATGTCGATTGCTATGAAGGCCGAGATGGCCGCTCTTGCGAAAAAGCTAGAAGCGATTGAGACCAAAATTTCACCGCCTTCTCCTGCCCCTGTTATGCCTCTACGAACTGTTTGTGCCTGTTGTGCGGATCCATCACATCTCACCGAAGAGTGTCCTTACAATGCATCTACTCAAAGACAGGATCAAGTCAATGCTGCCTTTCAGCAACGACAAAGAAACGATCCATACTCTTCGACATACAATCCGGGTTGGTGGAGTCACCCAAATTTCGCTTGGAACCAAAATCAACAATTCCAAGGAAATAACAATTTCCAAAGGCCTCCTCCTCCACAACAACAACAAGCACCTCCACAAACTCAATTTCAACAGCCTTTCCAACAGCAACCTTACCCTAATCAAGTGAACAATTTTGTGCCTAACACTACTTACCCGCCAAACAATTTTGTTCAACCTAATAATGACAAGGTTAGCTCGCTCGAAAGAAGTCTAGAGGCGTTCCTAAAGCAATCTACACAATCTGCAGCAAGATTAGAGACTTCTATTCAATCTTTGGTGCAAAACAGTGCCGCACACGATCAAAACATCAAATCTATTGAGGCACAAATTGCACAACTCAATGCAACATTGAGCGAGCGAGAAAAAGGAAAGCTCCCATCTCAACCACTGCCGAATCCCGGTCACGCACATGCTGCATATCAACAGCAGAATCATAACGTAAATGCCGTGACCATATTGAGATCGGGAAAAGTATTGCAAAACAATGTGGGTATTAACAATGACACCCCTGCCGGTGGCCCTTCTTCATCTTCTACTTTTTCTTCATTAGAGCCTATTCTCCATCCTTCACACGGCTCTACTTCTTCAAGATTGAATGGACCCACTACTCTTAACAGGAACACATCTACACGAGGTTCCGTTCCAACTCAACAATCTGATCCGCAAAAATTGGACTCAACAACTTTTCAAAACGTTCCTTTTCCAAACCGGTTGAGATCCAATAAACCATCTCCACAATTGGAGAAGATTGTCGAGTTGTTCAAGCAGGTTAGCATAAATATCCCTCTTTTGGATGCAATCCAACAAGTTCCTTCATATGCAAAAATCTTAAAGGACTTATGCACCAAAAAGAGAAAGTTACAAATACCAAAGAAAGTTTTCGTGGCTAATGCTATTAATCAACCTCAACCCTTACCCCAAAAACGAAAGGACTCCGGCTGTCCTACGATTTCAATTACAATTGGGGATAAGAAAATCAATCAAGCACTTCTACATCTTGGGTCTAGTGTTAACCTGCTTCCCTACTCCGTGTACGAGAAATTAGGGGTTGGAGAGTTGAAACCAACTCGTTGTACTCTCCAAATGGCTGATCGATCAATCACCCATCCTAGGGGTGAGCTAAAGGATGTGTTGATCAAAGTTGGGGATTTCATATTCCCCGTTGATTTTATTGTTATGGACACACAACCTGTTGCTAACTCACCAAACCAAATTCCAGTGATTCTCGGTCGACCATTTTTGGCCACTTCCAATGCCGTAATAAACTGTCGCAATAGCTCCATGACTCTATCCTTCGGGAAGACGTCTAGTGAGTTCAATATTTACAAATTAGGAAGTCTGCCCCCCGTGGCTGAAACTAGTACACGTGAAGTTTGCTCTATTCACGAAATCACGCAGGAGAACTGCGAGTTTGAAAGATTTTTGTTTGATGAGAACAGTTTTGACGCCACTAGTGCGTCCCTCCTTGAGCCTACCACAGTTGACACAACCGATATTGATTATGAATGTTTCACTTTTTCAGATGACAACAACTCACAGCCTGAATATGAGTCTTTTGAATTTTTGGATGAGTTAGTTGAACCATCCGAATCGGTTGTTTGCAGTGATTTCGAACCTGTGTTGGAGTTCTTTGAGTTCGAGGTAGATTCCCCAATATTACCTATGATTCTTTCGCCTCCAAAACTCGAACTCATGCCCTTGCCGTCTCACCTTAAACATGCTTACATAGGTGAGAATGAGACCTTTCCCGTTATCATATCGTCTTCTCTAGCCCTCGAGCAAGAGAACGCTCTTTTAATAGGCTTACAAGATAGGCGGCAAGTTCTCGACTGGACTATGGCGGACATCGAGGAGATTAGTTCCCACATAATTGAATATCATATGCATATGATGGATGATGCCAAGTCGATAAGGAATTCACAGAAATATCTTGGGGATAGTGTGGTTAGTCAACCTCCTCCTTTAAAAGTTGAACCACCCCCATTTCTTTTAATAAGCTACGAGAATGCCAACATTCCACTGATTGTTGATCATCCCCATTCCCGTCTTGATTCATCACCACCTCCTATCTATTCACTTCCACACTTTCCATACCACCACTTCTATCTTCCCCAATTCTTTTTAGATCGGTACAACATCTTCTTCCACCAACCGATACTCTTTACAGATAAATTTTTCGACTGGTTGGTGTTGACGTTTGGTCTATGCAAAGTTTGGCAGTAATGTCTAACATTGTTTAAATGAAGTTTGGGGGGCCTTTCTGTATATATTTTTGTTTTTCTTTTAACAATAAGATAAAAAAAAATCATAAATAAATAAACAGGGAAATGCCGGCATTTTAACCTTCTTGGTATAGCATGACAGTGAGGACACTGTCAAGTTTAAGTTTGGGGGTATGCTCGGTACGTCTTCTTCCTTCGCATTCATTTGTACATATTTTTTGCATTTGCATACTTATTTTAAAAACTCATAAAAATTGAAAATGTTCAAAAATTATAAAAATTATTGTATTCAATTTTGGCCATATTTAACTTGAGTTTGACGAATAGGTTAACTAGCTAGGAACAACTAGATCTTAGACGTAGTAAATTAAAAACCCTAAAAATAACCTTCCTTAAAGTTTAAGGGTAGAAAGTATATGCCTTTGTAGTTTATTTAGAAATAGGCAAATTTTGAGTTCACTTTTTGGGCTAAGTTGAAATAAAGGAAAAATATTGATATTCTTATTAGAGTATAAGTTTGAAAAATAATTCCTAGCTTAAGTCTAGATTCTGAAAATGTATACCCTACAAATTGCACAATCACGCACCTTGAAACTTGGAATAGTAGAAGAGACCTTGAAATGCTCTTATCTAAAGTCCTTAGTACGAAGAAAATAAAAAAAATGTGAATAAAGAAAAAAATGAACACTGGTCTTTGTGATTACTTAAGGCTGCAAAAATAGAAAAAAAATATTTAGCAAGGGTGCTTCATCACCTAGTGCCTTAGACCAACTGGTTTGGGAGTCACTGCTAAAAGCCTTGGGTGTTGCAAGACTAGGAATTACGCTTTAATGTGCAAACACATCTTGTAATCGGTTGTTGGTACCTCAAGAAGTATTAACAGCCGCATGAAGGATGTGTAAGCAAAAAAATCATTAAGAATTCACCCGTTAATTAGTGCTTTGGAAACGGACAAGGGTATGATTGCTTGATTTGAATTTCCAAGTGTATGGGTGATTTATACACACACGTGGGGATATATGATTAGAGTTGAGATAAGAGAAATGAATGAAGAATAGAACTTGTATCTTTAGTAGAGTTGATAGAAAAATTCCTAAGTGGAGATGGAACCTTAGAAGGAAAACTTGGGAAATGCTGAAAGCTAAGTAAGTCTATAGGAAATATATATTCTTAAGTTAAATAATGAGGAAGTATGAAGAATATGGGTGGATAGTTTACGAGTCAACGATAATAGAATTCCTTGTTAGAAAACCTAATTGGAGAATTAAAAGTCAATGAGCCTAACTGATAGGATTTTGTGGGTAGTATCCGCTGAAAACCCTCAGGAGACAACACTCCTCCTACTAGGGACACTTAGAGGTTTAACGGCTTGTTGCACGAGCTCAGTGCAATCGCGTTTCCCTGTGAAAGTGCGGTTAGGTTTTTGTCGAGAATAAAACTAGGTTGCTCGAGGACGAGCAAAAGATAAGTTTGGGGGTATTTGTTCATATCATAATATTGCATTTTATATTCCCTATTCTTATGCGTTTTATAAATAAACAGGTACTTTTGATGCATGTCTGCTACATATTACAGGATACAGGTTCTTCGAGCGAAAACAGTAAAAAAGACAAAAAAATGATACAAAAGAGGGGCTTTTGACCAACAAGTAGAAGGATCCTAGTCAAGCCAAGATGAAGAACAGTTCGCAATTGTGCAAGGCAACGCAAGGTCTAAAATGTCAAAGTGAACAGTTAAAAGACCATTACCACTTTCACGAAAAGATCTGGAGAAGACCCAGAAGTCAAATAGAGAAAAGAACTAGAGAAATACAAAGCCCCAAGCATTATGAATGATCCCAGAAAAATTGAGAAGACGACCTCACCAATGGGCCGCGGAACCGCGGCCCAACCCCTACCCATGCCGTTGTTCCACGGCCATCTGATGCACGTGTCGGTGCATATTTCTTCTGGCGGTGCGTCGGTGCTTTTGTTGGGATTTTTCGGAGGTAAATCTGTAATAGCACATACGCGAGAAATTGTAACCCTAATTTTCCTATTTCCTTATAAATATGTAATCAAAATATTGTATGAGGGATGCCTCTTTTTCAATAAATAAAATTCAAATTCTTTTGAAGATTTAAGAGCATCAAATCTGTAAGTTCATCCTTTTATTTTCTGCTTTAGTTGATAATTAAATTCTTGAAGTAGATTAAGTCATTCTTTGCCCTAACTTTAGAATTAAATTCTTGCCTTAGATTAATTAATCTTTTGCCCTAATTTAATCTAGTGTAGAACATTTTAATATGCAGTAGATAATTAATCCATTAGATCTAAAAAAATACACATAATAAAAATGTTGTTTTTAATAGATCCCCTAATGAGCGAGTAATTTCATCGCTTGTTAGGGTTAGGAATAAGGGAGGGATTGAGAGATGAAGATCTCTCATCTTTTTCGTGCCTAATCAAATATAGAAATTAGAACTTCATGCATGCATGCATGATCCGCTCCCTACGGCATCCTACCCACGAGGTAACGGTGAAACCGTAGTATAAAGGACCGGACATGCATGACTTCAATGAAGGTTAAAGCAATTATTAGGAAAGGACGGACAAGGATCTAAAGCAAGAAACTTTGTTTCTTCCCAATCATCCTAATCCCCTCTACTAAATTGCTATAACTTCTAAAAAGATTTAATTTAGGGCATTAAAGGAGGTGTGACATTAAATCTTATCAGACTCCACCTTAGACCTAATCCTAGCAAGTTTCTAATCATCGTACAACTTCGTTTTTATATTCAATTAAAAAAACCAAACAACCATTGGAATCAGCTCGTAAGAACACTTAGGAAAATTACACATCCCTGTGGACCGACCCGTATTCACCGGCTAGCTTCATGCGACGCCGTTCTTGATTGCGGTAAATATTTTTGATCAATAAAAACCTACACTAATCAACACCAGCACTATTACCGATGATGCGTATGTCCACCAACACTGGCTTGCCGGCTCACACACATCATCATCGGTAATTGCCATGTCACGTACACTTTAGAGAATATTACTTTATTGATATCGCTTGTTAGTTGATAGTTCCGATATATCATTATTGTGCTAGTTTAGATATTGCATTCTTTACATAGATACCGTGCATGTATACATATTCATCGTCATGCAATATTATGGGGCTTTATGCCGGTAATTCACTGTTTAATTATTCTTGAGATTGGGATTTTGGATTTCCATGAGATTTCTACATTTGGAGAAACCGCAAGGATTTTATAAACTCATTATCATTTTAAAGATATAAATTTGCGGTTTTCTCGTTATATGATTTGAGAGGTGTCCACCATGAGTTTTCTCGGCTATTGAGCGGTATCATACACCCGATTCGAGGAGGAGGATGAACCGTCTGTGGGTGCATGGTGGACCCGGTGCGGTACCCCGGGGCAAGATGGTCGCAGATGATAGCATTGAGCCTGGCAGGGGAGCACTACCGACCGGTTATTTGTGATGCGGTGGATATCCGGAGGATACTGACGTTGTCGTGAGATTTGATTTTGGGCCAGTCCGGATTGCCGGAGCCCAGGGGCCAGTCCGGATTGCCGGAGTCCGAGATATTGAGACATTGAAGTTATATGATAGGGGCTAGTCCGGATTGCCGGAGCCCGAGATATTGGATATTGGGATATATGTTTTGTGTCGATACCTGACACGGATTCTATGTTGATTTCATTGATGATACCTCGATTTTTATATACAGAAATCTCATTAAATTAAGAAAACGGTTTTTCTCATTCATGATGTATTCTGTTATCATTTGTAATACATTTGTACATCATATATGTGGTATGTTATTACCTGAGGCACTGACACGAGTACTTGGTATTATACCGATGTAGATGGTTACCTTGTCATTATTATATGCTTCCCATTATATATATTATCGGGATATTTTCGTATGACCTAGGATTGAGTCATACATGTGATTTCTTCTCGGTGATGATTTCTACTCACGAGTTGGCAACTCACCCCCGTTGTGCCACAGTTCTTGCAGGTCTTGCCGTACAGGTTTCATTGCGGCTTGCTGGCACACTGCTTCCTCCCGGGTGATTGCCTTGGTAGGTGGGTTCACTCGCATCGTGACCACCATTGTATTTTATTTATATTCAGTTGTATCTAGTAACTCCATCAACCAGACTTGTATTAATTTATAGACTTAGAAGACCAGTATGTATATTCTTTCGACCTTAGAGTTGCGTGCTGTATTATTATGGTTTTCCTTTGGTTTTCTTCTGAGTTTTGATCCCGCCCTTCGGCGTTGTATATTATATTGCATTGTGTGGTTGTGTCCGCCAATTGGCGAAGAGCAAGCTCTCGCTTAGGGATACCTTTATATTATGCATGTTTGTACCCGTTTGGTGCCAGTATTTACAAAAGAAACTCTACCGAAATTTTCAGAAAAGACTTGATATTTTAAAAATGCATACTACGGCTTATTTTGTTAAACCACTTGCTTTAAAACTAGATTTTTTCCTTATCTCTCTTTTCAAATGGTTTAGATTTCTGGGATTTTGGCTTGCTTGAATTAGATGGGGTCTTATAGACTTCATATGATTCAAGTGCCAGTCACGTGCCATTTCGGGTCGTGACAAAAGTGTTACAATCTTCCCCCTCTTAAAGAAATTCGGTCCCCGAATTTAAAATTCTTACTATACGTATCTTCAAAGAGATGGAGGAAATTTTTCCGCATCTCGCTCTCGGCCTCCCAAGTGACCTCTTCACCATTCAGGCTACGCCAAAGAACTTTCACAGATGGCAAGACCTCTGACCGAAGTTTCTTCACTGCCGATCCAATATCATTACTGGTTGCTCGGTGAACGAAAGATCGTGCTCTAGCTGAATGGTCTGGTGCTGAATCATGTGAGAAGGGTCATGAAGGTATTTGCGAAGCATCGAAACATGGAATACAAGGTAAACATCTGGAAAACTGGGCGGAAGTGCCAAACGATAGGCAACGACACCTCAAGGATCTCAAAAGGACCAACAAATCTGGGACTAAGCTTCCCTTTCTTCCCAAATCTCATCACACCCTTCATCGGAGAAATCCGTAGGAATACATGATCCCCCACTGTGAACTCGAGCCTGCGACGACGACGGTCGGTATAAGACTTCTGTCTGCACTGGGCCGCTCTCATTCTATCCCGAATCAACTGAATCTTCTCCGTAGTCTCTTGAACAAGCTAGGGTCCCAAAATCCTGCTCTTGCTGAGTTCGGTCCAACAGACTGGCGATCGACACTTTCTATCATACAAAGCCTCAAAAGGTGCCATATGAATCGTCTCCCGATAACTGTTATTGTAGGAGAACTCTATCAATGGCAAGTGACGATCCCAACTGCCACCAAAATCAAGCCCGCACGCACGAAGCATATCCTCCAGAGTCTGTTTAGTCCGCTCTGACTGACCATCAGTCTGCGGATGGAAAGCGGTGTTAAAGCTCAATCGGGTACCCAAAGCTTCCTGAAGCTTCTGCCAGAGACAGCTAGTAAACTGGGTGCCCCTGTCAGATACGATGCATGTGGGAACGCTGTGCAAACACACAATCTTATCAATGTACAACTGAGCATACCGAAAGTGGTCTTCACTGGAAGGAAGTGAGCCGCTTTCGTCAACCGGTCAATAATCACCCAAATGGAGTCATACCCTTGACTGAACCTGGGTAGAACCACAACGAAATCCATGGAGATCTGTTCCCATTTCCACTCCGGAACGGGTAAAGGCTGCAACTCTCCAGCCGATCTCAGATGCTCAGCCTTGACTTGCTGACAAGTCAAGCACCTCGAAACGAAATCCGAAAAATCCCTCTTCATCCTTTCCCACCAGTATATATCTCTTAAGTCACGATACATCTTGGTGGAACCTGGATGAACACTATAAGCTGACTGATGTGCCTGCTTTAGGATCTCGCGCCTCAACCCCTCGGTATCTGGTACACATAAACGAGTCCTAAAACGAAGCATACCCTAGTCATCAATCAAGAATACCGACTCTCTACCCTGCTGAACATCCTCAAAAATCTCAGACAAACCGGCATCGGCGGGCTGTGCCTCATGGATATGATTTAGTAGAAGTGGACGGGTACGGACATGAGCAAGCTGTCCCCCAATGGAAGTGAACTCAAACTGTACTCTGTTGTCGTACAAGATCTTCCAATCTGCAGGAGACTGTAACGCCTTAGATTTCGGTTAGTGTTCGTTTAGACGTTAATGCGGGTTTACTATAAAATTTTAACAATTCGGGTTCCTCATATTTTATAATATTTAATTAATAATTTATATTATTTGTTATAAGCATGCACGCACGTGTGCAAGTAAATGCGAGGATTTGTTTGTGCTAATTTTGTTCTTAGCAACCATGACCATTAACCTAATCTTTGCATAACCCTAATCCTTAATCTTTCCTAGATATTTGTTGAGTGAGAAGGAGATATTTGTTAGGGTTTTGTTTGTGTGATTGGTGGCATGGTGACTTGTGTGAAGGCATTAAATGGGAGTTAATGCTATGGTTGCACTCACCTCACCCTACACTCACCTCCCTCTCTCTTTATCATTCTCTCTCTCTCATTTCTCTATCTCTTTTCTTTTTCTCTCATTTCTCTCTCAACAACTGAACACTTAGCTTCTCTTCACCATTTCTTCATAAATCCATCACTAAACATCACAAATCTCATCAAAAATCACATCTTTTTCCATCACTTGCCTCTTGGATGCCTAGGAGCATGTAAAGCTTGGATCTTTGAGTTCTTTTATGTAGGTATTGATCTCTTTCTGTTCTTTAGGTGTTTATTGTGTAGCTTAGCTTTAAAGTTGTTGTTTTTATCGCGTATCGTATCGTTTTGGGTAAATATCGTATTTTTAGTGTTGTTTTGGGGTCTCGAAAGATCTGCTGTTAAACCTGGTACTTGTTGCAGAAATTGACTTGACAGTAACCTAGTGTAGTGACCTAGAACCTAACCTCAAAATACGAACCAATTCCATCAAGATCGGGCCGCAGATTTATTGCTTCTGGCCGCAATTTGCGGCCAGACTGGGGAGTTGAGGTTTGGGTTTTTGGGTAGGGGTATCTGGGGTTGTTTGTGATCTCATGGTACTTGCAATTTTTACAGATTTTTGGTACAGAAAATACTGGGACCACTTGTGTGTTTCTCGTGTTTCTTTGCATGCGATACGTTATCCGATACGATGCGTGTTCGGTGTTGATGTTGCTCTGAGTTGGTTCCGTAGTGTTGCTGTATACGTTAGCTACAATACGAACCCTTAAGAGTACGTTGTGTTGTCGTGTTGGTCCGTGTAGATTATACGTGTTTTGGGTCTATTACTAATATATATTTGTTATATCGTTTTATGTTGCAGGTTCGCATGTGGGGAATTCGGACGCTGCTACAAAAGGAAAACAGGTGGTTGGCTTCACCTAGCTTGGGGCGTTGGTGAGTAGATTTAACATCTACAGGGGAATCGCCCGCATGGCGTTATGCGTTTGGGCTAGAGATGTTATTTCTGTCGCATATTCTATGTCATATTTAGAATTGCACATTCACCCTACTGCTTAGCTATTGTTGTGCTTGAACTAGTATCCTTAGGACACTGCACATATTATTGACGATTCATGTTGCATAAGCACTGATTGTATGCCACACACACCGTCAATAATTTCCATGTCACGTACAACCCACTTATAGATATGATATTGCTTGGTTTGGGACATTGGGACATTGATTCATATTTCTTATCGTATATGACATATAGCATACCTGTATACTTACATGCTTACACACATATGCCTTCACATACTTACATGCTAGATACCTGTATAGCTATAGAGGATTGTACCATTAGTGATAGGTACATACATACCTTATGACATAGCTATGGGTATACCTTGTACACATATTTCACTTATACCCACGGGATATATTACATCATTACTTATAGGTAGATACATATACCTTGCTATACCCTTATGTTTACACATACATCTGGTTATAGCTACATGTTTACCATTACTTGATGTTATTTTAGAATTGGAGAAAAATAGGAACCGCATGATATTTTATATTAACTTATTGCAGTTAATTAGCGGCTTTTCCTTTATATGCTTTCATTACAGTTTTATGTTGCATATATTATATTCATGGATTTTCGTATTGAGATATGTATTTTTCATGATGTTTTCTGGGTTTGGGGACCGTGGGGGTTCATGAAATTATGCATTATTTGAAAAATCCGGTTTCCCTTGATATGATATTTCAGCAGCCACCATGAGATTTATCGGTTCTGATATATATATACCCCACGCGAGGAAAGGAGGGGTCCGTGTCCGGGTACATGGTGGGGCCCGGAGGTACCCCGGGGCAAGAATTTCGTGGAGCTAGACAATGAGTTAGTGGGGGAATCATACCATCCGGTGACATTACCAATGACTCAGCGATTATCATGGGGATACCGACGGGAGTCATGTACGTATAGATACGTGGAAAGACGAGGGTCAGAGCTAGGCACTCGTGTTTTTCGGATAGCGTGTTATATGTACCTATCAGGGTGCCAGTCTTGGTGACAGCACCTGATAGATCTGTATTTCTGTGTCGATGCTTGACACATTGTTTTCATGATATTTCTTTTTACTTCTTTGTATATATAACAGTGGAATGGGACGCTGTTATGTATACCCTTACACCAATATTAATGGAATGGGACGCTAATATATGTGTATTGACATTTGTTTATATACATCATTTTTATTCATGCAAATATATTTAGGATGTTAGAATTTTACTTGATATTGGATTTGGGATATAGGAGATTTATTTGGGATTTGATACAGGATATATATATGAGATTGCTGATTTTGTACATTCAGGATATATGAGATATATTCGATATTGTACATTAAGGATTTGTGAGAGTTATATGATATGAGAGCCAATTTGGGAGCTGATTTGAGGAATTGGGATTTGGATTGTCATGATGGATTGTGATCCTACCACGATGTCAGGATTCCGTGGAAATAACATATTTCATTCCATACTCCACATTTATTGTTTATGCACTGCTTCATGTATTAGTAGTACCTGTTAGTGTACCTTTCATGACTGTTGCATTTACATACCATTATTTATATGCATTATTTTATGTGTTAGTTGTACCTGCTAGAGTACCTTTCATGACTGTTGCATATATATAATTTTCATATCATTATTGCATTCATATGACCTTTTATTGCTATTAATTGCATATGTTAGATTAACGCTGTACGTGCATACTTGCGATTACCTGCATATGTTATTTACTATTCACGAGTTCGCAACTCACCCCCGTTGTTTCACAGTTGTTTTTGCAGGGTGTTCCCCAGAGTAGTCGAGGCAGGCTATTCACCTATCTGATCATCTTTTGCTGCGGATACCGCTTCAGCTCATAGTGTGATGTTTTTCTTAGGTGGGTTTTTATGGTTATCCGTATTGTTGTATTGTATATTCGTTGTATCCTTGTACTCTCCATCTACTATATTTTTGTTGACTTAGAGACTTGGTGAGGACGATATTGTATATTATTTGTGACTTGTTGTCTTTTATACAGTTTCCTTTCCATCGTCTTTTATTTCTTCGCTACGGCGTCGTATATCTGTTGTGGTGGTTGTTTTCCGCCTTTGGGCGTGTATTTGCTCCCGTTTGAGGATGCTTTGCTTTTATTTATGTTGTACCCATTTTGGAGCTAGTTTTTACAAAGGAGGTGCTGCCAAAATTTTAAAGAAAGAAAGTTGGACTTTTAAAGAATTTGGGTTGCGATTTCAAAGAATTTTAAACAATGTTTCTTATCTTTTCTGGTCTTTTAATGGTTTAGATTTCTGGGTTTTTGGCTTTCTTTTACTGCGTTATGCCTGTAGACGTTGCGTAGTATTAGGGCCATCACGTGCCAATTTCGGGTCGTGACAGAACTGTCTCTGAACTACGCTCAACTGGGACAAGCTACCTACGGGCCTACGACTCAAAGCATCGGCTACCACATTCGCCTTGCCCGTGTGATAAAGGATCTCACAATCAAATCCTTCACGAGCTCCATCCAACGGCGCTGTCTCAAATTCAGATCCCGCTGCTGGAAGATGTACTTCAAGCTCTTATGGTCCGTGAAGATCTGACACGACTCCCCGTACAAGTAGTGTCTCCAAATCTTAAGCGCAAAGACCACATCGGCCATTTCAAGATCATGAGTGGGATAATTCTGCTCGTGCTTCTTCAGCTGTCGAGAAGCATAAGCGATAACTCTATCTTGCTGTATCAATACACAACCGAGCCCCACTCGCGAAGCATCACAGTAAATGACATAGCCGCCCGATCCAAAAGGCAAAGATAAAACTGGTGCAGTCGTCAACCGAGTCTTCAACTGCTGAAAACTCTGCTTGCATGCCTCGGTCCAAAGAAAAGGAACTCCCTTCCTGGTCAGTCCGGTCAGCGGTGCAGTGATACTCGAGAAGTCCTGCATGAAATGGCGGTAATAACCGGCTAAGCCCAAAAAGCTGCGGACTTCTGTCACTGATACCGGTTTAGGCCAAAGCTGTACGGCCTCGATCTTCCTTGGGTCCACATGAATACCGTCTCCCGTAACCACATGACCCAGGAAGTCAACACTATTAAGCCAGAAGGCACACTTCGAGAATTTAGCAAACAGCTGGTGCTCTCTCAATGTCTGCAAAGCAATTCTCAAGTGCTGCTTATGCTCCTCTCGACTCTTGGAATAAACTAGAATGTCATCAATAAACACAATAATAAACCGATCGAGGAATGACCTGAAAATCCGGTTCATCAAATCCATGAACGCTGCTGGGGCATTGGTGAGTCCGAACGACATCACCAAAAACTCATAATGCCCGTAGCGCGTAGAAAAGCAGTCTTCGGAACGTCATCATTCCGAACCCGCAACTGATGATAACCCGACCTCAAATCAATCTTAGAAAAATGTCCCGCACCCTGGAGCTGATCAAACATATCGTCAATGCGAGGTAATGGATACCTATTCCGCACCGTAACTCGGTTCAATTGACGATAATCAATACACAACCTCAAACTACCGTCCTTCTTCTTGACGAACAGAACAGGAGTTCCCCAAGGCAAAACACTCGGACGCACAAGTCCTCTATCAACCAACTCCTGCAACTGATCCTTAAGCTCTGTCAGGGCCATCCGGTAAGGCGGTATTAAAACAGGCCCCGTGCCGGGGATCAGATCAATGCAAAACTCAATCTCACGCTCTGGCAGCAATCCAGGTAACTCATCGGGAAATACGTCGGGAATCTTCGCACGATAGGAACCCGGTCCAATGAATCTACTGTGGCTCCGGTATCGTGAATGAAAACCAAGAATCCCCAACATCCCCTCCTTAAAAGCCGACTAGCGCAAAGGGCTGAAATCAAACTGTGAGGGGCGGCACCACGGTCTCCTTGCAAAAGAAGAACCGACTCACTGGGAAAACAAAATCTGACTGTCTTCTCGCGGCAGTCCATGGACGCGTGGCAAGTAGCTAACCAGTCCATGCACAGGAGAACGTCGAAGTCCAACATATCAGGAAGGATCAAGTCGACGGACAACACCCTATCTCCAATATGAACGGCACATGACTGAAACACGTGTCGCGCAACAAACGACTCGCCAACAGGAGTAGTCACGACAAGCGGCTGATCTAGCAAACACGACCCTCGGCCCAACCTCGGCATGAAGTGTGTAAAAACATACGAGTGCGTAGATCCCAGATCAAACAAACTTGTGCATCAAAAGAACATACAGAAAGAGTACCTGAAGCCACTGCATTGGACACCTGCGCGTCCTGATGAGTCAAAGCAAACATTGGAGCCAGCCCTCTACCGGCAACTGGCTGTCCTCCGCCTTTGCCATCCTGTCCTCTCTAAACAAACCCTCCGCGAGCATGACCTCTCTGAGCATAAGTCTGACGCGGAGCAACAACAGGTGCAAGAGACAACGCTCTCTGAGGTGGAGAAGGTGGTAAGGTAACATGTGGTACGGCTGCTTCATCCTCACATGGCTCGGTACAATCTCGAACACGATGATTAAAACTCCCACACCAGAAACATCTAGACAAAATCTGCTGACCCTCCTAGGGATAAGTGCTAAACAACTGGCCTCGTCCCAAGCCTCTGCTACTCCTCGTACCTGAACTTAATCTGTCGCGGCGTCTAAACATTTGTCTCCATGCTGATACACCAGTACGAACCCTCTTCGGTTCCAGAACAACCGACGTCTTGAAAAGACGCTCCTCAACCAATAGGGCTGCGTCCACCGCTGCTGCATACATGTCATAATGCTGTGCGCTGATAGCGAGGAACAACTGGATAAGCAGGCCTCGAACAAACCTCTTGATCCGCATCTCCTCAGTGTCCACCAAATACGGAGCATACACAGACAGCTCGGTAAACTGCACATCGTACTCTGCCACCGTCATACCCAGAGTCTGGCGTAACAACTCGTAACTGCGCGCTCGAGCATCCCTTACGCTCTGCGGAAGAAAACGGGCAAGAAACACCATCACGAACTCAGCCCAGGTCATAGGAGAACGACCTGCGGTTTTGTCCTTCTCTAAAGACTCGCACCATTTCTGGGCAAGACCTTCCAGACAAAAACTCGCGAACTCTACCCATCTCACGTCGGAACATCTCAGCAAACAACAGATCCTGGCCATCCGATCGATAAATGACTGCGGATCCTCAGCTGCATCAGTGCCGGTGAAAACCGGAGGCTTTATCCTCATGAACTCAGATAATGATACGGTGATAACCTCTGTAGCTGTAGGTACGACTGCCGGAACAGTAGGCACCATCACGGTCCCCATAACAGGTGGGACAACCTCCTGTCTCTGCGCTCAACTGGCCTCAACTAACGACCCCATCATCTGGCGCAAATCCTGCATACCGGCCCCTAGCCTAGTAATATGGTCTGTCGAAGGTGGATCAACCTGCTCCTGTACAACGGGCGTACCGCCCTGGTCAGTCCTCGTCTCAGACGAGCCAATTCTGATCTCGGCTCTCGCGGCCGCTCTCTGCGCTCTCGTAGTCTTCGGCGGCATAATGGCTGGAAATGAAAACAGGATTCGATAAGAACATAGAAATCGAATCACAAGGATGCATATAATCACGGACGGAATTTCAACCAATAAGTCCTAAGGTCACTTAGGTGGAGTACCGTGTCGTAAGTATGCCGCGAGATATACACATGCTACGTCACTCTGCTTAAGCTACCTACTCCATCATCCCAAGGTCATCCTACACTCCAAAAGGTAAAACCTAACGCTCTGATACCAAATTTGTCACGACCCCAAGTTTGGCATGTGACCGGCAATTAAACCACGTAACGTCTACAGGCGTAACGCAATTTAAGTAAGCCGAAACCCAGAAATCTAAACCATCAAAAGTAGTAAGTGATAAGAAGATTGTAAAACATTTAGAAATCTCAAGTAAAAATTTTTAAACCTAAGTTTATTTTCTTAAAAATTTCAACAGCACCTCCTTTGTAAAAACCAGCCCCGAAACGGGTACAATCATATGATATAAGTAAAGTATCCCTAACAGGAGCAAATCACGCCCAAGGGCAGAAACAACCACAACGAGTTTATATAATGTAGATATATGACGCCGTAGCGAAGGAATAAGCAAAAAGGAAGTGAAATAACATCACAACATAATAAAACAGTCGACTGAACGAGCTCGACACCCAAGTCACAAATAATACAACACCGATCCTCACAAACTCGTCTCTAAGTCAATATACATGAAAGTGGTGGATGGAGAGTACTAGATACAATGAGGTCATACAGATAACCGCAAACCACCCACGTATCCAAAATGACGACCAACAGCAGCGGTATCCATAGAAGAAAATGAGAAGCCCTGCCGTGACTACACCGAGGGTCAAGCCTGCAAAACACTGTGGCACAACGGGGGTGAGTTACCAACTAGTGAATAGTAAATAACATCATACAGATAATCACAAGTATGCATGAACAATGATAATCTATCATATGCAATCTGATAGTATAAGTATGGCAATATGGATAGGCAACAATCACGATCAAGGTATACCACCAGAGTGCTACAACTACACGAAACAATGCATATCAAGTAACTACTGAGTATGGGATAAAACATCTCATCATCATGGAAAAACGGGTATCCATTAAATACACCCCAAATCCCAATACCTCAGGCGCCGTCACTCTAATCGGCCCTCATATCCTGTAAATGTAGGGTTTTAGGCACTCTCACAAGGTTCTACAAGGCATCAACCATGCCCAATTTAAATTTTTGACGTGCCGAACAACCCTAACCAAGATCTTAGACTAGAGATTAGGCGAAACAAAGCATGTTAAACACATTAACATCTAAGAGTTTGGGATTACAACCTTTGTAGTCCGGTCCTTCACTTCTAAAGCTCCGTGTTGAGGTCCTTTCGCTGCGATCATCTAGTACCCGGACTCTAGAGAGGCTCCACGAAGAGAAAGATGCAAGCTTGCTTCCGATCTTCGATAACAAAGATGATCTACCTTGAAGTTTCTTTAACACAAGCTCTCACTATCTAATGAAGTGAACACCCTAATCTAATTGGCTAGATTAGATGAGGATGATGAAGTAGGGTTTTAGCTCTCATTTATTTTCTTAATCTCACTCATTATCCACACTTCATAAAAAGCTAGAAAGCTTTTTATCCAAGGAAGAAGAAGAAAGAAGATGCTTAATCCTTTTGTGATGAATAATGAAAGTGTGTTATAATTACAAATGCAACCATGGTTAAGTCAAGAAAGACTTAACCATTGTAGAGATATAACTAGGGTTAAAGGGTGTGGGTTGGGTTAGGAAATATCTTGCAAAATATCTAAACAAAATATCTTTGCAAGAAACAAAATAAAAGTTTCTAGAAGCTTCTAGAAAAGATTAACCCAAATCAAACCCTAACCATGTTTAATCTCCACTAATCATGTTGCATTAGTAATCATAACTTGTTACAATATTATATATCACATATACAATATTTATTGTAAAAAAATAAAATAATACTATTAACATATATCGCATATATATCAATGTATTACCCGAGTGAGAAAAAGAATCTTTTAGTGAGCTTATATTAGTTAATGTAATTTAATATATCAAATGTATAATTATACATTAAATTATCGAATCAACACTTGATCCGATAATCCGGCTATTTCACAAATAACCGACTAATATAATATGTATCAGTTCATCGAATCAACACTTGATCCGATGACCTGGCTATATCACATATACCCGGCCGATATCTCATATCGCGAGAATCCAATACGGTATCACATACACGTATTGTTCTCGGTCCTGCACATATCATATATGTGCTCCTACTCCGTTTTGCCTGAGTCAAGAAACCTCTATATAGGACTCTAAAGAATCAACAATACGCTGGCAGTAGGTGATGATCATATCAAACACGCATAAGCTGCAAGCGGTCAGCTAAACGTAACAGCCACCCAGGTATTGAGTGATCAGAAGATCAATAAGCAAGCCTGTACTTTTCCCTGCGAATCCAGTCAGTAACACTCCCGTACAGTCCGGTCTCTTCACCTGATATGTCGCATATCTCGCCTAGGGGTGGTAAACGTCAGACCCCAGTAGCTTGATAAGTCGTGTCGATATGAGGTCTATAACAATTCGAGAAATTACTGATAACACTTACCAGTAAATCTCAGCAACCCTGGCTAGGGATTTCCAGTTATAGCCAATCGAACACAGCGCAACATCAACTCCCTATACCGGGAGAGACGAATCCCTTCCTATCGCTCATTGCCTCCATGTGATTCGGGACTGTACCCAAAAGCCTCCTTTTGCATGCTTTCTTGGACGTGGTATGATGGAAATCAAAGCACAGTGGGAATCACACAAGACTCTATGACGATCTCGGGTCTACAGACTAACCTGTACAAGTGTCACCAGAGAACTGCCATCTGACGTGAGGTATAATACCATCTGGGAGTTCTCGCCGAGTCCGTCCAGTGTACCCAGTCTCCACTGAGCACCCGTATACCTTCTCTGATGTCAAACACCAATGGATATGGGATCATCCATCGCCCATCATATGGGTCAAGAAGCGCATACACTAGTCTACTCTGGAGTATCGATGCCCTGTCTCGGTACTCCCACAACTAGGAACATTTGAAGGATGTACTTGGCGACTACACTGTCCTCACTAGTATGATCTGCATCATAGTCCTGGTAGTCAAGTACTTATCCTAAGGGCTTTATCAACATGTAACATAGAGTCAATCAGAGTACATGTTAAGATAAAGTGTAACCAGATAGCATACTATCATGTCGAGCAAGAAATTCCTCCCTATATATGTCCAAGCATCCACTACAATATACATCGTATGTACAGTAATGGCCTCTAGGGCATACATATAACTAACAGTAAATCTCATGGAACCTGAGTGCCCAACATCAGCACATGAAAACATCATGAAATACTCGTGTCCAGCATCGACACGCAAATCCACATATATCGGGCTCCGTCAGTCCGGATCGGCTCACGAACTCCATTTGTCCGGATCGGCCCACGGGCTCCGGCAGTACGAATCGGCCCATATCCATCTCTCGACTCCGGTCGGTATCCTTCGGATAACCGCCAGGTCCAACCAATCACCGGTAGGTAGTAGTCCCTCTGCCAGGCTCATCGTCTACTGTGCGACATCCCTTTCTTGCCCCTGGATACCATACCGGGTCCACCGTGAACCCGCAAACGGATCATCCAGCTCCTCGAATCGGGTTTCTATCACACATCTCAAAACCGAGAAAACGCATGGTGGACGCACTGAAATATCATATCAAGAGCAACCGGGTCTTTAAAACAATGCATACTTTCTTGAAATAATGCCACAGTTCTCAAATCCATAAATCACACGAAATCCGTATCTCAATGCGTAAATCCATGAAATATGATGTATGCAACATAGAACAGTAATATGAGCATATCAAGGGAAAACCGCTCTTTTAAATGAATCCAGTTTTTAAATATATCCTGCGGTTCCCAATTTCTCCAAAAGCAAATCCAACATCATCTAAAGGTGCACATATAACTATAGCAAGTATGGGTGTATACATGTAAGTATGTATGCACGATGTATCTCATATGCGCAATAGAACAATAATCCATGTGTCAATAATCAATAATAATACAATACTGCATAAGTGTATAGGTTGTGCGTGTCATGACAATTACCGACGGTGTGTGTGTAGCATACAATTTAGTGTTAGTGTATATGCCCTAGAGGCCATTACTGTATCATACTAGTTTGTATATTACTTAATGGAAGCTTGGGATATTCACCTTGTATATACAATCTTGCTCAAAATAGTAGTATGCTACTTGGTTTGTTTCTACTTCAATGTGTACATGTGTTTATTTTTGTATATCGCCTATACACATTAGTGGAGCCCTTAGGATCTTTGCTTGATTACCAGCGATGTGATGGCCGTCACACTAGTGGGGCTGGGTAATCTATAAGCACATCCTTATGCAGGTCCCTGGTCGCAGGACTATCGAGACAGGGCATCGATACTCCGGAGTAGACCAGCGCATGCGCTTCTCATCCCAGTGTGGGAGACGGTCTGTCCCACAGCCGTCAGTACGTCGTACTTGAGATAGTATGCGGGTGCTCGTTAGGTTACGGGTACACTGGACAGGACTCGTCGAGAACTGACTAGTTGGTATTATACCTATCGTCAGTTATCAGTTCCCAGGTGACATGAGTACAGCTTAGTCCGCTGACTTGACACTGTCACTTCGCCTCGAGTGTGTTCCCACTGTACTTTGATTACTACCTTACCACGGCTCAAAGGAGTCGTGCAAACAGGTGGTGGTTGGGTGCAGTCCCGAAGCACTTGGAGGCAGTGACGGTTAGACAGGATTCGTCTCTCCCTGTATTGGGGGTTGACATCGCGCTGTGTCTAGGAGAGCCATTACACGAGTAGTCCCTGGCCAGGGCAAACGAGATATACTGGTAGGTTTCCAGTATTATCTCAGGGTGTTTTGGGCTTCGCTCCGGCACGACTTGTACCGCTATTGGGGGACTGACGTTTACCGCCCCCTAGGCCCGCCATGCGATGTATCAGACGAACAGACCGGACTGTACGGAGAATGTCACATTCAGGCTCAGTAGGAGTTCAGATGGGTTTCGCCTCGTCGGTCTTCTTGTCGGCACTACCTGGGGACCGTTACGCACAGCTAGTGCCGCTTGCGGTCTGTGGTTAAACCCACTGCCAGCGTAGTGTCGAGTCTTTAGAGTCCCACACAGAAAGCTTTTCGCCTTTAGGCAAAAGAGTAGAGGTCGCATGGTATTGCGACAGGTCGCATGGTTTTGCGACAGGGTTCGGTCACATCCGTGCACTTGTGCACGTACAGTGTCCGGACAGTTTGCACTAGCGGGCTTTGGTTTAAGCCAGATCCTAGTGTACCTTTTGGGATTGGATTTATCCAGTGTGCATTCGTGTTCCTCGGAACGCGGATGTGGGTGTGTATGCACAGTTGACAGGGAGGCAGAGGCAGCGGATTCTCATTAGGGTTGTTGACAGTTGACCGTTGACTATTTGACTTTTTGCTCAACCCTAATGAGAATATGATATGTGATTAACTATTATATTAATTAAGTATTATGGTGACATGGTTGTTGACTTTTGTTGACTTTGTTGACTTGTTGACTTTTGTTGACTTGTTGACTTTGTTGACCGGTTGACTAGGCTTGACTAGTTGACCATCATGATAACCATAGCCATCATTTCATGGCAAAGACTTTTGTTTGCTTGCTCATTTGTGTAAAATGAGTGCATGAAATGATTTGGTTATGGTTGCTTCAACCATCACATAAGACTTTTTTAGTATGATGAGTTATCATGACTTTGGATTATGAGAGGGTGAGAGACAAAAGACTTGCTCATTCTTTCTTGCTCATTCTCTCTCTTGTTCTTGAGCTCTCTTGTTTTTGCTCTCACCCTCAACATCTTGCTCCCTCTCTTGATTCTATGGTTCTCTTGTCTCATGAGTTGAGAATCAAGAACCATAGTTAAAATCCCATACAAACTCTTCTCTACTCATTCTAGTTCACTAGGTTTAGCAAACCAAGTGAACTAGTTTCTTCAAAGAACGAAGAAGGAGCTAAAGGTTAGAGCTTTTAGGTGGATCTATCTTCGGCGTATGGAGACGACGGGAAGAAGCCAATCCGGACCACCATCGAAGCTTGAAGACGAAGGAGTTCAAGACAAGCAAGGTATAACCCCCTAACCGAGTAGCTAGAAACTCGTAGTTAGGTTGCTAGATAGATGTTTAACCAAGATCCGGGTTTTAGGTCCATGTTACCACCTCCATGAAAATCGTTTTTTACCAAATTCCGCATTCCCGAAAGTACCGGGAGAGGTAGCATGGACTTACAGTGGTATCAGAGCCTAGATAAACTCTATCTAACATGTTAGCAAGTAACTAGAAGATCGATCAAAGAAAAAGTCCAGAAAACGAACCCCGAAATTCGAAGTTTCTGTCGATTTTTATACTGTTCAAAAGTTGATTATTTTCACACCTAAAATCGGCTCAGGCTTTTCTGTGAACACCCACCAAAATTGGTCCAACGATCGAGTCAAAGAGCCGCGGAAACGCGGCGGGAGCACGCTCCCGCCGCGGATCCGCGGCCGAGTTGACTCGGCCGTGGTCCATTTTTGGTGCAGTGTTCTTCTGGGGGTATTTTGGGATTTTTAGAATATATATTTTCAACCCAGATTTTTCAAAACGAAAAATTTATTTTTGGTGCCCCGAAAATCCGTATTTTTGATCGAACTTCTAAAAGACTTTAGCTAACGGGTTTTTCTGTAATGTGCTATTTGTATTGAACGTCTACTAATCGCTATATGTCGATTAGTGGGGGTTATACAAATCTGTGATCTGTAATGTTGCTGGAATGTGGATATGAATATGTTGGATTGTCGCGGGTGAATAGCCGGGGGTTGTGAGACGAGAGTTTTCTTTTCTTTCAATTCATGTAAATTTGTAAATTGATGTAATAATTATTTGTATGGCCGCACAACCGGGTCGGGGTTGTAGCCGTCATTGTATAATTTCTTTTTACTGTTTTTGCTCCTAGGATAGACCCATGGAGGGGGTGCACAAACTACCGGGTATGCCGAAGTGTCGAGTGGCCTACTCATGGAGATGAGGGAGGTTGCTACACTTCGGGTACTTGGCGGGTAGTTTGCCGCACCCGTAGGGGTCTTGGGTGGGGTTTTGGCTATTCACCGCGACCGTGTAATCTATTTTTCGTTACAGGCTCATGCGAATTACAGATTCCTAGTATATCCAATGTATTCATCTGTGATCTGAAATGTTTATCATTGCAGTATATCTATATATGATATTATTTAGGCGTTGCTTATGTTTTACAGCCGCGCTAGCCCACCCCCCGCTCTGTCGTTAGTTAAGTAACCTAACGGGTAATGACGGGGCCCCGTGGCGAATGCGAATGGCATAAGCGTACGTCATATTTTGGTTGTTTTCTGCAATGGTAGGATTAAATGATGGGACGCATTAAAAGAACTAATGCAAGAATATCACGCATTAAAAGAACTAATGCAAGATAATAAACCAAGTTAAAGTCGTTGGAACACTTTCGAAAAACCACTCGGTTCTTTTCAAAACCAACTTTTAAATGCGGAGCTTGAGCCACTCCTTTTAAAAGCTATCTCGTTCCATCGACCAAATCAAGTTCACTACGTTCACGGTTTTGCCAAAACCATTCATAGCCCTCCGTCGTTCCGTATGAATATCCAATAGTATTCAAGCTGTGTTTGTTGACCTTCGTCAAGGCATAGTGATTGGTAGCTGTTGGGTATTCATATGTAGCATAGATAGATGCGTTGGTTTGGGACATTCGCATTACCTTGTTGACCTTCTTCAAGGGTATATACGGGTGGATTCAAATTAACCTGGATAATGACGGGCAGAACTTGACATGTGACTTATGATTTGTTGACCTTCGTCAAGGTCATAAGAGCATGGGGCAAAAATCCACATCGGGAGTTTCATAAGTACTGAAACTTGCTAGATTTGCATACCATTTGGAGTGTGATGATTCTGGTAGGATTCCTTCAGTTTCGTCACGCGATGATATTTGGATCCCGATCCTACTGTGAGTATATGCTACTCCTCGGGAAATTTCTCACTAAACGATCAATGCTATAAACCTAGTAGGTGCCTAGAAAGGTGTTAGCGGGGCTACGCCCCCAGGGAAAAGAGGTTCTTTAATTAAGGAACTTCGCGAAAGCGTTGGAAAACCTCCCTCGAAGTACCGACACCGGCCTGGCTGAACGGTTAAGCAAGTATTGTGCGGTGGGATTGATCCCGGCTAATTCTTCCTTTATGGTTTGAGGAGGGATTCGAGAAACAGTGGGAGCCATCCTGTTTAGACAAACTAAAAACCACTCTAAACTTGCAAGAGCATCATGCTGAGTGTTTCTTCTTCTCTCTCCTAATTGCAGCGACCAAATCGACATGACTGGACTTAAGTTACTCCTAGATAAAAATAAACTGACAGGGCCAAACTACAAAGATTGGCTCAGGAATGTCAAGATAGCAATCACTTACGACAAGCTGGGGTATCTTCTTACCACCAAAGCTCCCCCTGTCCCTGGTCCCACTTCCAGCGTCACGGATAAGGAAATCCGTAAGACTTGGGAGATTGATAGCGCGAAGGCCAAATGCCTCGTACTTGCCTCTATGGACAATGAACATCAGAGGAGGCACGAGAATATGGACTTGGAATCCATATTGCTTCATACAAAAGAACTGTATGGAGAGCAATCTCGTATCGCAAGATACGAAGCGTCGAAAAAGTTATTTTCGACAAGAATGGCCGTCGGATCATCAGTAGCCGAGCACGTGCTAAAGACGATCGGCTACATTGAGGAGCTCGCGGACCTAGGGATCACATTGGAGAGTGAACTATATACGGATATAGTTCTCCAGTCCCTTCCTTCCACTTACGCCCAGTTTATACTGAACTTCAACTTACAAGAAAAAGAGGTTGAACTTTCAGAGCTCCTCAACATGCTGAGGAGCGCAGAGGGCACCCTACAGAAAGGTAGGGAAACATCCACTTTGTTTGTAGGAGGATCATCTTCTTCTAGGTCCAAGGCGAAAGCCAAGGGAAAGAAGAAGAAAGCCCCCGCCAAACCAAGGGGCGGTGTTAGTAAAGTGGATACGAAGGGAAAAGCTAAAGCAACAAAGAAAGCGGGGAAGCTTGTGGATAAGGAAGAATGCTTCTATTGTCATAAGAAAGGACACTGGAAGAATGATTGCAGGGCCTGGAAGGCCAGAACACAGGAATTGAAGCAGGTTGCAGCTTCAGCTTCAGGTGTGTATGTTATTGAAAACTGTCTTTCAATAAACTCTACTTCCTGGGTATTGGATACCGGATCAGGATCTCATATCTGTAATTCTTTGCAGGCGTTGAGAAACCGTAGGGTTTTGAAGGCAGGTGACATGACCCTCAGAGTTGCGAACGGAGCTAGCATGGATGCTAAAGCCGTGGGGGACTATCACCTGGGAATGTCAGATGGACATGTTTTGGTTTTACGTAATTGCTTTTTTGTACCCAACGCAACTTGTAATATCATTTCTGTATCTTTAGTTTCTAAAGAAGGTTATGAATTTGCGTTTGTAAGTAATGTTGTAAACATTCACCTTAATCAAGTTTTGATTGGGTCAGGTACATTGAGTAATGGTATATACGTGTTAAACCAACCACATATTTTCAACGTCCAGAATACACACAAAAGAAAGTCTCCAGAAATAAATCAGACTTTCTTGTGGCATTGTAGACTGGGTCACATCAATGAGAGAAGGTTGACTAAGTTACATACAGAAGGATATTTGAATGCGTTCGAATATCAATCATATGCCACTTGTCAATCCTGTCTCAAAGGAAAAATGACAAAGACTCCGTTTACTGGACGTGGAGTAAGAGCGAGCGAGCTCTTGGGACTCGTACACAGTGACGTGTGCGGTCCAATGTCTACACATGCGCGAAGCGGTTATTCTTACTTCATTACTTTTACGGATGACTTCTCAAGGTACGGTTATGTCTTCTTAATGAAACATAAGTCCGAAGCCTTTGGAAAATTCCAGGAGTATAAGAATGAAGTAGAAAAACAGACCGGCAAAAGTATTAAGATTCTAAGATCGGATCGAGGTGGAGAATACTTAACTGCCGAGTTCCTGGACTATTTAAAAGAGAACGGAATTCTCTCTCAGCTTACTCCTCCATACACCCCGCAACATAACGGTGTATCGGAGAGACGGAACCGAACCCTATTGGATATGGTTCGGTCCATGATGAGTAACGCTGAGTTACCACGATCATTCTGGGGATATGCACTAGAAGCAGCTGCGTATCTCTTGAACAAGGCTCCCACCAAGACTGTGCCTACCACCCCATATGAGATGTGGACTGGGAAGAAACCCTGTCTTAAGTATCTTAAGGTATGGGGATGTCCAGCTTTTGTAAAAAAGCAGCATGCGGATAAGCTTGAGGCACGTTCAGTACAGTGTAAGTTTGTGGGATACCCAAGGAACTCCAGGGGGTATCTTTTCTATTCCGCTGAGGAACAAAAGGTTTTTGTTTCTCAGCATGCCCGCTTCTTGGAAACTGAGTTTTTGGAAACCCAGATAAGTGGGAACACAATAGAACTGGAAGAAGTTCCAGAACCACAGACTGTTACTGAAAGCTTAGTGGAACCAGAGGGTTCAACAGAACAGGACATTCCTACGCCGCTCCGCAGGAGTAGTAGGCAGTCTCATCCGCCCGAGAGATACTACGGTTTTCTCATAGACGGGGATAGAGAGGATTGCATCATAGATTATGATGAGCCTACTAGCTTCCAGCAGGCCGTTCAGAGCGTTGACTCAGTGAAATGGCTGGATGCAATGCGGACCGAAATGGAGTCCATGTACACCAACAAGGTATGGACGTTGGACATTGCTCCAGACGGGGTAAAACCCGTAGGATGCAAGTGGATCTTCAAAAGGAAGATTGGTGTAGATGGACAGGTTGAGACCTATAAAGCTAGGCTGGTAGCAAACGGTTTTCGTCAAAGACCTGGCTTGGACTATGACGAAACCTTTTCTCCAGTAGCCATGCTGAAATCCATTCGGATCCTTCTTGCCATTGCTGCCTTCCACGATTATGAGATCTGGCAAATGGACGTAAAGACCGCTTTTCTAAATGGAAATTTAGAGGAGTGTGTCTATATGGACCAACCAGAGGGTTTCATTCAAAGTGGGAGCAGCGGAAAGGTGTGCAAGTTGCTTAAGTCCATCTATGGACTAAAGCAGGCATCTCGGAGTTGGAATATCTGCTTTGATGAGACGGTCAAAGAATTTGGCTTTATCAAAAATCCAGATGAACCATGCATCTATAGTAGATTTGTAGCGAGAACTGTAGTATTCCTCGTTTTATACGTGGATGACATTCTCTTAATAGGAAATGACATTCCTATGCTACAATCTGTCAAGGGGTTCTTGTCACACAGGTTCTCCATGAAAGACCTGGGTGATGCCTCATACATTCTGGGTATCCGGATCTACCGTGACAGATCCAAGAGGATATTAGGACTTTCTCAGTCCAGGTACATCGACACCATACTGAAAAGATTCAGTATGGAAGATTCCAAGCGCGGTAACCTACCGGCTTGTCACGGGATCACTCTCTCTAAAGAGATGTCTCCCAAGACTGATTTGGAGAGGGATCGCATGTCTATTATACCCTACGCTTCTGCGGTAGGCTCTATAATATATGCGATGTTGTGTACCAGACCGGATGTAGCTTATGCACTGAGTGTGGTAAGCCGGTATCAGTCAAACCCTGGGGAGAAACACTGGATAGCGGTAAAGAACATTCTCAAGTACCTGAGAAGGACTAAGGAGATGTTCTTGGTGTATGGCGGAAAAGACCTCCAGATCGAGGCCTTTGCTGACTCCAGCTTCCAGAGTGACAAGGATGATTCCAAGTCCATGTCGGGTTTTTTCTTTACCCTCAATGGAGGGGCGGTGTGTTGGAAGAGTTCCAAACAGGAAACCGTTGCAGACTCGATGATGGAAGCGGAATACATCGCTGCATCTGATGCCGCAAAAGAAGCTGTCTGGATGAGGAAGTTCTTGAAAGAACTTCAGGTGGTTCCGTCCATTGTTGATCAAATACCTCTGTATTGCGACAACAACGGGGCTATAGCTTTAGCGAAGGAACCCAGGTCCCATCAGAGATCCAGGCACATCTTGAGGCGGTATCACCTGATCAGGGAGATCGTGGATCGCCAGGAGATCGAGGTTCGGAGAGTCGCTTCAGAAGAAAACACTGCAGATCCATTCACCAAGGCCTTGCCCCAGACTCAGTTCGAGCGGCTGATCGAGATGATAGGTCTTCGATACGCCAGTACATGGCCTTAGTGCAAGTGGGAGATTGTTAGTGTATATGCCCTAGAGGCCATTACTGTATCATACTAGTTTGTCTATTACTTAATGGAAGCTTGGGATATTCACCTTGTATATACAATCTTGCTCAAAATAGCAGTATGCTACTTGGTTTGTTTCTACTTCAATGTGTACATGTGTTTATTTTTGTATATCGCCTATACACATTAGTGGAGCCCTTAGGATCTTTGCTTGATTACCAGCGATGTGATGGCCGTCACACTAGTGGGGCTGGGTAATCTATAAGCACATCCTTATGCAGGTCCCTGGTCGTAGGACTATCGAGACAGGGCATCGATACTCCGGAGTAGAACAGCGCATGCGCTTCTCATCCCAGTGTGGGAGACGGTCTGTCCCACAGCCGTCAGTACGTCGTACTTGAGATAGTATGCGGGTGCTCGTTAGGTTACGGGTACACTGGACAGGACTCGTCGGGAACTGACTAGTTGGTATTATACCTATCGTCAGTTATCAGTTCCCAGGTGACATGAGTACAGCTTAGTCCGCTGACTTGACACTGTCACTTCGCCTCGAGTGTGTTCCCATTGTACTTTGATCACTACCCTACCACGGCTCAAAGGAGTCGTGCAAACAGGTAGTGGTTGGGTGCAGTCCCGAAGCACTTGGAGGCAGTGACGGTTAGACAGGATTCGTCTCTCCCGGTATTGGGGGTTGACATCGCGCTGTGTCTAGGAGAGCCATTACACGAGTAGTCCCTGGCCAGGGCAAACGAGATATACTGGTAGGTTTCCAGTGTTATCTCAGGGTGTTTTGGGCTTCGCTCCGGCACGACTTGTACCGCTATTGGGGGACTGACGTTTACCGCCCCCTAGGCCCGCCATGCGATGTATCAGACGAACAGACCGGACTGTACGGAGAATGTCACATTCAGGCTCAGTAGGTGTTCAGATGGGTTTCGCCTCATCGGTCTTCTTGTCGGCACTACCTGGGGACCGTTACGCACAGCTAGTGCCGCTTGCGGTCTGTAGTTAAATCCACTGCCAGCGTAGTGTCGAGTCTTTAGAGTCCCACACAGAAAGCTTTTCGCCTTTAGGCAAAAGAGTAGAGGTCGCATGGTATTGCGACAGGTCGCATGGTTTTGCGACAGGGTTCGGTCACATCCGTGCACTTGTGCACGTACAGTGTCCGGACAGTTTGCACTAGCGGGCTTTGGTTTAAGCCAGATCCTAGTGTACCTTTTGGGATTGGATTTATCCAGTGTGCATTCGTGTTCCTCAGAACGCGGATGTGGGTGTGTATGCACAGTTGACAGGGAGGCAGAGGCAGCGGATTCTCATTAGGGTTGTTGACAGTTGACCGTTGACTATTTGACTTTTTGCTCAACCCTAATGAGAATATGATATGTGATTAACTATTATATTAATTAAGTATTATGGTGACATGGTTGTTGACTTTTGTTGACTTTGTTGACTTTGTTGACTTTTGTTGACTTGTTGACTTTGTTGACCGGTTGACTAGGCTTGACTAGTTGACCATCATGATAACCATAGCCATCATTTCATGGCAAAGACTTTTGTTTGCTTGCTCATTTGTGTAAAATGAGTGCATGAAATGATTTGGTTATGGTTGCTTCAACCATCACATAAGACTTTTTTTGTATGATGAGTTATCATGACTTTGGATTATGAGAGGGTGAGAGACAAAAGACTTGCTCATTCTTTCTTGCTCATTCTCTCTCTTGTTCTTGAGCTCTCTTGTTTTTGCTCTCACCCTCAACCTGTTGCTCCCTCTCTTGATTCTATGGTTCTCTTGTCTCATGAGTTGAGAATCAAGAACCATAGTTAAAATCCCATACAAACTCTTCTCTACTCATTCTAGTTCACTAGGTTTAGCAAACCAAGTGAACTAGTTTCTTCAAAGAACGAAGAAGGAGCTAAAGGTTGGAGCTTTCAGGTGGATCTATCTTCGGCGTACGGAGACGACGGGAAGAAGCCAATCCGGACCACCATCGGAGCTTGAAGACGAAGGAGTTCAAGACAAGCAAGGTATAACCCCCTAACCGAGTAGCTAGAAACTCGTAATTAGGTTGCTAGATAGATGTTTAACCAAGATCCGGGTTTTAGGTCCATGTTACCACCTCCGTGAAAATCGTTTTTTACCAAATTCCGCATTCCCGAAAGTACCGGGAGAGGTAGCATGGACTTACATTTAGTGCTCGTGCAACATAAACCGTCAGTAATGGTGCAGTATCCACTAGGTACTAAGTCAAGGCACAGTAAGTAATGGTATGTAATGATACTCATGCACAATCAACATATATCAATATAAACATGCGACTATAATATTATCTCAAGCCCGGACGCATAATGCCATATGGGCAATTTCCTCATAGATGTTAAATCTACTCACAGATGATCTCGAGCTAAGTAAATCCAACAACTTGCTTTCCTTTGTCGCAGCGTCCGAAGTCCCCGCCTGCGATCCTATTAACACACGAAACATAATAAGTGTAACTTAGAAATCGAGCAATAACACGTACATACTATGCTTAAAGACGCACCGACTCCAACACCCTCTCAAGTGTTCTCTTAGAGGCAAACGAGTGTAGCGACAATCTAAAACAACCCTAAGTGAAGAAATCACGCGAAGCACAGAAACTGAGTCGGACACCGTGTCGGATATCGTAACGTGCGTAGTCGAATTACTAAAAACTAGCTAATCGATCCCTGATTTTACCCACTGCCAAAACATCAAAATCTTGGAGCACCAAACACCTGGAATAGCACACAGACAGCTACCCACAAAAACCCAACACCCCAATCCCCCATCGGGCCGAGCTCGCCGGAATTTCCCCAATTGTCGCCGGCCGAACAGTGCATGGTTGGGTTAGGGTTTCAGGTGAATACTCAGGGCCTCTAGTACAACACTACTATACTGCTAGTTTATTCAGTAAAAATTTGTGGTCGTAGCAGATCACAGTGACATTAAAAATGACCCTAAAAATACGATATGTGCACGAAACTATAGCTTTAGTGTTTAGAACTTGAACCAATAAGCATACAAACTTCATATAGCCTAATAAAGAGTTAAAGATCACTACCTCACCAAAACTTGGGAAAAATCCTAGCTTTCCAAGCTCCAAGTCATCACAAGCAAGATTAATGAAGGTTTTTGTGAGGTTGATGAAGGTTTAGGCTTTGGATTGTGATGCAAACATATAATTTAGATGAATAACTTGATGTGTAGTGAAAGAGAGAGGAGCAACTGAGTTGAGATTAATAATAGAGAGAGTGAGGTGAGAATGAGATATTTGTGAAGGAATTAAGAATATAAGTGTTGTGGGGTGAGGGTATGTGAGTGTGAGTGCATGGGGTGAGAGTATGTGAGTGCTATACTCACTCTCCCTCCATAAATGCCACTAATGGCAGCCATTCCCCTTAGTCTCCCTAGAATTCAACCCGTCTTCCCTTCTATTCTTTTCTATTCTCTTCTCTTTTCTTTATTTTTAAAACAATAACCTTTGTTTGAATAATTTAAAAAGATAAAGTGTTAAATTTTGCATAACATGATAAAAAGAGAGGGTTAAGTGTGCCATGACTATATGAGCATGGTTAACACCCCTTAAACCCCAATTCAACATGCACATGTGTGTACACGTATTAAAAAATAATTAAGTAAAAATATTAATTAATTAAATAAAATGTGAAGAAAATATTGATTAGTTAAATTTCATTAAAAACCCGTATTATCGCTCAATTAACACTATCCGCATTCCAAAGTGTTACACTTGCCCTCCTTCGTCGTCCCGAAAGTCCACACGCTTGTACCTACAAATCAAGTCCATAACCAAAATCTAATGAAAACCCGAATCGAATTCCATAGAAATACATATCCAAAACCGATACGATTAGCGAAAGGCACATAGGTTTGAACCTATGGTCAACGTGTTCTAAAACAACAAAACAATCCCCGATGTTGACGTACGAACGTCAAACGACTGAGTAAAAACTCAAATATCAAAAACCAAGTTTCTAAAGTAGTAAAACATCGACAAAAAACAAGAAAAATGACTTCAGATTCTACCTAATGTAAAATTAAACTTTTTGCGTATAAGGTAGGTCTAGTTATCTAATGACTGAGCAACAGACCAAGTTTCAGACCCTAACTCCAAAATTGGGTGGAAAATTGCGGCCAAATTGAATAAAATGACGTCCTTAACTTAGGGGTTTGGGCTCGGGTTTCTAGGGTGGCTTCTTATTGGTCTACACGTCTCACTGTATCCGCTATTAAATTTTCAGAGTTCTAGAGTCATCCCAGATTCCATTTGAACATCAAAGATCAATGAAAAACCGATATCAGAAATTTCTAAGTTCGTATTAGAACATTATAAACTCATTTTAATCAAGGCTACCATCACTACTAGGCCACTAGTCACTCTCTATATCCTCTACTACACCTCAACCACAAGTTTTATCCACTAAAGGTCACCCTAGGAAATTCTAAGTTCATAAAACATTATCTTTTTAATTCTAAACTAATATAGGAGGTTAGGAAACTTAATAACTTGAAGAAAGGTGAGTGTTTTACCTTGAATGGCAACTCAAGAAAATTCTTAGATGGTCCAAAGTGCTCAAAATGAGAACTTGATGCCACCATAGGGTGTAGGATGCGATGAGGAACAATTTTTGTGAAGGTGGTGTGAGGTTTTTATGAAGTTTTGGGAGTGGTGCATGGTGGTAGTGGGAAGTGGAAGAGATGAAGAATGAAGAAGAAGATGGAGAAAAAGATGAGGAAGAGGCAAATGGGTGATACAACCATCCTCTCTCTCTCTCTCATACACACACTCTCTCCCCTTCTTTTTTGCCTATACCTCCCATGCTCTCATGTCCCCTCATTTTTTTATTATCTTTTCTTTTAAAAAGAAACATGAAACCATAATACATTGCATAAATAATATGTTACATGTCATGCACAAAAAGAAACATGTTTAACAAAACAAATTTGGTTTAATACATAATTAGTGAAATACTAATTAAGTTTAACATTAGACTAGTATTTAAGTACTTATATATATATATATTAATTTGTAAAAGGCCCAAATCTAATAAATGCTTTCATAATTAATAATTTATTTTAAATTCCAAAATATAGGTATATAATCATACCATTCTATGAAAACTCAAATCTATATTCGTATAATATTCGGGGAATTTATTATTTTATTATTTAAATTCCAAAACTAATAATTTATATTTTCTGAAATGTTACATCGAGAAACCACTGAACTCATATCAGTAAATCTCATCTACCATGGCCACGTATTTGAGGTGATAGCCTACCGGACACAGCATGACTTCGACTCCTAATACCAGGAGAGATGAATCCCCGACAATCGCTCACTGCCTCCATGTGCTCGGGAGTGTACCCAACTAAAACCGATTTGCACGACCCCATTAAGCCATGGTTGGGTAGTAATCAAAGTACAGTGGGAACTCACATGAGACAAATGACGATCTCAGGTCAAAAAACTAATCTGTACTAATGCCACTCGAGAACTTCCATCTGACGATAGATATAATACCATCTAGAAGTTCTCGGCAAGTCCGTACAGGGTACTCACCTCCAGTGAGCACCTGTATACTATATTAGGTGATATAACATTGGGATTGTGAGACCGGCCACCGTCCCTCATCGAGATCTCGAAATGTATACACTAGTCTACACCATAATATCGATTCCCAGTCTCGATAATCCCATGACTAGGGACCTTTATGGATGTGCTTATAGACTACGCAACTCTCATGTATATGATCGCCATCATAACGCTGGTAGTTAAGCAAGAATCCTACGGGCTTCATTATTATGTATTAGCGACACGTAATAACAAGTAAAACGTGTACACATTAATGATAAAGTGAAACCAGATATAATACTATCATCTCGAGTAAGATTGTCCTACCTGTATAGGCACTCCCTCAATTATCATAATCGCGTGCCTGCAATTAAAATAATTGCCTTGAGGGCACTATATCCAACAATCTCCCACCTACATATAAAACTAATTATTAGGGTATCGCATACCCGCATCCCGTGTGCTATCGAATACCCAATTTCTCTACTAATCAGTTTCTCAAATCTCATTTGAGGAACATCCGTATTCGAGAAATAGCCTCAGTGCGTGGAACCGCTACAATGTTTCAACTTCCTCACTCTATATCTCAACTTCGCGGAGATGAACAATTTCCCGAACTGAGCGATACACCACCTCAGGAATTTTGTCTGGATACAAGATGGGACCAAGTTCATAAATGAATAACCTTATCCCACAAATTTCATGGGCTGTATTCTCTGTTGAGTCATAACTAGCATCCTGAACCATACCTACCTCAGTATCCCTATTGTAACAATATCCAATATAGTGATCCTCAGAAGTGGTAAAACACAAAACGCTGACAGCATCTCTGTCATCCATGTCACCTTGGAAGCCTAAACCGATAACCGCCTCCCGGAGTAGGCTGCCGTTATCATATACCAAGAACATCCTCTAATCTTCATAACTGCTTCTTTTTGTTCCTCCAGGATTGGATTAATATCTGCTTACTACAACTAGTGTATAAGCAACATCTGGTTTTGTACAAGACGTTGCATGATTGACTCAATTGCCAGTGTATAAGCAACATCTTTTTGTTCCTCCAGGATTGGATTAATATCTGCTTACTACAACTAGTGTATAAGCAACATCTGGTTTTGTACAAGACGTTGCATGATTGACTCATCTGGTTTTGTACAACATATGTCATTCGTGCCAGTCCCTCTCCTCATCAGTCTGGAAGACATCTCTTTAGAGAGGGGTGACTCCATCACCTGCGGGTACACCACCACACTAGAAGTCATCCATTCTAAAATACTTTTAGAATGCAGTCTAAGTACCTAATTAGGAAATTTCCCAAATCTAAATCTAAAACCATAGATTTAGTCACCATAATTTCTGATATTTTATCCATATCCAACGTAGATAAAATACTATATGACAACCAAAATTTGACCGATTTTAGTATAGGAATATCACTTCCTATCTGAAGTATGTCATCCAAATCCCAAGACAGTACTTCCTACACCCTTCTTACTAGGTTCATCTATTGTTTTGATGAAGTCAATTATTTTGTCTGTTACATCAAAACAGATGACCCGTCTCCATTATCTATGCTTTAGTCTACGAATAGACATAAGCAAGTTGCACACCTTCCGCTGCTCCTACTGACTACGATAACCCTCTGGCAGAGTCATTTACACGTGCACTTCCAAATTCCAATTTGGAAAGAAGTTATAGTCATCCTCTTACCAGATATCATAGTCTAGAGCAGCAGCAGTACCAATTCATATCCGTATGGACTTTAGCGTAGACACTGAAATAAAAATCTCATCACAATCCACAATGGGTATTTGTGATGACCCGGAAAATGTATACGACTGGCACTTGAATCATGTGAAGTCTATAGGACCCCACCTAATTCAAGTAAGCCAAAAGCCCAGAAATATAAAACTTTTAGGGAAAATATTGGATGTGAAGTTTTGAAATAAGGGTATAATGAAATCAGGTTCTTTCGTTTAAAACATAAGATATAGTATATGAAATGCAATACTTTATCTCTAACCTAAAAACATTTTTCGTCGTTTGAAATTTCGGCAGCACCTCCTTTGTAATTTTTAATCCGAAAACGAATACAAGTAATAATAAATATAGGTATCCCCAAGCGGGAGCTAGCTCTTCGGCAATTGGCGGAAACAACCACGCAATAATATAAATATACAACGCCGAAGGCGAGGATCAAAACTCAAAAGTAACGTAAAGAAACAAAACATCATCAAGAAACCAAATACATTAATAAATACATGAGCGTGAATTTAAGGCCGAAAGAATATATAATAATGTTTCTAAGTCTATAAATATACAAATCTGGTTGATGGAGCTTTTAACTAGATACAACTGAAATAAAATATACAAATATATAATTGTGGTCACGATGCAAATGTGTCCCACATATCAAAGCAATCACCCTAAAGAAGGAAAAATGCCAGCAAGCCGCAACGGAACCTGTGCAGTCAAACCTGTAAGAAAACTGTGGCACAACGGGGGTGAGTTATCAACTCGTGAGTAGAAGACATCACCGAGTAGAATCCGAATGTATGACTATCTCCTACGTCATACAGTACAATAATAATATATAAAGACATCGAGTGGTAACAAGGATAATAATATAAGCATATGTGTAACAATACTCAAGTAATCTTGTCCAAGTCATAATGTAATACCATGACATATGTAAATATATGTATGAGTGTAAATATAATATCAAGTACTCTTGTCCATGCCACAAAGTGACTACATGGCAAGTGTATCATGTATAAATGCATCATCCAACGTGTGTCCAGCAACGACACACAAAATCATGATAAAACCTGAGTGCCCAGTATCGACACTCGAAAACATCATGAAAAGCATGTCCATCAGCGACACATAATCCTCATATATCTTCGGCTCCGTCTGTCTGGATCGGCCTTTAACATCTAATCTTACGACTATGGTCGTATCCTCTGGATATCCGCCGCACCAACTATCACCGGTCGGTAGTGCAGGGTTCCCTAGGACGGCCGCTGGGTTTCGGGAGGCATCGACCATACCGTTTTAAAAAAATTGGCGCGCTAAAGAACCCTAACCTAGAATCTTAACTAGAGAATTAGACGAAACAAGAATGTAAACATCTTTACATCTAAGTGAACAAGGAATACAAGCTTTGTAGAACGATCCTTCACTTCATAAGCTCCGTGTAGTAGTCCCTTCGCTCCAAGCAGTGATCTCTCGGACTCTAGTAAGGCTCCACAAGGTGAAATGAACAAGTTTGCTTGAAGACTTCGAGGCCGAAAATGATCTGCGTTGAGGAGACACCAACTCAAGCTACCTCTTCACTAATATGGAATTAGTGAACCTAACACCCTAAACTAAATGGCTAATCTAGTAGAGGATGATGAAGTAGGAATTTTGCTCACATTAGAAATATTTTTCTCACTCATTTTCTTCACCTCCCCAAAAGCAAGAGAGCTAGAGAAAGGAGATGTAGAAAAGCAACCATGGAAAAAACTTAGTGTAGAATGGCAACCATGGGTGAGTTAATATCATATACGAACTCATGTAGAGACTAAACCATGGCTAATCATAATGGTTGGGTTAATAAATATCTAATGTAAGATAAAAATAGTGGACTAAGTCAATGGGTTCTACAAGCTTCCACTAAGCATTAACCTTGTGACTAATTTCCAACTAATTTTGATTTACTTTAAATAAATAAACCCTTCATTATTATTTGCATGGTGTTAGTTTCATACACCCATGTCTCATGTATCATCTAGCATGGCATAAAAGAATGTACATTAATATATATCACAAATATACTAAGTGTACACATGTGAGGAAAAGAATTCTTAAGCGAGCTAATATTAGTTAATGTAAGTTAATATATCAAATATATAATTATATATTAAATTATTAAATCAACACTTGATTTAATAATCCGGCTATATCACATACAACCGACTAATATCAAATGTATCAACTTATCGAATTAACACTTGATTCGACAGCCGGGCTATATCACATATAACCGACCGATATCACATATCACGAGAATAGAATACGGTATCACATACACGTACTAATCTCGGTCCCGCACATATCACATATGTGCTCCTACTTCATTTTGCTTGAGCCAGGAAACCTCTGTGTAGGACTCTAAAGACTCGTCAATATGCCGGCAGTAGGTGGTGATCATATGAGTCACCCACAAGACGCAAGCGGTTTGCTAAACATAACGGCCACCCGGGTATTTAGCGATCAGAAGATCAACAAGCAAGCCTGCTCATACTCCTGCGAGTCCAATCAGTAACACTACCGTGCAGTCCCGTCTCTTCGTCAGATATATCACATATCGCAGCCTAGGGGTGGTAAACGTCATACCCCAATAGCTTAATAAGTCATGCTGATGCAAGGTTTATAACGGTTCGAGAAACTACTGATAACACTTACCAGTAAATCTCAGCAACCCTGGCTAGGGATTTCCTGTTATGGCCAATCAAGTATAGCGCAACATCAACCCCCAATACCGGGAGAGACGAAATCCCCTCCTATCGCTCATTGCCTCCATGTGACTCGGGACTGTACCCAAAAAACACCGTTTTGCATGATCTCTTGAACGTGGTAAGGTGGAAATTAAAGCACAGTGGGAATCACACAAGACTCTATGATGATCTCGGGTCGACAGACTAACCTGTACCAGTGTCACCAAAGAACTGCTATCTGACGATAGGTATAATACCATCTAGGAGTTCTCGGCGAGTCCGTTCAGTGTACCCAGTCTCCATTGAGCAACCGTATACCATCTTTCATGTGAAACAACAATGGATATAGGATCATCCATCACCCATCACATGGGTCGAGAGGTGTATATGCTAGTCTACTCTGGAATATCGATGCCCCGTCTTGATACTCCCATGACTAGGAACAATTGAAGGATGTACTTACCGACAACCTCTGCCCCATTAGTATGATCTGTTTAGGATTCCATAGCACCTTGACTAGGGTTTGCTAGCAATACACATGCTACAATAAAAATTTTAGGGTGCTAAGTAATCTTAACCTAGGATCAAAACTAGATGTTTAGGGTAACAAGATAGTATCACATACTACAACAAGTGTCTAACACTAAGTGAGGGAAAATACAACCATTGTAGACCTCCTTACTAGACTCCTTGGATCAACTTGAGTTTGCACCGGCTTGCTTGAGATCTTCTAAGTCCACGATGATCCACCCAGGGTCTCTTTTTCTCAAGCTCCAAGCTTCCCTTTTTATGGATGAAGATGAAGCAAACACTTTAATCTAGTGGGCTATACTAAAGTAGAATGGTGAAGTGGGTTTAGATCTCACTTAAAAAACTTTTCCTTTTTATCTCCTTCACTCACTTTAGAGAAGGTAGTAAGCTTTGAGGAAGAAGAAGGAGGAAATGGAAATGCTAGAGCTCTTTTTTTTTTCTTTTTTTTGATAAAAAACTAAATGAAAATGAGAAGAGATAATATATATGAGAGTCTCTCTCTCATCCAACCATGGTAAAAAAATATCTAGATATTTTATCATTGAGTTAAAACTAAAATGTAAATTAATCCATGGTTAATTAGTAGGTGAAGTATGGTCAAGTCTAAAAAAATATCAACCATGAATTAATCCATTTTTCTTTTCTCAAATAATAAAATATATGGATATTTTATACCATGTGAGTCTTGTATTCCCATCTCCAATATATCAACAACCATGATAAGTATGTATGCATGTATGTGTGCATACACATCAACATGTGCACATATACCCATTCATGCATGCATGCAAATAGAAAATGTTTTAAATGAAAAAGCTAATGGTCATTATTAAACCAACACTTGATTTAATAACCCGGTCATATCATATACGACCCGACCAATAGAAAATGCCAGATTACAATGCGGTATCACATACTCGCATTTAATAAAGCATCCGCGCTTATCCCCATATACACCCCACATCGTTTTGCCTGAGCCGGGTAAACCCATTGTGGACTCTAAGACTCGTCAATACGCTAGCAGTAGGCAGTGATCATATCACATACCCATAAACCGTCAGCGGCACTAGCAGTGCGTAACGGCTCCTAGGTATTGAGCGATCAGAAGAAAAACAAGCGAACCTGTAAAAACTCCTGTCGAGCCAACCGGTAACACTTACCGCACAGTCCGGTCTCTTCGTCAGATATGCTGCATATCGAGTCTAGGGATGGCAACGTCGACCCCAATAACTCAATAAGTCATGCCGATGAATGGTCTATAATAGATCGAGAAACTACTGATAACACTTATCAGTAAATCTCATCAGTCCTGGCCTGGGATTTACTGATACAACCAATCGAGCACTGCGCAACATCAACCCCCAATACCGGGAGAGACGAAACCTCTCCTATTGCTCATTGTCTCCACATGTCTCGGGACTGTACCCAAAAGCCACATGTTTAAACTACTCAATAGAGCCGTGGTAGGGTGGAAATCAAAGCACAGTGGGAGAACACATGAGACTCTATGAAGATCTCGGGTCTACAGACTAACCTGTACCAGTGTCACCTGAGAACTACTATCCAACAATAGATATAATACCATATAGGAGTTCTCGGTGAGTCCGTCCAGTGTACCCAGTCTCCACTGAGCACCCGCATACGATCTCGATGTCAAACATCGATGGATATGAGAACATCCATCGTCCATCATATGGGTCTAGTATCATATACGCTAGTCTACTCTGGAATATTGATGCCCAGTCTCGATACACCCATGACTAAGGACATTTCAGGATATGCTTATAAACAACACATGTCCCACTAGTATGATCTACATCATAATCACAGTAGTCAAGCAAATATCCTTAGGGCTTTATCAACATGTGCAAATGAATAAAAACATGATCAAGTGAACATGGAAGATAAAGAGTAACCAGATAGCATACTATCATGTTGAGCAAGAATGTCCTCTGTATATATATACATGTATAAGTACATCCACTATCATATAATGGCCTCTAGGGCATACATATATCCAACAATCTCCCACTTGCACTAAGGCCAGTTAGTGGCGTATCTCATACCCAACATCTCAAAATTTCGCTCATGCTGCGGCTGAAGGAGGGCCTTGGTGAGTGGATCTGCGGTGTTATTCTTTGTGTCTACTCTCCTAATCTCGATCTCGCGGCGATTGACTCTCTCCCGGATCAGATGAAAACGCCTCAGGATGTGTATGGACCGCTGATGGGACTCGGGCTCCTTGGCTAACGCCATAGCCCCATTATTATCACATTACAATGGTATTGGATCAATAATGGTTGGAACTACTCCTAGCTCCGAGACGAACTTCTTCATCCAGACGGCTTCCTTGGCGGCATCATTTGCAGCAATGTACTCAGCTTCCATCGTAGAGTCTGCAACGGTATCCTGTTTGGAACTCTTCCAACTCACCGCCCCTCCATTGAGGGTAAATACAAACCCAGAGATAGATTTGCTGTCGTCCTTATCATTCTGGAAGCTCGAATCGGTAAAGGCCTCCATTTGGAGATTTCCCTTACCATACACCAAGAACAATTCTTTAGTCCTTCGCAAGTACTTAAGAATGTTTTTCACAGCTGCCCATTGATTCTCCCCTGGGTTGGACTGATACCTGCTTACTACACCAAGTGAATAAGCTATATCAAGGCGTGTACATAACATCGTATACATTATAGATCGTACGGCTGAAGCATAGGGTATAATGCTTATGCGAGCTCTCTCTTCATCGGTCTTTGGATAAAAGTCCTTGGAGAGAGTGACTACATGGCAAGCGGGTAAGGCACCCCGCTTGGAGTCTTCCATACTAAATCTCTTTAGGATGGTGTTGATGTACCTGGTTTGGGACAATCCCAATAACCTTTTGGATCTATCCCTAGAGATCCGAATGCCCAATATGTACGTGGCATCACCCAGGTCCTTCATGGAGAACCTTTGTGATAAGAATGATTTGACTGACTGTAGTATAGGAATATCATTTCCTATCAGAAGAATGTCATCCACGTACAATACGAGGAATGTGACAGCTCTCCCTACAGCCTTCTTAAAAACACAAGGTTCATCTGTATTTTTGATGAAATCAATGTAAGTCCATGCTACCTCTCCCGGTACTTTCGGGCATGCGGAATTTGGTGAAAAACAATTTTCTTAGAGGTGGTAACATGGACTCAAAACCGGATCTTTGTTAAACATCTAACTAACAACCTAACTACGAGTTGCTAACTACTCGGTTAGGGGGTTATACCTTTCTTTTGCTCGAACTCCTTCGTCTTCAAGCTTCGATGGTCGTCCGAATCGGCTTCTCCCCGTCGTCTCCTTGCGCCGAAGATAGATCCACCTGAAAGCTTCAACCTTTGGCTCCTTCTTCGAACTTTGAAGAAACTAGTTCACTCGGTTTGCTAAACCTTGTGAACTAGAGTGAGTAGAGAAGAGTTTGTATGGGATTTTATCTATGGTTCTTGGTTCTCAACTCATGAGACAAGTGAACCATAGACTAAAAAAGAGAGAGCAAGAGGAAGAGGGTGAGAGCAAGAGCATGAGAGCTCAAAAACAAGAGAGAGAAAGGTCTAGCAAGAATGAGCCTCTCTTTTGTCTTTCACCCTCTCATAATCCAAAAACATCATTAGCCATAATGTCAACCAAGTATTATGTGATGGTTCATATCATGACAAAGGCAATATCATTTCCATGCACTCATTTTGCAAACTACAACAAGCAAGCAAAAGTCTTTGCATGAAAATGACAACCATTGTGATGATGATGGTCAACTAGTCCAACCTAGTCAACCGGTCAACAAAGTCAACAAGTCAACAAAGTCAGCCCTCCAACAACCATGTCACTATAATACTTAATTAATATTATTGCTAAATATATATATATATATATCATATTCTCATTAGGGTTGAGCAAAAAGTCAATAGTTAACAGTCAACGGTCAACAACCCTAATGAGAATCCTCTGCCTCTGTCTCTCCGTCAACTGTGCATACACACCCGCATCCGCGTTCCAAGGAACACGAATGCATACTGGATAAATCCAATCCCAAAAGGTACATTAGGATCTGGCTTAAACCAAAGTCCGCTAGTGTGAACTGTCCGGACACTGTACGTGCACAAGTGCACGGATGTGACCGAACCCTGTCGCAAAACCATGCGACCTATCGCAAAACCATGCGACCTCTACTCTTTTGCCTAAAGGCGAATAGCTTTCTGTGTGGGACTCTAAAGACTCGACACTACGCTGGCAGTGGGTTTAACCACAGACCGCAAGCGGCACTAGCTGTGCGTAACGGTCCCCAGGTAGATGCCGACAAGAAGACTGACGAGGCGAAACCCATCTGAACTCCTACTGAGCCAGAATGTGACATTCTCCGTACAGTCCGGTCTGTTCGTCTGATACATCGCATGGCGGGCCTAGGGGGCGGTAAACGTCAGTCCCCCAATAGCGGTACAAGTCGTGTCGGAGTGAAGCCCAAAACACCCTGAGATAACACTGGAAGCCTACCAGTATATCTCGTTTGCCCTGGCCAGGGACTACTTGTGTAATGGCTCTCCTAGTCACAGCGCGATGTCAACCCCCAATACAGGGAGAGACGAATCCTGTCTAACCGTCACTGCCTCCAAGTGCTTCGGGACTGCACCCAACTACCACCTGTTTGCACGACTCCTTTGAGCCGTGGTAGGGTAGTAATCAAAGTACAGTGGGAACACACTCGAGGCGAAGTGACAGTGTCAAGTCAGCGGACTAAGCTGTACTCATGTCACCTGGGAACTGATAACTGACGATAGGCATAATACCAACTAGTCAGTTCCCGACGAGTCCTGTCCAGTGTACTCGTAACCCAACGAGCACCCGCATACTCTCTCAAGTACGACGTACCGACGGCTATGGGACAGACCGTCTCCCATACTGGGATGAGAAGCGCATGCGCTAGTCTACTCCGGAGTATCGATGCCCTGTCTCGATAGTCCTGCGACCAGGGACCTGCATAAGGATGTGCTTATAGATTACCCAGCCCCACTAGTGTGACTGCCATCACAACGCTGGTAATCAAGCAAAGATCCTAAGGGCTCCACTAATGTGTATAGGCGATATACTAAAATAAACACATGTACACATTGAAGTAGAAACAAACCAAGTAGCATACTACTATTTTGAGCAAGATTGTATATACAAGGTGAATATCCCAAGCTTCCATTAAGTAATATACAAACTAGTATGATACAGTAATGGCCTCTAGGGCATATACACTAACAATCTCCCACTTTCACTAAGGCGATGTACTGGCGTATCGAAGACCTATCATCTCGATCAGCCGCTCGAACTGAGTCTGGGGTAAGGCCTTCGTGAGTGGATCAGCAGTGTTATCTTCCGTATTTACTCTCTTCACCTCAATCTCCTGGCGATCAGCGATCTCCCTGATCAGGTGGTACCGCCTCAAAATATGCCTGGACTTCTGATGGGACCTGGGTTCCTTCGCTAAAGCTATAGCGCCGTTGTTGTCACAATACAGCGGTATTGGATCAACACTGGTAGGAACCACCTGAAGTTCCGTGAGGAACTTCTTCATCCAGACAGCTTCCTTTGCGGCATCGCAAGCAGCTATGTACTCCGCTTCCATAGTTGAGTCAGCAACAGTTTCCTGCTTGGAACTCTTCCAGCAAACCGCCCCTCCATTGAGGGTAAAGACATAACCCGACATGGACTTGGAGTCATCCTTATCACTTTGGAAGCTGGAGTCAGCAAAGGCCTCAATCTGGAGGTCTTTTCCGCCATACACCAAGAACATCTCCTTAGTCCTTCTCAGGTACTTGAGAATATTCTTTACTGCTATCCAGTGTTTCTCTCCTGGGTTCGACTGATACCGGCTTACAACGCTCAATGCGTATGCTACATCTGGTCTGGTACATAACATCGCATACATAATAGAGCCTACCGCAGATGTGTAGGGTATTGATGACATGCGAGCCCTATCCAAATCAGTCTTGGGAGACATCTCTTTGGAGAGGGTGATTCCGTGACAAGCCGGTAGATTACCGCGCTTGGAATCTTCCATACTGAATCGTTTCAGTATGGTGTCGATGTACCTCGACTGTGAGAGTCCCAACATTCTCTTAGATCTATCACGATAGATCTGGATCCCCAGAATGTAGTTGGCATCGCCCAGGTCCTTCATGGAGAACCTCTGTGACAAGAATCCTTTAACTGACTGTAGCATAGGAATATCATTTCCTATTAGGAGAATGTCATCGACGTACAAGACGAGGAATACCACATTTCTCCCTACAATCTTACTGTAAATGCATGGTTCATCTGGGTTTTTGACAAAGTCGAATTCTTTGACAGTATCATCAAAGCAGATGTTCCAACTCCGCGATGCCTGCTTAAGTCCATAGATGGACTTGAGCAACTTGCACACTTTACCGCTGCTCCCACTCTGAATGAATCCCTCTGGCTGATCCATATAAACGCACTCTTCCAAATTTCCATTTAGGAAAGCCGTCTTTACGTCCATCTGCCAGATCTCATAATCGTGGAAGGCATGGCAAGAAGGATCCGAATGGATTTAAGCATGGCTACCGGAGAAAAGGTCTCGTCATAGTCCAAACCAGGTTTTTGACGAAACCCCTTTGCAACGAGCCTAGCTTTATAGGTTTCAACCTGCCCATCTACACCAATCTTCTTTCTGAAGATCCATTTGCAGCCTACGGGTTTTACCCCTTCTGGAGCAAAGTCCAAAGTCCAAACTTTGTTGGTGTACATGGACTCCATCTCGGTCCGCATTGCATCCAGCCATTTTACCGAGTCACCACTCTGAATGGCTTGCTGGAAGCTAGTAGGCTCACCATAATCCATGGTGCAATCCTCTCTATCCCCGTCTATGAGAAAACCGTAGTATCTCTCGGGCAGATGAGACTGCCTACTACTCTTGCAGAGCGGCGCAGGAATGTCCGGTTCTCCTGAAACTACTGGCTCTTCCAAGCTTTCAGTAATAGCTTGTGGTTGTGGAATTTCTTCCAGTTCTATTGCGCTCCCACTTTTTCCTTTTTCTAAAAACTGATGTTCCAGAAAGTGGGCATGACGAGAAACAAAAACCTTTTGTTCCTCTGCGTAATAGAAAAAATACCCCATGGAGTTCTTTGGGTATCCCACAAACTTACACAGTACTGAGCGTGCCTCGAGTTTGTCCGCATGCTGCTTTTTAACAAAAGCTGGACATCCCCATGTCTTTAGGTACTTGAGACAGGGTTTCTGCCCACTCCACATTTGATATGGGGTGGTAGGCACAGTCTTGGTTGGAGCCTTGTTCAAGAGATATGCAGCTGTTTCTAGTGCATAACCCCAGAAAGATCGCGGTAACTCAGCCTTACTCATCATGGAACGAACCATATCCAATAGGGTCCGATTCCGCCTTTCCGATACACCGTTGTGTTGTGGTGTGTATGGAGGAGTAAGTTGAGAGAGAATTCCATTCTCTTTTAAGTAGTCCAGAAACTCGGCACTCAAGTATTCTCCACCTCGATCCGATCTTAGAATCTTGATACTTTTGCCGGTTTGTTTTTCAACTTCATTCTTGTATTCTTGAAATTTCCCAAAGGCCTCGGATTTGTGCTTCATTAAGAAGACATGTCCATACCTAGAGAAATCATCTGTGAAAGTAATGAAGTATGAATAACCACTTCGCGCATGTGTAGACATTGGACCACACACATCACTGTGTATGAGTCCCAAGAGCTCGCTCGCTCTTACTCCGTGTCCAGTGAACGGAGTCTTTGTCATCTTTCCCATGAGACAAGATTCACAAGTGGCATAAGACTGGTACTCGAACGGATCCAAGTATCCTTCTTTATGTAACTTAGTCAACCGTGTCTCATTGATGTGACCCAGTCTACAATGCTATAAGAAAGCTTGATTTAATTATGGAGACTTTCTTTTAAGTGTGTTCTGGACACTGAATATCTGAGCTTGATTCAATACGTATATACTGTTATTTAATGTACCTGACCCAATCAGTACTTGATTTAGGTGGATGTTTACTACATCGCTTACAAAAGCAAAATCATATCCTTCCTTAGAAAGTAAGGATACAGATATGATATTACAAGTCGCACCTGGTACATACAAACAGTTACGCAGAATCAATATCTGCCCAGTTGTCAGTCCTAGGTGATATTCCCCTACGGATACAGCATCCATGCTCATTCCGTTAGCAACCCTGAAAGTCATATCACCTTTCCTGATAACCCTACGGTTTCTCAGAGCCTGTAACGAATTACAGATATGAGATCCTGATTCGGTATCCAATACCCAGGAAGTAGGGTTAACTGACAAACAGTTCTCTATTACAAACACATTCGAAGCCGAAGCCACAACATGCTTCGAATTCTGGCTACTGGCTTTGCAAGCCCTGCAATCTTTCTGCCATTGTTCATTCCCGTTACAATAGGAACGTCCCTCTTTTACTATATCCAGTCCTGAAACTTTTGCCCTTGCTTTTCCTTTTTCTTCCCTGGTTTCTTTCAGGGTATAAGCAGGGGGCAGGGACTGTAGAATTAAGTCAGTACTTGACCCATTCTTCAACGTGGTCTCCGGGTCCGTGAGCTCAAAATAGCTGGTCTCTGTAAGGACGTTGTCCCTTACAGATGACCCGACAGCCAACCTCGCTTGAAGCAATTCGTTCGAGGTCTCATATCTTGCGATACGAGATTGCTCTCCATATAAATCTTTGTTATGGAGGAAGATAGAAACTGGGTCCATCTTCTCGTGCTGCCCCTGGTTTGTACCATCAACTGAGGCTAACACGAGGCACTTGGCTTTCGCACAATCCTTTTCCGATGTCCTTTGGATGTAAACATCCGTGATAGGGGAAACTGGACCTGAGACAGCAGGGGTTTAATTAGTTAAGAGGTGTCCCAGCTTGTCATGGGTAATGGACATCTGGACAGACCTTTGCCAGTCATAACAGTCAAGTTCAGTCATATTATTATCTAGATGTAACCTAGGTGCGGTCACTTGGTCGCTGCAATTAAGAGAGAGAGAAGAAAACACTCAGCATGATGCTCTTGCAAGTTTAGAGTGGTTTTTAATTTGTCTAAACAGGATGGCTCCCACTGTCTCTCGAATCCCTCCTCTAAACCAAAAAGGAAGAATTAGTCGGGATCAATCTCACCGTACAATACTTGCTTAACCGTTCAGCCAGGCTAGTGTCGGTACTTCGAGGGAGGTTTTCCAACGCTTTCGCGAAGTTCCTTAATTCAAGAACCTCTTTTCCCTGGGGGCGTAGCCCCGCTAACACCTTTCTAGGCACCTACTTGGTTTATAGCATTGATCGTTAAGTGAGAAATTTCCCGAGGAGTAGCATATACTCACAGTAGGATCGGGATCCAAATATCATCGCGTGACGAAACTGAAGGAATCCTACCAGAATCATCACACTCCAAATGGTATGCAACACTAGCAAGTTTCAGTTCTTATGAAACTCCCGATGTGGATTTTTGCCCCATGCTCTTATGACCTTGACGAAGGCCAAAATATCATAAGTCACATGTCAAGTTCTACCCGTCATTATCCAGGTTAATTTGAACCCACCCGTACATACCCTTGACGAAGGCCAAAATGGTAGTACGACTGTCCCAAACCAACGCATCTATCTATGCTACAGATAAACATTCAGCAGCTACCAATCACTATGCCTTGGCGAAGGTCAAAATACATAGCTTGAATACTATTGAATATTTAACTGAAACGACAGAGGGCTACGAATGGTTTTGGCGAAACCGTGAACGTAGTGAACTTGGTATAATCGATGGAACCATGATAGCTTTTAAAAGGAGTGGCTCAAACTCCGCATTTAAAAGTTGGTTTTGAAAAGAACCGAGTGGTTTTTCGAAAGTGTTCCAACGATTTTAACTTGGTTTATTTTCTTGCATTAGTTCTTTTAATGCGTGATATTCTTGCATTAGTTCTTTTAATGCGTCCCATCATTTAATCCTACCATTGCAGAAAACAACCAAAATATGACGTACGCTTATGCCATTCGCATTCGCCACGGGGCCCCGTCATTACCCGTTAGGTTACTTAACTAACGACAGAGCGGGGGCTGGGCTAGCGCGGCTGTAAAACATAAGCAACGCCTAAATAATATCATATATAGATATACTGCAATGATAGCCATTTCAGATCACAGATGAACACATTGGATATACTAGGAATCCGCAATTCGTACGAGCCTGTAACGAAAAGCAGATTACACGGTCGCGGTGAATAGCCAAAACCCTACCCAAGACCCCTACGGGTGCGGCAAACTACCCGCCAAGTACTCAAAGCGTAGCAACCTCCCTCAACTCCGTGAGTAGGCCACTCGGCACTTCGGCATACCCGGTAGTTTGTGCACCCCCTCCATGGGTCTATCCTAGGAGCAAAAACAGTAAAAAGAAATTATACAATGACGGTTACAACTCCGACCCGGTTGTGCGGCCATACAAATAATTATTACATCAATTTACAAATATACATGAATTGAAAGAAAAGAAAACTCTCGTCTCACAACCCCCGGCTATTCACCCGCGACAATCCAATGAATTCATATACACATTCCAGCAACATCACAGATCACAGATTTGTATAACCCCCATTAATCGACATATAACGATTAGCAGACGTTCAATACAAATATCACATTACAGAAAAAAAAAACCGTCAGCTAAAGTCTTTTAGAAGTTCGATCAAAAATACGGATTTTCAGGACCCCAAAAATAAAATTTTCGTTCTGGAAAATCTGGGCAGAAAATATATATTCCAAAAATCCCAAAATACCCCTATGAGCAAACTGCAAAGAAGAAACCCCATGACCGAGTCAACTCGGCCGCGGTTCCGCGGCGCTTTGATCGAGTTAGGGGGTCAAATTTTTGCAGTTTCTTCAGAAAACCCTGAGTCGATTTTTGGTGTATCTCAAAAAAAATTTCCAGCACTTTTAAAATCGACAGAAAGTTTAAAAACCGGGGTTCGTTTTGCGACTTTTCCTTTGATCGATCCTCTAGCTACTTTGCTAACATGTTAGATAGAGTTTAACTAGGCTCTGATACCACTGTAAGTCCATGCTACCTCTCCCGGTACTTTCGAGCATGCGTAATTTGGTGAAAAACAATTTTCTTAGAGGTGGTAACATGGACTCAAAACCGGATCTTTGTTAAACATCTAACTAACAACCTAACTACGAGTTGCTAACTACTCGGTTAGGGGGTTATACCTTTCTTTTGCTCGAACTCCTTCGTCTTCAAGCTTCGATGGTCGTCCGAATCGGCTTCTCCCCGTCGTCTCCTTGCGCCGAAGATAGATCCACCTGAAAGCTTCAACCTTTGGCTCCTTCTTCGAACTTTGAAGAAACTAGTTCACTCGGTTTGCTAAACCTTGTGAACTAGAGTGAGTAGAGAAGAGTTTGTATGGGATTTTATCTATGTTTCTTGGTTCTCAACTCATGAGACAAGTGAACCATAGACTAAAAAAGAGAGAGCAAGAGGAAGAGGGTGAGAGCAAGAGCATGAGAACTCAAAAACAAGAGAGAGAAAGGTCTAGCAAGAATGAGCCTCTCTTTTGTCTTTCACCCTCTCATAATACAAAAACATCATTAGCCATAATGTCAACCAAGTATTATGTGATGGTTCATATCATGACAAAGGCAATATCATTTCCATGCACTCATTTTGCAAACTACAACAAGCAAGCAAAAGTCTTTGCATGAAAATGACAACCATTGTGATGATGATGGTCAACTAGTCCAACCTAGTCAACCGGTCAACAAAGTCAAAAAGTCAACAAAGTCAACCCTCCAACAACCATGTCACTATAATACTTAATTAATATTATTGCTAAATATATATATATATATATCATATTCTCATTAGGGTTGAGCAAAAAGTCAATAGTCAACAGTCAACGGTCAACAACCCTAATGAGAATCCTCTGCCTCTGTCTCTCCGTCAACTGTGCATACACACCCGCATCCGCGTTCCGAGGAACACGAATGCATACTGGATAAATCCAATCCCAAAAGGTACACTAGGATCTGGCTTAAACCAAATCCCGCTAGTGTGAACTGTCCGGACACTGTACGTGCACAAGTGCACGGATGTGACCGAACCCTGTCGCAAAACCATGCGACCTGTCACAAAACCATGCGACCTCTACTCTTTTGCCTAAAGGCGAATAGCTTTCTGTGTGGGACTCTAAAGACTCGACACTACGCTGGCAGTGGGTTTAACCACAGACCGCAAGCGACACTAGCTGTGCGTAACGGTCCCCAGGTAGATGCCGACAAGAAGACTGACGAGGCGAAACCCATCTGAACTCCTACTGAGCCTGAATGTGACATTCTCCGTACAGTCCGGTCTGTTCGTCTGATTCATCGCATGGCGGGCCTAGGGGGCGGTAAACGTCAGTCCCCCAATAGCGGTACAAGTCGTGTCGGAGTGAAGCCCAAAACACCCTGAGATAACACTGGAAGCCTACCAGTATATCTCGTTTGCCCTGGCCAGGGACTACTCGTGTAATGGCTCTCCTAGACACAGCGCGATGTCAACCCCCAATACCGGGAGAGACGAATCCTGTTTAACCGTCACTGCCTCCAAGTGCTTCGGGACTGCACCCAACTACCACCTGTTTGCACGACTCCTTTGAGCCGTGGTAGGGTAGTAATCAAAGTACAGTGGGAACACACTCGAGGCGAAGTGACAGTGTCAAGTCAGCGGACTAAGCTGTACTCATGTCACCTGGGAACTGATAACTGACGATAGGCATAATACCAACTAGTCAGTTCCCGACGAGTCCTGTCCAGTGTACTCGTAACCCAACGAGCACCCGCATACTCTCTCAAGTACGACGTACCGACGGCTGTGGGACAGACCGTCTCCCATACTGGGATGAGAAGCGCATGCGCTAGTCTACTCCGGAGTATCGATGCCCTGTCTGGATAGTCCTGCGACAAGGGACCTGCATAAGGATGTGCTTATAGATTACCCAGCCCCACTAGTGTGACTGCCATCACAACGCTGGTAATCAAGCAAAGATCCTAAGGGCTCCACTAATGTGTATAGGCGATATACTAAAATAAACACATGTACACATTGAAGTAGAAATAAACCAAGTAGCATACTACTATTTTGAGCAAGATTGTATATACAAGGTGAATATCCCAAGCTTCCATTAAGTAATATACAAACTAGTATGATACAGTAATGGCCTCTAGGGCATATACACTAACAATCAAACTCTTTGATAACATCATCAAAACAGATGTTCCAACTCCGTGATGCCTGCTATAATCCATAAATGGATTTAAGTAATCTACATGCTTTCCCGCTGCTCCCACTATCAACGAAGCCCTCTGGCTGATCCATATAAACACATTCATCTAAATCACCATTTAGAAATGCAGTTTTAACGTCCATCTGCCAGATTTCATAGTCGTAGTGAGCAGCAATAGCAAGTAGGATCCGAATGGATTTGAGTATGGCTATGGGAGAAAAAGTTTCGTCATAGTCCAGACCTAGTCTTTGACGAAATTCTTTCGCCACAAGTCTTGCCTTATTGGTCTCCACCTGCCCATCTACACTAATCTTTCTTTTAAAGATCCATTTGCACCCTACGGGTTTTACCCCAGGGGGTACAACGTCCAAAGTCCATACTTTGTTGGTGTACATAGACTCCATTTCAGATCTCATGGCATCCAGCCACTTCATAGAGTCTCCACTCGTGATAGCTCGCTGAAAACTGGTAGAATCATCATCCTCCATGATGCAATCTTCTCTATCACTATCAATGAGAAAACCGTAGTATCTCTCCGGTGGGCGAGAAGTCCTACCAGATTTACGTAGTGGTTGAGGTTCATTAGTTTCTGTTGCAACAGCCGGTTCAACCAAGTCGTCGTTTGTAACTTGTGTCTCTAGAACCTCTTCTAGGTTTACCACACTGCCATCTGTATCATTTGTAAAAAATTCTTTTTCTAAAAATGTGGCATACTGAGAAACAAACACCTTTTGTTCCACCTTGTGGTAGAATAGATATCTGTAAGTCCATATTGCGACCCCCGGTTCTTACGGGGAGGCGGAAACGGTATAAAATCAAAATTTTTATCGCAAGAGGCAACATGGACTAACTTATGGTCGGGATCGTTACCTAAACTAAAACTAGCAAACTAAGCTAAAGATGTTTAGCTACTCAGATGAAGATGGTTATACCTAAACTTGAACTCCTTCTCTTCAAGCTCCGGTGGTGGTCCGATGGCTCCTTCTCGTCGTCTCCGTACGCCGAAGATAGATCCACTTGAAAGCTCCAACCTTTAGCTCCTTCTTCGGTCTTTGAAGAAACTAGTTCACTTGGTTTGCTAAACCTAGTGAACTAGAATGAGTAGAGAGGAAATAGAATGGGATTTTATCTATGGTTCTTGATTCTCAACTCATGAGACAAGAGAACCATAGATCAAGAGAGGGAGCAAGAGGTTGAGGGTGAGAGCAAGGGGAGAGCTCAAGAACAAGAGAGAGAATGAGCAAGAAAGAATGAGGCTCTCTTTTTCTCTCTCACCCTCTCTTAATCCAAAGTGATCATAACTCATCATATCAAAAAAGTCTTTTGGTGATGGTTAGAAGCAACCATAAGGTTATCATATCATGCACTCATTTTACTCAAAAAGCAAGCAAGAAAAAAGTCTTTGGCATGAAATGATAACCATGGTTATCATGATGGTCAACTAGTCAAGCCTAGTCAACCGGTCAACAAGTCAACAAAAGTCAACAAGTCACCAAAGTCAACAAGTCAACAAAAGTCAACAAGTCAACAACCATATCACCATAATACTTAATTAATATAATAGTTAATCACATATCATATTCTCATTAGGGTTGAGCAAAAAGTCAAAAGTCAACGGTCAACTGTCAACAACCCTAATGAGAATCCACTGCCTCTGCCTCCCTGTCAACTGTGCATACACACCCGCATCCGCGTTCCGAGGAACACGAATGCAAACTGGATAAATCCAATCCCATAAGGTACACTAGGATCTGGCTTAAACCAAAGCCCGCTAGTGTAAACTGTCCGGACACTGTACGTGCACAAGTGCACGGATGTGACCGAACCCTGTCGCAAAACCATGCGACCTGTCGCAATACCATGCGACCTCTACTCTTTTGCCTAAAGGCGAAAAGCTTTCTGTGTGGGACTCTAAAGACTCGACACTACGCTGGCAGTGGGTTTAACCACAGACCGCAAGCGGCACTAGCTGTGCGTAACGGTCCCCAGGTAATGCCGACAAGAAGACCGACGAGGCGAAACCCATCTGAACTCCTACTGAGCCTGAGCGTGACATTCTCCGCACAGTCCGGTCTGTTCGTCTGATACATCGCATGGCGGGCCTAGGGGGCGGTAAACGTCAGTCCCCCAATAGCGGTACAAGTCGTGCCGGAGTGAAGCCCAATACACCCTGAGATAACACTGGAAACCTACCAGTATATCTCGTTTGCCCTGGCCAGGGACTACTCGTGTAATGGCTCTCCTAGACACAGCGCGATGTCAACCCCCAATACCGGGAGAGACGAATCCTGTCTAACCGTCACTGCCTCCAAGTGCTTCGGGACTGCACCCAACCACCACCTGTTTGCACGACTCCTTTGAGCCGTGGTAGGGTAGTGATCAAAGTACAGTGGGAACACACTCGAGGCGGAGTGACAGTGTCAAGTCAGCGGACTAAGCTGTACTCATGTCACCTGGGAACTGATAACTGACGATAGGTATAATACCAACTAGTCAGTTCCCGACGAGTCCTGTCCAGTGTACCCGTAACCTAACGAGCACCCGCATACTATCTCAAGTACGACGTACTGACGGCTGTGGGACAGACCGTCTCCCACACTGGGATGAGAAGCGCATGCGCTGGTCTACTCCGGAGTATCGATGCCCTGTCTCGATAGTCCTGCGACCAGGGACCTGAATAAGGATGTGCTTATAGATTACCCAGCCCCCACTAGTGTGACTGCCATCACAACGCTGGTAATCAAGCAAAGATCCTAAGGGCTCCACTAATGCGTATAAGTGATATACTGAAATAAACACAAGTACACATTGAAGTAGAAACAAACCAAGTAGCATACTACTATTTTGAGCAAGATTGTATATACAAGGTGAATATCCCAAGCATCCATTAAGTAATATACAAACTAGTATGATACAGTAATGGCCTCTAGGGCATATACACTAACAATCTCCCACTTGCACTAAGGCCACGTACTGGCGTATCGAAGACCTATCATCTCGATCAGCCGCTCGAACTGAGTCTGGGGCAGGGCCTTGGTGAATGGATCAGCAGTGTTATCTTCTGAAGCGACTCTCCGAACCTCGATCTCCTGGCGATCTACGATCTCCCTGATCAGGTGATACCGCCTTAAGATGTGCCTGGATTTCTGATGGGACCTGGGTTCCTTCGCTAAAGCTATAGCCCCGTTGTTGTCGCAATACAGAGGTATTGGATCAACAATGGACGGAACCACCTGAAGTTCTTTCAAGAACTTCCTCATCCAGACAGCTTCTTTTGCGGCATCAGATGCAGCGATGTATTCCGCTTCCATCGTCGAGTCTGCAACGGTTTCCTGTTTGGAACTCTTCCAACACACCGCCCCTCCATTGAGGGTAAAGACAAAACCCGACATGGACTTGGAATCATCCTTGTCACTCTGGAAGCTGGAGTCAGCAAAGGCCTCGATCTGGAGGTCCTTTCCGCCATACACCAAGAACATCTCCTTAGTCCTCCTCAGGTACTTGAGAATGTTCTTTACCGCTATCCAATGTTTCTCCCCAGGGTTTGACTGATACCGGCTTACTACACTCAGTGCATAAGCTACATCCGGTCTGGTACACAACATCGCATACATTATAGAGCCTACCGCAGAAGCGTAGGGTATAATAGACATGCGATCCCTCTCCAAATCAGTCTTGGGAGACATCTCTTTAGAGAGGGTGATCCCGTGACAAGCCGGTAGGTTACCGCGCTTGGAATCTTCCATACTGAATCTTTTCAGTACGGTGTCGATGTACCTGGACTGAGAAAGTCCCAATATCCTCTTGGATCTATCACGATGGATCCGGATCCCCAGGATGTATGAGGCATCACCCAGGTCTTTCATGGAGAACCTTTGTGACAAGAACCCCTTGACAGATTGTAGCATAGGAATATCATTTCCTATTAAGAGAATGTCATCCACGTATAAAACGAGGAATACTACAGTTCTCGCTACAAATCTACTATAGATGCATGGTTCATCTGGATTTTTGATAAAGCCAAATTCTTTGACCGTCTCATCAAAGCAGATGTTCCAACTCCGTGATGCCTGCTTTAGTCCATAGATGGACTTAAGCAACTTGCACACCTTTCCGCTGCTCCCACTCTGAATGAAACCCTCTGGCTGGTCCATATAGACACACTCCTCTAAATTTCCATTTAGAAAAGCTGTCTTTACGTCCATTTGCCAGATCTCATAATCGTGGAAGGCAGCAATGGCAAGAAGGATCCGAATGGATTTCAGCATGGCTACTGGAGAAAAGGTTTCGTCGTAGTCCAAGCCAGGTCTTTGACGAAAACCCTTTGCTACCAGCCTAGCTTTATAGGTCTCAACCTGTCCATCTACACCAATCTTCCTTTTGAAGATCCACTTGCATCCTACGGGTTTTACCCCGTCTGGAGCAATGTCCAACGTCCATACCTTGTTGGTGTACATGGACTCCATTTCGGTCCGCATTGCATCCAGCCATTTCACTGAGTCAATGCTCTGAACGGCCTGCTGGAAGCTAGTAGGCTCATCATAATCTATGATGCAATCCTCTCTATCCCCGTCTATGAGAAAACCGTAGTATCTCTCAGGCGGATGAGACTGCCTACTACTTCTGCGGAGCGGCGTAGGAATGTCCTGTTCTTCCGAACCTTCTGGTTCCACTAAACTTTCAGTAACAGTCCGTGGTTCTGGAATTTCTTCCAGTTCTACTGTGCTCCCACTTATCTGGTTTTCCAAAAACTCAGTTTCCAAGAAGTAGGCATGACGAGAAACAAGAACTTTTTGTTCCTCTTCACAGTAGAAGAAATATCCTTTTGAGTTCTTTGGATACCCCACAAACTTGCACTGTACTGAGCGTGCCTCGAGCTTGTCCGCATGCTGCTTTTTGACAAAAGCCGGACATCCCCATGTCTTAATGTGCTTAAGATAGGGTCTCTTCCCACACCACATTTCATATGGTGTGGAAGGCACAGTCTTAGTCGGAACTCGGTTCAAAAGGTACGCTGCTGATTCTAGCGCATACCCCCAGAATGATCGCGGCAACTCAGCGTTACTCATCATGGACCGCACCATATCCAATAGGGTGCGGTTCCGTCTCTCCGATACACCGTTATGTTGCGGGGTGTATGGAGGAGTAAGCTGAGAGAGAATTCCGTTCTCTTTTAAATAGTCCAGGAATTCGGCACTTAAGTATTCTCCACCTCGATCCGATCTTAGAATCTTAATACTTTTGCCGGTCTGTTTCTCTACTTCATTCTTATACTCCTGGAATTTTCCAAAGGCCTCGGACTTATGTTTCATCAAGAAGACATAACCGTACCTTGAGAAGTCATCCGTAAAAGTAATGAAGTAAGAATGTCCGCTTCGGGCATGTGTAGACATTGGACCGCACACGTCACTGTGTACGAGTCCCAAGAGCTCGCTCGCTCTTACTCCATGTCCAGTAAACGGAGTCTTTGTCATCTTTCCTTTGAGACAAGATTGACAAGTGGCATACGATTGATATTCGAACGCATTCAAATATCCTTCTGTATGTAACTTAGTCAACCTTCTCTCATTGATGTGACCCAATCTACAATGCCATAAGAAAGTCTGATTTATTTCCGGAGACTTTCTTTTGTGTGTATTCTGGACGTTGAAAATTTGTGGTTGGTTTAACACGTATATACCATTACTCAATGTACCTGACCCAATCAAAACTTGATTAAGGTGAATGTTTACAACATTACTTACAAACGCAAATTCATAACCTTCTTTAGAAACTAAAGATACAGAAATGATATTACAAGTTGCGTTGGGTACAAAAAAGCAATTACGCAAAACCAAAACATGTCCATCTGACATTCCCAGGTGATAGTCCCCCACGGCTTTAGCATCCATGCTAGCTCCGTTCGCAACTTTGAGGGTCATGTCACCTGCCTTCAAAACCCTACGGTTTCTCAACGCCTGTAAAGAATTACAGATATGAGATCCTGATCCGGTATCCAATACCCAGGAAGTAGAGTTTATTGAAAGACAATTTTCAATAACATACACACCTGAAGCTGAAGCTGCAACCTGCTTCAATTCCTGTGTTCTGGCCTTCCAGGCCCTGCAATCATTCTTCCAGTGTCCTTTCTTATGACAATAGAAGCATTCTTCCTTATCCACAAGCTTCCCCGCTATCTTTGTTGCTTTGCCTTTTCCCTTCGTATCCACTTTACCAACACCGCCCCTTGGTTTGGCGGGGGCCTTCTTCTTCTTTCCCTTGGCTTTCGCCTTGGACCTAGAAGAAGATGATCCTCCTACAAACAAAGTGGATGTTTCCCTACCTTTCTGTAGGGTGCCCTCTGCGCTCCTCAGCATGTTGAGGAGCTCTGATAGTTCAACCTCTTTTTCTTGTAGGTTGAAGTTCAGTATAAACTGGGCGTAAGTGGAAGGAAGGGACTGGAGAACTATATCCGTATATAGCTCACTCTCCAATGTGATCCCTAGGTCAGCGAGCTCCTCAATGAAGCCGATCATCTTTAGCACATGCTCGGCTACTGATGATCCGACGGCCATTCTTGTCGAAAATAACTTTTTCGACGCTTCGTATCTTGCGATACGTGATTGCTCTCCATACAGTTCTTTTGTATGGAGCAATATGGACTCCATGTCCATATTCTCATGCCTCCTCTGATGTTCGTTGTCCATCGAGGCAAGCAGGAGGCACTTGGCCTTCGCGCTATCAATCTCCCAAGTCTTGCGGATTTCCTTATCCGCGACGCTGGAAGTTGGACCAGGGACAGGGGGAGCTTTGGTGGTAAGAAGATACCCCAGCTTGTCATAAGTGATTGCTATCGTGACATTCCTGAGCCAATCTTTGTAGTTTGGCCCTGTCAGTTTGTTTTTATCTAGGAGTAACTTAAGTCCAGTCATGTTGATTGGTCGCTGCAATTAGGAGAGAGAAGAAGAAACACTCAGCATGATGCTCTTGCAAGTTTAGAGTGGTTTTTAGTTTGTCTAAACAGGATGGCTCCCACTGTTTCTCGAATCCCTCCTCAAACCATAAAGGAAGAATTAGCCGGGATCAATCCCACCGTACAATACTTGCTTAACCGTTCAGCCAGGCTGGTGTCGGTACTTCGAGGGAGGTTTTCCAACGCTTTCGCGAAGTTCCTTAATTAGAGAACCTCTTTTCCCTGGGGGCGTAGCCCCGCTAACACCTTTCTAGGCACCTACTAGGTTTATAGCATTGATCGTTAAGTGAGAAATTTCCCGAGGAGTAGCATATACTCACAGTAGGATCGGGATCCAAATATCATCGCGTGACGAAACTGAAGGAATCCTACCAGAATCATCACACTCCAAATGGTATGCAAATCTAGCAAGTTTCAGTACTTATGAAACTCCCGATGTGGATTTTTGCCCCATGCTCTTATGACCTTGACTTTGGCCAACAAATCATAAGTCACATGTCAAGTTCTGCCCGTCGTTCTCCAGGTTAATTTGAATCCACCCGCACCTACCCTTGACTTTGGCCAACAAGGCAGTACGACTGTTCCAAACCAACGCATCTATCTATGCTGCACATGAATACCCAATAGCTACCAATCACTGTGCCTTGACTTTGGCCAACAAACACAGCTTGAATACTATTGACTATTCATGTGAAACGACGGAGGGCTACGGATGGTTTTGGCGAAACCGTGAACGTAGTGAACTTGATTTAATCGATGGAACGAGATAGCTTTTAGAAGGAGTGGCTCAAGCTCCGCATTTAAAAGTTATTTTGAAAAGAACCGAGTGGTTTTTCGAAAGTGTTCCAACGACTTTAACTTGGTTTATTATCTTGCATTAGTTCTTTTAATGCGTGATATTCTTGCATTAGTACTTTTAATGCGTCCCATCATTTAACCCTACCATTGCAGAAAACAACCAAAATATGACGTACGCTTATGCCATTCGCATTCGCCACTGGGCCCCGTCATTACCCGTTAGGTTACTTAACTAACGACAGAGCGGGGGCTGGGCTAGCGCGTCTGTAAAACATAAGCAACGCCTAAATAGTAAGCAATGATAAACATTTCAGATCACAGATAAATACATTGGATATACTAGTAATCTGTAATTTGTACGAGCCTGTAACAAAAACAGATAACACGGTCGCGGTGAATAGCCAAAACCCCACCCAAGACCCCTACGGGTACGGCAAACTACCCGCCAAGTACCCGAAGCGTAGCAACCTCCCTCATCTCCATGAGTAGGCCACTCGACACTTCGGCATACCCGGTAGTTTGTGCACCCCTCCACGGGTCTATCCTAGGAGCAAAAACAGTAAAAAGAAATTATACAATGACGGCTACAACCCCGACCCGGTTGTGCGGCCAAACAAATAATTATTACATCAATTTACAAATTTACATGAATTGCAAGAAAAGTAAACTCTCGTCTCACAACCCCCGGCTATTCACCCGCGACAATCCAACATATTTATATACACATTCCAGCACATTACAGATCATGTATAACCCCGACTAATCGACTTATAGCGATTAGCCGACGTTCAATACATGCAAACATCACAGATATAACCATCATAGTCAAAGTGCAATGAAGTTCGGAAAAAATACGGAATTATAGGACCCCAAAAGGAAATTTCTTTTCTGTAAAATCTGGGCACATATAATATATCTCAAAAATCCCAAAACCAACACAGACACACACTGCACGAAAAACGACGCACTAAAGACAACAAACCGCGGCGCTTCAGCGGCGGCCAAGAAGGGTCACGCGGCGGAAGCGCGGCGGTTTAGACGAATTGGTGAATCGTTTTTCATGGGTGTTCTAACAAAACCCTGAGACGAATTTAGGAGTATGAAGTTTTTCATTTTGACCAGAAAAAATTTCAACAGAAACTCAGTTTTTGTAGTTTTCCGGTTTTGTGATTTTTTTCGGTTCCGAACTTCGTTACACTTTACTACCTAGCTAGTTTAAGTTTAGTTAGGCTCTGATACCACTGTAAGTCCATATTGCGACCCCCGGTTCTTACGGGGAGGCGGAAACGGTATAAAATCAAAATTTTTATCGCAAGAGGCAACATGGACTAACTTATGGTCGGGATCGTTACCTAAACTAAAACTAGCAAACTAAGCTAAAGATGTTTAGCTACTCAGATGAAGATGGTTATACCTAAACTTGAACTCCTTCTCTTCAAGCTCCGGTGGTGGTCCGATGGCTCCTTCTCGTCGTCTCCGTACGCCGAAGATAGATCCACTTGAAAGCTCCAACCTTTAGCTCCTTCTTCGGTCTTTGAAGAAACTAGTTCACTTGGTTTGCTAAACCTAGTGAACTAGAATGAGTAGAGAGGAAATAGAATGGGATTTTATCTATGGTTCTTGATTCTCAACTCATGAGACAAGAGAACCATAGATCAAGAGAGGGAGCAAGAGGTTGAGGGTGAGAGCAAGGGGAGAGCTCAAGAACAAGAGAGAGAATGAGCAAGAAAGAATGAGGCTCTCTTTTTCTCTCTCACCCTCTCATAATCCAAAGTGATCATAACTCATCATATCAAAAAAGTCTTTTGGTGATGGTTAGAAGCAACCATAAGGTTATCATATCATGCACTCATTTTACTCAAAAAGCAAGCAAGAAAAAAGTCTTTGGCATGAAATGATAACCATGGTTATCATGATGGTCAACTAGTCAAGCCTAGTCAACCGGTCAACAAGTCAACAAAAGTCAACAAGTCACCAAAGTCAACAAGTCAACAAAAGTCAACAAGTCAACAACCATATCACCATAATACTTAATTAATATAATAGTTAATCACATATCATATTCTCATTAGGGTTGAGCAAAAAGTCAAAAGTCAACGGTCAACTGTCAACAACCCTAATGAGAATCCACTGCCTCTGCCTCCCTGTCAACTGTGCATACACACCCGCATCCGCGTTCCGAGGAACACGAATGCAAACTGGATAAATCCAATCCCATAAGGTACACTAGGATCTGGCTTAAACCAAAGCCCGCTAGTGTAAACTGTCCGGACACTGTACGTGCACAAGTGCACGGATGTGACCGAACCCTGTCGCAAAACCATGCGACCTGTCGCAATACCATGCGACCTCTACTCTTTTGCCTAAAGGCGAAAAGCTTTCTGTGTGGGACTCTAAAGACTCGACACTACGCTGGCAGTGGGTTTAACCACAGACCGCAAGCGGCACTAGCTGTGCGTAACGGTCCCCAGGTAATGCCGACAAGAAGACCGACGAGGCGAAACCCATCTGAACTCCTACTGAGCCTGAGCGTGACATTCTCCGCACAGTCCGGTCTGTTCGTCTGATACATCGCATGGCGGGCCTAGGGGGCGGTAAACGTCAGTCCCCCAATAGCGGTACAAGTCGTGCCGGAGTGAAGCCCAATACACCCTGAGATAACACTGGAAACCTACCAGTATATCTCGTTTGCCCTGGCCAGGGACTACTCGTGTAATGGCTCTCCTAGACACAGCGCGATGTCAACCCCCAATACCGGGAGAGACGAATCCTGTCTAACCGTCACTGCCTCCAAGTGCTTCGGGACTGCACCCAACCACCACCTGTTTGCACGACTCCTTTGAGCCGTGGTAGGGTAGTGATCAAAGTACAGTGGGAACACACTCGAGGCGGAGTGACAGTGTCAAGTCAGCGGACTAAGCTGTACTCATGTCACCTGGGAACTGATAACTGACGATAGGTATAATACCAACTAGTCAGTTCCCGACGAGTCCTGTCCAGTGTACCCGTAACCTAACGAGCACCCGCATACTATCTCAAGTACGACGTACTGACGGCTGTGGGACAGACCGTCTCCCACACTGGGATGAGAAGCGCATGCGCTGGTCTACTCCGGAGTATCGATGCCCTGTCTCGATAGTCCTGCGACCAGGGACCTGAATAAGGATGTGCTTATAGATTACCCAGCCCCCACTAGTGTGACTGCCATCACAACGCTGGTAATCAAGCAAAGATCCTAAGGGCTCCACTAATGCGTATAAGTGATATACTGAAATAAACACAAGTACACATTGAAGTAGAAACAAACCAAGTAGCATACTACTATTTTGAGCAAGATTGTATATACAAGGTGAATATCCCAAGCATCCATTAAGTAATATACAAACTAGTATGATACAGTAATGGCCTCTAGGGCATATACACTAACAATCTCCCACTTGCACTAAGGCCACGTACTGGCGTATCGAAGACCTATCATCTCGATCAGCCGCTCGAACTGAGTCTGGGGCAGGGCCTTGGTGAATGGATCAGCAGTGTTATCTTCTGAAGCGACTCTCCGAACCTCGATCTCCTGGCGATCTACGATCTCCCTGATCAGGTGATACCGCCTTAAGATGTGCCTGGATTTCTGATGGGACCTGGGTTCCTTCGCTAAAGCTATAGCCCCGTTGTTGTCGCAATACAGAGGTATTGGATCAACAATGGACGGAACCACCTGAAGTTCTTTCAAGAACTTCTTCATCCAGACAGCTTCTTTTGCGGCATCAGATGCAGCGATGTATTCCGCTTCCATCGTCGAGTCTGCAACGGTTTCCTGTTTGGAACTCTTCCAACACACCGCCCCTCCATTGAGGGTAAAGACAAAACCCGACATGGACTTGGAATCATCCTTGTCACTCTGGAAGCTGGAGTCAGCAAAGGCCTCGATCTGGAGGTCCTTTCCGCCATACACCAAGAACATCTCCTTAGTCCTCCTCAGGTACTTGAGAATGTTCTTTACCGCTATCCAATGTTTCTCCCCAGGGTTTGACTGATACCGGCTTACTACACTCAGTGCATAAGCTACATCCGGTCTGGTACACAACATCGCATACATTATAGAGCCTACCGCAGAAGCGTAGGGTATAATAGACATGCGATCCCTCTCCAAATCAGTCTTGGGAGACATCTCTTTAGAGAGGGTGATCCCGTGACAAGCCGGTAGGTTACCGCGCTTGGAATCTTCCATACTGAATCTTTTCAGTACGGTGTCGATGTACCTGGACTGAGAAAGTCCCAATATCCTCTTGGATCTATCACGATGGATCCGGATCCCCAGGATGTATGAGGCATCACCCAGGTC